>JAPPVO010000010.1:76497208-77190074 GCA_030407325.1 Camellia japonica | reverse complement strand
GTGACAAAATATCTAATAATAAAAAACAACAACAATGGGAAAAAACATAAGTTATTTTTTAATTTATATAGAGTTTAAGTAAATAATCTCCTATATTGATTAAATTGAAAAGTATGTTTTGAAACTATAAAATTGTTACAGTTTCAAAGTATGATTCTATTAAGTATTTCTCCTTATTAATCAAATTGAAAAACATGTTATGAAATTATAAAATTTTGCAGTAAAAGCATGCTATGAAATTGTAAAATTTTATAATTTTAAAGTATGTTATGAAACTACAAAATTTTATAGTTTACACAAATTTTGTAGTTTTAGAACACAATTCATTTTAGCAACCCAAAAATTTGAAACTAAAAATTTTTACAGCTTTCAATGCCTGTAACTAAAATTCAAAAAAAAAATGTTCATAACTTAAAAATTTTCTCCATTAAAACAGGAAAAGAGAAGTGTGTAGCAGAAAAAAAAGTAAGAAAACTAAGAGATGAATTGTCACGCCTCGAAATAATTATAATAAATCAACTATAATGATTAGAGGTGGCACATGGGAATATACATTCATAAGTCCTAACCCTGAATCTATAGCATGTGACAATAAAAAAAATAAAAAAAATAAAAATAAGAAGTAGAAGTTAAATAGATAACGGAAATGTCCTAAAGGCTACAACTTTGCAAGACAATGCTTGGTTATACCAAAAGTGAGTCTTAAGCTCAATACATATAAAGCCCTAGGCTTGTACAAATATTAAATACAACATAACAAAACTGAGCCTTTAGCTCCACAGTTCTCCCAAGCTAAGTCTTTGGTGGAGGTATCTTACAAACACCTGAAAATGGTTTTTCCATACATGGTGAGCCAAAGCCCAGTAGAAATAATTTAGCACAATATATGAATCTTAATAAATATATAAGAGTGAAATGCATATGCAATGCTCATGTCGAAATGGTTTACATTTCTTTTTCAAAATCATGTCATGCTCAATTTATGTCACAATTTTCAAATCATATCATTTACCATTAGAAACAAGAGGGAATTCTCAAATCGAGACAACATTTCACAGATATTTCGTCCGCGGGAAATTGTCAAACGACACCCATGTAAACGTAGTCTATACAAGCACTACCATTACCATTTTACGGATATTTCGTTTGCGGGAATTGGCACCCATATATACGCGTGTTTTCGGGACTTTTACCATAGACACAGGCTAACTTAATTTGGTGATACACACCTATTTCCAACATTCACCCGTTTTCTCAAATTCATATACATATGCAATGTATTAAATGAGCAATAATGTTCAATGCACAAAGAAGAGAAATTAGTTTCAATTCACCTAATCCTCATGTAATTACTACAGCAATCATAGCTATCCTCCACTGATAGCTCAAAACAATTATTTCTAAACAGATATAAAATCTCCAATACAGATAAACTATCCAAAATTTAAGATATGAGCGATAAACTCTTTTTTCTTCCAAAATCCATTCTAAGTATGAAATCAATACTTTAGTCACAACTCATCCTCATTTCCATCCCTATAACCATTTTTCAAACATCCACTTGAGAACTCATATTTTGATTTTAAACCTAAAACTCTAGGTTTGTTCAAAATCCTCCAAAACTCCAATATTGTTTTACAAAAACAAATAGCTAAGTTAAAAATCATAAAAGAGTGTAGAAAATACCTACCTTAAGCTTAGAAGACCAAATGAAGAAATGGGAAAACTTCAAAGATGCCAAAACTCAACTTTATTCGGATCAAATGAGAGCCCTTGGAGTGCTCTATCTTTTTATCAAAAAGAGTAGGGTAGAGAGATCCTTAGATCTAAGTGTATTTGTAGAGAGAAATTGGGTTTTAGACAGAGAGAGAAAGTCGATCTATGGTTTTGAGAGAAAAATATATGAAAAAGTGATGTAAAAAGGTATTACTGCGAACTGAAATACGTGCAGCTCGCTTAAGCGCAAGAGTTGTTGCTCGAGCAACTAGACACAATAAGTTGTTCCGCTCGAGTGCAAGAAACTTCGCTCGAGCACAGAATACACACTCCCAGAAGTTTTATAGATAGAAGACCATCGTTCGAGCGCAAGAAGTCTTGCTTAAGCGAAGAACACTACCTCTCTAGTATTTCTATAGGCCTGCAAAAGTACTGAAAGCTCACAAAGCTCGCTCAAGCGCAAGAAGCTTCGCTTGAGCGAAGAGGCCAAATTCTAGGCAACAACAGTTTGGACCAACTAGCAACCAACCTGTTCCAAACACAACCAAGATACTCCAAAACTCAGACTCAATGAGAAATAAGGAGAAACACTGTATGAATATCTAAAAAGACAAATGAAACCCATATTCAAAACATTAATGGGTCGGGTCTAAACCAGGAATGCTATATGAATGAGAGAAACAGACATAGAGAGATAAAAGATTGTACTCTGGCAACTATTTTTTGTTTAGATCTAACCAGATCTGATGTAGATCTATTCATCTCCTTTGTTGGGAACTTATCTCATTCGCTTGAAACTCATCTACTCATCTCATTCGCTGGAAACTCATCTACTTATCTCATTCGCTGGAAACTCATATTTGAATAGATTTGAATGGGTCGAAGCAAGGAGTTTGTGGTAGATGGTAGCCCGTTAAACCTAATCAATGATGGTTGCCGACGACTGTGTATAGAAAGAGAAAGAAAAGAAGGAAGTCATGATCGCCAAATATCAGGAAGAGAAAAATAAAGAGAAGAAGAAAGACACGCAAAACTTTTGAATCTATTCAAAAGATTTTGGAATTGAATATAATACACCACTTCAAAAAAGACTTATGAATAATTTGCCCATATAAGAACAAGGCAACTGGAAGAAATTGACCCCTTTCATGTCAATTGAGCCCGTCACAATTTGTAGGGCTTCTAATGCGGGTGGCCCAACTTAAGGCCCTCATCCACTGAGATCATTTCATTACTCATTTAGCCCGTCAAAAAGTGTTGTTGTTACTTTTATTTTAGGGGAAAAAAAAAATGTTTGAAATCCTAAAAAATATGCACAATGATATAGTAAGATATGTATTAATTTTTTTTTATTTATTACACAGTTAATAATGGTGGACCCAATGCCTATCCGATATCATTATGGGTGAATTTGTGGGTATAAATGTGTGGGTTTATAGAATTACTCTTGAAAAAATTTAGGATAAAATACAAATGAGAGAGGATTCTCTAGAGAGTGTTGTTGGGCCTCCGTGGGCCTACCACGAAACCCACATCGATAATCCGAACTGTTTAATATGTAAAACTTGCCGAGTACTTTATTCCTATAAAAAAATCACGTTGTTTGAATATCAATAGTCACTTAATCAAATCACATTTGTATCAACAATTTATTTTAAAAATTATACTTACCGTTGACACAAATGTGATTTGATCAAGTGACTATTGATATCCAATCAATGTAATTTTTTGCAGAAATAAAGCACTTGACGAGCCCAACCCATTGAACGATTCAGATTATCAATGCAAGTTGCTTGGTAGTCCCATAGAGGCCCAACAATACCCTCCAGTCCCATTTGGACTGGAGAGAAGCCTTTCTCCAATACAAACACGTCAATTAAAATTTGCTTAAAATACAAATTGCATCATGTAATTTTGAAAATTATAAATACCTTTTGTTAGAATTTTTTATTTAACAAAATTAACAAAATGAATGAAATTTCTAATTACTCTCCTATACAATACTAAAATTACTTAAATCGTTATTAAAATATATTTCTGACATCATTAAAAAAATTTAATTGACATGATAATTTATTAATAAAATGAGTCATTTATTATGAGATTAGAAACTTAAAGGGGCAATATGTAATTTTCAAAACTAAAGAGGCAATCTATATTTTAAACAAACTTCAGGGAGTGAATTTGTAATTTTTTCAAAAATTTATCCATACATAAAATTGATACAAGAAATACAGTAAGAATGATATGGTAGTTGCATTGTTGTAAATATAAGTTATCTTTACGGGTATTTTCTTTTCAAGTGGAAGGTCACCATCATGTCGAGTTCATATTTTCTAATGTTGAACATCTTAATTTCACAAGGAAAGTTAAGAGTATTATAAGACTAATGTGTACTCATATTAATGATTAGAATCATTCATCTCATAACACAAGCTAAAAAAAACATGCAAGCAAAAATTAGGTTGGTTAGACATAATAATCACATGATCAACTCACATATATTATAACAGATGTATAGTCTATTCTTAAAAATATATAGATCGTATAAACAAAAATGATATAATAGTATGACAATCAATGTGGGATGAACTTGATCTTTTGTATGGATAATTTTCTTAATTAGTTATATAAAATGACTGGTTTAAATCACTAAAGTGAGTCCAAGTTGATCTAATAATGAGTCAACTTCATAGCGAAGTTGAGATCTTCAACTTTAACAAATCTAGCTTCTTATTAAGTCACATCATTATGTATGAAATATTATAAATATAAGTCATCTTTATGAGTGTTTTGCTTTAGGGTTTGGTTAACGAGTGTCTTAAAGGCATTGGTTAACAATGTTTAAATGGATTACATATTATATGTTGTACACACTCTCATACATTATTTACAAGCATTTTAAACTTCTTATCAAGTGTCTTAAGACTTTGTTTGATTAATAGGATTAATAGTGAAATGATTAATAATCCTTTGAATTTGTGTAAGATTAGTTATCCAATTAAATTAGTGAGATAACTATTTATTATGTATTCATTTTGTTTTTTGTTTTTTTTCCTTTCATACTTCAAATTACAATCCTCAACCCCTCTCAATGTTAAGAATTTATCAATTTTGTCATATTAAATATTCACCGTATGTGTAGTCCGGTAAATAAAATTTATAATCAAACATGATATTGTGAGTCCATGGACTAACAATCTTAATCTTATGCTATAATCCTTGTAATCAAACATGCTCTAAGGGTAGTACTCATTAACAAAACCCTTAGGCCTCATAGGATAAAGGAGATTAAGAGTACGGTGAGATTGAGTGAGGAGACAATTAGTGTAGTGGTATTAGGTTGGAGATGTAGGATAAAAAGTATTTGTTTGAACCCCACTGGATTATTAATACTGTAGATAGTATTAATCTATAAAATTAATATTTTTAAAATTTTCCATTAATACAAATTTTGTGTAAAAAATCATTTAAAAGTTCATACAAAAAATAATAATTTTTAGTATTTATTTAAAAAAATAAATATTTCTTTCACAAATAAATTATTTTAAAAAATAATATTAAAAATATTTTAATCCATTTTATTTAATAAACTAACTAATATAACTTTTGGAAAAAAAAAAAAAATCAAAATAAGGCAAAAGCGTATTCAGTCTCTGAGCTTGGCGATTGATTTTTCAATCCCATTTCATCTAAGGGAAAGCTAATCTGTTTGTGGTGTGAGGCATAAACATTGTATAAATCTTGATCAACCAAATACGGTAGGGCTGAGTAAGGAATCCGTAAAATCCGTAATTCGATCCAGTCCAGTCCAATCCAGTAGGTTTCGATTGGTTTTTTGAATCCGTGGTTTGGTTCCGGATTGAAAAATTAAAAATCCGTAGTTCACGGATTGGTTCTGGATTGAACCCCACGGTTCCGGATTGGAACCGATCCGAACCGTATACAAATAGTCTATATTTTTATTATACACCCTCCTGCATAGTATCTTCTCTTATTTCATATAAAACTTAAATCCAAACCTAAACTTGCATAGTATCTTCTTTTATTACTTTTGTTTGCTAGTTTTTAGTGTTAATTTGTAATGGTCTAAATACTTATGGTGGAATTAGTTTTCTTATGGTTGTTTAAATTCTAGAACAGTTTGTCACTATTACGAAAAAACATGTTGCTATTATGAAACTAATATGATGTTATATTTATATTTTTATGAAATTAAAGTGTTATATATATATTTTTTGTTATTTAATTATGTAAATCCGTGGTCCTAAACCGATCCAATCCGTGTTTAAATGGATTGGTTCGGATTGGTTCCACGATTTAAACGGATTGGATTGGTTCCAATTTTTCAGGATCCATAGATAACGGATTGGTTCTGGTTTTACTCCAATCCGGTCCATGCTCACCCCTACGGGAAAGACCAAATCGCCCAAATCCTAGGTGGAACGCATAACTCACTCATCTCAAGCCACATCAACAATTCCAATCATTCTTTTTAAAATATAAATTGACCCTAAAAGTTTGAAAAAATTACAAAAAATATATATATATATATATATAAATTTATAATTGTGTGTGAGTTAATAATTGGTAATTACATGTTTTTAATTGAAGGACTTAGAGCATAAATTAATGATACTCTAGCGACCATTTCCGAATTAGAAGGTAAGTTAGAAAGATTACAGTCTCTCTTACTATTGCTTCGAGACAATTTATAATAAATTATATAGTCAGAGAATTGCTAAACTTAATAGAGAAATATCCTTAGAGAAAGCAAGTTTAGAGCACAGTCGAAATTTTTTACAAGAATTAATACTAAATTAAACTGCGTTAAGAATTGGTATCAAAGCCTGGTTTGTCAGCTTTGCCAATCTTAATATATGAACATTAGATATTCTGAAGAAGTAGAATCAAATAATCTAAACAATAGTACTGCATTACAAATAATAATAGAACAAAATAATACCATAATTAGATTATTAAAAGAATTTAACGAAAATCCTAAGGATAATCAACTAGAAATTGTAAACGAAGTTAGACATCTATAATCAAATAAAGGCAAGTAAGTAGCTATTATAGAAAATCATCAAAAAAAATACCAAAAATATTTACCCTTATCCTTTTAGGGGGAACTCTCCGAAAGAACCTTTTGAATTAATCTCACCTAAAAAATGAAAAAATGGATCCAAGTAACCATGGCTTAGAGGAATTAGAAGTAAAGGCAGAAAATGAAAAAAATAAAAAATTTAAATATAAAATAATATTTGAAATAGCCGATTAATTAGATAAAATGGATAAGTATGTCTTAGAAGAAATAAATAATAGTAGAAAGAAGATCTTTATAATCAATTGGGATTAATCAGTTTAAAGGAAATGGAATACATTCCTCTTGAAGAATTAGAGCAACTAATGAAAAATTGTGACATCAAAAAAGAAAATAATATCTTAAGAAAAATATGAAGAAATAGATAATGATGACACAGAAATGGCCGTCGTTGTAAACACCCTATTTTAACGGCTCTAACACTGCTTTCTTTTGATTACCCGATGATGAAAACAAGAATGTGTTTCTCGCATAATCCCCAGTAAGAAATATGAAATTTGTGTGCTTCATTCCCAACCCAAGCCTGTTTTGGCCAAGTGTTTAAAGTCCCGTTCAAAACTTTTTTTCGAAACTTTCTTTTCTCGCTTTGTTTCGAATATTTTTGTAATGTTCCGAGGGTCATTTTTTAAACTTCAAAATAAGACTTTTTTTTGAGGAAATTGAGTAAAGAACAGTGTGAAAATAAGAGGAAAGGATGATAATTCTGTCAAAAAATCATGTTTCGTGCAAACTAGTTAGGCCACGGCCAAATGTTTGGCCGGGCAGCCAAGAAATTGTCCGACCATCTAATTTGCCCAGGAGCATGGCAGTTTCGGTAGAATTCTTATAGAATGCGTGTGGATCATGCCATTACAGCTGCTATTGATACATTCAGTACACAACATACACACCTACCCCCTCCATTATCCTTTATTGTCCTCTATTATCAAAAGAGCTTTTGTCTCTTCCAAAATGAGGGAATCCAATTCAGCACCCTTGTCACCCCACCATCCTTGTCTCCCACCTTCTCTTTGATTGAGCAGACTTGCATTGCTTATAGAAAGGATTAGATCGTGAGATAGAGATAAAATTGAGGAATGGATTAAGAGAAATGAGAGAGATAGAGAGAAAAAGAGAGTGGTTTAAGTTTTGAACCGAAATTTCCATATACACGAAGAAACACTGATATCCCATATTTCTATCCATCCCATAAATTATGAGAGAACCAAATTCTCGAGCTTTGATTCAAAAGAGAGTGAGTGTTATTGAAAGGAAGAAAAATAGAGAGTTGAACAACTCCCCCCCTCCACTACACACACTGTTAAACAATCCAAAAACACCAATCCAACGAGAATTTTCAATTTTTGAACTGAGAATTGAGAACACACTTCCTAAAGTTAAGGGTGATCAAAAGGAAGTTTAGAAATCAAATTCTTTCCTTGAAAGGTGAATTTTGCACACTTTCATTTCCTAGCATTTTCTTTCTTAATTTAAGCTTCTTGCTTTAATTTCATTTTATATTGTAAACCTGTTATACTCTAACTGGGAGTGGTTAGTTAAGCCACCCATATATTCTTTGCTTGTTTTTGTTTTGGTGTTGCAAAAGTAGAAAATAGAGTTTGGCCTGGCCTGATTTCTTCTGGAATAAAATCCAGTAGCCTTCCGATGTTGAGCAAAACAGTCTTCGATGTTCTCCGAAACCCCTGAAGCTCCTATTTTCTTTTATTTTAGTTAGAGAGAGTTATGAGGATTTAATTTTGTTATAATATTTTTATTCCTCGCATCCCTTATTCGGATTTGTAATATTCAAAATATTGTAATAATTCTCCGCCCCACTTCTTTCTATCCCGTTCTTTTATTTGCTTTCCATATTCTGTGAATATGCATCTTATATTGTCTTGTCATCATGTCCATGCTTTGCATTCATGTTTCATTCCTTAAGATGCGGCTAAATTTGCATCTGTGGATTTAATCGATTATTATGTGATTTCGTGTACTACCTCATGTCATAAGATGATTCACATGCCCTATTGTAACGCCCCAAAATGACTTCCATAATCCCTCCACAATATTAATAGGCGACAATAATAATAAAGTAATTACCTTCCATTAAATCTAATTGGGATTACAAAAGGAAACATATGTAGTATAAATTCATGATGCCTAGCCCTGAATGTATAGCATGTGTTACAAATAACAGAAAAGAATGGAAGTTAAATAGATAAGAAATGCCTTAAAGGCTTACAACTTTCCAAGATAGTTCTTGGTTACACAAAAGTGGACTTTAGGTCCAATACATTTAAAGCCCTTGGATGTACAAAAATGAATATAACAAAAGAAGCACTTGCTCCAACTCCTCCCAAGCTACTGCCTTGGCGGAGGAATATCACCAGCACCTAAAAATGGTTTTCTCCAAATAGGTTGAGCCAAAGCCTAATAGAAATAATTTAGCACAAAATATGAATCTTAACAAAGATATAAGGGTGAAATGCATCTACAATGCTCATGACTAAAATGTTTTACATTTTCTTTCCGAAAAAAAAAGCCATGTTCAGTTTATATCAAAATTCTCAAAGTCATTCTCTTTGTAATAGAAAACAGGGGGAATTCTCAAACCGGTACAACCTTTCATGGATATTTTGTCTGTAGGAAACCTCAAACGGCACCCATGTAAACGTAGTCTATACAAGCACTACTATTGCCATTTTACAAATATTTCATCCGCGGGAATCGGTACCCATGTATGTGCACATTTTTCGAGACTTTCACCCTAGACACACAGGCCAACTTAATTTGCTGATACATGTCTTTTTCCAACATTTACCCCTTTTTCTCAAAATCATATACATTTACAATGTATTAAATGAGCAACAAATGTTCTGTAACGCCTCAAAATAAATACAATAATCAAATACCTGTGGACGCGCCCTCGGGCTTCATGCTCACCACAGTTCGGACTCAAATGTCACGGTTCTGAATCTAATCCCGCAAAGTGCAATGCGAGATCGATAAATCACCAAAGAGTCCAAATCCGGCAAATCGTTTTGGAAAACTGATTTTTAAGAAAGAAGTGCCAAACATGGACTGCTTTGCCAGATACAGAGTCGCCACCTAAATATTTTATTTTGGGGGAATTTAGGAAACCCTGACTCATGCCTAAGGCCACGTGTCCGTCATTACCAAAGTTGCCACGGCTTGGGAACTTGGGTACAATTGGGGAAGGTCATCTATGAGCACCCCTGCTCACCCGATCCGAAGATCGGCCTGTACTAAGCATGATATTTTGTTTTAAAAACATATGTGTTCTTATTCCGGTTAATTAGCTAGAATTACTATGTGATGCGCACAACACACAAGTATAGATTAGATCGCCTAATTTGGAACAAAGCATCGCATATCCGTTTGTTTAAAGATGGTTTGAAGCTTGCTACTCGCAAGTAGGCTAAAACACGAATTTCGACGAATTATTCCAATTCAAGCAATCCAACGTTCACCCACAGGCATTCAGGCAGTTATATCACATAACCAGTTAGCCTCATGGTAAGCATGCTGTCATGTTAACACTCACATACATGCAAGATGCTAAAGCATAAACACTCACAGTGTACTGCGAGCCAAAACAAAGAACATGTTAGTAATCAAATGTATGATCCAAGTCCATGTTAAAATGGCTAATGCATCGCAAGCAAAATGCAACTAAAATAGGCTCGGCTAATCTAAAATGGCATGTGAGATGCGACAATTCGATGCATGTATTCAACTTAGAATTGAGATATAATGCAGTTAGTATGATATGCCGAACCCGGTGCATGCAATACAGATAAATGATGCAAACATGCATAGCATAAGGATGCTAATTGAAACGTGCCCTAGAACTAACCATCATAAGCAGGTAAGTAAAAGGGAGAAAGACGTGGGGTTGGAAAGACATGCATCACACACACGCACGCTTATTACACAATTGCACCCTCTCGACGGAGGGACCGAAAGAATAATACAAGTTACATAATTAACTAATTGACAAGCTAATTAATTATTACACAAGACTTAACTAATTAAACAAATTAATCAAGCTACTGAAAGTAGTAAAGCAGCCTCGGGAAGAGGGATGAATGCATGCATGCTCGGCTTCGCTCGGAAATCCATCGCCATGTCATGTTGCCTCTGTTTACACTGCTCTGCACCTCTGAAAACTTTGCAAGTCCCAAAGATGCTTCTGAACCATCTTCTGAGCACTGTGGGATATCCTCGGCCAGAAGTCAAGGCCACCGGCCAAGGGGAACTGATCATCGACCACTTGTAGGGATCTCGGCCAACAATGCATAGCTGGCCGGCACTGAAGATGGCCGACCGGCCATATCTTCCTGCAGAATCCTGTTTTGCTGTAGCAGAGGACAGACAGAGCATGGCAATGCATTTTCAAGGAAATGTTTGCACCACCATCCTCCTTATCATGTTTGAGACTCAAAGGAGTATGGTTCTCGACCCTCGGGCCATCAATCACGCATTTTGATGCATGATGGCCCAAGGTGCCAAGTGTGCATTTTAATGTCAAATGAAATGCACACAAAACACATGAAGAACCCCCAACCTCTATCATGGTTTATCAAGGGGCAAGGGATGCATGCTTAGTGCTATGCAACCTAGGCATGCAAGCAAACTAATGCAACATGAATATGCAAACAAACATGCAACATGAGCATGCAAACAAGCAATGCAATGTTACTTAACATGCATTCGAACACGTGAGAATATGTAACAACATATCAAGCACAAGACAAAATGCAAGCTAACAAGCATGCAAAATGCGACTTAAGTATGCGAATATGCAAGGCATGTAACAACATTCAAGCATATAATAACATATGAGGCAAACATGTAACAACATGTTAAAGCAACTAAAAAGAGAATGCATGCCAAATGCATTACAATTTAGGCATGCAACAACATGTCATGGACTAAGTATGCAACAAGACACAATTGAACTATCATGTTACAACATGCAATTTACCAAATATGCAACAAGCATGCGACAACATGCAAGGCAAGCATGCAACAACATGCGGGGATGGACTTAAACCAAAATGGACAGCTCTCACATAGGTCCAAATCAGCGGCCAAAATGATGCGACAAAGGCATGGAATACACATACAAACATGCATGCTAATGGTCCACTACTTTAAGCATAAAAGAGCAACTTTTAAGCATACTTAAAAGGAATGAAAAGCATGGATGTTAGACAAACATGTTAAGCCTTGAAATCATGCGAGGGATGATGCCAAATCAACCAAACTATGCAATTAAGGCATGCAATAAGGCCTAAAACTTGAAACTAGCCAAGGGGCTCAAACCAAGGCTACATGAAGCAAGCCCCAAAGGGCCAAGGGCACTCAAAACAGTCCCAAGGCAAGTCAAAGTAAGTCTAAAACATGCAAGGAATGAGGCCAAAACATGCTAGAACACAATGCCAAAACGAGAGGCAAGCAAGGCTACAAAAGAGGTGTTACACAACACCTATCGAAACCAAACATGGTATGATTTAAGCAACCAAAAATAGAGTTATGGCATGTCAAAATGAGCCCAAAAACCCACTTAGATGGCATCCCAAAGACCTAAGTATGGTGGCATACACAATGGACCATTCAAGAGGCATAAAACACAAACCCTTCAAAGCATTAAAGGAGTGATAAATGCAAGTGTTTGAGCATACTATATGGACTGAAATAACATGACAAATGATGCCAAACCACTGAAATGGCCCAAATAAAGCATGTCAAAGGATTCAATACTCAAAGCCTACAAGCTAGATTACATGGTGGCTATACAAAGCAAGTCATGGATGACCAAAACAACCAAAATCAGAGCTTTAGCATGTTAAAACAAAGCTAGAAGCTTCATAAAGTTAAGCCAAAATCATGCTGAAAAGACATGTTACAACATGGTGCATGTTAAGGCAAATCATGGGATTACAAGACAAGTATACAAAGCATGCATGGTATGTCTAAACCAAGTCAAAACAGTGCTATATCATGGCAAAACAAAGCCTAATATATACTGAAATGAAGCTAAAACAAGCTAGGCATACAAGCCACCAACATAAGCCATTTATGCAAGCATTGGAGACAACAAGGAGAGGGGATGACCCTATCCTATTTAAGACACCAAAACCACCTCTCCACCACTGAAAATCCTCTGGATTTCAGTGGTAGAGAGGTCATACAAAGACAAGAACAATGGCCAAAAGGGATGGCCTCAAAGAAGGCCTAACAAGGCCTAAGAGAGGGGAAACAACCCCAAACCTCAAAGAGACCTTAAACAAAGATCAAAAGCATGCAAAATCAGAACTTTTAACAATTATAAGTTAAGCTCAAAACAGCATGCAAGATAGGCTAAAAGCTTGTGCAAAAATGGGGAATAAAGAGGGTAGTTTCTCACCCTTGAAGAACCCTTTCAAGAACAAAGCTCCAGCAGGTTTTCTGAGTTCAAACCAACCCAAGAACACTGAAATCAACCTCCTAGCACCTCAGCAACCAAGGATGGTGTTCTAGTGTGTGTTTGTGTACAATAGTAAGACAATACTACTATTTTGAGTACAAAACAAGACTAAACAAGGAAGTATAGATACAATCCTATATCTATCCTCTCAAGAACAAATTTTCTGAACCTTGAAGGAGGGAGGAGGGGCTCCCTCTTTATAGAGGCTCAAATCCTAAGGCTTCCAAGAGAAGCCAAGCAAAGAGCAAATCCCTCCATACACGTGTATGGAGGGGGTGAATTGTGGATGCCAGCTGCACCAGCTAGCATAAAATATCTGCATAAAGCAGATGAACAGGGTTCGGCCACCAAAAATGGCTGATCGACCAACATAAGTGCCGGTCGACCAAATATAGTGCCGATCGGCCAACACTCTTGGCTGATGGCAAGAAAAAGGGGCCGATGGCCTTATGCCATGGCCGGTGGGGTGTGGGGATGGGAAACAAGCCACCCTCTTCCCTTAGAAGCAAAAACACAAGTGTTTGGTCCATAACCAAGCACAAAACAGATAAGTTGAGAGATCTTGAGGCAAGGCACATAGCTGAGACCTCCGAGAACTCAAAACAAACATGAACATGGATGATCATCGAGTATTCAAACGATGACGTCGAAGTCTTGAGGACGGTCAAAAATGGGGTGTCTACAACACCTAACAGTTTATACAATGTGACATGTGCAAATAAGAAGCTTTCATTAATCAAAGTTGATGTACAAAAGTTGACACATGCGATATACATTCATAGATAAGTCCTCTTGAATGTACAACATGTGTTACAAATAAAGATAAGAGATGAAAGCTAAACAAATATTCATATGCCCTAAAGGCTTACATTTTTCCAAGGCTATGCTTGGTTACAACAAAAGGGATACAAATCCAATACATGTAAAGCCCGTGGCTTGAGTCAAATAATACATAGTACAAAAAGAAAGCCTTCAGCTCCAATTCCTCCCAAGCTATTGCCTTGGTGGAGGCATATCACCAAAACCCGAAAATGGTTTTTCCCAAATAGGGTGAGCCAAAGCCAAGTAGAAACAATCTAACACAATATATGAATTTTAACAAAGATATAAGCGTAACGTGCATATACAATGCCTGTGATAAAAATCATTCATATTCTACAAGATCATAATATGCCAAGTTTTATTTCTCAATCCATTTTACTTCAATTCATTTCAAGTCAATCCATTTGACCTCAACTCATGAGTCAAATTCATTATTTTTCAGACAACCCAACTGAGGCTACAACTCAGTGGTTCTCTATTCAATACAACCATTACACAAACACTTCAATTTGTCATTTTACGGAAATTTTGTCTGCAGGAATCGACACCTATGTATACGCACGATTTTGAGACTTTTACCCTGGACACACAGGCCAACTTAATTCAATGGTGTCTATCTCCTTTGTTCTCCCAAACATGGAGTACATCCCCTTTCTTCTCCCAAATATCATACATATACAATGTATTAAAACACAGTCATATTCAATGGCAACCGATAAGAGATTAGTTTCAATTTACCTAATCCTTATGCAATTTCTACAACAATCATGGCTATCCTCTACCGATAGCCCCAAAACAGATATTGCTAAATAGATATACAATCTCAAAATAGATAACCTATCTAAATTTCCATTGGTGAGTGATAATACATATCTGACTTCACCATTTATATCAACAGCCATCCAATTTCACATTTACAATACTAATTCCATTTGTTTACACAAAATAAACATTTGAAACATTTTCGGACAAACTCCTTTTTTCCCCAAATGTCAACCCAAATGTCAAAATCAACCATTTTTTCACAATACAAACTCATATTCCATCCCATAACCATTTATAACACATTCACTTAGAAACCCCTATTTTACTTTTAAACCCAAACCCTAGGTTTGTCCATAATACTTTAAAATCCCACCATTGTTTACAAAACAAGCAATAACTAAGTTAAAAACCATATGATAGTGTAGAAAATCTCTACCTCAAGCTTAGAAGATCAAAGAAGCAAAGGAGAAACTTCAAAGATGCTGAAACCAAATTTTATTCGGATCAAAATGTGGCCCTTGAGATGCTCTACCCTTTTAACAAAGGCACATGTGCGGATAAACCACTAGATATTGGTGAAAATGTAGAGAGAGAGAGTGAGTTTTAGACAGAGGAGCTCTAGATCTAGGGTTTTTGAAAAGTAGAGAGAGAGAGTGAGATGTGAAAAAGTGATGTAAAATGTTACTTTCACGGACTGAAATACGTATAGTCCGCTCGAGCGTGAGAAGTGACGCTCGAGCGTCAGACATAACAAGTTGTTCCACTCGAGCGCAAGAAGTGACGCTCAAGCTCTAAGACACAATGAAAAAGACCATCACTGCTCGAGCACAGGAAGTGAAGGTCAAGCGCAGAATACACATATCTAGTAGTTTTGCAGATGATAGGCCAATGCTTGAGCACAAGAAAAGGCTGCTCGAGCTGAGCCCGCTCGAGCACAAAATACACTCTCCTAGAAGTTTTGCAGACCTGCAAAAGTATTGGGAGTTTGCAAAGCCCGCTCGAGTGCAAGAAATGCTGCTCGAGCGGAAGAGCAAAATTCTGGGCAACAAAAGTTTGGAAATGAAGCAACCAACCCGTCCCAAACGCAACCATAACAACCCGATGGACCAATTTAAGGGAAAACAAGGGAAAAAGATATGAATAACAATGCTAAACCATGAAACCCGAGTCCGTAATACAACAAAGGTCGGTTCAAAACCGGAATCGCTATAATCTCCCCCCTTAAGGAATTTCATCCTTGAAATTACAAATCAAGTTCGAAACCATTTTTAATCCATTTACAACAATGATAATCTATCAATTTCAACACCATGACTTATCCACTGGTCATTCATTCCCATCAATGTGACACACAAGTTCCAACATTAAAAGTGTAGTTCACATTTTTCAAAAACATATACAATGTTCATAATAAACTCGTGTTTCTAAAATATAAACAACATATAAAATGTTTACAATGTTTTCACTTTTCATTAAGATAACAATAATTCAATACATGCTCAAACATTAACAAATACATCCGGATACTTCTCACGGACTTCCAACTCACATTCCCAAGTTGCTTCCTCAACCCTGTGATGTTTCCACAATACTTTAACCAAGGACATTGTATTGCCTCGCAAAACTTGGTCCCAAGTATCCAAGACTCTCATCGGTCTCTCCTCATATGAGGCCTCCTCTTCTATCTCTAAGTTGGTCCAATCCAATATGTGCGATGGATCTGGCTCATACTTCTAAAGTATGCTAATATGAAACACATTATAAACCCCAGAAAGCTGTGGCAGCAATGCCAAACAATATGCTACCTCTCCGATCCGCTCAAGGATCTCAAAAGGCCCAATGAATCGAGGGGACAACTTCACACTCTTTCCAAACCTCATCAAACCTCTCCTAGGCGATATCTTTAGAAAGACATGATCTCCTACTTCAAAAGACAAACGTCTCCTCCTACAGTCGGCATAACTTTTCTAGTGACTTTGAGCTGTAACCAACCTTTTACAGATAAGTGCAACTTTCTCCGTCATTTCCCGAACCAACTCTGGACCCGGCAAAGGTGCATCACCCACTTCGGCCCAATACACAGGAGATCTACACAGTCGGCCCCAAGGCCTCAAACGGTGCCATGCCAATACTCGACTGGAAGCTATTGTTATAGGCAGACTCCACTGAGGGCAAGTGCCTCTCCCACGACCCTTTAAAGTCAAGGACACAACTTCGAAGCATATCCTTAAGGATCTAGATGGTACGCTCGGACTGTCGGTCAGTCTGCAGATGGTACGAAGTGCTAAAAGTCAACCTCGTAGCCAAGGCATCTTATAGGCTTTGCCATAACCAAGCTGTAAAATGCGGATCTCTATTCGAAACAATCGTCACAGGGACTTTGTGCAACCTCACCATGTCTCGAATGTAAAGGTCGGCAAGATAATCCGCCGAGTCACTCATACGCATAGGAATAAAATGCACCGACTTAGTTAACCGGTCAACTACCACCCAAATCGCATCACTACCCTGTTGAGTCCTTGGAAGGCCCACAATAAAATCCATCGTGATATGCTCCCACTCTCACTCGACTATAGGCAAAGGTTGCAACAAACCCTCTGGCCTCTGATGCTCGACCTTCACTTGTTGACAAGTAAGGCACTTTGATACAAACACAGCTACATCTTTCTTCATACCCCTCCACCAAAACTAGCGACCAAGGTCGTGATACATCTTCGTGCCCCCAGATGCACCGCAAGGCGTGAGTGGTGAAATTCTCAGAGTATTTCCTCTCGGCAAGTCTCTAGCACAAAGAGACGGTCAAAGTGTCCAACACTCGAGTCGGGATACACATTCAAGCCCTTTTCTACCTTCCCACTAGAGATCTTCTCCCGGAGGGTTTCTACCTCAAGATCACCCTTCTGCGCTTCTATCACTCGATTCACAAGTGTAGGTTGTGCAACTATCGAAAACAAGGCTGTAGACTCAACGGACTCGCCAAGATGCAAGTCAAACTCCCTAATAGTAGCTAACATCTCCCATTCCCGGATAGCAATACAAGCTACACCGTTAATTGATTTCCTACTTAAGGCATTGGCCACAAGATTGGCCTTTCCCCGATGATAATGTAACTCAAAATCATAATCCTCAATAAACTCCATCCACCCCCTCTGCCTCAGATTCAAGTCTTTCTGTGTAAACAGATATTTCAGACTCTTATGATTCAAAAACACCTCAAACTTCTCACCACACAAATAATGCCTCCAAATCTTCAAGGCAAGGATTACTACTGCTAACTCTAGATCATGAGTAGGGTAGTTCCTCTTATGTGTTTTCAACTGTCGCGAGCTATAGGCTACTACCTTCCTCTCTTGCATCAAAACACAACCCAAACCTTCCCGTGAGGCATCATAATACACCGAATAGCCCAAACCCCTCTCCGGGATAATCAAAACTAGGGCAGTAGTAACCTTAAGCTCTTGAAATGACCTCTCACAAGTCTCACTCCACACAAATTTAATCCCTTTCCTCGTCAGTCTAGTCACCAGTGAGGCTAGCCTAGAGAAATCCTTCACAAATCTACGATAATACTCAGCCAACCCCAAGAAATTACAGATCTTGAAAGCATTCTTAGGTTGGCTCCAATCTTGCACTGCCTCTATCTTGGATGAATCTATAGTCACCCCTTCCTCGGATACCACATGGCCTAAGAACTTAACTTCTCTCAGCCAGAATTCACACTTCCCAAACTTAGCGTATAGTTTGTGGGCTCTAAGCAACTCAAGTACCACTCGCAGGTGCTCCTCGTGCTCCTTCTCAGAGGGTGAGTAAATCAAGATGTCGTCCACAAAGACAACTACAAAATGATCTAAGAACTCACGAAAGATCCGGTTCATCAAATCCATTAACACAGCGGGTGCATTGGTCAGCCCAAAGGGCATCACTAGGGACTTGTAATGGCCATACCGCATACAGAATGCCATTTTCTAGATATCCTCCTTCCTTACTCTCAACTAGTGATAACCCAATCTCAGGTCTATCTTAGAGAAACAACAAGACCCTTTCAACTAATCAAACATATTATCTATACGAGGCATTGGGTACTTGTTCTTAATAGTTATCCTATTTAACTTCAAGTAATCAATACAAAGTCGTA
Source organism: Camellia japonica (assembly GCA_030407325.1). Lineage (NCBI taxonomy): Eukaryota > Viridiplantae > Streptophyta > Magnoliopsida > Ericales > Theaceae > Camellia > Camellia japonica. The sequence goes on along the minus strand of JAPPVO010000010.1, from coordinate 77,171,057 downwards.
ATGCTCTATCTTTCTTTTTAGCAAAGTGAGTTGGTGCTCCCCTAGGTGAAGTACTAGGGCGGATAAAACCCTTATCTAATAACTCTTAGACCTAAATATTCAACTCACTCAACTCAGCAGGTGCAAACCTATATGGTGCCATAGAAATCGGTGTCGTACCAGGCACTAAGTAAATGGAGAACTCAATCTCTTGGTGATGTGGTAAACTAATAAGATCCTCAGGAAAAATGTCTGGGTATTCACAAACTACCATTGGCAACTCAACTCAAACTTCATCATAGTCACTACTCAAGAAGTTGGCAAGAAGACAGCTAAGTTCACTCTGTCCATGCAGACCATACACCGGTGATAAGACTCTATCCACCTGGTCCCCCAAGAAATAAAAGCAATCACCGCTCAAGGTACATACAATAACCCTCTGACGGTAGCAATCGATAAGGGCCCGATATGATGACAACCAATTCATACCCAAAATAACATCAAAGCTAGACATGTCAGTCAACACGAATGCAAATGGAAGTTGGCGACCAACAGCCTCTATGTCACAACCCCGACACCCCTACTTCAAAACAACCTCACCACTAATAGGTGACTCTACATAGAATTTTGCTCGAGCACATAATACACTCTCCCAGTAGTTTTATAGACCTGCAAAAGTACTGAGAGTTTGCAAAGCCCACTTGAGCATAAGAAATGCTGCTCAAGTGGAAGAGCAAAATTCTGGACAACAAAAGTTTGGAAACCAAGAAACCAACCTGTCCCAAACGCAACCACAACAACCCAATGGACCAATTTAAGGGAAAACAAGGGAAAAAGATATGAACAACAATGCTAAACCATGAAACTCGAGTCCGGAATACAACAAAGGTCGGTAATCGCTATATGTTCAATGCACATAGATGAGAAATTAGTTTCAATTTGTCTACTCCTCATGCAATTTCTACAACAATCATAGCTATCCTCAACCAATAGCCCAAAACAAATATTTCTAAACAGATACAAAATCTCCAATATAGATAAACTTTCAAAAATTCAAGATGTGAGCGATAATACATATCCAACTCCACTATCCACATTTATGTCCATCCAATTTCAAATTTCCATCATCAAGTCCATTTATTTATACAAAATAAATATTTGGGACATTTAGGGCAAAATCCATTTTTCTCCAAAATCCAACACAAGAGTCAAAATTAACAATTTGTTCATAACTCAACCTCATTACCACTCCCACAACCATTTTCCATACAACCACTTGAAAAGCCCTTTTTTTATTTTAAACCCAAACTCCAAGTTTGTTCAAAATCCTCCAAAAATCCAATAGTGTTTTACAAAAACATGTAGCTAAGTTAAAAATCATAAAAGAGTGTAGAAAATCCCTACCTTAAGCTTAGAAGACCAAAGGATGAAATGGAGAGACTTCAAAGATGCCAAAACTCAACTCTATTTGGATCAAATGAGAGCCCTTGGAGTGCTTTATCTTTTTTTATCAAAAAGAGTAGGGTAGAGAGATTCTTGGATCTAAGTGTATTTGTAGAGAGAAGTTGGGTTTTAGAGAGAGAGAGAGAGAGAGACAATCTAAGGTTTTGAGAGAAAAATATATGAAAAAGTGATGTAAAAAGGTGTTACTATGAACTGAAATACGCGTAGCTCGCTCATGCGCAAGAGTTGTCGCTCAAGCGACCAGACACAATAAATTGTTTTGCTCGAATGCAAGAAACTTTGCTCGAGTGCAGAATACACACTCCCAGAAGTTTTACAGATATAAGACCGTCACACGAGCGCAAGAAGTCTCGCTCAAGCGAAGAACACTACCTCCTAGTATCTCTGTAGGCCTGCAAAAGTACTGGGAGCTCACAAAGCTCGCTCGAGTGAAGAGGCCAAATTTTAGGCAACAACAGTTTGGACCAACTAGCAACCAACCTGTTCCAAACACTGCCAAGACATTCCAATACTCAAACTCAATGAGAAATAAGGAGAAACACGGGATGAATATCTAAATAAGACAAATGAAACTCGGATTTAAAACATCAATGGGTTGGGTCCAAACCAAGAACGCTATACCTATAGTAGAAGCCGGATCTTTAGTTGCATTCATAAGTGAATTGCATTAGGATCTTGTGTATAGGATCATGTATATGTTTACTAATTTTATTTTTGTACCTATTTGTGGGACGTTAGTAAATATGTAAGTTTTTATGCTTTAACATCCTGCCTGTGTGTGATTTTCTTACTATAAGTAGCATGGCTATGTGCTTATTTGATATAACTTTATGCATGCCAGTGGGTGAAGGTTGTGTTGTTTAATTTGGAATAAAATTGATTTTCTTGATTGCACTATTCAAAACATTTTTTGAAATATAAGAAATCAAATTATTCCAAAACAAGTGACACAATATATATTTGTTTATTTCATATAGTAAAATTTAGGATTTATTATTAATAATTGGAATATGAACACATAAAGTAAATAAAATTCATATCATGGCTTAGTAGAGGCCGATCTTTTGATTAGGTGAGCAGGGGTGCTTAATTAGTGACCTCCCCCCTTCATACCTAAGGTTCGGAACCAAGCATCATTGGTTACGACGAACAGTGGCCTTGGTATGAGTCATGAATGTCACGCTCCTAAATTTTATTAACCAGATACATTACTAAATCCTTAGATTTAAGTCCATTTACCGAATACATTTATATAAACAAGTGACCATTACACTTGAGAAGAAGAAAAAAAAGTTCTCTCTCGAATGAAAGCAACAATGTTACATACCAAGACTTACATTACAATACTAAGAAACAAATATTTACAAGTGAAGACACTCTTCAATTCAAAAACCATAATATACATTTCATGTACACAACAATTAATATAAAAGAAATTGGACTTCTTGAATCTTCCAAAGGTATTTCTGAATCATTTTCCTTGAAAATGGTAAAAAATACGAGGGATGAACAAATATGTCCGGTAGGAATATTCAAAGATTCTTAACAATAAGATCTCTAGATACATGCGATCATGAATGCTAAAGAATGATACATATATAATTAATGTGCTCTTTTCATACTCAAAATACAGTACATATAAGTAATACCTTTCTCATAAAGAAATCCATGAAAACCTTTCAAAGAAAACTCTTTCTTTTGTTTCCGTATCATTCTAGTATAGTTTTTCAAAAGTTCTTTCAAGAATCCTTGTTAACATCACTTAAAGGTCAATAATATAGAAACCAATCATTCTACCATAAATTCACGTCATATCCCACATAAAATGAATGAACTCAATTTCATTTGTTCAACTTTACACAATTAAATTATCCATTTCTCATTATCACAATCAGACATATAGATCTTATTATAATCATTTCACATAAATCCGAATAGAAATTGGCTCCATTACCAAGCCATATCCTCATACCACAAGAATTTCTAGGCGTTACTTTGGAAGGAATGCAGAACCTCTGTTAAGTGCTACGTGTAGCTTGCTTTTCATGCTCCTCTCGGTTACAATTAGCCTTACAGTTTGAACTCTCGTGGTTTTTAATTTGATTTCATAAGTGCAATGTGAAAATAGATAAACACAAATGAGTCCAAATTCGACAAATCTTTTGGAAAATCGATTTTGAATAAAAAAATGTCAAAAATAGACTGCATTGCCAGATGTCAGAGTCGCCACCTAAATGTTTTTGAGAAATTTAGGAAACTCGTGACTTATGCCAAAGGCCACTTGTCTGTCATCACCAAAGTGTCTCGGCTCTGGAACTTAGGTATGAAAGGGGAAGGAAGCACCCCACTCACCCGATCAAAGAACCGCCACTACTAATCATCATGTGATTCTTATGTACCGTATATGCTCTTGTTCTGATTATTAATGCTATCTTTACTAGGTGATGCACATAAGTATAGACTAATTTGCAAAATTTGGAACGGTTTGATTTCATGTTTGTTTGAAAAAGTGTTTGAATATGTACCACTTAAAAAAGTGATCTCATATGTACATTAATCAAAATCATCCAATTTAAGTGAAAAAATGTTCATCCATCAGCATTCGAGAGGTATATCACTTAAGCACTTAGCCTCATGGTAAATGTACTCGATATGGCAACAATCACATGCATGCGATATGCTAAAGCAATAAATGCTCACCTAGTATTCCGGGCAAGCCAAAGAAGGACAAAATAATTAGAAAAATGCTTGTTCTTAAACAATACGGCATGCCTAGTGCAACACATGCAAAATATAATTAATAGGCTCAGCTACTAGTATGGCATGTGAATTGATTTGATAGCATGCAGTTAAGCACATATTCAAATAAGTAAATAATCACAAAGTTAAAATGATGCGCCAAACCAAATGTATGCAAAAATGGATACTTAAAGCTTGTAATGACATGAAAATGTGAAATATGATGCTACTATTATAAGCGGGTAAATAAAAGGGAGAAAGAAATGGGGTTAGAAGGCATACACACATTATTGCAAGTTTGCCCCCATGCAAGAGGGTCCAAATGTCCAAGTGTTCGAGTTAACTACTTATTACAAATCCAAATGAATAAATAAGCTAGATTAACTAATTATTACAAATTGGAAGGAATCTAAGTAATTAAGTACAACACACTACTATTCAACACTAATTTTACAAGCCACGGAAAGCGAGGAAATGCATATGCATGAACATGAATCTTCTCCCGAAAAATTCATTTATTTTGCTGCCGGAAACATTCTGTTTTACAGTCAAAAAATTAAACTATTTTCTCCTTAGCCCCTGCTCTGCTCTGCCATGAAAATGGCATTGCTTGTGTAAAATAAAGTGGCTGGTCGGCCATAAAAAGTGGTCGACCAGATAGTCAAGTGGTCGGCAGGCCACAATTTTGGGGGTCTGCCCTGATGCAACAGAAAAGAAACATAACACAAATAGAGTATTTTCAGGAGGTGTCTGTCCTTACTTGTCGGCTTGGTTCACAAACCATTACTTGTTGCAAACTCGTTGCGTGATGATCTATGAACCAATGAGACAAAAGCTTAATGAATGACAAGAAAAGACCAACAACCACCTCCCTACCATGGAATGACCTCAAGGGGAGCGGTAGGCATCGCTTCTCGAGTCGTTAACATCACTAAAGAGTATGTAAAGGCCCAAGACACGATAGGTTCAATTAACGTTCGATTGAACCTAAACCAACCTTATTACTCTTGTTGCTATTTTAGTCCACTTGATTAGCCTCTTTTAATTACCTTTCCATTGTTTAGTCATTTTAGTCCAAAATGAGAATTAAGTCCGCTAATGGAGAGAAGTGTCAAACAATGAGTTGCTCTTGGTATGAGAGAGATGTAACACCTTGGTAATGAACCTTTGAGGAGATTAAACCATTAAGCATGGAAGGGTTTCTTTCTCATACCTTGAGCAACATTCTCTTGAAACGACTCTCAAAATAAGAAAAACCAAGAAAGGAGGGAGGTTGCAGAGATGGTTATGCAAAGTCTGAACACACGTATGGGAACCATAAAATGAAAGCTATCAACTCGAATAGGTTGGTGTCTAAGGCCTAAACCACCAAACCTATGAGGACTACAACACTACAAGCATACTATACAAAGCATGGATGAAGTAAACACATTAAAATAGTCCTAAAATAAGTAAAAATAGTGCTAGAATTGAGTTGAAAAAGCTAGAAAAGTAAGCAAAAATAATGGAGAAATGAAGCTAGTAAACAAGCCAAAGGAGGGGTGGCTAACCCCTCCACTTTTTGGACCTAAAAACCACATTTTTAGCCTTTGAAAACCTCTGAAAAATAGTGGTAAAATACTGAAAAAAAAGTTGAGAAAGAAGTGGGAAACACAAGGGCAAAAGCTTAGAGAACAACGTTCAAAGAAGGATGGTCAACCCCTCTACCTTTGATAGCTTCAAGCCACAAGTTTCAGCCCATAAAACATTGTAAAAATAGTGCAAAAACATCAAAGAAAGATAAGAGAGAAGTAGTGTAAGGAAGCTAGAAGTTGTATCTCTTAAAGAGTGATAACACTTTGATTCACAAACCCACAAGTAAACGCCCTTAAGAGCTGAAATTTGGACTCAAGAATCTCAGCAAGGAGAGCTAAAGAAATGGTCTAGGAAGTGAATGTAGGTTGTATGTATATTGCAAGATAGAGAGATAGAGTGCTTTGCAAGAGTTTGGCTTTTCACAAATTTTTCCAACCTCCAAAACATGAGGGATGGTCCTCTATATATAGAAGAACATGTTGCTATCTTGGAAATATCTATATTGAGCCAACTGGTGTAGTGCATGCACATGGGGGGACAGCTGGCAGCAAAATATCTGCTAGTCGACAACAGGTGGCCGGCCATGTGAAGGATGACTGACCATATTTTTCTGGCCAGCTGGCCACCTATTGGCCTGCAGGCCTCTGGGTGGTCAGGCTTAAAACAAAAAAAAAAAAAAAAAAAGGTGTTGGTTCAAAAGGTAATGCAAGGTTTGAGGCTCTGAAACTCAAGCACTAAGACTTCTTGTTGCGAAAATTGAGCTGATGTACAGTGTAGTATTCATCATCGGGTGATCAATCTGAGGCACCCAAGTCTTTAGGGTGGTCAAAAATGGGGTGTCTATAGTTGCCCCTCTTTGACAGAGCTCAAAGTTATAAAATGACGTAAGTGAATGTCAAAGCCCAAAGACGACCCATTTGACATGACAGCAAGACTTCGGCAAGAAATCAAGACGTAAATGCAATGGTTGAACTCGAAAGTTTCCTAAGTATCCCTTTGTAAGGAATCAAAATAGCATAGTTCAAGGGCAGGATGCAAATGATGTGCAGAAAATAACTTATGATCATGCAATGAAACATTTGAATGAAAGCAACAAGCAATGAAAGAAATACAACATTTGAATGAATGAAAGCATAAATCAAAGTAAAAAAAAATCAAGTCATGTCTCATATGAAAAGAAATGAGGAAATAGCATCCAAATATGTCTTACGTGAAAGGAGGATGGGAGATACAAACAAAACTACGTCTCACGTAGAAGGGACTTGAGAAAATGCAAGCCTGACTACTCCCTACGTAGAAAGGATGTAAGAAAATGCAAGCCTAACTACCTCTCACGTAAAGAGGGTCAAAGCTCCATGCCAAATTGTGTCTCACACAGAGAGGGTGGAGGATGAAATCCTAACTATGTCTCACGTAGAAAGGGTCAAAGATACAAGTCTCACTACACCTCATGTAGAGAGGGTGAAGGGTTCAATCCTAACTACGTGTCGCATAGAAAAGGTCAAAGATACAACTCTCACTACGTCTCACGTAGAAAGGGTCAAAGCTCCGTGCCAAACTACGTCTCACGTAGAGAGGGTGAAGGGTGCAAACCTAAATACGTCTCACGTAGAGAGGGTCAAAGATGCAAGCCTAACTACGTCTTGCGCAGAAAGGGTCAAAGATGCAGGCCTCACTACGTCTCACGTAGAGAGGGTCAAAGATGCAAGCCTCACTACGTCTCATGTAGAAAGGGTCAAAGATGCAAGCCTCACTATGTCTCACGTAGAGAGGGCCAAAGATGTAAGCCTAACTACATCTCATGCATAAAGGGTCGAAGATGCAAGCCTAACTACGTCTCACGCAGAAAGGGTCAAAGATGCAAGCCTCACTACGTCTCACGTAGAGAGGGTCAACGATGCAAGCCTGACTACGTCTCACGTAGAGAGGGTGACCACAAAGGGTATGCTATATATGAACGCGGTAAAATGCGATACAAGTGATAAAAAAAATGATACAATGCATGTTCCATGCAATGTAACAAAAAAGATGCACAAAAGCGATACCCTGTGGTAACAAGGAACACCCCACAAGGAAAGTGGCAAGGAACACCCTACGGTGCACAGCGATATGCCAACACATATCCCACGATAGAAGTTTTCGAGGTTACGTCTCACGTGTCTCGAGGAGAGGAAACTGTTTAGGAACATGTCTCACGCATTACAAAGAAAGAAAAAAAAACACCTACAAAGAAAGAAAAACACTCAGGAACATGGTTCACATATCCAGAGAAAAGAACAATGGAAAAGATCCAAAAGACATCGCGGCATGAAATGATCAATAGTACCAGATAAACATATGATGCAAAAAGATACAATGAGTACGATAAATATGGATAAAACAATACTCTAAAGAAAAGAAAGTAAAGTGGTGTTATCTTAGAACACACCCTACCATTCACTCTCCGACTTATAGTTCGGAGGTCACCAATGGTTTACAAAAGGATACAATTTGCTCAGGCTTGTGATTGGGGCATGCTCATGTATCGGAGAAACGGCGCGTATCAGGACGGTGTAACCAACACATAGTCTCGAGACCTTTAGAATCTGAAACAATCTTCATACCCATCAATTGTCCTTTTCCAGATGAAAACAAAGCGTTCCATATACAGATTGGGCAAGAGAGGAGCAAAAACTAGCACTGGACCACAAAAGGGGTTAGCCGGCCACAAAAAGGGGATGACCAACCACTAATTAGTCGGCCGACCACTCGACCATTTTTTGGGGCAGTTTGGGCAATTCGGCTTGGGTCTTCTTTAAAACATCAACCTAGGCCTCATTTTAACACACCATACCATCTGAAAACCCTTTCTCTCTTCTCTCTCTGTAGGTGTATTCTCTCTCTAGCTTTGTGCTTTATTCACGAAACCCACCCCCCGTGCAAACTTTATTCATAAAACACCCGTAACCCTCTACATTTTGAACTGATTGAATTTGTTTTTATTGATTTTTTTGGGTTTTTCATCACTTTGGGCCAATTTCCCTCGTGTTTTTCTTAGGTTTCACACATTTTTCGGGTTTTTTCGACTTTTTTCCTCATTTTCTCTCTCCTAGGGTTGACTTATCACCTTTTGCCATTTTTCCCCTTATTTTCTCCACACTTCTCTATGGTGGATGATATCCTACATGACAGTGCTCCACTTGTGGTGCTGGGGTTTCCACCTACTATCGAGGTGGAGGAGCCTATAGCTGATGTGACTGACGGGCAGTAGACGACATCGTCGCTGATATCGAGATGGAGGAGATCTACCATCTAGGAGCTGAGCCCGAGGTTCTACCATTGAGATTGAGGCCATTTAACCCACCCACCTACCACCCTTGGACGTACGCGATGGCTCTCGGTGGCATGCTGCGATTGAGGACTTTGTTAGCGGCGTGCCCGAGGATGTTCTATTGTGGGAGCGGACCTTCTACCTTTCTCAAGATGCCGTTGAGGCATACACTTTTCTCTTATGCACTTTGCTTGTTTTTTCATTTCATTATTGCCTTTTATCACTATCTTTCACTATGTTACACAACTGATGCTTTCTTTCTTTGTCAACACAGGGTGACGCTCGCTCTTGGAGAGGATATGGGGCGGTGCTAGCGAGGGACTGGTATCATGGGCTCCCCGCTCAGGTCCACGACCTTGTTGATGAGACGGGTTTTAGCCTATTCTGCTCTGGACTTTCACGACTATTGGCCAGTTAGGCCTTGCTTGGAGCTTTGGTGGAGAGGTGGTGGGACACCACCACCTCTTTCCATGTTTCCTCCACCAGGGAGATGACGATGACTCCCTACGATTTCTCCATGATCACCGATTTGAGAGTAGGGGGTGATCCGATCCCCTTTAACCTGGACATGGGCTGGTGGGAGGCGGCCTGGACCTATCTGCTTGGAGCGTGTCCTCCTCTACACAGGCTAGCTATGGTCCGATACAGCTGGTTCTACGAGCATTTCCGCAGGTGTCAGCCAGAGACGCAGGAGGAGGTGGAGCAGTACACCAGGGGCTTTCTGATCTATCTCCTCGGTACCACCTTGTCTGCAAACAGGTGGAATACTGTAGGACTATACCTGCTAAGCGCCCTCTTGACATTACCACGGGTGAGATTCTATAATTGGGACAGAGCTGGTCTCGCCAACTTGTATGGATACATGAGCTCCAGTTCCCGCAGAAAGGGAAACAAGGTTGGCAACTATTGGAGAGCCTAGGAGGTACGCACTGCACTTCTCTTCAATTTCAGTTGTTATCACTATGTTTCTTATTTTGCACTTTCTACCTTTATACTATTTATACCTGTGTTTTCTTCTTTGCACTTTCTACCTTTACACTGTTTATATCTGTTGACTCCCAAATTGATATTTCCTTCGTAGCTTTGGGTTTACACATACTTCCCGACCCTTGCCTCGGTGTCAGTGGATGAGATAGCACTAGTCGTACCCTACTCCTGGTGGTACGATCGTAGATGTCGCTCTAGGCGCCGCGATGACATGACTTTTGCATATTACAGCCGCCATTTTAACATAGTGACATCTCAAGAGGTAATCCGAAGCCCATATTCATTTCCGCTTTCTTTTCATTGCTTTGATCCATACTATGACTAATCCATATGTAGACACCCCATTTTTGACCGTCCTCAAGACCTGGACGTCACCATCTGAACACCCGGTGATTATCCATGTTCGTGTTCGTTTGGAGTTCCCGGAGTTCTCGGCTACGCGCCTTGCCTCAGGACCTCCGAACTTGACCGTTTTGTGTCTGGTTTTGCACCAAACACTTGTGCTTTGCCTTGGAGGGGCAGGGAATGCCTTGTGAGGCATCCCCACACACCACCGGCAGTGGCTAGAGGCCACCGGCTGGTTGGTGTTGCCATCGGCACTATATTGTGCCGGTCGGCACTCTTTTGTGCCGGTCGGCAGTTAATTTTGTCAAAATGACAATTTTGCCCTGCCGACTACTGTTCAGTTGCTTTTTGAGATATTTTGAAGCAGCTGTATAGCATTTGTTTCCCCTCCATACACGTGTATGGAGGGATGAGCCTTTGGTTTGCTTAGCTTGTAAGCTTTGTTGCCTATAAGAGAGGGCTCTCTTCTCTTGGCTTGAGGGTTAGAAAAGTGAGACATTTTTAGAGAGAAAAGACAGAGAAGAAGCTCTGGTTCTAGGTTAGAATTTGTGTATCTATCCTATCTCTCTTTTCCTCTCTTGTTTCTATACTAGGTGCTTTAATCCATATTATTGCACACAAGCAGCTAGTGTTTCACCTTCCTTCGGTTACTGAGGTTCTAAGGGCTGGTTCTTGAAGTTTTTGGTTGGATTTGAGCTTAAGGAAGCAACAACATCAACCTTTGTGAAGGTGGTCTTCAAGGGTAAGAAACTACCCCTTTTTACCCCATTTTTGCACTCCATTTTTGCATAGTTTAGAACTGTTTTTGTGCTTAGTATTTAATACAAAAAAGTTCTATTTTTTAGTCCTCTTTATTGTTGGTTAAGAGTGTTTTGTGCTTTGGGGAGGTTTGACCACCCTTAGGCCTTGAAAAGGCCTCATTTTGTGCTATTTTGTGAGAGCTCCGGGATTTTGGTGTTGGGGTCTCTTCACCACTGAAATCTTGAGGGATTTCAGTGGTGAAGATGATGCCTTGAAGTCCCAAGAAGGAGAGGGTCACCCCCTCTCCTTGTTGTCCTTGAAAAGGGCCTATTTTGCCTCTTGAGGGAGCCCCATGTTTGGTTGTTTGTTGGTTATGCCATGGCTGTATTTTGTGCTCATATTGCCATATTATAACTTTGTATCATGTTGTTTTTAGTACTCCTTGCATGTTTTGCATAGATGCTTTGTAATGCCTCTTTAGTCCTTTAACATGCATTAGGTTGTGTGCCTCTATTCTAACATGTTTTAGGCTTAGATTCATGAAGCTTGTATGCTTATTTTTCCATAAATAAGGTCTGTCCATGGTTACTTTGGTCGATCTTAGCTTGCATCACATAGCCTCTTTGCATTTGGCTTGTTGGCCTTAAGAGCATGAAAGTATAGCATGCCTTGCTTGCATTATTTTCAATGGTTTGGAACCATTTAGTATGCTATTTCAGTCCCCTAGACATGCTTGAATGATTGCCTTGCATGCCTCTTTGAAGTTTTGAGAGCATATGTTGTATGCCTAATGATTTGGTCATTGTGTGTGCCTTGTTCTAGAGCCACTTAGTTGCCATCTAGGAGGTCCCTTTTACATGGTCTAGGGCTGCCTTAGACCTGTTTTAAGCCTTCTTGGCCTTGTGAGGCTTGGTTGGCTTAGCCATGGTTTAGGTCTCCTTCGGCTTGCCTTGGATGCTTGGACCATTTGTTGCATGCTTAGTCTATTTTGTTGCTTGGTTTGGCACCATGTCCAACATGATTTTAAAGCTTATATATGCATGTTAATATGTCCATGTTAGCCTCTTTTAAGTGTTCTTAAGAGTTGCTTGTTTATGCCTAAGTGTTGGATTATGTATGCTTGCATGTGTGCATGTATTGCATATATCTTAGCCTTCACTTCTATGGCATTTGGCCACTGATTTTAGGCTTATTTAGAGCTGCCTAACCTATGTGCAAGTCCATCCTCTTGTTGCTTGCATATGCTCCTTGAGTGTTGTAATGTATTGGTAAGTAAATGCATGTTAGGACTAACATGATTGAATGAAGTCACATGCTTGTTTGCATGCTTGGACACCCACATTACACCTTGCATACTTGATGGTTGACATTGGTGTTTCATGCCTTGTATGTTTGTTAGCTTGTATGCTCCTTTGCATTGGCATGATTGCATACTAGTTGACATGTCTAGGATTGCATCACAGAAACATGCATGCTCTACCTCTTGACCAAGTCAAGATAGAGGCTTAGCACCCTTGTGTGTTTGTTTGGTTCGCATGCATTTGAAATAGAAGTTGCACATTTGGTTCTTTGGGCCATCATGCATGGAAATGCGTGATTGGTGGCCCGAGAATCGAGGCACATGCCCCTTTGAGTCACAAATATGATAAGGGGCATGATTGGTGCACACATTGTTGGAATTACATTGCCATGCAAGTTTTTGCCCTCTGCTGCTGTGAGTTGCAGGTTCTGCAGACATTCAGTGCCGGCCGGCAGTATTTAGTGCCGACCGGCAGTCTATTGATGGCCGATGGATGAATTTTGTGCCGGTGACCTCATGCTGATGCCGGTGGAAGTTCTACTCAGCCGATGATGTCCCTCAGTGTCCTGGGAGGCACTCCTGAGACTTTGGCAGTCTTCTGAGATGCAAAGCAGGGAAAACAGAGGCAGGCTAGGCATGGCAGTGCGATTCCGAGCAAGTCCCGAGCATGCGTTGCATCCGGCCCTCATCTCGAGGCGGTTTACTGCTTTAATTAGATTAATTAATTTATTTGATTAATTTAGTTGGATTGTAATATTTTAATTAGTTTGCGTAGCTAATTAATCTGTATTATTCTTTTGGTCCCTCCGAGCGAGGGCATATTTGTAATAAGTGTGGGTGAGTGGTTTGTATGTCTTCAACCCCCACTTCTTTCTTCCCTTTTATTTACCTGCTTTTAATGGTTAGTATTAGGGCACGTTTATTTTAGCATACCTTATGCAATGCATGCGTGCATCCATACATTTGTTTACATGCACCGGGCTCGGTACATCATACAAACTGCATTGTATTTTTAATTCCAAATTGAATACGTGATAGTTGTAGCATTTCACATGCCATGTCTAGGATAGCCGAGCCTACTCTAAACTGCATCTTTGCATGTGTTGCATTAGCCACTTAACATGACCTAGGGACATGCATGTCTGCTAACTAGTTTCTTGTTTTGGCACGGAGTACGATGTAAGTATTTTACGCTTTAGCATACCACATGCGTGTGAATGTTAACATGACAGTATGCTTACCATGCGGCTAAATGCTTATATGAGATAAACTGTTTGAATGCCTGTGGGTGGAGGTTGGATTGCTTGAGTTGGAATAACTCATTGAAATCCGTATTTTAGCCTACTTGCGAGTAGCAAATTCCAAAGCATTCAAAGAAAACGGATATGCAATGCTTATTTCCAAATTAGGCAATCTAGTCTATACTTGTTTTGCTGTGCGCATAATATAGTAATTCTAGGCTAATAATTGGGATAAGAACGCATAATGTTTTCAAAATCAGATATCACAGTTAGTAGAGGCCGGTCTTCGGACCGGGCGAAAGGGGGTGCTCATAGCTGACCTTCCCCGATTGTACCCAAGCTCCCGAGCCAAGACTACTTTGGTTATGACGGACACGTGGCCTTCGGCACCGAGTCAGGGTTTCCTAAATTTCCCATTTTAAAAATATTTAGGTGGCGACTCTGTATCTGGCAAAGCAGTCCATGTTTGGCACTTCTTTTCGAAAATCTGTTTTTCTCAAAACGATTTGCCAGAGTTGGACTCTTTGGTTCAGATTAAGAACCGCAACAAAACAAAAGGGAGTCCGAACTGTAGCGAGGTCCCCTGCGGGCTTGTTACAGTTTCTGGCGACTCTGCTGAGGATTTTAGAGAGCTTGACTCGAACTCGTGATATCCTGTTTTGACTACACTTATGTGTTTCTTTGCATTGCATGTGCATTGGTGCGCCTAGGACACCGTGTTGGCCATCTGCTATTCCTGAGCGGTTTGCTGGAGGCTTGTCTTGTCAAGGCATGACCATAAGGCTGACCGGTTGCGGGCTCTGCCAGTATGGGAACACAAACCCCGGTTTTACTGGGGCACCTTTTTTGACCATTCGACCTAGTGCATATTCGGATCCATAGTGACCATTCCAAACTAGGACAGGTTGCTTACCCGATATTAGGTTTGTTTGAAACCGCTGTGTATGTAGTGAAACCCTAGCTCCTGACAAAATAGGACAGGGAAACCCTACCCCAACATAGGGGTGTATTGGCTCTCATTTATCTGCTATGTGCTTTTTAGAGTGTATCTCTGCAGGGGAACGCATATATCAGTTTGCAAAGTTTGAGCATCAGGCCTGAGGGCACTAGTATCAGTATTGTTGAGAATCAGTTATATTCGCGGGTATCAGTTCAGTTTTGAACAGTAATTCTGGGGAACAGTGATCAGTAGTAGAGTACAGTTGTCCGGCTACATCCGTGTTTGATCTGTTTGGGGCTGAAATACTGCTTGTTTTCCGTTTCAGTTCAGGGGATTCAGAGGGTCGATCCGGAACAGCTAGTGTCTTCTCCTTGCTGAAGCAGGACTGAGCATGACGCAGAATTCAGAAGAGATCGTGGTCATGACGGCCGCGTTGAGTCAGGGAATCACCCTACAAGATGAGACTACGGTTGACATGCCGCATCCACCTAGGTCGCCTGCCGCACATCCAATATGGACTCCTCAACTATATCAGGCTCGCGAGCCTACTACATTTGAACTAATGGGAATGATAGGTGATCTTCAAAGATCCGTGGCGGATCTCGCCTATGGAATGTCTGTTTCGCCACCAGCCGCACCATATGCCGGAGGCTTCATACCCCAAGAGCCCCCGCTACTGGGCCGAATTGTTATTGAACTCAGCCAACCGGAGATGACCCCCAGTTATGGCAACGACGCATCAAACCAAACTCTAGATCGGGCTGAGGCCGGAGACAAAGGCAAGATGAAGACAGATGCCGACCCTATCGAACAGCTGCTGTGGGCAGTAGAGGCTTTGAAAGCCGGAGGGATGAGCAAGCAACAGATATCTGCAGTCGTGACAAAAACTGTGGAGGATGCTTTTCCCACTCTGCCTGAAGGCAGTTCCAGTCAATCAGAGAACCGGGATAGGCCCCGTCATGCCAAAACAGTTCTTCTCGCTCCCAACCCTGTATCCGGAAAGGATCAGAAATCCAAGGCCGCACCCGCCGATCCGTTCGCTAGTGCATCTAGCAAGAGTGCTCAGGCTCCAAAGTACCTGCCTCGAGGGCGCAGGGTCTTCCATCCTCTCTACATGCCTTTGTCTAGGGCACTTTTGATTTTGGCCAAAAAGGGGCATCTTAAACCCTTGAGCCCCGACCCCTCCCGAAGAATCTCCCTGCCACACATGATGCTGCTCTGTACTGTGCGTACCACCAGCAGACAGGCCACCCTACTGACAATTGCTTCCGCCTCCGTCATGAGGTGCAAGATTTGATTGACAACGAGGTTATCCTCCCGCCTACCTCAGCCAAAGTCCGTCACCACAGAGTTGTTGGAATTTGAGGATACAGATACTGCAGTATGTAATCAGAAGTGAACCGCCTGCGGGCGTACTTGACATATTTTGATGTGGCGTTTGGCACGCATTTTTGAGCATCTGCGGTTGCTAATTTTGTAAGCTCTGACTTGGGTGTCGAGTCAGTCTTTTCTTTTGTTTTGAGTCTGTCTCTTTTCATTGAGTCAGTCTTTTGCTTACAGGGTCTGTCTTGTTGTAATGAGTCAGTCCCTCTTGTATAGTATACCAGGTGATTTCGGGGTTGTTGCCTCAAACACCGTTTTGTCTTATAATTAGTTTTTTTGCTTTTTGAGTCTGTCGCTGCCGAGGAGCCAGCTATACCAACAAAGTTGAATTAAACAGCCGCGGCTATCATATTCCAGTACTTGTTGTTTCAGCTGGTTGTGCCAGAGGATGTGAATGGAACGACAGTGCATTTCGCCTACTCTCTTGTGCTTTAAACATCGTCGTAATGACCTAGGCTTTTCATAAAACCCCTTTTCGAACACTGCGGTGATGAAAACGAAGGGGAAGTAATTCCTCGGATTTTGTAAAATTTTGATCATTTTGAGGAAAAGAGAGGCATGTTAAGCTTTTAATGAATGAAATCATGCTTGTCAGCGTGAGTACTGAGAAGGACCCTGGCCTGATCCAGACTGGTTCCACACTATCTTCAACACGAGCGATTTGTCGCTTTCTTAAAAACTTTCAAAAACAAAATATTTTGCGCAGTCTTGCGAAGACCTGTGTGGAATCGCTCTTGAGATTGTGTAGCCCAGGATCGCTCTCGGCCTCAAGATTCAATTTATCTGTTGCAAACTGGAATCCGTTCAAAACATTCAACGGTGCCATGAAACGCCTGTGTGGCCCATTTTGAGGCAGCCCTCGAGCAAGAGGCATCAAAGTCAGATCAAGGAGATCAGATCCCACCCGGCAAGGCTCGTAAAGCAACCGTGATGGACTCTTCTGCAAATCAACCCAACAGTCGCTCTCCTGGATACAGAGGGCTTCAATCTCAAAACCATTTGGCATGGGCTTGCTACACTTTTACCCTTTGAGAGGCTCGCTGGACCGAAAACCCGGAAGGGCGGCCCAGGCAAAAGTTAGAGCAAAGAAAAAAAAAAAAAAAAAGAAATAGAAAAGAAAAAAAAGAAAAAGAAAAAAAAAAAAAAAAAGAAAAAAAAAAAAAAAAAAAAATGAAAAAAAAAAAAAAAAAAAAAAAAAAAAAAAAAAGGTCGAAAACCCGCGTCGGGCACCTTGGCAAAAGTTAGAGCCTAAAAGTGAAGGTTAAAATACCCGAGTGTACCTTAACCGGAACTACGTAAGGCTTGATTCCCATGTTTGGGATACGTAGGTAACTTCATCCTGAAGTCCAGCCCCCAACGCTTCCATAGCGTCTCAGTCCATGTCATGGTTTTGATCACCTGTGCCTCCTCTGAATCCAACGTCTCGATTGCAGCGACCCGGAACTACGAGATTAACTTCTTCTTGAAGTCCAACCACCAACACCTTCCAGGTGACTGTGTCCATATATTGATTCAAACCGTCTCCGTCTCCTCCG
This sequence comes from Camellia japonica, assembly GCA_030407325.1. Lineage (NCBI taxonomy): Eukaryota > Viridiplantae > Streptophyta > Magnoliopsida > Ericales > Theaceae > Camellia > Camellia japonica. Next base: position 77,153,518 of record JAPPVO010000010.1, on the reverse strand, counting down.
CGTCCGAGGGTCCGATCGTTGTCAACAAGGACTGGCTTACAATGTGCCGCGGCATCATCCAAACAAGGGGCAACTTTCCGTTGCCATGCATTGCCATAAGTTGCCCTGAGTTACCGTCCAAACCAGGGGCAACTTTCCGTTGCCTTGTCCCCCTTAAGCCAGGGGCAATTTGCCATTACCTCCGATCCGAGGTTGCATATCTCGAGGGTAAGTTCCGCGCTCGTTGAGCGTTGACTGTTTGCGAAAATAGTTTTTGAAAATTTTTACTGAAGTTGACTATTTTCTCGAAAACTATTTCATTTTTCAAATTGGACCATGTTTGGACCCAAAAGGAGAATTTTCAGTGCTCACAGCCAGATTCGCATGATTTTCAAATCAAAAATCGAATAAGTGTGCTAATTTGACTCTCATTTTGATCAAAACTGTTTTAGGAAGAAAACAAAAAAAATGGTCAAAGTGACGAACTAGGGGCACAGTTGAGTCAGGTCTTCTGTCTTTCCCCCGTCAACACACTCGCCAGAAAGGCACCCTATCTACCAGAAGAAATAGCCGTGAGCTAACTGTGTTGGGCGTGAACCTGTGACTTCCTATTCATCTGTCAATCACCCGGGGAGGGATGAAAAATGAGAGAATAAAGAATAGAGAGGTGTAAGTTGAGAGAAAAGTGAGAAAGGGTTTTGAGAAAAAAACCGAGCCTGAGGGCCGAGTGATGTGAGTATCACAAATCAGAAAGGGTGGGAAATATACCCGGAAGAACTGGCTCCTCGAGATCTGAAATCTTTATTTTTAAAACATGTCCGTGTGTCGTGTCTTTTGTTTTGTCAGTTTCGACTTTAGCTTTGAGTCTTTTCCGAGTGTGTCTCGTTGTGTTCAGGTCGTGTGCCTTTTGTTTCTCTGTTTGAGTCTGTCTCGCTGTGTTCTGTGGTAGGCTCGATACCCCGGTTGTGAAACCCCCTTTCAAGAAATCGTTTGTGCTCAGAATGCTGTGCCATTCTCTACATTCGTGTGAAGCAAGAAAAGAAAAAGGAAGTTTGGGACATCCGAGTGTGTTTCAACTGCAACTGTTTCAGTTTTGTGATCCGTCTTGTCAGATTGGGTTATTTGTTCAGGGTTTGCTGTGTGCAGAATGAACCCAGTGCTGTGTTGAGGGCTGTATGCAGATCAATCCCCAGTAGAGTACGGGCTGTATTGTGCAGTTTGAGTAGTGCTTTGTATGAGTTGTTTTGCTGATTAATTGGTTGGTTATCTGATTATCATGGTACAAGTGCTCAATTTTCAGACAACAGATCAATATCCTTTACATTTGGGGTGTAATATGATGCAATGCAGTGCAAAGTATGAAACATGCAGATATAACACTCTTTTTCGGACAAAAAGTTTGTTTCATTTCATATCATCTTTTCAAATACATAAGTTTTGGAAACAAAATCTGCCTGCGGCAGCACAAAGTACCCTAACTACTGACAAAAGGGGAAAATGCAAAAAAAGAAGCAAAAAAAAACAGCAAAAATCTGTATCAAATGTCAAAATGGCTCTGGGGCCATCAATCTGTCCTGGTCCTCTTCCTGGACGAAGGTCCAGGAGCGTCATCAACAGGGGCACCACTAGGGGCATCACCATCTGAGCTCGAGTCCGAGCCATCATCGGTCTCCTCCGCCTCTGTCTCTGCCTCAGACTCATCATCCGGAACCGGAGCCCGCGAGCTGCTCCCGACATGAGTGCGCCCCCTCTGGTGCGGGGATATGCTCTGCCATCCCGAGTAGAAATGGGAGGTCCAGCTGGAGCGCCACCCACCGGAGGAATCTGGAAGGGAGGCTGAAAAGCATAAAAGGCAAATGCATCAGTATATATGGAACAGCGAATCAGTGCAGAATGCACTGTATGAGTACAGTATATGTATGCCGTGAGCAGTGTATCAGTGCAGAATGCAGTGTATGAGTACAGTGTATGTATGCCGTGAGCAGTGTATCAGTGCAGAATGCAGTGTATGAGTACAGTGTATGTATGCGGTGAACAGTAAGTTAGTGCAGGGTGCAATGTGTGAATACAGTGTATCAGATGCCGTGAGCAGTTTATCAGATGTTGTGTTGTGCATCAGATTATGTAAAGCAGTTTGTGTATGGTTTGAGGCCGTGGTCAGAAAGAACATACCGGAATGCTGTAGAGGGCTAGGAGGTCGAACGTCCGCTGTAGCATCCCCATCATGGAGGCATTCATCTCCAATGACTGCCGGGTGTACTCAGAAGACGCCTGCAAAAGTATCAGATGCATCAGTATTCTGCGGAATATCAAACAAATTGAAATGAAATAACAGTGCAAGACGAAGAATGCAGTAATACATACCGGAGGCAAGTCGGGGACACCGACAAACTCGTGGTCAGATGGTGGAGAAGCAAAGGGGATCTGATAGGTCGCCCCACCCTGTCCTCGGAAAGTCAAAGCAGCGGGCAGAGCAGGCCAACCGGTCCCTCGCCCTCGCTGAACTCCTCCCCTGCCACGGACTCGAGCCCTCCTCGGCGCTCCCCCTCCAACTCCTGCTCCGGCCGCTGGCGCCGCAGGTCTCTCTCTCTCTACTCGGCGGCCGCCGCTCAGAGGTCGCATGATGAAGGTCCGGATGTACTCCGAGTAATCGCCCTCGCCTCAGAAGTCGTCCGCCTCCCAGCCGATAGTATAGTCTGCCATCTGCTCGGCAGTGAAGCGCTCAGTATCCCGCATGTGCTCGGGAGGGTGCACCGGGACTATCTGCTCAGGTAGACCTAGGGTCTAACGCAAGAAACGCTCACCCAGGTACCAAGCTCGACAGACCGGGCCCTCGAGCAGAATCCGGTAACGTGAAGTATCAACGGCGCCGGCAAACCGATCCCGCGCCACGGCTGGCAAAGGGGCCCAAGGCTGCCAGGTGATCTGAAATTGAAATACAGTTTGTTACCTACTGGCATTGCAAATATACAGTGGAAAAGCGAAGCTTAAATGAACTGCAAGTAAAACATACCTCGGCAGGGGTGATGGTGTCGAAGTAGCGGCGGAAAAAGCTGAAGGTCTCCCGGGGCCTCCGCACGCATCTCCCGTCAAAGCGGCGTGAAAAAGGGACGACCAGAGGGGTCTCTGCATCGGGTACAGGAGCGAGCCTAGGAAAGTAGGCGTAAACCCACAACTGCAAGATAAATACCAGTGCATTTATCAGATAAAGCAGAATACAGAATAGAAGGCAGAAATAGCAGAGCAGTGTTGTGCAGTGTATTGTGCAGAGTGTACAGTATGAGTAGCGTTGTGCAGTGTATTGTGCAGAGTGTACAGTGTGAGTAGTGTACAGTCAGTGTAAAGCAGAGTATGTGTGTGCCGTGTGTACAGTATACAGTCCGTGTGAAACAGACTACAGTGTGTGCAGTGTGCAGAGTACAGAAAATGTAAGGCAGAAATGTAAAGCGGAAAAGGAAATGTACCTCCCAAGCACGCCAATAGCCCCCGAGCAACTGTCCGCTGCCGCGGGAGACTGAGCTCATATAGCCGTAGAGGGTGGCCAGAGCCGCACCACCCCAATCGAAACGCAAGATGTCCCGGACATCCACCAGTGCGCTGAGAAGGCAGAGGGGCACTGTGTTCGCCCGGTCGGCGAAGAGAGTCGTCCCGAACAAAAACATCAGAAAGCCGCGTGCATATCTCTCAGCGGCCTCCTGAGTCATCGGAGCTGCGTCAACAAGAAGAGGCTGCACCCGGAACTGCACCTCGAACCAGGAATACCGGACGAAGCCAGGACGGGCGAGAGGTGGAGCCGCGCCAAGTAAGTAGACCTGAGCTGCGGTCCACTCATCCATAGCAATATCAAAAGGGATCGGATCACCCCCTACCCCGATGCCAGTGAGCACCGAGAAATCGTAAGGGGTCATCGTCATGTCCCCGGTCGCAGATAAGTGGAATGAATCGGTGGTGTCCCACCACCTCTCTGCCAGTGCAGCTAGAAGAGGCCTGCAAGCAGTAAGCCTGGAGAGTCCCCTGCAAAAGGAACCAAAGCCCGCCTCGTCTACAATGTGGCGAACCGCCTCGGGAAGCTCCGCGTACCAATCTCGAGCCGCGACGTTCCCATACCCGCGGATGGTATGGGAATCTCCCTGTTTTCAAACAAATAGCGGCAAAGCAATATGAAATGCACAAATTTTGAAGAAACAGTGGTTCAGTGCCAATCTAGCATGTGTGCAAGTTTTTCAGATTCAAGTAGATACCGGGTGCCGGTGTGCTTACGGTGAACTACAACGTGTGATGCGTCAGCGTGTTTGAGGGGTTCAGTGCAAATATGGCATGTGTGCAAGCTTTTTAGATTCAAATAAGTGCTGGGTGTCAGTGTGCTTACAGTGAATTACAACGTGTGATGCGTCAGCATGTCTAAGTGGTTCAGTGCAAATGTGGCATGCGTGCATATTTTCAGATTCAAACAGATACCGGGCAATGGTGTTTGCAGTGAAATACGATGTGTGCCGTGGTTTGAGTGGTTCAAGGCTAGCGCAGTGTGTGTGCACGTGTGAGTCTTAAACGGATAATCAGTTACGAGTGCATTTGCAATCAACTACGATATACAGTGTATCAGTATATTGGAACTAGGCAGTTAAAGAACTAAGCAGTCAAAGAACCGAATCAGCTATGGCAGTTGACAGTTAACAGTTCTACATTGCAGAAAGTAAAACAGAGAAGAGTGTTACCTCGGAAGCGCCGAAGGATAGGTGAGAGGTCGGCTCGCGTAGGAGGAGCTCCGGGTCCAGTGCTCGGTCAAAGCTGCGAAACTGGCGTAGTCCGTCGGGTGGTAGAACGTGGATCGCCGGCCGGTAGGTCGCCGGATCGAACGGGCGCTCGCTCAGCGGGAGGAGCTCAACCCCGGGATCCATCTCGTGATCCGAGGGAGTCCCGCCGCGTGGAACGTCGTCGGCCATGTCGGGAATGATGGGAAAATGGTCGAGGAATGAAAATAGGCTCGGAATACGAAGAGTCAACTCGAAAGTCAACCCCCGGGAGGGTGGAAAATGGCCGGAAAGGCCGGGATGGGAAAAAGGTATGGAAATGAAGAGGAAATCGAGGGGAACAAGTCCCGAAAAAGCGGAAATAGCAAAAGAGGCACCGAAACAAAGATTTGTTCGGTTGAAAATGTGCGAAACGCGATGAACTTCGCGAATCGAACGACGAAAATGGCGCGAAAACACAAAGAAATGGCGAAATGAGGAGAGAAAAAGGCTCTAGAGAGAGAGAGAGTTGATTTTCGGCGGTGGAGAAGTGAAAGAATAGGGTTTAAAACCCTATTTTAAAAGACCCAAGGTGAAAAGTCGAATCTGCCCCGATTCAGCAACTTTTGGCCGGTCGGCACAATATTGTGCCGGTGGAACTTTTATGCAGCCGGTGGCCAGCCGGTGGCCACCTAGTCCAGCCGGTGATGTTCCCACAGCCTTGTTTAGGCCATGTGGGTAGTTTCTGGTCTTCATAGCTCAAGAAAGTGCAAGAAAGTGAATCCGCGATGCTCAACCGGCCTCCGTTTTGACCTCGGACCGTGTCTTCTGTGCGTGGCACTCAGATTCAAGCAAAGATTGTATCCTTTTTATCCTTTTGTCTTTTACAAGATTCAAAAGTTGCCCCGTGTGCGTTGCACGCATCCATCACATTGTCCGGTGCGTCGCATCGCGCCGTCTTGCACGTCCCTTGCGACTTGCACCGTTTTGCATTTTCGTGTGGCATGCGTGTCATACTTGCATTTCATTTTCCATTCAATGAGGTATGCGTGCCTCATTTTGCATTTCATTGCATCTCGAGGTACGCGTGCCTCGTTTTGCATTTCATTTTCCATTCAATGAGGTATGCGTGCCTCATTTTGCATTTCATTGCATCTCGAGGTACGCGTGCCTCGTTTTGCATTTCATTTTCCATTCAATGAGGTATGCGTGCCTCATTTTGCATTTCATTGCATCTCGAGGTACGCGTGCCTCGTTTTGCATTTCATTTTCCATTCAATGAGGTATGCGTGCCTCATTTTGCATTTCATTGCATCTCGAGGTACGCGTGCCTCGTTTTGCATTTCATTTTTCATTTAATGAGGTATGCGTGCCTCATTTTGCATTTCATTGCATCTCGAGGTACGCGTGCCTCGTTTTGCATTTCATTTTCCATTCAATGAGGTATGCGTGCCTCATTTTGCATTTCATTGCATCTCGAGGTACGCGTGCCTCGTTTTGCATTTCATTTTCCATTCAATGAGGTATGCGTGCCTCATTTTGCGTTTCATTTCATCTCGAGGTACGCGTGCCTCATTTTGCATTTCATTGCATCTCGAGGTACGCGTGCCTCGTTTTGCATTTCATTTTCCATTCAATGAGGTATGCGTGCCTCATTTTGCATTTCATTGCATCTCGAGGTACGCGTGCCTCGTTTTGCATTTCATTTTTCATTTAATGACGTATGCGTGCCTCATTTTGCATTTCATTGCATCTCGAGGTACGCGTGCCTCGTTTTGCATTTCATTTTCTATTCAATGAGGTATGCGTGCCTCATTTTGCATTTCATTGCATCTCGAGGTACGCGTGCCTCGTTTTGCATTTCATTTTCCATTCAATGAGGTATGCGTGCCTCATTTTGCATTTCATTTCATCTCGAGGTACGCGTGCCTCGTTTTGCATTTCATTTCCATTCAATGAGGTATGCGTGCCTCGTTTTGCATTTCATTGCATCTCGAGGTACGCGTGCCTCGTTTTGCATTTCATTTTCCATTCAATGAGGTATGCGTGCCTCATTTTGCATTTCATTGCATCTCGAGGTACGCGTGCCTCGTTTTGCATTTCATTTCCATTCATGAGGTATGCGTGCCTCATTTTGCATTTCATTGCATCTCGATACGCGTGCTTCGTTTTGCATTTTATTTTCCGTCTAATGAGGTATGCGTGCCTCATGTCCATTTCGGTTTTGCATCCTGAGGTATGCGTGCCTCACTTTGCATTTCATTTGCATTTCGTTTTGCATTTTGCATCCATGAGGTCGCGTGCCTCATCTTGCATCTCATTTTGCATTTCATCGCGCTATCTCATTTCATTGCATTTCATCGCGCTATTTTGCGCACCTCATTGTTTTTCGCCCCGGTCTGGCGAGACCTTAAACACGCACGGTCTAGGAGACCTTAAATCCTCGGAAGGTGCAAGACCTTCGGTGCATTTTGAAAGATGTGCGTTGTTACGCACTTTAGTTCTTTCGCATTGTCATGCATCTTTCGATCTACATTTCAGTTCAAATCTTGGGGTACGCGTGCCTCAAATCCTTTAAGGCATGCGTGTCTCATTTACATATCATTTTCCATTCCTTCCTGGCATGCGTGTCTCACTTGCATTATACATTGCGTTATTTTGCATTGCCCCTCCGGTCTGGCGAGACCTTAAACACGCACGGTCTAGGAGACCTTAAATCCTTAGGAGGTGCAAGACCTTCGTTCGCGTTGTCTGAACGCATCACGCTGTTTAGCGCATCGCATTAGCTTGTGCATTGCGTCCCATTCGCGCTATCTTGTGCGCCTCGTCGGCACTTGTTAGTGCATTATATAATTCGCACGTTTAGCGCATCTCATTGCATTTTGCATGCATTCCATCGCGCTATTCTGCGCATCTCATTGCATTTTACATGCATTCAATTGCACTTTTTTTTGCACATTGCATTGTTCTGTGCATCTCGGTCTAGGAGACCTTAAATCCTCTAAAGGTGCAATTCCTTTGGTATTTGTCGTGCCCGAACGACTTCCGGTGGTCTGGTAAAGCCACCTGCCTGTTTTTGCGGTGAGTTCTTAGAAGACCAACTAGGACGGTGAAAACTAGAGTTTGAACGGCTCATGCCTAGAACGCAAAGGTTCGGGATCTCCGAGACTAAAGTCTGGTTTAAATACCCAGGGGGTGTACCCTCGGCTTGAAATCTGTATGGAAGCCCCATAGGTTGAGGCGGCATGTTTACGCCTCAATTCTGGATACTGAACCAACCTAGTATATCGCCCTGTTGGTAAGATAGGGAAAGCTGCAATCATAGTCGTTGCATCATAGTGCATTGTCATGCATCATTTGTAAATACTGCATATGTCATGCATTTCAAAAAAATCCAAAAACAAAAACACATGCATATGTCATGCATCATTGTAAATACTGCATATGTCATGCATCATTCTAAATATTGCATATGTCATGCATTTCAAAAAACAAAAAAAACAAAAAAAAAACATGCATATGTCATGCATCATCGTATATAGTGCATATGTCATGCATTTCAAAACAAAAAAAAACGTGCATAGTGCATTGTCATGCATCATTATTGTAGTATAGTGCATATGTCATGCATTTGCTGTAAATATCCATTTCCATTGCGTTGTAGTTGCATGCATCCACTGCATCATCCTCCATCCATGGCTTGCGCCTTTCCTTGTTGAGCTTGGTCTGGTATGTGCTCATACTTTTCACGTCAAAACACAGTTCTGCATGTGTACGCGCCTATTCCACGTTGGTATGTTGGTTTGAGGGTAGCGGCACCTTTTCTGTGCTAGACATGGCTTGTACGTGTACATGCCCTTCCTAGGCAAAACTTGGTTTGGCCTGCGTGCCATATCCATTGCATTGTAGTTGCATGCATCCACTGCATCATCTTCCATTTATGGCTTGCACCTTTCCTTGTTGAGCTTGGTCTGGTATGTGTCCATACTTTTCACGTCAAAGCACAGTTCTGCATGTGCATCGCGCCTACTCCACGCTGGTATGTTGGTTTGAGGTTGCGGCACCTTTTCTGTGTTAGACATGGTTTGTATGTGTGCATGCCTTTCCTAAGCGAGATACGGTTTGGCCCGCGCGCCATAATCGCATATTACATTGTAGTGTAATTGTTGCATCCGGCATTAGGATCATTGTTCTTTCCTCAGCGGGTCGTCACCCCACTTATGTCAATCCACCCAATACTTGTCCTTGTGTCCGTCTACATTACTCATAGTTCTGCATGTGTATCGCGCCTACTCCACGCTGGTATGTTGGTTTGAGGTTGCGGCACCTTTTCTATGGTAGACGGACTTGTTACTTCCATCAACCTATTTGACATTTGTGTGGTTTCGAATCGCTCACGATTGAATCATGATTCAATTGCTTTGCATGTAGTTTGCATAGTTTCAATTGCATATCATCTTGCATTCATTTCGCATTGTCATGCATATTGCTAACAATATTGTACCTGTTAAGTTTGCTTTCTTTGCAGGCACGATATTGTATGTACGGCTCATTTGAGGCCGGTGCAACCGGACGAGCCGCACAGGTATTGTATCCTCCGAGTGAGACGTATTGAGAATTGCATAATTCTCTTACATCCTTTCTGCATTGTAGTGTAGATTGGCATGCTAGCTTATAACTGTCGCATGTGTGCTTCATTACAGCTTTCTTTGCATGATCATAAGTTATGCTCGGCCTTTTGCATCGTCAGTTGCATCTTGCCCCCGCCTACGGGCGCATACCTTATCTGCGGCTTGTATGCCTGTGCCTGAACTACGCTGGTTTGATTCCTAAAGGGATACGTAGGCAGCTTGCGAGTTCAACCATTTGCGCTTTGTATGTTTGTCCAAGTCTTCGGCCTTGTCAAAAATGGGTCGTCTCTGGGCTTTGACATTCACTCCCGTCATTGTTATGACTTCCGAGTTCTGTCAAAGAGGGGCAACTGTAGACACCCCATTTTTGACCGTCCTCAAGACCTGGACGTCACCGCTTGAACACTCGGTGATTATCCATGTTCGTGTTCGTTTGGAGTTCCCGGAGTTCTCGGCTACGCGCCTTGCCTCAGGACCTCCGAACTTGACCGTTTTGTGTCTGGTTTTGCACCAAACACTTGTGCTTTGCCTTGGAGGGGCAGGGAATGCCTTGTGAGGCATCCCCACACACCACCGGCAGTGGCTAGAGGCCACCGGCTGGTTGGTGTTGCCATCGGCACTATATTGTGCCGGTCGGCACTCTTTTGTGCCGGTCGGCAGTCAATTTTGTCAAAATGACAATTTTGCCCTGCCGACTACTGTTCAGTTGCTTTTTGAGATATTTTGAAGCAGCTGTATAGCATTTGTTTCCCCTCCATACACGTGTATGGAGGGATGAGCCTTTGGTTTGCTTAGCTTGTAAGCTTTGTTGCCTATAAGAGAGGGCTCTCTTCTCTTGGCTCAAGGGTTAGAAAAGTTAGACATTTTTAGAGAGAAAAGACAGAGAAGAAGCTCTGGTTCTAGGTTAGAATTGTGTATCTATCCTATCTCTCTTTTCCTCTCTTGTTTCTACACTAGGTGCTTTAATCCATATTATTGCACACAAGCACCTAGTGTTTCACCTTCCTTCGGTTACTGAGGTTCTAAGGGCTGGTTCTTGAAGTTTTTGGTTGGATTTGAGCTTAAGGAAGCAACAACATCAACCTTTGTGAAGGTGGTCTTCAAGGGTAAGAAACTACCCCTTTTTACCCCATTTTTGCACTCCATTTTTGCATAGTTTAGAACTGTTTTTGTGCTTAGCATTTAATACAAAAAAGTTCTATTTTTTAGTCCTCTTTATTGTTGGTTAAGAGTGTTTTGTGCTTTGGGGAGGTTTGACCACCCTTAGGCCTTGAAAAGGCCTCATTTTGTGCTATTTTGTGAGAGCTCCGGGATTTTGGTGTTGGGGTCTCTTCACCACTGAAATCTTGAGGGATTTCAGTGGTGAAGATGATGCCTTGAAGTCCCAAGAAGGAGAGGGTCACCCCCTCTCCTTGTTGTCCTTGAAAAGGACCTATTTTGCCTCTTGAGGGAGCCCCATGTTTGGTTGTTTGTTGGTTATGCCATGGCTGTATTTTGTGCTCATATTGCCATATTATAACTTTGTATCATGTTGGTTTTAGTACTCCTTGCATGTTTTGCATAGATGCTTTGTAATGCCTCTTTAGTCCTTTAACATGCATTAGGTTGTGTGCCTCTATTCTAACATGTTTTAGGCTTAGATTCATGAAGCTTGTATGCTTATTTTTCCATGAATAAGGTCTGTCCATGGTTACTTTGGTCGATCTTAGCTTGCATCACATAGCCTCTTTGCATTTGGCTTGTTGGCCTTAAGAGCATGAAAGTATAGCATGCCTTGCTTGCATTATTTTCAATGGTTTGGAACCATTTAGCATGCTATTTCAGTCCCTTAGACATGCTTGAATGATTGCCTTGCATGCCTCTTTGAAGTTTTGAAAGCATATGTTGTATGCCTAATGATTTGGTCATTGTGTGTGCCTTGTTCTAGAGCCACTTAGATGCCATCTAGGAGGTCCCTTTTGTATGGTCTAGGGCTGCCTTAGACCTGTTTTAAGCCTTCTTGGCCTTGTGAGGCTTGGTTGGCTTAGCCATGGTTTAGGTCTCCTTCGGCTTGCCTTGGATGCTTGGACCATTTGTTGCATGCTTAGTCTATTTTGTTGCTTGGTTTGGCACCATGTCCAACATGATTTTAAAGCTTATATATGCATGTTAATATGTCCATGTTAGCCTCTTTTAAGTGTTCTTAAGAGTTGCTTGTTTATGCCTAAGTGTTGGATTATGTATGCTTGCATGTGTGCATGTATTGCATATATCTTAGCCTTCACTTCTATGGCATTTGGCCACTGATTTTAGGCTTATTTAGAGCTGCCTAACCTATGTGCAAGTCCATCCTCTTGTCGCTTGCATATGCTCCTTGAGTGTTGTAATGTATTGGTAAGTAAATGCATGTTAGGACTAACATGATTGAATGAAGTCACATGCTTGTTTGCATGCTTGGACACCCACATTACACCTTGTATACTTGAGGGTTGACATTGGTGTTTCATGCCTTGTATGTTTGTTAGCTTGTATGCTCCTTTGCATTGGCATGATTGCATACTAGTTGACATGTCTAGGATTGCATCACAGAAACATGCATGCTCTACCTCTTGACCAAGTCAAGATAGAGGCTTAGCACCCTTGTGTGTTTGTTTGGTTCGCATGCATTTGAAATAGAAGTTGCACATTTGGTTCTTTGGGCCATCATGCATGGAAATGCGTGATTGGTGGCCCGAGAATCGAGGCACATGCCCCTTTGAGTCACAAATATGATAAGGGGCATGATTGGTGCACACATTGTTGGAATTACATTGCCATGCAAGTTTTTGCCCTCTGCTGCTGTGAGTTGCAGGTTCTGCAGACATTCAGTGCCGGCCGGCAGTATTTAGTGCCGACCGGCAGTCTATTGATGGCCGATGGATGAATTCTGTGCCGGTGACCTCATCCTACTGCCGGTGGAAATTCTACTCAGCCGGTGGTGTCCCTCAGTGTCCTGGGAGGCACTCCTGAGACTTTGGCAGTCTTCTGAGATGCAAAGCAGGGAAAACAGAGGCAATCTAAGCATGGCAGTGCAATTCCGAGCAAGTCCCGAGCATGCGTTGCATCCGGCCCTCATCTCGAGGCGGTTTACTGCTTTAATTAGATTAATTAATTTATTTGATTAATTTAGTTGGATTGTAATATTTTAATTAGTTTGCGTAGCTAATTAATCTGTATTATTCTTTTGGTCCCTCCGAGCGAGGGCATATTTGTAATAAGTGTGGGTGAGTGGTTTGTATGTCTTCAAACCCCCACTTCTTTCTTCCCTTTTATTTACCTGCTTTTAATGGTTAGTATTAGGGCACGTTTATTTTAGCATACCTTATGCAATGCATGCGTGCATCCATACATTTGTTTACATGCACCGGGCTCGGTACATCATACAAACTACATTGTATTTTTAATTCCAAATTGAATACATGATAGTTGTAGCATTTCACATGCCATGTCTAGGATAGCCGAGCCTACTCTAAACTGCATCTTTGCATGTGTTGCATTAGCCACTAAACATGACCTAGGGACATGCATGTCTGCTAACTAGTTTCTTGTTTTGGCGCGGAGTACGATGTAAGTATTTTACGCTTTAGCATACCACATGCGTGTGAATGTTAACATAACAGTATGCTTACCATGCGGCTAAATGCTTATATGAGATAAACTGTTTGAATGCCTGTGGGTGGAGGTTGGATTGCTTGAGTTGGAATAACTCATTGAAATCCGTATTTTAGCCTACTTGCGAGTAGCAAATTCCAAAGCATCTTCAAAGAAAACGGATATGCAATGCTTATTTCCAAATTAGGCAATCTAGTCTATACTTGTTTTGCTGTGCGCATAATATAGTAATTCTAGGCTAATAATTGGGATAAGAACGCATAATGTTTTCAAAATCGGATATCACGGTTAGTAGAGGCCGGTCTTCGGACCGGGCGAAAGGGGGTGCTCATAGCTGACCTTCCCCGATCGTACCCAAGCTCCCGAGCCAAGACTACTTTGGTTATGACGGACACGTGGCCTTCGGCACCGAGTCAGGGTTTCCTAAATTTCCCATTTTAAAAATATTTAGGTGGCGACTCTGTATCTGGCAAAGCAGTCCATGTTTGGCACTTCTTTTCGAAAATCTATTTTTCTCAAAACGATTTGCCAGAGTCGGACTCTTTGGTTCAGATTAAGAACCGCAACAAAACAAAAGGGAGTCCGAACTGTAGCGAGGTCCCCCGCGGGCTTGTTACACCATACTCTGACAATTGACAACTACTAACAACTGTGAATTCTCCATTTGTAGATCGAGTGGCAACCTTGGGCGATGATGCTGGCTGGGGTATGGGACCAGTATGCTGGATCTTAGGCTATCTCCCGGTATCGGATCCTGGTTAAGGGTCCATTCTGTTGGACTTGGTTTTTGGGCGAGCAATTCGTACACTAAACCATGGGCCTTCCTACCTCGATTATTCCTGCTCCGCCCCCAGCATCCATGAGGACAACTAATAGTCTCCCTGGTGAGGCTATCGTTCAGTATATGGTAAGGCTAGATGCTGATTTCTTCAGATGGGCTAGGGATTACGCGACCTTCATCAAGACTCATCTGATGCTGCCCCTGTCTGGGATTCACGCGAGAGATGTTGTAGATGCCCTTATGGTGGTAGGTGTTACACACGCATCTAAGCCTGGTGTTGGAAGAGCTACTCTAGCTGTGCATGCAGCTGGTTGGCCAGCGATTCCGACCGCAATTCCTTGTTGGTGGGCCAACAGGACGGCTTACCAAATTTCGATAGAGCCACCAGCAGAGGAGCATGGGTACGTCAGGGATTCTGACGCGCCATATGTATGGACCTTGCTTTATGATTTGTACTTCACATTCCCCTTTTGGATACTGATTACTCAAACTCACTTGCAGGCGCCTATGGAGTACACGGACGGACTTCCTCCAGTTGGTCGCCTTTTTGACTTAGATGGTGCAGAGGGAAGAGATGCTGCTTACCCTCCACGGTATCCAGGTGTTGTCCCTTTCTTTTAGTTATTTACCTATTTACCCTTATTGTTTTGCGCCACATTGCACCGATATGCCATACTCATACTGAATCTGCATCCTGATACTGCATCATATTGTACTGATATACTGCATCCATAATGAGTCTCCCTTCACATCATACTCATATTGTACCTGTATCAAGCTCATACTGTATACTACACTCTGCAACATACCCATACTATGTCTAATACTCTGATGCTTGTTTTCAGGTTCCACTTGTACCGATAGCACTAATGGCATTGGTAGCACCGGCGGCACTAGTGGCACCTCTTCCGACTGTAAAGAGGAGAGGTAGGCATGCTGCTGTTCATGGTAGAGGTGGGGGTAGAGGCTGGGGCAGAGGCAGGGGAGCCCGAAGCAAGAGCTAGAAGTCCTCATCTTCAGAGCTGTCCTTGAGTGAGGATGACGTCGAGTCTAGCAGTGCTGAGGATGCAGGGAGTGGAGAGGTTGATTTTGGCCCTGCGGCTAATGCTTCTGATGATAGTGATGCTGATGGAAATAGTGCCCTTGAGTCCCCTCCTAGGAAGAGGACGAAGAGGACCTCCCGAGCTGATTGATATGACCGATGCAGATTTTGTACTTTGTTTGTTTGTTTGGTTTTTTTTTTTTCTTCTTCTTCTTGTAGTTAGTATCTGTATAGCTTTAGATATGACCTTTCTTTATTTTGGAAACACTTGTACGCTTTTTGTAAAAAAACCTATGATTAGGGTAAAACCCTACATTTTGATAAAAGGAGTTTTGTTATTGCAACTTGAACATAGCACC
Organism: Camellia japonica; assembly: GCA_030407325.1. NCBI lineage: Eukaryota > Viridiplantae > Streptophyta > Magnoliopsida > Ericales > Theaceae > Camellia > Camellia japonica. The sequence goes on along the minus strand of JAPPVO010000010.1, from coordinate 77,138,366 downwards.
ATACTTGCATGAAATATACCTGGTTGAAATTGAAAAATGCTTGTATTTGAACGACATTTGTAATCGGATATTAAGCTACAACTGACCAAAATACAAAATACAACTTGATAAATTACGAACCAAGTCAAAACCACCTAAACACAATTATTTACACTTGCTAAAAACCAAAAGGACTCAAAACAAGATCTCAAAGCAAAAGACCAGAACAAAACAACACTGCCCAGTTGCCTAGCCAACAAAACTGGTTGGCCAGCCACTTAAGGGATGGTCGGCCAGAAAAAGTGGACAGCTGGCTAAGTGTTTGTGGATGGACTTATCTTCTATAAAAAGTCTTCCTTCGTTGTTTCTTCAACAAAACCACATTTTGGCTACTGTTTTCTTCAAAAATAGAGATATTCCTCATAGAGAAGCTCAAGGATTGGATAGCCACTTTGGACTGCATGGAGAAGGTAAATTTCAGGGGTTTTGGCATAAACACCCTTTGTCCGTTCAACCATACTTCACTTTGTTTTCCGTTTCTCCATGTCGCGGTTCGATGTTGGAACCCGGTTACTTATGTATTTCGCTTTGGAGCACAAGCGATATGCCCAATGTTGGAGGAGTTTCAAGTACTAATGGAGTCTCAACATGCTGAGGAGATTATGCCCCAGCCCCGTTTCGGCTATGCACGAGCTCTTAGGAAAATGTAATGGGCTTACCTTACTGACGGCTCGATCCTTGTCCCATGATGGGGAGTTAGAATTCCTAGTTTGATTCATTGTTTTTCGACATCGGGGACAGGGTGACCTTTCTGGCAAGGTTATCGACAACATGCCCTCTGTTTGTGTATGCTTGCACACTTCCTTCTTGTCCCCTATTTACAATTGAGCAAGCATTTGGTTGATCAAGGTGCTCAATTTCTAAAAGAGGGTAAGAGTTGCATAGTCTTAGGAAAATGTATGGGCTTACCTTACATGAGGCTCGATCCTTGGCCCATGATGGGGAGTTAGACATTCCTAGTTTGATTCATTGGTTTTTCGACATCGGGGACAAGGGTGACCTTTCTGGCAAGGTTATCGACAACATGCCCTCTGTTTGTGTATGCTTGCACACTTCCTTCTTGTCCCCTAGTTACAATGGAGCAAGCATTTGGTTGATCAAGGTGGCTCAATTTCTAAAAGAGGGTAAGAGTTGCATAGGTTTGGCGCTGGCTAAGACTGTGATGGGCTTGGATACTCTTCATCGACGAAAGACTACTCGGTTTGCAGGGAGTCCACTGCTTCTCCAGGTATTGTTTCCCACCCTTTCTTATTTCTGATTCTCACATCACTTGCCATTCACTCTCTATTTTTCTCAATACCCATTCCTTACTTTTCTCTCAACGTATATCTCTCTATTCTTTAATCTATCTTATTTTTCATCCCTTCTCAAGTGTAGTTAATGGATAAGCTGAAAGTGGTGGACCCTTGTCCTGAGTACTCAACTCGAGCTTACTTCTTTCACTAATGGCGAGTGGATTTCCCTTCAGAGGGTTGTGGTGCAATTGGATATGCAATAGATCTGGGGGCGACATCGCATGGCTCTGCCCCTGTCTTGATCTGATCGAGATGAGCTATAGCATGTCCTGATAGGCGGGCATACAATTGATTGGCCTTACACACTGTTCTATTTTCCATTCAAGTGCAGATGCCAGTTTGGACATGATCAGACCCTTCTAGATAAGGGGGTGGAGTACCCAGCTTCATTTCTAGTTCATGCTTCGCACTTGACCCGGTATCTCGCTATTGGAGGATAAGAGAGCTTCTGGCCCCTGCCCCTAGCTTCCGTTACACCCTTTCTAGCGAGTGTTTGACTTGACTTGAGAATGAAGCACAGGTTATTGCTTTGACTTTCTTTCAAGTTTTTATGATGTAAAAGCAACTTTGGTTTTACGCAAGAGTTGGAGAATGTACTTGTGTTGAAATCAATAGAATTAAAGTTGTGAGTATTGAAAATTTTCCTTTTTGGTCACGGAATGGTCTAAGTTGTAAAAGGTAAAATTTTGAGACAATCAATTCATTAAAACTTTTCAAAACAATTTTCGGAAACGGTTACTACCTAACATGCACGGAGTCAATCCTCAAGATATACAACCCTAAATCCAAAAGATCATAACTGCCCATAACTACCTTCACTACTACTGCTCTGTCTTGCAATTGATCCTTCTGCCAACTGTGGGTAACATAACTGAACTAACAAATGATGGAAAAGATGACTCGATCAATCAAATGGATAGGACAGTTGAGGTGGAGATGATTATGGCCGAATTTCAGGATGAAGTTGCCTATGTATCCCAAAGATGGGAATCAGGCCTTACGTAGTTTGGTTTGGGTTCGCTCGAGTATTAACACTCTTCTTTTGTGCTCTAACTTTTGCCTAGGTCGCCTTTTCAGGATTTCAGCCTAGTGTGCCTCTCATGGATAATGTTTCTTCAACTTGTTCATGTTGATCGGCTGTAAGAACTCCAGGCCATCCAGATCGATGAGGATAATCGCTCCTCCTAACCAGATAGACTTGATAATGTAAGAACCGGTCCAGTTGGGTTTGAACTTGCCCCTAGGGTTTTGGATGGGGGCTCGGTTGTCTTTTAACACCATAGCTCCTTCCTTGAGATTTTTAGATTTGACTTTCTTGTTGAAGGCCCTGGTGATTCTGCGTTGATATCCTTGGACATGATACAACGCCTTCAACCTTCTCTTAACAAATAACACCAATTCTTCAAATCTACTCTGTTGCCAATCTGCTTCCGCTATCTGACACTTTGCCATAATTCACAACGACGGTACTTCAATTTTAATCGGCAAAACAGCTTCCATCCCATTTATTAGGGAATAGGGGGTTGCCCCTATAGATGTCCGAATTGATGTTCTATAATCCCAAAGTGCAAATGGCAGTTTATCCGACCAGTCCTTGTAGGTCTCTACCATCTTCCACAGGATGTTCTTGACATTCTTGTTCGTAGCCTCGACGGCTCCATTGGTTTGTGGTATATATGTTGATGACTTATGAAAAGCTACGTTGTATTTCTCAAGAAAATCAACTACCTCTTTCTTGAAATGAGAACCATTGTCTGAGATGATCTCATTTGGCACCCCATACTTGCAGATGATGTAATTTTTGATAAACTTAGCCACATGCGATGCTTTCAGCACAGAGTAAGACTGTGTTTCTACCCACTTATTAAAGCAGTCAATCGACACTAAGATGAACTCATGTCCGTTCGAGCCCTTTGGTGTGACCACGCCGATAACGTTAATCCCCCAAACTAAAAATGGCCATGGTGAAGTCATGTTGTAGAGCTTTGACGGCGGAATATTCATGCAATTGGCATGGATTTGACATTTGTGGCATTGCCGAACAAAGCCGATACATTCCTCCTTCATAGCTGACCAGTAATAGCTTTGTCTGAGGATCTTCCGGGCTAGCATCACACCATTCATGTGTGCTACACACTCCCCTTCGTGGCATGGCCTCCATGAGACCTTTCGACTCTTCCGCTTCAACACAGAGTTTATGCATTCCCAGATGGCCTCTCTTATACAGCTTGTTTCCGCAAATGATGAACAGAACGACCAGATGCCGTATCCCCTGTTTGTCTTTGGCATTTGCCCTTGGTGGATATTCATCCTTCTCCAGGAAATTCCAAATGTCATAATACCAGGGGTTCTTGTCTTGAACCTCGTCTATTGCGGCAATGGTCTTATTGGCAGACGTATATTTCTGTTCAATGATGATCAGATGCATCTTGACCCCAAGTGGGATGTCCACTATAGAAGATACAGTTGCCAATGCATCAACGAACCGGTTATTCTCTCTTAGCAAATATGTAAATGTTAGCTTTTCAAACCTCGAAATCAAAACGTCCAGGGCTTGATGATAAACCTTTATTTTCTCTTCTTTGAGCTTCCAGTCTCTGTTAGCTTGATAAACAACCAAGTTTGAGTCTCTGATGATGTCTAACCGTACTGCCCCTAGTTCCAGGGTGACTTCTAATCTAATAATACACGCCTCGTACTCTGCTTTATTATTGTACACTTTGAACCGGAGTTTGAAAGCTAAGGGTATGTGGAAATCATTAGGTGCTATGAGTAATACACCTATCCCATAACCATATTGATTAGTGGCTTCGTCAAAGTACATCGTCCAAGTTTGTTCTTCTATCTACAAAAATGTCTTCATATGGGAATAGGTACTCTATTGCCCCGTTTCTTCCACTTGGTGGTCGGCCAGAAATTCCTCTGCCACTCTTCCTTTAACTGACTTGCGCGTGACGTATCTGAGGTCAAACTCAGAGAGGAGAAGCAACCAATGAGCTAGCCTACCCATAAGTGCCGGTTTCTTAAAGAGATATTTAATGGGATCTAATCTCAAAACCAAAATTACATAGTGAGCTAACAAGTAGTGCCTTAACTTCCTAGTAGCCCAGACCAAGGCTAAGCAAGCCTTCTCTAGGGGAGTGTAGCAAGTCTCGTAGTCGAGCATTTTCTTGCTCAAGTAATAGAAGGCCTTCTCCACGTTAGCTTCTGACTCCTGAGCTAACATGCACCCCATAGTCGATTCTGTTACCAACAAATACAATCCCCAGCTTTGGGGGTGATAACACATGTGGATTTTGCAAGTACTGTTTGACCTGTTCAAAGGCAACTGACATTGATCATCCCATTGGAACTCCTTTCCTTTTTTCAAAAGACCAAACAATGGTTCACAAGTTAAGGTTAATTTTGAGATAAACCGTTTTATGAATTGCCATTTACCCAGAAAGTCGCACACCTCTTTTTTCAGTCCTTGGTGGTGGCATTTCTAAGATGGCCTTGATTTTGGAAGGATCTACTTCAATTCCCCTCCGTGTAATAAAAAATCCCAACATTTTCCTTGCTGTCACCCCAAAGGTATATTTCTGCGGGTTCAACCTCAGTCTATATTCCTTGATCCGTTGAAAGAATTTTTCCAGTGCAATGTAGTGGTCCTTCCATTCTTTGGATTTTACAATCATGTCATCCACATATACCTTAACTTCTTTGTGGATCATATTATGCAAGATGGTGGTCGCAACCGTTTGATATGTTGCCCCAGCATTTTTCAACCTAAATGACATAACTCGGTAGCAGCAGGTACCCTACGACGTGGTGAATGCAGTCTTCTCTCTGTCCTCTGGTGCCATCAAAATCTGGTTATACCCGGAAAACGCATCCATGAAGGATAACAATACATGGCCGGCAGTGAAGTCTACCAGTTCGTCGATATGCAGCAGTGGAAAGTTGTCCTTCAGACTATCCTTATTCAGATTCCTGAAGTCAACACGAACCCTGATTCTATTGTCTTTCTTCGAAACTGGAACAATATTGGCCAACCAAGTCGGATATTCAGATACAATCAAGAATCCTGCATCGATTAGATTGGTGGCCTTTTCCTTAATTTTCAATGCCCAATTTAGACAAACTCTGCGCAATTTTTGTTTGACTGGTCAGCCTCGGGGTCAAGAGGGATCCGGTGCTGTACAATCTCAGGATCAATTCCAAGCATGTTTTCGTAGGACCGCGCGAAAACATCTTTGAAATCTTTTAATAAAGCGATTAAACGCTCACGTTCTTTCGAAGACAACGTAGACTCAATCTGGACCAAGCAGGGATCCTCCTCAGTACCCACATTAATTGCAATGATTTCATCCGTGTAAGGCTTAGCACACTTCTCCTCCCCTTGGTCAACCAAATTTTTCAAAGCCCGAGGAATTTCTTCCTCTTCGTTTAAATCAAAATTTGGAAAATCAAGACCAGTGCAACAAACTAAAGGCACAAAATAGTAAGTGAAATCTACTATATTCCCATTAGCAAAGTCCAGGTCCTCGATTACAGTTGACTCGAAAGAAAAACTGAAAGAAGACCTAGACAGGACCTTGGTATTCGGGTTACCAACCCTAGAGATACCAGACTCAGACTCCTCAGAAGAACTCGAATATGATCTTGACTCCACAAACTCAGTGGAATCAGATTCAAACTCATTATCCGGTTCAGAATCGCTGATGGTGCCCTTCTCAAATTGTTAGACCAGGCGTGGAGCCTCAGCTGCATCCCTGATAAGATTGGGGAAATTTGCTGATGGTTTATCCCCGATCATAGAGATAGTAACACTATCCCCTAAGTTGACGGGCTTAGCTCCAGCATTAGAACTTGCTAGTAGGTCAGCCAGTGCTTTCCCTAATAACTCTTCTTCATCGATGTCCAAGCTTACAGTTTTGCCTTGATCTGTGTTGATGCTTAGGTTCATCTGCTCATCCTTATCTTCTGGTAACTTGTGCCAGAAGAAAATCTCAAACCCTGTGTACCTTGTCTTCATTTCTAGGTTAGACCAAGGCTCTGGAAATCCACAAAATGGGAAATCTTCCCTTTGGCGGACAAAGCGTCAATTCAGGGTTTCCAAAATTGGCTTATGGACTAATTCAGACTGCCTACCAGCCCTCTTTGCTTTAAGTCTCCCTCTCAACTCATCACTCTTTCTTTTCCAATCTTTGACAGTAGGTTTGTACCCCAGCCTAAAAGCATGGGGGTTGTGACTCATCTCTCTGGCAATAGTACCTCCTTGCTTGCCACTCCTACCCAGTCCTAATCCAGGAATATGCTCTTGTTTGTTAATCATATAGATGGATTAAGTGCTCATGTAGTTCCCGTCATCTTACGCCATGATAGTTTGGACCAACCGGGCCTCCGCCAAGGAGAAGCCAGAGAGGAACATGTCCTCTTCCCCATGTATGATTTCTAGCAAGGGTGTGGTAGTTCCCTGGGGAGGGTGAATCACAGAATTGCCGTACATAGTAGCAATCCCACTTTTACAGGGGTATTTCATTAGCTGGTGGACAGTTGATGACACTGCCCTCATCTAATGCAGCCAAGGCCTTTCCAAAAGTAGGTTGAAAATTGCCGATATGCCCATAACATGGAATTCCACCTCATGCTTGGATGGGCCAATTAGTATTTGGCTCTTAAAGGTCCCTATGACGTCTCGGCTAGTGTTGTCATAGGCTCGAATAGCTTGAGTTATGGGTGTGAAATCAGTTGGTTTCAAACCTATGGCGTAGGCAATCCTAACCGTACATACATAGTGCCTGCCCTGATCAGCAACCCCTAGATTGATATGTCTAGCTGAATCTTCTTGAGTTGTTTCAAGACCAGGTCTTCCTCAACGTCTTTCTCCTTTGATTTCTTAGCCTCTCTCCTAGAGGATTCTAGCTAATCTAATGCCGACGTTTTAAAATACCGATCACTTCGGGTCTGGTGGTTGATCTCATCTATATTCCTTGTGTTGTCGGGGGCATCAGCTTTCTACCCTTCGTCAGTGTATGCATGGCTCAGATCATTATCTTCCCACCACTCTCCTACAGTCATGGCCGGGCTATTATCACGTTCCACCCGGAGCATGTTTACAAAACGCCCCCCGTTATCATATCATTCTTCTTTTACAACAATTTCAGTCTCTACATTCCAATACTACATGCACTTCTTTGGCATTCTTTTCATGTCACTGGGCTCCCATTTGGGTTTTCCTGTGTTTTGGACATCATCCGTTGTTGGCTCGGCTTCTACTTTTCCTTTTCCTTTTCCCTACTCCAAGGTTATCTTCCTCTGGATTTCCTCTATCCTTTCTCGTTGGAACTACGCCAACGCTTGCTCCTGCTCAATCATACGTATTGTCTCAGCCATAGGTATTGTCTCAGCCTTGCTAGTCTGACCCAACTCCTTTCCTTTCACAATCTCCTTTGCTTGCTCCTCCGTATCTAACTCCTCTTCATTCAACCACCCATTGCTTGTTTCTGGCTGGCTTGGATCCTACCACCTAATTTGTAAGCTGCCTACATCCTCTTCTTTGAAGAAGTAAAGGTTCTCCAGATCCTCTAGTTCTGCCAGGTCTTCTTCTAATTCTGCCAAGTCATTTAGGCCTTGTTCATGCCAATCATTCAGATGTTGCCCTAGCTACTCTTCCTCAATGGTGTGGATACTAAGGAAGTCTGGCAGTATGACTACAAGCTTTGGCTAACAGCCACAATGTACTGGCTAGGGTCATGCTGTTCTGCAAGTGAGGTCCCTTTCTCGATGACTTGGGTGTCAGACACCCTAATCTCTGGTGCATTCTTCTTCTCTTTTATTTTTGCCACCACCGCAGGCCCTTGGGTTTTAGGTGTTATATCCATCATGTACATATTTGTGCTTTCCAGAACAATCACCTCTAGCTTAGGTAGATGGGATGGGGTGATATATGCACTGGGATTAAAAGTGGGCGGTAGTGTATGGATAATGTTAATGTTTCTACGTGGAGGTACTTGGTTGTGGGTGGGAAGTAGGTTAGTGGTCACATTTGGTTTGGCGGGTGGCGCTATAATTTTATTGTTAATGAGATCCTGGATCTGATAACACAAGCGGTATCAATGATCGATGGGGTAATCGTGCTGTTGATGCAAAATGCAGTATTGGGTGGGGTCGTGGCTAGGTGGTAGTGAGTCAGGGAGAGGTCGAGGGTCGAGGGGCTTGAGGTGTCCCTTGTCCATTAGTAATTTTATTGTTAAAGGTTCTTTGGTTTCGGCTTGGACTGGTAGGTTGTGAAGTTGTAGCGATGGCGAAGGGATAGGCCATTTTGGCCGCTGTGGTGACAGTACTAACATCTACAGGCCGTGGAATAGTACAACTGTTAGCATTGGTATTGCTCGTGAATGGCCTTCTTGCAGGTTCACTGGTTCTATGGATGATACCTTTCTTGAATGCACTTTCAATTTGGACCCCCAACTCGTATAGAGAAGAAAATGTAGAAAGTGGTGCCACTATCGTTCTTTGTAACATATCCGGCTCAAGATTCTGGACCACTAGTCGAACTTGCTCCCTTTCAGAGGGTTTGTTTGTTGTCCTAGCTACCTTTGCTCTCCATCTGGCAACAAAGTCGATGAAAAGTTCTTTAGGGTTTTGGGTAGTTACTTCTAGCTCACTGATGGTTACCTCTATCTGAGTGTTATATGAATATTGGTTGACAAACCCCTTAGACAGCTCCTTCCAATTCTGCTTAATAGAATCCTCCAACTTGGCATACCAGATGGCTGCCACGTCGGACAGAGTTCTTCCGAACAATGAAAGTTTCTGAGCCTGAGATAGGCACACTAGCCTCAGTACATTTGAAAACAGGCTAACATTCACAATTGGATCCCTACTTCCATCAAATCTATTGATGTGAGGCATCTTGAATTTTTCCAGCAACCTGACTGAGGCCTCAGTATAATAATCTTCAATATCTGGAATGGAATTGAAGCCTTGGGATTTTTTGGGTGCCTTCTCTAGCCTGATAATCTGGATTATGGCTGGATCAATATCATTGATATCAAAGGGAAGGAGTCCCCCATGGGGCTGTGCCAGAGGCCTATGAGCCAGAGCCGATGCTAACATCTCCTGAAGACCCGGGACCTGTGGGTTTTCAACCAGTGGTGGTGGATCAAGATTCGGCTGGGTAGCCAGGATCGGATGGATAGTGGATGCGACTACCCCAGACAAGCATCGTAGATCAGCAATAATTTCATCTTGTGCAACCATTCTTTGATTCACGGTATCCATGGTTCTTTGGAATGCTGTTATCACGGCGGCAACTTCTTCTGCATTCTGTGCCATTGCAAGTATGGGTGAATTGGGTACTGGTAAACTGAATGGGTGGGAACAACTTGGTGTTTGTTGAATGCTCTATGCTGGTGCCGATAACTATTTGTCCCTTCTTCGTCGAACAACTGGTGGAAGAGAGACTAACACTACCTGACCACCAACAAGGTCTCGAGTTTTGCAAAGCCTGCCAAAGCGAGTCCACACAATTTGGGGGATATTGGGCCTCTCTGAAGCTATGACTGTAAAATACCTAGCAAAAGAAAGAAAGAAAAGCAATTAAAATTGAACAGCACTTCGGCCCAATTCATAACAGTTTATGATCATAGCTGAACTGAACCCTACCTCAAAACAGATAACAACTTGTACTGTTGGTATGATGCGTTCCTGTACAGTTTCACTGTAAAAGCACATACCAGGAAAAAAGAACCAGAACACCCCTATGAGGGGGTAGGGTTACCATGTCCTAGATTTTGACATGATCTAGGGTTTCACTAATTCAAACAAGTAGTTTCATGCAATCCTATGTAAGGGTAAGCATCCTGTCCTAGTTTGGAACAGTCACTATGGCTTTACTATATACATCTAGGCCAAATGGTCAAAAGAGGTACCTCGGCAAGATTACCTAATATACCTTTCATACCTAACACTGAGAAGTGAAAGGAGGATCAAGCGGTATAGCAGTAATCTCGATCCGAGAGTTGTGTTTCCAACATGGCATAGTCCACGATCGGCTAGCCTTCTGGCAAGCTTTTCAGGCAAGCCGTCCAGGAATAGCAGATGGAAAACACAGTGACTTAGACTAACAATGCAAGTGCGATGCAAAGAACATATATCTGTAAATAACATATCACATCATGAAGTTCAAGTTAAGTTCTCTAAATCCCCAGCAGAGTCGCTAGAAACTGTAGCTTGCCTTTCGTGCTCCTCTCGGATATAATTAGCCCTACAGTTCGGACTCTCGTGATTCTGAATCTGATTTCACACTTGTAATGTGAAATAGATAAACACTAATGAGTCCAAATCCGACAAATCTTTTGAAAAATTGATTTTGAATAAAAAAATGCCAAAAATAAACTGTATTGCCAGATTTTAGAGTCGCCACCTAAATGTTTTTGGAAAATTTGGGAAACCCGTGAATCATGCCAAAGGCCACTTGTCTGTCATCACCAAAGTGTCTTAGCTTGGGAACTTAGGTATGAGAGGGGAAGGTCATGAATTGAGCACCCCACTCACCTGATCAAAGATCGACCTTTAAAAATCATGATGTGATTCTTATGTACAGTTTATGCTCTTGTTCTGATTATTAATGCTATCTTTACTAGGCGATCCACATAAGTATAAACTAATTCGCAAAATTTGGGATGCTTTGATTTCATGTTTGTTTGAAAAAGTGTTTGAATATGTACCACTTTAAAACTGATCTCATATGTACATTAATTGAAATCATCCAATTTAAGCGAAAAAATCTTCATCCACCGGCATTCGAGAGGTCTATTACTTAAGCACTTAGCCTCATGGTAAACGTACTCGCTATGGCAACAATCACATGCATGCAATATACTAAAGTAATAAATGCTCACCTAGTATTTCGTGCAAGCCAAAGAAAGGAAAAATAATTAGAAAAATGCATGTTCTTAAACAATACGACATGCCTAGTGCAACACATGCAAAATGCAATTAATAGGTTCGACTACTAGTATGGCATGGAAATCAATTTGATAGCATGCAGTCAAGCACGTATTCGAATAAGTAAATAATCGCAAAGTTAGAATGATGTGCCGAACCAAATGCATGCAAAAATGGATACTTTAAGCATAGTAATGACATGAAAATGTGAAATATGATGCTACCATTATAAGCGGGTAAATAAAAGGGAGAAAGAAATGGAGTTGGAAGACATACACACATTATTACAAGTTTTCCCTCATGCAAGAGGGTTTGAATGTCCAAGTGTTTGAGTTAACTACTTATTACAAATCCAAATGAATAAATAAGCTAGATTAACTAATTATTACAAATTGGAAGGAATCTAAGTAATTAAATACAACACACTACTATTTGAGTACTAATTTTACAATCCACGGAAAGCGAGGAAATGCATATGCATGAACATGAATCTCTGCCTGAAAAATTCATCTCTTTTGCTGCCGGAATCATTTTGTTTTGCAGTAAAAAAATTAAACTATTTTCTCCTCCGCCCTTGCTCTGCTTTGCCATGAAAATGGTATTGCTTGTGGAAAATAAAGTGACCAGCCGGCCAGAAAAGTGGACGGTCGTACAGTCAGGTGGCCTACCGGCTACAATTTTGGGAGTCTGCCTTGATGCAATAGAAAAGAAACAGAGCACAAACAGAGTATTTCTAGGAGGTGTTTGTCTTTCCTGCCTCTCCCTGTCATGAAACAGGTCAAGGGAGGGGTAGGCTCAGTTCACAAACCATCACTTGTCGCAAACTCGTTGCGTGATGATCTATGAACCAATGAGACAAAAGCTTAATGAATGACAAGAAAAGGCCAACAACCACCGCCCCATCATGGAATGACCTCAAGGGGAGCGACAGACATAGCTTCTCGAGTTGTTAACATCACTAAAGAGTATGTAATGGCCCAAGACACGATAGGTTCAATTAACGTCCGATTGAACCCAAACCAACCTTATTACTCTTGTTGCTATTTTAGTCCACTTGATTAGCCTCTTTTAATTACCTTTTCATTCATTAGTCATTTTAGTCCAAAATGAGAATTAAGTCCACTAATGGAGAGAAGTGTCAAACAATGAGTTACTCTTGGCATAAGAGATGTAATGCCTTGGTAATGAACCTCCGAGGAGATTAAACCATTAAGCATGGAAGGGTCTCTTTCTCATACTTTGAGCAACACTCACTTGAAACGATTCTCAAAATAAGAAAAACTAAGAAAGGAGGGAGGTTGCAGAGATGGTTATGCAAAGTGTGAACACATGTATGGGAAGCATAAAATAAAAGTTATCAACTAGAATAGGTTGGTGTCTAAGGCCTAAACTGCCAAACCTATGAAGACTACAACACTACAAGCATACTATACAATGCATGGATGAAGTAAACACATTGAAACAGTCCTAAAATGAGTAAAAATAATGTCGAAATTTAGATGAAAAAGCTAGAAAAGTAAGCAAAAATAATGGGGAAATGAAGTTAGTAAACAAGCCAAAGGAGGGGTGGCTAACCCCTCCACTTTTTGGACCTCAAAACCACATTTTTAGCCTTTGAAAACCTCTAAAAAATAGTGGTAAAATACTGAAAAAAACATTGAGAAAGAAGTGGGAAACACAAGGGCAAAAGCTTAGAGAACAAGGTTCAAAGAAGGATGGTCAACCCCTCTACCTTTGATAGCTTCAAGCCACAAGTTTCAACCCATAAAACAATGTAAAAATAGTGCAAAAACATCAAAGAAAGATAGGAGAGAAGTAGTGTAAAGAAGCTAGAAGTTGTATCTCTTGAAGAGTGATAACACTTTGATTCACAAACCCACAAGTAAACGCCCTTAAGAGCCGAAATTTGGACTCAAGAATCTCAGCAAGGAGAGCTAAAGAAATGGTCTAGGAAGTGAATGTAGGTTGTATGTATATTGCAAGATAGAGAGATAGAGTGCTTTGCAAGAGTTTGGCTTTTCACAAATTTTTCCAACCTCCAAAACATGAGGGATGGTCCTCTATATATAGAAGAACATGTTGCTATCTTGGAAATATCTATATTGAGCCAGCTGGTATAGTGCATGCACATGGGGGGACAACTAGCAGCAAAATATCTACTAGTCGAGAAACCTGGCCGGCCGATCATATGGGGGATGGCCGACCACTTTTTTCTAGCTAGCCGGCCACCTGTTGGCCTACAGGCCTCTGGGTGGTCAGGCTTAAAAAAAAAAGAAAAAAAGAAAAAAAAAAGAATAAGTTTTGGTTCAAAAGGTGGTGCAAGGTTTGAGGCTCTGAAACTCAAGCACCGAGGCTTCTTGCTAAGAAAATTGAGCAGATGTACAGCGCAGTATTCATCATCGGGTGATCAACCTAAGGTGTCCCAAGCCTTTAGGGCGGTCAAAAATGAGGTGTCTACACTACACTTTACTGGTCACAGGCCGGAAGGAATGTGGAACCTCAACATATCTCAACAAACCACACACTTTACCGGGTGCTACTCCAGAAGCAAGGCAGAACCTCTATTAAGTGCCATGCTTTACCGGTGACAAGATGGAAGGAAATAGACCCTTATTCCAATATCACCATCCATAATTTCATCACGTTATTTAGTATCACAATTCCGACAAGGCCAACAACACCATTCATTATTTTCCATTACACATTAATCTAACGACACATCCACCATAAGCATCAATGTTATCTTTAGAAACAATCACAATTCTTGTGTTCCATTTCATTCTTCACTTCTTTACATTATCCTTAAGTCTTTATATTCAATTACGCAACACAATAATTATCACACATTACCCAAGATTGATTGATTTAATTTCTAATATTAATTTATTAAACATAACCCTCACATATCATAACCATTTTCACAATCACTAATTATCATCATTAATACTCCTCTTAACTAAACATAAACTTAATTTCATGAATCTATTGTCAATTGAAACATTCCTCGTCTCAAAAATAAATTCCACAACTAGGGCTGGGCATAAATTAGGGCTTTTTACTTTGAGGCACAAAACTAAGTTCTAACTACTTAAAACTTCCTTAATCCACTTCAATCTCCCATTTAAGTTCCCTATTTTGGAAAACCCTAACTTTACTTACATGCTTTTGTGAAAATCGCCTAAACATAAGGTTTTTATGCAATAGAAATCTACCACCCATCTATCTATAAGAAAATATTGAAGAGAATCAAAGCAAATGCCTACCTTAAGCAAGAAAAGGAAGAATCCGAAATTTCAAATTCAATGAAAATGTGATCCACGTGGATGGATAGAAACTAGGCATGCTCTTCATTTTTATGTAAGGAACATGGGATAGAAAATGAAAGAAAAGAGATGAAAATCAAGCTTAAAAGCTTGAAACTCATAACAATGGTGGAAAGAGGAAGAAGAGAGAGAAGGAGCAAGAAAGAATAAAGAAAAAGTGGACCAAAAGTGACTTTTAAATGTGCTTAATTCAGACACTTCACTCGAGCGACTAATCCTTCGCTTGAGTGAACAATACGAACTCCCAGAAGTTCGGACCAAATATGGTAGACAGCTCAAGCGACCAATCCTACGCTCGAGCGAACATTGATAACTCTCAGAATCTCAAACCTGCAAAAGTACTGGGAACTTCGCGAGACTGCTTGAGCAACTAGTCCATCACTCGAGCGATGAGAAAAAGAAAAAAGAAATTTCTGGAGTGCTACAATGGATTTCCTATTTTCTTCAAAATATTAGGTGGCGACTCCAAGATCTGGTGATGTAATTCATTTTTGGCAAAGAAATTGTAATAAAATAGATTTTCTGTAAACGTTGCCAAATCTGGACTCTTATCTATGTTCCACATTGCACTTGTGAGACTAGATCAAAGAAATTAAGGGTCTGAATTGTTTAGCACGCTTAAGTACCTCCCAGGCGATGTTATAATTTCTAGCGACTCTACTGGAGATATTAAGAAACCTTGACTCGAACTCCATGATATGACTTTTATTTTCACTTATATGTTCCTTGCATTTGATGCATTGGTGTTCCTAAGTCCCATACTCGTCACCTGTTATCCTGAATGACTATTTGGCTTTGGGCAGATAGATGGTCACTGGCTCTAATATGGTGGGTGCACAAGCCTTGGAATCGGGATCACCACGGACCACTTGATTTACCAGATTGGATAGGTATATCAGTGTCTTGTTGAGGTACCCTTTTAACTAAGACTGACCTAGTGCATATAGTAAACTCTAGCAACTTCCAAAAATAGAATAGAATGCTACCTTATTCTAGGATGTATGATGTCACTTGTGTGAATAGTGAAACCCTAGATCATGTCAAAGCTAGGACAGGGAAACCGTACCCTTCATAGGGGTGTTTGTTCTCTTTCTTGCTATGTAGAATATATGGGATCTGGGGTTTTCGAATCTGATCAGTGGGTCAGGCATATCATTTTGAGGGGTTGAGTTCAGTATGCATAATGGTCAGTTGAGCTAAAATGCTGCCTAAATTCTGATTTGGAAATTCCGTTTTGTTTTTGCTAGGTAATCGTAGCACTATAGCTTCAGAATGGTCTAATATCCCCCAAGTTTTGTGGACTCGTGCTAGTAGACTTAGTAGAACCACATATTTGGTTCAGGGACAGCCAATGTTAGTTTCTCTACTGCCAGTTAGAAAAAGGAAGGTTAAAACCTCATTGTCAGTGCCTCTCCAGCTAGAATTTCTAGTATGTGTGATGGATCGACCTCCAGTAAGGACGGATCCACCTCCAATAATGCCGGACCCACTTCCAGTAGTGACGGCCCACTTTTAGTAATGACGAACCCACTTCCAGTAGTGAGGGACCCACCACCAGTAGTGATGGACCACCTCTAGTAGTGATCGATCCACCTCTAATAGTGACGGACCAACCTCCAACAGGAACGGACCAACCTCTGGTAGTTATAGCAAACATGTTTTTGGCTCTTTAACGAAGCATGGATGTTCTTAGCAACAAAGAAGCCGCCAATAGGGAGGCTCTTATTGGATTGCAACATCTATCTGGGGCGTCCACATCACATCCACCTCCAGTGGTTCATTCAATTTTGGACCCACCTCTGCCAGTTGAAAAATTGTATAAACCTAATCTACAAGAAGATTTCAGGGTTCCTACAGAGCCAATGGGAGGACTTTTTCCTACAGATATTGGTGAAATTGACCTAATGCCACACATTGACAAGTTCGATGAAGCTGGTGACCCTATGGTCCACATTCATCTCTTTTCTGATGTCCTAAAGTCCATGGGCCTAAATCAGCCTAAAAAAATTTCCTTATTTGGGAGAACTTTATCTAGTGTAGCTACCATCTGGTATGCTAAATTAGAAGACTCATTAAAATAGAGTTTGGAGAAATTAGCTAAAGCTTTCATCACCCAATATTCTTATAACATCCAGATTGAAGTAACCACCCAGGATTTATAGGCAACTCGCCAAGAGCCCAATGAGAGTTTTGTGGCTTTCATCACCAGATGGAGGGCGAAAGCAGCCATGATAACAAATAGGCCTGTTGAGAAAGATCAAGTCTATATGGTTGTTAGAAATCTACATGGAAAACTACTGCAGAAAATAATAGTTCTCTCTCTCTTCAACTATGAACTCTATGAAATTGGGGTTCAAAATGAGGATGCCATCAAATAAGGGATCATAACAGAAGGAAATGAGCCCATGAGAAAGTTATTCACTTCCAATGCTACTCCTTGTAGTAGCACAGAAGTCAACACAGTCACTGCCACCACCGCCAATCCCTTCACCAACTCTAGCTCACAACCAACCACTTCAACCCGACCTTGAAACCGAAAAGTTTCACCCTCTCCACATGTCTCCAATCGATGCCATGGAAATTCTAGTGGAAGGGGGACACCTCAAGCTCCTTGATGCCCAATCCCTTTTTAATCCACTTCCACGTAGCCATGATCCCACCAAGTACTGTGCCTTCCACAAACAACACAGTCGTGATACTGACCGTTACTTCCAACTTCATCGTGGGATTCAACATCTTATTGATAATATGATCATAGCTCTACCCCAAAGAACCTAGACCACCTCCAACCCATTGCCACCCCATAATCAAGTCCCACCGTTTTTCTATCTCAACCTTATCCATACACTACCACCCACTTTCAACCCCAGCATATACATCACACCTTCCCATTTGCCTAAGCCCGAGATGCTAATACTGAAGAGCACTGACTGATTCATGGTAGGTACACCTCGATCCCAACCAAAACCCCAAAACTCTATGGTGGCAGATGATCTGGAGCTAGAGTTGGATATTGGTCGATATTCTTATGGGCATGCACTTCCTTCTTTATGGTTTTCTTGAGCCATAGATTGATCATGCAACAAAGAAGCACTAAAGAAGTTCTGGGTCTAACATTGGCTGAATCTGTGATAGATTTTGAAACTAGTGCTGGACTAGTAAACTCGGGGGTATATTGTGATCATTTCTATGATCGGGGATGGACCACTTACTGATTGCACAAATTTTGTTCTAGACGTGGTGGATGGCACACTATAAGTAGCAATTTCTTTTATTTTACTTTTTGAATTGGGTGTTGAGTCTAAGCCTGACTTCGTCAAGTCTGTGGAGTTGGAATCAAGATCGAGTCAGTCCTATGAGTCAGAGTCTAGAGATTTCAGGGTTGATAACCCAGACACCATTGTCTTATTTGTGTTTGTCTTTTCACTTTCTTTTGAGTCTATTTCAATCATTAAGCTAAAAGTTCTGAATAAAAGATGCAGTAATTTTTTGTTACTTCTTTATGCCTGTATATCATTGCATTGACCATAATTTTCAAAGCTTTTTCCAAAACTCCAATGAAAACAAAGAGGAAAAATTTCCTCGGGATTTGAAATTCGATCTATTGAGAAGAAGAGAGGTATGCTAAGCCCTTTATGGATGAGATCATTTCAGTTAATATGGGTACTGAGAAGGATCCTGATTTGGTCCAAATTGGTTCTATATTGTCGTCAGAGGAGCATGAGCAACTAGTTAGTTTATTAAAAGATTTCAAAAAATATTTTTGCGTGGTCCTATGAAGACATGCTTGGAATTGATCCTGAGATTGTATAGTATAGGATCCCTTTCAACTTGAGGCCCAACCCCCCTAACTTTCAAATTTTGATTATGAGTGTTCACTAATCAACCAAAATATGAGACAGTCGGATTGGAAGCAACCCTAAAACTAGGAGCAATAAGGTTGGATGTGATTGGAGACTTAAACTCAGTCACCCACCTAGTTAGAATGAATAACTAGTTTGCCAACTCTTTGACAACCCTAGCTTCAATGGTGGATATACCGATCAGGATCAAGATGCATCTGATCCTCAGAGATTAAATGATAGCCACAACAGAAGAGGTTGAAGATGAAAATCCTTGGTATCACGACATTCTGAAAATGACCTACGCTCACAAGGGGCAAATGCTAAGGATAAGGTATCAACGCATGATCGCCAAATCTCAAAATTTGAGAGAAGATGATTTGATGTTGAAAGGCAATCGAACTTCTATCCAAGTTCCTAGGGGCAAGTTCAAAGTCCCTACATCATCAAATTTATTTGGTAAAAAATAATAATAACAAAAAAAAAAAAAACAGTAATTCTCATGGATTTAGATGGCCTAGAGATCTTACAACCAATCAACATGTACAGGCTACAAAGGTACTACCCTTGAGAGGCTCGTTAGGCCAACAACCTAGAAGTGTAACCCAGGCAAAAGTTAAAGCAAAAAAAATAAAAATAAATAAATAAATCAAATCAAATCAAAAGTAAAAAATGAAAAAGATGGGAAAATGAAAAAATAAAGAAAAGCTTGCAAGGTTAAAAACGTAGAAGGGCGATTTGGGTAAAAATTAGAGCACAAAAAAAGAATGTTAATACCTGAGTGAGCCTTACTCGAAACTACGTAAGGCCTTATTCCTATCTTTGGGATACGTAGGCAGCTTCATCTTGAAGTTCGGCCCCAACCATTTTCAATTCACTCATCCTGTCTATGTTTCATTGGTGTATCTTTACTTGACTCAGCTGTCCTATCCATTTTTGATTGGCTCATTTCTGTTCTATCCAATTGTCCTATCTTATCTCTATGGCAGATTCAATTACAGGGTAGATCAAGTTCGGATTTGAGTTTGTGCATCTCAAAGGTTTCCATGTTGGTCAAGTAGTGGCCATTTGCGAAAATAGATTTTGATGATTTTTAATGAAGTTGACTGATTTTCTCAAAAATTATTCCATTTTTGCAAAGCCAGACCATTCATTGGACCCAAAAAAAAAATAAAAAATTTAGTGCTCACAGTTTGACTTACATGATTTCAAAACGGAGAGCAGAACAAGTGTGTTAATCTAACTCTCATATTGATCAAAATCTTTTTACCAGAAAACAAAAAGAAGAAAAAGTCAAAGCAATGAACTTGGGGCATAGTCGAGTCGGGAATTCTGTCTTCTCCCCGCACTTTCGAGTCTCATGCATATTTTAGCTGGCCGGCTAACAATTCAATTAGTCATCCAAGTTTTTAGTTGACTCCAGGTGTGTTTTCTGATTATTTCAGGAAGCCGGCCATTTATTTAGCCGACCGGCCAATTTTTTAGCCTGTTCATTAGTTTGTTCAGCTGGTCGGTTAATGAATTAGTTGGCTCGTCAATTTTTTAGTTGGTTGGACAACAAATTAGTTGGCTGGTCAATCAATCAGTCAGGTGGCCAATTTTCAATATCATTCCAGAATGGAAAATTGCAAAATTTGCATAGGCTCAATGGTTTGTCCTTTCGTGTCGTGTTTTGAGTGCTTGTCATTCCAGCAAGTGTAAATGGGTGTGTTTGATTTGTTTTTGCTTTGTTTTTCTTTCACTGAGTCGGTTTTTATTTATTTATTTATTTTTTTTTTTTTTTGAGTGAAGGTTCAAGGTCTAATTCAGAGCTCATTGAAATTCAATCATTCTCGGATTTAAATGCGAAACAAAATATTTTCATGCTTAAGTGTTGTGCCATTCATGCCATGATATGCAAACAATAAAACTCATTTTATTAAACTTTAGAGTAAAGCCTTTCGATTACAGCATTACAAAGGAAAAAGAGAAGAAGTTTTTGAAAAACAAGAAAAAGAATGAATTATCTAAAGCATTGGTGCTCCTTCCTAAGCAAAAATAGAAAGGCAAAGCAAAAAAGAAGAAAATTTGAAAAAGAAAAAAAAGAAAAAGAAAAAGAAAAAAATTTGAAAATACAAAAAAAATAAAATAAAATAAAACAAAACCAAAAACAAAACAAAGAGGGACTTTTTCTCAAATTCCGACAGCAGCCCAATGACAAAGGTACAAACTGACTTCATTTGCAGGCAACTTCGTTGCTTGATTCTATCATTAATTTCCTCTCCACATCTTCACTCTTGGGAAGCCCTTGAAGACTTTACCTCAGCATTGGTAGAGCTCCCAAAATGGATTACTTCCCGCCGATGGTCAAATGAGGAGCACCAAAGAAATCTAAATTGGGCTGCAGAGGTCACCTGTCGTTTCAACTCCTTGTTTTGTTTTTTCAAATTGCTAATCTCTTGTGAGCATCCTTGTACCTACGTTGGAGCAGGGAGAGTTGTTCATTTAACCGGTGTACTTCACTTGTTCTACCATGCAACCGGCAGGACAAATTAGAGATCGTGGTCATGGTTCTATACATGATTTCAATGTGTAGTGATTGGCATCGATATCAGACTGTGCTGCGATTAGTTGCTCAACTAACAGCACAGGGAAACTAAAAACAGGAGCAGGGGCACTTTGTCGAGGCTCAGAGGAACTAGTGTTAGCATTCTCAATCAGGAAAGTGTTAAGGTCTAGGAAAAGGGAAAGAGGACGGCAAGAAGGAGCCATGTCAAGAATGAAGCTCTTTGGGGTATGGCAGAGTGTGTATTTTTACAACCTTTCATTTCTGCTTAGTTTAGCTATCTGCTCTGCTCTCTCACAAGCCTCGGTTTAAGAAGAAGATAGAAGAGACAAAGAAGCCAAAGAAGAGAGATTGCTGAGGCAATCTTTAACAAATGAAGGTTGGTCCAACTGCTGTTGGTTAGGTGCCATGATTGTTGAAATTGCGCGCCAGACACAATGCTCGACGAAGACAAAAGGGGCAGAGAGAAAGAGAGAGAGAGAGAGAGAGAGAGAGAGAAGCAGGAGAGTAGACAGAGTGTGTATATAATATGTATATGTATATGTGTCTGTATCCGTATGTTTGTGTATCGATATGTGTCCGTATGTATATGACATGTATACGTATATGTATATAGTTTGTCTGTGTGTATATGCAGTGGCGGAGCCAGAAAATCAAATTAGAGGGGGCACTTATTAATTATATTATTGAAAAATTTTACAAAAATATTTAACGCAAGTTTTTACGATTGATTTCAAGGAACATCAAAAAAAAAAAAATGTTATTTATAACTAGTGTATTATGAAAAATATAAAAAAATATGGATATAAATATAAGCCTTAAAATAAATTATATAATGATAAAAAAAATTTATACAAAATTTGATTAAAAATTCAATATAATGGTAATACTACGTCATCATTAGTATGTGATATGACCAACTAATAGTAAATAAACACATAGAGAGTAAACCTCACATGTCAGATGTAACTAACAATCCAATAAATTGCATATCTTTATAGTGAGATTACTTATACTTGCATGTCAATAATAATGATATCACCGTTACATTCAAAATTTTTCATAAAATTTTTATAGATGATACGGTTTATAATAGTCTCTTCATTTTCATTCAAAACAACCATTATTGTTCTCATAATTTTTAAAATGTCATTGACATTTCACTATAATAATATTTTTGTAATTTTTTTTTATTTAAAATATTTTCTTTATATTTGCAACAAAACAACAACAACAACAATGCCCAATTAGTACACATTAATGTGTGTTTGGGAGGAAAAAAATTGAGTACACACCTAATCTTTGACATAATACACAAAGTGATGGTCCAAAGACTTGAACCCATAATCTTAAGATTATTAGGCTAAGTCTTAACCATTAAATCAATATTCACCCTCTTTTTTTATATTTGAAAAAAAAAAAAAATCTCAAAATTCAGGGGGGGCACGTGACCCCCCTCGTCCCTCAATGCCTCTGCCACTGTGTATATGTATATGTATCTGTATTTTGTATACCGTATGTACATATATGTATGTGTATATAGTGCATTTGTGATAAGTATTTTGTATATATAGTTCGTACGAGTATATGTGCGACATGTGTATGTATATATAGTATGTATATAATTTCAAAAAAAAATTCAAAAAGAAATTTACAAAAAATATATATATACAAAAGAGGGGAAAAAAAAAAGAAGAAGAAAATTTTGAAAAGAAAAAAAAATCATTTTGTCCATTGTGCATCCATCATATCATCACATTGCATATTGTATGTCTCACATTGTCTCTTCATGTTTTTGTATTCACCATCACACTTGCACTATCTATTACATCTGTCATGCATGATTACAATTATCACACTATTGCATCACTTGGCTACAATCTATTCACATCAACATTTTTCATTAGTCAATACTGTCCTTCCTTTTTGGGTTGAAGGTTAAAACCACTCAGTTAATACTGGCCTATCTTCGGGATGACGATACTATCCCTTTCTTGAGTGTCAATTCAAACCACCTTCGGGTAATACCTTGCTTTTCTTAGGTTGTTGGTTAAAACTATCCATTGGTTGCAACCTTTTTCATCAGTTAATACTGGCCTCCTTTTTTGAGTTGAAGGTTAAAACCACTCAGTTAATGCTGGCCCCTCTTTGGGATGATAATACTATCCCTTTCTCGGGTTGTTAGTTGAAACTATCCATCGGTTAATACCTCTCTTGTTTTGGGTTGATGGTTAAAACTATTCATCGGTTATATCTCATTCTTTTAAGTGGGTGCATTTGGATTGTACCCCTTGTTATGCTTTATATCATTTGAATGAGGCTTGCCTCACCATTGTCATCCTTGCATATTACTTGTTGCATTGCATTGCATGAACCATGAACTTTCAAAAAGAAAAAAGAAGGTTGTGCAGTAGCACGTAAGTCCAACTTTCACTGCTTATGCAAAAGCGCGTAAGTCCAACTATCAATTGCATTTTGAGCATATTTGTTTGCATGAGGCTTGCCTCACAGTATATTACATATTGCATTGCATGAATCATGCACTTTCAAAAAGAAAAGAAAAAAAGAATTCAACTTTCAATTGTGTATCATTTGCATTCTGTCCCTAAACTACGCTGGTTTGATTCCTTGTAAAGGGATACGTAGGCAACCTTCGAGTTCAACCAACTGCATTCACATTTTGTTTGGTTGCCCAAGTCTCATGGCCTTGTCAAAAGGGTTATCTTCGGGCTTTGACATTTACTCACGTCAAGAAATGAGTTCGAGTTCTGTCAAAGAGGGGCAACTATGGACACCCCATTTTGATCGGGCCTAAGACTTGGGCATTTTTTTTTTTTTTGATTAGCCGATGATGAAAACAAGAATGTGTTTCTCGCATAATTCTCAACAAGATATGGAATTTGTGCTTCATTCCTAACTCTAAAGCCTGTTTTGGCCAAGTGTTTAAAGTCTCGTTCAAAACTCTCTTTTGAAATTTTCTTTTCGTGCTTTTTGAATATTTTCGTAATGTTTTGGGGCACATTTTTTAAACTTTAAAATAAGACTTTTTATGAGGAAATTGAGCAAAAAAACAATGTGGAAATAGGAGGAAAGGATGATAGTTTTGTCGAAAAATTCTATTTCGTGCAAACTAGTTAGGCCACAGCCAAATGTTTGGCTGACCAGCTAATTTTCCCAGGAATAGGACAATTTCTGCAGAATTCTTGTTGAATGCGTATGGATCAAGCCATTACATCTGTTATTGATAGATTCAGTGCACGAGATACACACCTAACCAGCTCCATTATCCTCAATTGTCTTCCATTGTCAAAAGAGCTTTTGTCTCTTCCAAAAAGAGGGCATCCAATTAGGGATGGCCATTTTAATTTGATTTGCAGGGGCCTGCCCATACTGGCCCGAATGGGGCATATTTTACCCGCCTTGACACTTATGTGGGGTGGGGGTGGATTATATTTTGATCAGCCGCAACGGGGGCGGGGCGTGTATTACTTCCCTCAATCGAAACCTAACCCGATATTATTAATAATATATAAACAAATAATATTTGTATATATATAATATAATTAGATATAAAAAATAGTATTAAAATTCTATGATTTTGTTTAAATATAAATAAATAATAATCTTAAAATTCTCACTGTTAATATATATGAAAATAAAAAAAATTATTTAGTGTGCTAAGAATTTAAATGGTTTTTAATTTTTTTGACTATTTGAAATGTGGTTGGATATCTGCGAGTATCCGCGGGGGCGGGGTGGGGTTGAAAAATTCCACCCGTAGCGGGGGTGGGGTGGGGTGGGGCGGGGGTGGAGTTTATTGGCAGGGACAGGGAATGGTAAACCCGCCCGGTGGCCATCCCTACATCCAATTCAACCACCATTGTCACCCCATCATCCTAGTCTCCCACCTTGACTCCCACCTTCTCCTTGATTGAGTAGACTTGCATTCCTTATAGAGAGGATTAGATTGCGAGATAGGGATAAAATGGAGGAACAAATAAAGCGAAAGGAGAGAGATAGAGAGAAAAAAAGAGTTGTTTAAGTTTTGAACCAAAATTTCTATATACACTGAGAAACATTGATATCCCATATTTATATATATCAAAACCATCCCAGAAATTATGAGAGAACCAAATTCTTGAGCTTTGATTCAACAGAGAGTGAGTATTGTTGAAAGGAAAAAAATAGAGAGTTGAACAACTCCCCCCACACACATTGTTAAACAACCCAAAAACACCATTCCAATAAGAATTTTAATTTTTGAACTGAGAATTAAGAACACACTTTCTAAACTTGAGGGTGATCAAAATGAAGTTTACAAATCAAATCCTTTCCTTAGAAGGTGGATTTTGCACGCTTTCATTTCCTTGCATTTTCTTTGCTAATTTGAGTTTCTTGCTTTAATTTCATTTCATATTGTAAACCTATTATACTCTAACTGGGAGTGGTTAGTTAAGCCACCCACATATTCTCTACTTGTTTCTGTTTTGGTGTTGCAAAAGTAGAAAATAGAGTTTGGCCTAGCCTGATTAGCTGGCTGGCCAATTTATTAGCTGGCCGACCAATTAATTGGTCGGTCGGCTAACTTTTTGGCCTACCAGCTCATCTTTTGGCTGACCAGCCACTTTCTTCTAGAACAGAATCCAGCAGCCTTCTAGCAATGTGTAAAACAGTCTCCAATGGTTTGCGAGGCCCCCTAAAGCTCCTGTTTTCTTTTATTTTAGTTAGAGAGAGTTTTGAGGATTTAATTTTGTTGTAATATTTTTATTCCTCTCCTTCCTTATTTGGATTTGTAATATTGAAAGTGTTGTAATAATTCTTTGCCCCACTTCTTTCTATCCCGTTCTTTTATTTGCTTTCCATATTCTGTGAATATGCATCTTATATTGTCTTATCATCATATCCATACTCTGCATCCATGTTTCATGCCTTAAAGTCAAACTAAATTTGCATTTGTGAATTTAATCAATTATTATGTGATTTTGTGTACTACCTCATGTCTTGAGATGATTAACATGTCATATAGTAAAAGTCGGATCTTTATCTTTAGTTTCATTTCATGAGTGAATTGCATTAGGATCTTGTTATAGGATCATGCATATGTTTACTAATTTTGTTTTTGTACCTATTTGTGGGACGTCGGTAAATATGTAAGTTTTTGTGCTTTAGCATCCCGCCTGTGTGTGATTTTCTTACTATATTTAGCATCTTACCATGTAGCTATGTGCTTATTTGATATAACTCTATGCATGCCGATGGATAAAGGTTGAGTTGTTTAATTTGGAATAAAATTGATTTTCATGATTGTATTATTCAAAACATTTTTCGAAATATAGAAAATCATATTGTTCCAAAACACATGACACAGTCTATATTTGTTTGCTTCACATAGTAAATTTTAGGATTTATTATTAATAATTGGAATATGAACACATAAAGAAAATAAAATTCATATCATGGCTTAGTAGAGGCCGATCTTTTGATCGAGTGAGTGGGAGTGCTCAATTAATGACCTTTCCCCTTCATACCTAAGGTTTCGAATCAAGCATCCTTGGTAATGACCAAAAATGACCTTGGCATGAGTCATGGGTTTCCTAATTTTTTCAAAATATTGGATAGCGACTCTAAGATCTGGTGATGTAGTCCATTTTTGGCAAAGAATTTGTAATAAAATGGATTTTCTATAAACATTGCCAAATCTGGACTCTCATCGATGATCCATCTTTTACTTGTGAGACTAGATCGAAAAAATTGAGGGTCCAAACTATTTAGTGCGCTCAAGTACCCCTCAGGCGATGTTATAGTCGTCAAACCAGAAGAAGCCAGTTCATCTACTCCAATAAATTCGAACCACCCAGACTTTAGAAATTTTACTAGACAACAAATGGAGGAAGATACTAGAAATTATGATTGTTGGAGAAGAATTGAACATTACAGTTATTTAAATAGATAATCATATGTTAGAGGAGGAACACCTAGTTATGCAAATTTTACGCCCAGACAGGAAATATTCTTAAGGGAAATATCATTAAAACCAATTAGTAATACCGATTACTTATTAGATATTGTTTGTATGACAAATGTTAATGAAGTGTTAAAACAATAGAAAAGAGGCATACACCATGTTCTAAATATTCACAGTAGTAGCTAGAGCGTACTAAGCTTTTTATATTATATTGAACACAGCTTCACAGACATAGTAATAAGTTGGTACAACAAGCTGAAAGCAAGTGATATGTTAAATACCTTTGTAAAATATATTGAGTAATAGATTGTAGGAAAAGATTGGAATGAAGAAAAACGAGCAAGAGAACGGATTAGAAAATTAAATAATATAGAAATATGTAATATGAAATATATAAAAAATTATATATGCGAATTTTCATATTACTATTGTTAGGACTTTTTGTTGTCAAATTCCATGGATCAAAACCAAGGTTGTAACAAGAGTTCTTTAAGAAGTTGGTTTCCTTCAAAAACAGGATTACTTTGGAATTTTGCAAGAAGTTGGTTTTCTACAAGAAGTTGGTTTTCTTTCCCAACTAGGATTGCTTTGGTTTTCTATAAATAGTTGGGTTTCTCCCAAATCTAGGCTATTCATTGATTCATTCATTGAATCTCTCCAGATCTTCTTTTTGGTTCTTAAGGGTTATATCTGGAGATATTTTTTTAAGTTTTCTTTGATATTTTTATTGAGTATTCAACTCATGATTTAAAGAGAGTACATCAAAGGTTTGTTTGTTATACACAAAAGAGGGAGTTGTTCTTCAGTTGTGGATTCTGAAGAATTCGAGCCTGAAGCTTTGGTGGAATCCGGAGTGGCTCATCAGAAAGACCATTCCGTGGTGAAGATGGGGTTGGAAGAGGCACATAGAGGTTGGTTCAATTAGGCGTTGTGGATTCGCTAGATAATTGAGAGTGATACCTGTGTAATTCCTTTAAATCTTCTTAGTGGATTGTCTTGTGGCAGTTGCCCGTGGTTTTTTTTTATCACAATTGGAAGGTGTCCAATTGTGGTTTTTCCACGTAAAATCTTTGTGTCTCTTTCTCTTGATTGTTTGATTGGGATTGTTATATTTTGCTTAAAATTGGTACATAATCACAAATCAACATCTAGGAGGTTTCTAGATTTTTCAATTGGTATCAGAGCGGGTCGTTCTATTTTTTTTAAAAAAAATTCTTTTGGATCCCTTTATTTTTTTTTTTTAAATATCGTTTAGAACGAGATCTTGTTTGATTTGTGATAATGGATACAATTCGTGAAGGAAATTCCTATGAAAAAAATAAAAACCCAAAAAGATTTTCTTAGTATGGTTTTGCAAGCTTAAATTTTTTGAGTGGTCCTTGGTGCATATTGGAATTGATGAGAATATCCATTACATGTTAATATATGTGTGCTTTCTGTGGTCATTACTCATTTTGGAGTGTGTGTTCTTTGATTAGTATGTCTCATTCTGTACACACTTTTGGATTAGCAATTTTTGGAGTCTTCCGCCTTAGTGATTATTTTTCTCTATAGACTTCTGGCATTGTATCTTTTGCTTTTCTAGAGGAATTGACCTATACTAGCATATCATGGGTGATGTTGAGTCTCTTAACCACCTTCCATCTTTTTGCATCTCCACGGCTTTCCCCTCTGTTCTTTGTAGTCCAGGCATGAGGAAAAGGCTACCTCAGAGTCACCAACCAGGCCATCCTTATTATATCCATGCTTCTCTGGTTCGGTTTCCATACTCTTGAGCGTGTCAGCCGCCGATGAGTGTGCAAAAGAAAAGAAAAAAAAAAAGAAAAACTATGCAAAAGAAAGAAAAAAATGTGCAAAAGAAAGAAAAGAAAAAAATGTGCAAAAGACAGAAAAGAAAAAAATGTGAAAAAGAAAAGAAAAAAAAGGGATTCATTGATTGAGGGGGAGCCTCCGTCTTTACTCACCAAATACCCCTTGATTCCTAGTGATTTGACTTTCCTTAGTTGTGCTTAGATTCTCTTGTCGGAGGTCCAGCTTTCATATCACTACTAGAATTTGAATCTTGTGTTTGTCGAACTCCAAGAGTCACACACACACTTTTTCCATGGGATCTATGCTTTTCACATAATGCATCACTTTCTTTTATGAGGAATCTTCTACAGACTGTGCACATTGTGTTTTCAAGTAATTGTACTTCTTGGATAGTCTTGTGTGTTTTAAGGTACAAATCTGAAATTCCTTACTTGCTCCACCATATTATTTTTTGTCGTTTTTTTTCTTGTTCACTGCTTTCAGTGTTTGTGGTTGTTTTTTAATGAGGGGGAGTTTGGTTCATCATTACCAGTGTTTGATGTATATTGATGGTACAATAATTTGGTTGATGGTACAGTGTTTTTACTTTTGCTTATATCCTTCTTTGGTACAGTTGGATTGTTAGTATTTTGTTTATGGATTGATTTATATTTTGTTTATTTAATCCAGTTCCACATATTTTGGTTGGCTTGTGTGTGGTTATTTTATTTCAGGATAATTGTTCAAGAGCATGGATTTGAGTGTTGGTTCATAGTTGGTGGTGCTGCTTGAGAGATTTTGTTAGGAAATTTGTTTTAGATTGGTTTTATCCAGGATTTGACAAAGGGGGAGATTGTTAGGACTTTTTGTTGTCAAATTCCATGGATCAAAACCAAGGTTGTAACAAGAGTTCTTTAAGAAGTTGGTTTCCTTCAAAAACAGGATTACTTTGGAGTTTTGCAAGAAGTTGGTTTTCTTTCCCAACTAGGATTGCTTTGGTTTTCTATAAATAGTTGGGTTTCTCCCAAATCTAGGCTATTCATTGATTCATTCATTGAATCTCTCCAGATCTTCTTTTTGGTTCTTAAGGGTTATATCTGGAGATATTTTTTTAAGTTTTCTTTGATGTTTTTATTGAGTATTCAACTCATGGTTTAAAGAGAGTACATCAAAGGTTTGTTTGTTATACACAAAAGAGGGAGTTGTTCTTCAGTTGTGGATTCTGAAGAATTCGAGCCTGAAGCTTTGGTGGAATCCGGAGTGGCTCATCAGAAAGACCATTCCGTGGTGAAGATGGGGTTGGAAGAGGCACATAGAGGTTGGTTCAATTAGGCGTTGTGGATTCGCTAGATAATTGAGAGTGATACCTGTGTAATTCCTTTAAATCTTCTTAGTGGATTGTCTTGTGGCAGTTGCCCGTGGTTTTTTTTTATCACAATTGGAAGGTGTCCAATTGTGGTTTTTTCACGTAAAATATTTGTGTCTCTTTCTCTTGATTGTTTGATTGGGATTGTTATATTTTGCTTAAAATTGGTACATAATCACAAATCAACATCTAGGAGGTTTCTAGATTTTTCAACTATTATCAAATAGGACAAAATAAAAGCCATTTATATATGTTTTCTATACATTACCATATCCTATATATATTAATGTGGAAGAAAAATTAAAAAAATGGTTTAAAGAATTGGGAGATAACGTGCAAGACTCCTTAGGTCATAGAATTAGGTATCTTAGAGAATAGGTAAAACAAGAATGTTTAGAAATAAAACAAACAAGAAAAATGAAAAAAAATTATATTTACACTGTTGGTGGCAATCAACTAATTCATGGGGTTGTGAACCTTCAAGAAAGAAAACATATTATAAGATATAGAAAACATTTTACAAAAAGAAAAGTTTTAATAAACAACGAGGAGAAAAATATAAAAGAAAATATTATTAAAAAAGACAATTTAATTTTAACAAACAAAGAAGATTTTTCAGGAAAAATAGTTATTGCCCAGAAGGTAAAAAGACTTGTAAATGTTGGGCGTGTGATGAAGTAGGGCATTATGCAAATCAATGTAAAAATAAAAAGAATAGAAGCCTTAGAAAGTTTAGATTATATTGAACTAGAAGGAGAAGAAGAAGAAGAAGAAGAAGAAGCATTAGAATTGGCATTAGAAAATAATAAACGAATAGCATAAATAATTGAGGAAATAGAAGTAGATGATGAAATTGAAACTGAATATTATAGTAATTCTGATGAAGAAATAAATTTTATGATGACTGAAGAAATAAGCATGGGAGAATTAAGAGGAGAACAATTCGTAACAAAAGATTCTCAGGAAAAAAAAATTAAGATTGGTATTACGAATAATACATAAACAAAAAATATATCAAAAATCAATTTTTTATTTAAAAAATAAATATATATGTGAAAGAATAGAAGGAGACTTAGAAATTAGAGATTGTGAATATGATGTAGAAGAAATAAATTTAATAAATTATGAAAATATGTTAAGATATAATAAAGATGGTAAATATTGATATCTATATAGTTGTGTACAAATAAAAATTATGCCATTATTCGATAAAGGACAAAATGTATATATATATATACATTTCTATGTGATATTAGGCATAAATTTCGAAAGATCGATAATTAGTGGAATAAAAAATAACTATTTCAATTGTTTAATAGTAACAAAAAAATGATTGTTCAAACAACAAGTATAGTAACAAATAACCAATGATGTGTGAACATTCACATCTTGCAAAATATATAATTATGTCTATATTCTAGCACTTATTTATCAAACTTTCAAACAATGTGAAATGTGAACATTCACACTGATTGACAAAAAAAATAGAAATAATGACAGCAATAGAATTAGAAATCCAAAAAGAACTCAATCACTCTAAAAAGAAAAAAAATATCACCCACATCCTCATCTTCATCATCATCTTTATCATTATCACTATCATTAACAATCTATGCAATTTCACTATTCCACCAATCCAAATCAAACCAAACCCACATTTGAAGAATATGTTTGTAACAAAATTGACTAGACATAAACAAAGTTTTGACTTACAACAATGAAGAAACATAGAGTTTTGAACACAGAGCAATAATGGACGAATACAGAACTTCGAACACAAAGTGACAATAGAGGAACACAAAGCTTCACCGCAACAACGGAGGGACATAATATTATTTCACCACCATGTGTAAACTAGAGTTTCTAAACCCTACCAAATAGAGAGTTTTGAAACCCTAGCATAATGAAACAATACCACAAATGTGAATGAAACTGATCAAAAAGAAAAACGTGAATAATGGTAACTACCAAAATAGATATAGTAACAAAAAGGAAATGTGTATATCATTTTTCTATGTAATACATATCAACAATAGACATAAATGTATAATATTCTAACAAACAATATAAATCAGGAAAAAAAGGATCTCATATAATAAAAGTATAAATACATGGGATTTACTAAGTTATAATTTTTCTTGGTGGACTTATTAGGTTAGAACACCTCTAAATGGGTTTTATCGATAAAAAAACCCTTCATTTTTTTTAGAAGAAATTAATATATATATATATATATATATACGATTTGACCTTTTGTAATAAAATAAATTTTAAAATTTTATTTGCTTTAATTTAAACCATTTTTTTTATAATTAAGTAAGAAAAAAAATTTTAATCATTAAACTCAATGTAAAATGATATTTTAGATATATTTACATTGAGTTTGATGACTAATTTTTTTTTTTTTTTTATTAGCTTACTTAACAGAAATAGGTTGATGGTTTAAATTGAAAATACATCAAAAGATTGAAATTTAAATTGACAAAATTAAAAATTAAAATTTTATTTTACTATAATGGTCGAATTCTGATTTTTTTTGTTTTAATGTAATGTCTCCTATTTTTTTTCTTTTCCATTTTTTTTTTTTGATAACTAGGTGTCCGAACAAGTTTATGCGCATTTCAACTAATCTTGGAGGACTAATCTCACCGCCCATTTCCAGGGGCCCCTTTTAAAGCCATGGCAAATGCTTTGTATGGACATAGTCCCAAATTTCGAAGGACCAATCCCACTGCCCATTTTCGAGGGCCCCATTTAAAGCCAAGGCAAATGTCTTGTATGGACATTGTCCCAAATCTCGGAGGACCAATCCTATTGCCCTTTTTGAGAGCCCCATTTAAAGCCAAGGTAAATGCCTTGTATGGACATTGCCCTAAATCTCGGAGGACCAACCGCACCACCCATTTCCGAGAGCCTCATTTAAAGCTAGGGCAAATGCCCTATATGGATATGGTCCTAAAGAGCTTTTTACTGCTAGTGGGTATTGAATTTGAGACCTAGAGGGAGCACACCCCTATACCTAAAGTTTTGCCCACAAAGCCAACCCCTTGAAATTATTTCTCTCTTTTTTATTATTACTATAATTTTACCTTTAACATTAAATTTTAATTTTATCTCCATCATTAATTTCTTAAATCCTAACTCTATCTCTACCCTCGTTTGCCCCTCCTCAACCCCTCTCTGCTATCCTTTTCATCGATGTTTTCTTGTTCTCCATCTTTCTATCGATTTCCCTCTCTCTTTCTCTAACGAACTCTCTAACTCGCCCCTTGTCTCTTTATCGATCTTTCTTTATCACTTTCTCTCTCACTCTCTTTGTCAATCACTTTCTTTCTTGTTTCTTCTTCTTGCTGCAAAGGAAATAGTGTAGATTGGGGAGTGGTAGAAAAGGGAAACGAAGGTAAGGATGGCTAAAAAGGAAATTGTTGGAGGTAGAGGTGCCAGATAATGACGTGAGTGGCTAGGAAAGGTATACCTGACTTAGGGGTTGGTGGATAGGGAGCTGTCGAAGAATGGGGTGGTAAGAGTGGGACTCTTGAGAAGTAAAAGTATAGTTCACACGAGGGGTATGTATGTTCGGATTGGTATAATTTAGGAGTAAACCAATAACCAAACAATTACTTCTGGTTCAATGAACTTTGAAACCACACCAAATTATAAAAGTTTTGGAAGAAAGCTAGACCAAACTAATAAAACACTATTTGATTTGGTTTGGAACCATAATTTTTAGAAATCTTATTATCATTTGTAATATGATCACAAAATATTATTCACAACTTAATAATTATTTAGTTCACAATAGTAAAGGGTTCCAACTTATGTATATATTTGATACTAATAAGATATTTTAATATTTACGGTAAATAACAAATTATATATACATCTAAGAGAATAGCTTTTTCACGGCTATCTTGTCAATTGGTTGGTTTATAGGCCGCTAATGAAAAAAAATCCAAATTCGCCACTTGTAATCACATTTGCAATAGCTTTGTCACATCATTAGGCTTGGAAATTGGGTATAATTTTTGGACTTGTATAGCAATAACTACTATTAAATTATGGATCAAACCATGAAATACGGTTTACCTACTTTAAAAATTAAGACTGAACCGTACATTGAAAAAACCAAACCAAACTAAACCGTCCAATTTTAATCTAGATCAGACCGATTTGGGATTTTCTTGTTGTTTTGCCTAGCTCCAGTTGGGATTATGGTGGACATTCAGAGAGAAAATTGTGAGGATCAATTTTGACCAGTGAGAGTCCAAAAAGTAGGAGTTTAAAGAAATTTGGTGAGGCAAATAGCATCACTCTTTTCTTTATTCATGTGTATATATTCTATTTGTAGTTAATGGGATTCAAATATATACAAGTTTTAAAATATTTTGGAAAGATTACTAAATAATTTCAAGATTTGAATTTTATAGTAAAATAAGTTTTTAATTATATTAATTTAAACCTTAATATGCAAAGATATTTTAGTTATTATACTCAATATAGGTATACGGAAAATTTAAAATTCCATTTTTCATTGAATTTAATGACTAAAATATAATTTTTGATCAATTTTACTTAACAAAAATAGGTGGATGATTTAGATTAAAAACAAATCAAAAGATTTGGATTTAAATTGAAAAAAAAAACTCATGATTTATTTTGTTATAAGCCTCAAACTCTAAATTTTTATTTTTATAATTTTCTAAAATATTTTATAATTGATTTTAGAGCACTGTGTAACTCTTATTTATTTAAAAATTATATTGTGGGATATTTTGTGTTTATTATACACTAATGCTGTGTTCGGTTGGGGGATTTGGGAAAAGATTTTGGAAAGGGAAAGAGAAAGGGAAAGAGAAAAGATTTTATTTACATTTCACCTAGTTTTACACATGTGTTCCCTTTTCATTTTCAAATCGCTCCCCAAATCCCCCAACCAAACATAGCGTAAAAAGACCTTTCATGGAGCCGAAGAGTTGAAGTGTAGGGTCTCAAAGAGAATGAAAAGAGGGTTGCGTTGAGAGATTAGAAGCCTTCTTAGATTAAACATAGGGGATTTGTTCTTTGTCTATCACGGAAGTAGGCATATACCCTGCCAAAAATTCTTCTTATATTGTTCACAATACATTTAAATCATCTAATTTGAAAGCAACACATGACACGTAAAGGGAATTCTGTAAAATTTGATAAGATAGTGAAGAGTTCCACCTTCGAAAGTGTCCACGTAAATGCAAGTTTTCAACCGGTAAAGATGCTAAGCAACATGTGAGAAGCACGTGAAGAAGGAGTTAACAAAGGGTAGTTGCTAGCGGTTACACACGCATAAAGAGAAGATTATGTCCCTAGGAAGTAGCAAGAATGGAGGAGAACATGGTAAAAGATAATAGCCTAGCTGCTTCGAAGGCATCAGAAGAAGGCTATAAATAGATGAAAACAAAGACTAAGAGACCCCCAACCAAATCCAAACTCTACGTCTTCAAGCAATGGAGACCCTACCCAATGGTTATCCATGGAGACTCGATCTGAAATACACGGGATTTCTCCATTTTTCTACCTATCGAATCGAGTCGGTGACATAATTTAAATCTCCATAAGGTCAGGAATGGGTAGCCAGCCATTTCTTCATATGTTTTGGCATACTCAGCTAGTTCACGTTTCTCTCTCTCGAGTCCCCAAAGGCAACAATCTCAGGGTGATATGTTCTAGAAACTTACATTTCTCTCTTTTTCTAATCATTCAATTCTCTCTCTCTCTTCATTCACAACTTAAACCACACCTATACATATACAAGAATTGGGGATACTGCTCCGTAGGGTTGAGCAGCAGATACTACTGTAAGCCCAAAATGACGTCGTTTTGATTGCCAAGCTGATTTCAAAATTTAATCTGCAGCATTGAGTTGACCTCTCCAAGAGAGGCACAACAATAACCGCTATGCTACTTTGTATCATTGTTAATAGTAAGGACATATATATCATTTATTATATTATTCAAACAATCAATATATATATATATGTATATATACCCAAGTGGTGTCATCCAAAAAAAAACTATATGTATATAAATCTAACTAGGTGGATGTCATCATCTCACTTTACTATGTGGTTCTTAATTTCATAGTGAGAGAAGAAATAATGTCCATCCAATTCGATTTATATTTTTTATTAATTGGTGATGCCACTCAATTCGATTAATATATATATATATATATATATTTGCACCTGTTCATCCAAACAAGAAGCAAAATGAAAAAAAAAAATGACTACTTCAAGAATAAACAATACAATTTGTCAAATCAACAATTAAAAAAAAAAATTATCAAGTTATGCCAAAAACTACAATATGTCCATCCAAAATAACACAAAAAAAAAAAAAAAACACCAAGGTTCAAACAAAATTCTATAAAACCCATTTAAAATATTCAAAATATGTCTCACAAAAAATACCATTATCTATGAATCACGGTAAAAAAATAAAATAAAAATACTACATTTCAATTCTGTGGGGGAGGTTGCGAATGACTAAAAAATTTAAAAAAAGTTTCATTATTTGAGAATGACTTGCCCCTTGTGGGATTGAGCTCTCTTTCATCAAATGACATCCCTTGGGAAAAAAAAAAAAAAAATTTAAATAAGTGTGAGCGAATATATTAGAATCAATTTATTTTTTATTAAAAACAAACGGAGTTAATAAAATTCCAAAACGAAACTGCTACGCCACAGTTTGTAATTGGATATTGTATAAAAGTTATAAGGTAATAAATAATATATATGTCATTAATATTAACAAAGACACGATGTGACGCAGTGGTTCGTGTTGTGCCTCTCTTGGAGATGTTAAGGGTTCAAAACTTAAGATCGGCAGTAGAATTGGTAGATCAATTTTTGAAATCAATTTGGCTATCAAAACGACGTCGTTTTTAGCGTGCAGCAGTTACTGCTGCGCAGCTGCGTAGCAGCATCCCCAATTCCACATATACATACATTTATATTTACATTCAATTTCTTAAATCTCAAATCGTGTTTCACTTGTTGATCATATATATATATATATTAGATATTCTGAATCTGTGTATATATGGCAGATTAATTTTTTTTTATTCATTTGAGAATGTGTTTCTTCTTTTACTTTAAAATAAGTTTCTTAATTAATTAAATAATATGTATTTGATTATGTTGTTGAAAGAAAAAAAAAATTGAATGTGTATTTGGCTTTTGGCTATGAACCTTGTAAGGGAGAAAAAAAAAAACAAAAACAAAAACAAAATAGGTCAAGGTGGATTGGGAAAAATTCAAACCCATTAGGGTATTTCTAACTGTTCATCAAATTTTTTTTTACCAAATTTGAGTAAAAATTTGAGAAAAAGCTCTCTTTGATATCAAGCGCTCCAACGACGGGTTTTGCGGCTTCATCAAACCACTGGTCGACCGGCCAGTGCAAATTTTTTACAATTTTTCTTCTTCAGGTGGTCATCCGAGGGGTTGACCGGGGAGGATGACTAGTGTAATTTTTGCCTTGCGGTGGTTATCCGGGGGGACATCCGATGGTGAAAATCTAACGGCAATGAACAGTGATTGGATGAAAGGCACATTGGTCCTTAGTTTGATGAAAGAAAAGTGAAATCCTGGATTTGATACCTATTTAATGAAACCATTGGAGCTGAAAAAGGAATCATTTTTCATCAGATTCAAATTTGATGATAAGTTTAATACATAGTTGGAGATGGTCTTAAGAGATGGAGAGGGTAGTCCCCATAGGGGATGAGAGATGGGAAATGGGAAAAAATTATAGATGGGAAATGGGAAAAAATTATAATAGGGAAATGGGAATTGAGAATTAATATCTGCTTCGTTGCCCCCAATTGTCATTCCTAGTCTTTATCAATTTCATTTATCTTTAAATTTCAGCACTTTATTGTTATGCATTACTCTTACATTTTGTAGCGATCCCAGTTTTGCCACTTCGCTGAGTATGTCGGGGATCGAGTTGCTCGGTCAGCTCACAGGGGTCCAGGGGGCAGCGCCTCTTGGTGGGTCCAAGGGCAGCGCCCTGGCGGGGTTGAGGGGCAGCGCCCCCGAAGCAAAAATGCAAAATGCATTAGAAGTTGCTTGTCCGCTCGAGCGGCCATTTATGCGCTTGAGCAGAGAATGTTTGGTTTCATAAGTTTGACCTGTCTGCAAAAGCACTGGGAAAGTGTATTTGATGCTTGAGCGGGGCTTTCCATGCTCGAGCGGACCATGTTATATCAGTTCGTGAATCTGATATTTCAGATCACTTTTGTATATATCTCTCTCTAAAAACCCTTTCCTTTCCCTTCTCTCTACATTTCCCTATGCCAAATTGGATCAAAACCTTGATTTCTCAAGATCCATTAGAGTTCTGCCATAAGTTCTTCATCAAAGTTGGTTAACTTCTCGAGGGCTTCGTTGTGTGCAGTGAAGATCGAGTTTCGACACCGTTGATTTTGGGGGTTTCATCTCATTTCTTCTTCAAAACTTGAGATAGGGATTTTCTTAGAGTTGTATATATATTTTTGCAAGATCTATATAATTTTCGAAATCATCTTTCGATAGCTTTGAAAATTGATTGTTGATTCAAGAAGTTGAGTGATTTTGAAAGTGGGTTTGTCTCTTGTTCTTTTAAAATGATCTTATGGGTTTTGATCTTCGTTGATTGAAGAAAATATGATTTTGGAAAGTTTTTTTTTCAAAGAATTTGAGTTGTATAGTTTTGGTGAGAAAACCTAGAATTTTGGGATTTTTTTAAAAGAGACTGAAAATCCATGAATGATATTGTTGTATTTATTTTGTGTGTCAAAATAAATGGATGTTTGGAAAATTTCTTATTTATATTTATACAAATGATGAATTTCAGGGAATATGAGAATTGTTGTTCATTTTGGAAATTATTGTTCAAAACGTTGAAATAGTCTTGAATTGGCTAATTGTTAAGGATACTTGAGAAGTGGGAATTGTATTATTCCTTGGATGATGAATTGGAATAAAAATATTTATATTCATCTTGTGTTATTGGCATAACAATTCATTTGATTACATTAAACTTTGAAAGTTGATTTGAAAACTTGCATTAAGAAAAGAATGTTGAGAAACAAGTTTTTATGAATATGGTTTTGGGGTAAATACGTTGGTAAGTCTTGATAGGTGGTGTAGATGATATTGAATAAGTTGGCCTTAGAGTTCGCGGTGAAAGACCAAAAACCCACGCGGATAGGTGTTGAGCCTTCTGGTTAATGCCGATAAAAATGGCAATTTGGTAGTACTTGTATAGTCTACTTGCAGACACCGACCTAGGGATTACCAGAGTCGTATTTACCGCCCTTGAAATAAATTTTTAAGTTTTGAACAATTGAAATTGCATGACATCATTGAGCATGATGGTTTTCAAAAGATGAAAATGTGATTTATCTTCAAAAAGGGGCATAACATGGCATGTGCATTTCATCTCTTGAGACTTGTATAAAATGTATACACTTTGTTAAGGATTTCCTACTGGACTTTATGCTCACCCTACGAGATTTTTGTGCAAAAAAAGATGTGGTGATGCCGCCTAACTAAAGGCGAGGAAATGTGTGTTGAGAGTACGAGACTCTCATTTTGCTGTGACTCTGTGTGTAAGCTAAGGGCTGTATGTGTGTGGATTTGAATAACCATTTTGTGTAACCAGGCTTGAGCCTTGGAAACTTGTAAACTGTTGGGGGTATTTATTTGTTTATTTACTTGTTGTTGGATTAATGTATTGTTGCATGAAGAACTATTGTATCATGTAATATAAGTTTGGAGATTTATATTCGGTTTTCCTTGAAAGAGCCATGATTGTTGTATTATCATTTGGGCTAGAAATTTGGGGCGTTACACATTTTATAAGAGTAAATTAACTTTGTAATTCCAAAACTTGTTCGGTTTAAAGCTTCGAAATTGTGCTTTCTAAAGGTAACATTTTGTAATTGTTTATTCAATTAATTAATTACAATTTCTGCCTAGTCTCTCCCTCCTATTCTGTTACAAATTTGCATTAAAATATTGGTTCATCTTTTGAACACAACACAGTAAAGTACTCGTCATTGAGGTTAGGAGAACCTTCACATAATCGCTTCATACAATTGGCATTTATTATTTGTAAAGATTTTTCAAATTCTTACTGGCACGCTAAAATTACATTTCTAATATTTGAAATGTTAAAATTAGCCGACATATATCAATCTCAATCAAAATAGAGATAGTATTTGTTAATAAAGCATTTTTTTTTTGTTTTTTTATTTATTTATAATGCTATATTTTTCTAATTTGAAAATATGTAATTATATGTATTCATTGTATACTAGTTAGACTCCCACGCGCTTCGCTCGTGGGCGTCGTGCTATCATTGGCTACGAACAAAGTTGTGACGATTGCGCTATCATTGGCTAGGAATTATTGAACGAGACAAAGAAACAACAAATTGACATTAAATTCTCTAAAATTTATTATATGAATTGAAAGAGGGGACAAAAAAAAATATAGATCGACTAATTAAATAATGAAAAATGAGGTAATTATTAGAAGGCTTGATACAGAACACAAGGACCAGTATAATTGGCCAACCAAAGCCTAACCCTCCTGACCTATATACTCCATTGATTTAATATAATTTGCTTTAGAGCTGAAAAATAAGAATTTTTTTCTTGTACATAGTTGAAATAAATGAATACATAACAAATTAAAACATCATATTGAGCCACGACACTTCACAATAAAAAATGTAAAGTTAAAAATCTAATCATTCCCAAAATTAAAATTTGTGAAATACCATATGTTCTAAGAACAAACTTATTAAGGAGATATAAGCCCCCAGTAGGGTAGCCCTGAAACCAATTCCAAACACTTGAGTTGGCTAATTGGGTCAGCTTCTTCCCTCTTGGAGAAGTGTTAGCTGCAGTAGCCTAAAGAGATCAGAAAAAAGGCATCTAATGTAGCTTCTGCATTCTTTCTCAATAAATGCAATAAAATTTCAATGACAATAATCCATGAGAGAGAGAGAGAGAGAGAGAGAGAGAGTAAAAAAATGTTGGCCCAAACTTACAAGTTTCAGTTGCCAAGGATATGGACATGCACCAGGAGAACCATAATTAACAGCCAAGATATTAACACTGTCTTGTAATAAGACATTGAGAGAGGATATATACATGCACAAGAACAGTGAACTTATGTCACAGTTTCTATCTGTTAAGAAGTAAAATAATGCAAATAAAAATTAAATAATAAACAATAGAAAATAAAGTAGAA
The DNA here is from genome assembly GCA_030407325.1 of Camellia japonica. Classification (NCBI taxonomy): domain Eukaryota; kingdom Viridiplantae; phylum Streptophyta; class Magnoliopsida; order Ericales; family Theaceae; genus Camellia; species Camellia japonica. Next base: position 77,096,985 of record JAPPVO010000010.1, on the reverse strand, counting down.
CATACAATAAATAAAATTACACCAAAAGGACATATAACTATAGAAAAACAAAGACATGAAAATACATTCACTGAATAATCGTTATAATACTTCAATGGTACATCTCATAATTTTCGTAAAATACAGAAACAAGATAAATTGTTGTAGAGAAACTGCTTATGCACTCATGCAACAAAACAAGTATTATGAAACTTTTGAATTAACTCAAAACTATTAAAAATAAGGATTTATTGATGTATAAAAAACAAATCGAAGAAAAGACCATGGACTCCACCCTAATGCATTACATATCAAAAGTTCAAACTACCTCCTCTTGAATATTAATCAATCTTATGTGGGCTTCTTCTTCCCTGTTTCTATGATAAAAAAAATTAAAGAAACTATCATATTTTGTCTTTATTAGAAAACCTTATTGGCTTAAACAAAAATCTATTGATATAAATTTGTGGGTATTCCAAATCAGTCATGGCAAAGAAACAAACAATGGGTATTAAAGTAAACACACTCCACTACTTGAGCTATCAAAAGAAGGCCATTCAAAAACCAATTGGTACAATTTCTTAAATAAACCCAACCAAATCAAACTAAACCTTGCATTTCAATTTCTTGAATGCATAAAAAAAATTCGAAAGATAAGGGAAGAGAGTACTTTAGTGCCAGTCAACACCATAAGTGCAAAAGGGCTGACTTGGGAAACCAACACCAAAAGTGATTCCCATGCTTGTTTAATTTCCACAAGAACTGAATTAGGAAATGCAATCAAACTGGAATTCCATATTTAGCCTAAAGCTAGTTGGGTTAGCTTTTGCCCATATGCTCTTTTCCAAATGGCGCTTTCAATTGTTTCCCATTTCAATGGTTTTTTTCATTCCACCCTGAGCAAATTTATAATTTCCCAACCGCTCCTCTGATGCAAAATAGACAACAAACAATACAAAAAGAAATTTCTTGGCCCCATAAAACAAGAACAAACATTGACAGAACATATATAATAACTTTAATAAATATTAGATATAGAGTTGTGTAGCTTTGAATTCTATTGGTTGTAAAATTGCTTCAAGGAATCCAACAAACAAAAAACCACACACGCACACACAAAAGAAAATAGAAAAAAGAAAAAGAAGCTTACCTCGATCATTTTTATCCATCTATGCCTTTGTTTCAGTAATTATTATGAAAGCAATAAACACTTGAACACCAACAACCAATAAATAAGTAAATAACTCGAGGAAACTAAACTACTCAACAGACAGAGCACAAATCCAAATCCAATAAATAGCTCAAGGAATGATATAATTCTTAACAAACTTATTTGCATAAGCAAATAGCACAAATTGATTCTCAATTCCCAATAATATTTGAGAGTACACATTTAAAAATACATAATCTTGTTGTTCCTCAATGATATACTAATATTATTGTTGTCAAGAGGATCAAATTCATCTTCTAGATCAAAATAATTTTGCTGTGAAGAGGATCTACCAATATTCTTGGTGGATTTAGTAATACCATTTTCCAAGCTAAAGGAAGACCATTTTCTTAGATGAAACCTAATTTACTTCCAGAAGTTGCTTTTAGAATCCAAACAAATTTAATCCATTTACCCAAAACACCCACCCAACAATTACACAAAACAAGGACAGAAGTTGGGTTGGGCATACTAATATTATTCCAGGCAGGGAGAACAAACTAATAAAAAAGTAAGGTTGTCATCATCAATCAATAAAATTATGTTATTATTGGGTTGGGCATATTGTCAAACACATGGTGAGCACAAGATAAAATTATAGCAGAACAACAAAACAATGACAGCACATAGTTTGAGCCAAATATTAAATTGAATTGGGGCAACAGAACAATGAAATGAAATACATATTGTCAAACAAAGCACCCCAAAAAACCTAAGATCTTTCACCAAGAACCCAATGTCATATGATCGAGCACATGGTGGACACATAATTAAACAGTTGTGAGGATCAAGAATAGAGCCCCAAATAGATAAATTAGGAATAATTTCATAATAGACAATAGGAAGAAGACACACCTCAGTTTCTGCAGGTTGTTCCAACTCATAGAACATACACCAATTCAGTATGTATGGCCATAAATATACTGAACGTTCTGTTTCGGTGATGAGTTTGAAAATCCACTCAACTCTTGAAGATCTTCCACCGTTCCACCGATTGCACCACTCAACTCCTAAAGAGCTTATCGATTGTGTCATCAGCTTATCCCTTCTTGAAGGTTCCTGCTGCTTGTGGTCTTCCTGAAACGGTGATAGCGGTGTATGCGTTTTGTGCAAGATTCCAAAAGGGAGAGCTGGTGGCCTCCGATTGGTTGGTCAATCGGTTGTAGATGTCATGGCTATTGTCATTGTTAAGGATCGAGAGAGGCATAGCCAAGCACCAACGTTATACCACTGCGTTACACCACTGTTATATCCTTTTTATATATGTTATAGATACAATCTATTACATGCCAGTGGGGCCTGCGAGCACCTCCCCATGAGGTTTAATTTTGTTCTAACAACTTGCAGATCTTACTAACAAATTAAAATATGATATGTAAAACAAAGAATAACATACTTTATTTGAAGCAAGATTGTCACAATAGTTGAGACAAGAATAGGTTAATAAAAATCTTAAGATGGATCACATGCCATGCAAGACCGTTAGCAACCTTTAATGGAAGTTTAGTAATTTTTGTACATCTTTTCAAAATTCATCATGATTAATATTGTATTTATCTTCTGTGTGATAATGTCCATTCACAAAAAAATAAAGGAGATCCATTACAACCCAAAAATCACTAAGTGTCCTAGCATTTCACTTATGTTGTGTTTGGTTCGAGAATTTAGGAAAGGATTTGGAAAAAGGAAAAGAAAAAATAAAAGGTAGGTGAAATGTGAATAAAATATACCTACTTTTACATACCTTTTTCTTTTTCCTTTCCAAATCTCCCAACCAAACACAACGTCAGAGGTTAAGGATTTGAGTTTTTTTTCTTCCTATGGGAGCCGAAAAGAGGTTATACTTGAAACAGTAAACAGAGCATCCAAGCCCATCTAAGATGGGCCGAATAAAGCCAAAACCCACTGAACTACGTCGTTGCAAAACAGACGTCTGAATAAATGTGAAAAAAATCAGGGAGCGCCGAATTCCGGGTACTTGTGCCGAACAACAGAGCCGAGTGTGTCAGGTGAGCTGGCATGACCCCATTAGGTGGGACCAGACTTTCCCTTTCAAGGAAGTACAGTAGGAGGATGGGCCCTGACAGAATGATAATGAAGGGCTAAGCTGCATGGAGTAAAGATTGTAACGCCCCGAATAAATACAATAACCCATCAACAACATTAATAATTAACGATAACAATAAAGTAAGTATCTTCCATAAATCTCAGTTATTTGTACAAAAGGGTAACATATACAGGTACACATTCACAAGTTTAACCCTGAATTTATAGCATATGTTACAACAAGAGATAAGCTATGAAAGTAAAACATATAATAAATGTCTTAAAGGCTTATAACTTTCGAAGATGGTACTTGGTTACAACAAAAGTGGATTTGAATCCAATACAATTAAAGGCCCTTGGCCTGCACAAAACATATTCAACATTTAACAAAAATGAAGCCCTAGCTCAAAGTCCTCCCAAGCTATTGCCTTGGTGGAGGCATGTCATCAGCACCTGAAAATGTTTTCCCACATAGGATGAGCCAAAACTCAGTTGAAATACTCCAACACAGTATATGAATCTTAACAAAGATATAAGGTGTATGTATATGCAATGCTCATGTCAAAACATTTTATATCTCTTCCAAAACCATGCGATGCCAAATGAATATCATAGCTCATAAATCATTTCTTTTACAATAGAAACTAGGGCAGTGAATCACACTCTGGGAATTTCAAAAGAATTACAACCTTTCACGAAAATTTCGTCCACGAGAAACTGTAAGCCGGCACCCATGTAAACGTAGGCTATATAATCACTACTATTTCCATTTTATGGATATTTCATCCGCGAGATCAACAGCCATGTATACGCGCATTTGTTTTGGAATTTCACCATGGACACTCAGGCCAACTTATTTCAACGAGTCAACACATACTTCCTAGATTCACCAATTTTCTCAAAACGATAAACATTTCCAATGTAACTATGAAATAATGCCCGAGGCAAATGGATAAGACAATAGTTTCAATTCTCCTAATTCTTATGCAATTTCTACAATAATCATAGATATCCTCCACAATAGTCCAAAACAGATATTTCTAAATAGATAAATAATTTTCAATAAAAAATAAACTTTCCAAACTTCAAGAGGTGAGTGATAATGTATATCCAACTCCACCATCCTCCTCAATATCAATCCAATTTCACAATTTCAATATCAACAACATTATTTATACAAAATCAACAATTAAGACATTTAGGGCAAAATCCTTTTTTATTTCAAAATCAATCTGAAGTATCAAAATCAACCATTTCATCACAACTCAACTTTATTTTCAACACCACAATTACTTCCAAGAATCCATTTGAAAGCCCCTTTTTTTATTTTTACCCAAAACCCTAGGTTTGTTTCAGAAATCCCCAAAATCACAATATTGTTTAGAAATAGCAAATAACTAAGTTAAAACTCATAGAAAGTGCGAAGAATCCCAACCTCAAGCTTAGAAGACGAGAAATAGAGTGTAGGAAACCCAAAGACGTTGAAAATCAACTTTGCTCTGATCAAAAGGAAGCCCACGACGTGCTCTACCTTCTTAACAAAGGGACATGGGTGAAGAACTTAATGGATTTAGGTGGATTTGTAGAGAGAAGTAGAGTTTTAGAGAGAAAGGGTGTAGATCTAGCGTTGTGAAAACTTTAGGGAGAGAGAGAGAGATGAAAAAGTGACTCAAAAGTGACTTTTCACAAACTGATATACACACAGATCGCTCGAGTGCAAGAAGTGTCGTTGTAACGACCAGACATAATAAGTTGAGCCGCTCGAGCGCAAGAAGTTTGGCTCGAGTGAAGAGTATAAACTCCCAGAAGTTTTACAGATAAAAGATGAACGCTCGAGCGCAAGAAGGGACGCTCGAGCCAACACCGCTCGAGCGTAGGAAGCTTCGCTTGAGCGAAGAAAACCATTTCCTAGTAGTTTTGTAGACCTACAATAGTACTGAGAGTTCACAAAGACCGCTCGAGCGCAATAAGTGACGCTCAAGCGAAGGAACAAAATTTTGGGCAACAACAGTTTGTAAAAAACAAACTACCTAGCAAGTTGCCAACATGATCCAAACACAACCAACACATCCCAATCGCCAAACTCAAAGAGAAATAAGGGGACACAAGACAAGTACAACTACATAAGGAAATGAAACCCGAATCCAAAACACTAAATGGGTTGGGTCTGAACCAAAATCGCTATAAAGATCGAGGAGAGTGGCTCTATAAAAGAAGGAGGGAAGCTGGAGAAACAGGTAAGTGAAAAAGAACCTTGAACCTGAAGAAACCATAAAACAGCAATCTTTCTACATAGACTAACTTGCTTGTCAGAGTGCAAATTTCGGCACCACTGTCCAGAGCTTTATTTTCATTTCAGGTGATAGCTATGAAGATCCTACAAGGGCTTGTTTGGATAGAAGGAGTATTCTATAACTACTTCTGCACACTTCCCAAACTACGATCTCTAATGTATTAAAAAATAAAAAGAGAAAACTTGACTGAAAAATATTTCAAAACCTCCATATGTAGTCTAATAAAATTGAAATGATACAGAAAAGAGAGAATCACCTTGTGTAAAATTTGTGGAAACCATTATCTGATTTTTACTTTTAACTTTTGGTAGACACCACAAATTTATACTGAGTCATTTGTGTTGGTAAGTGGGTTTGTTTGCCAAGTTAAGAGGGAGTTTTTTTTTTATTGGTAAATAGAAAATAAATTTAGAGCTTAAATTTGGGTGTTGAGTTTGACTGACATTTAAGAATTTAATAGTCTTTCACTACACATCCTACTCTGTTTACGGTGATTGTAGTCACAATTAGCATGCACTAAGAGCATGAATCTACTCTCATTATTCAAAATTAGTAAATCGCAACTACATGGGGTGGTGCAGGTTTGTGGTACCCTATCCTTGCTCCAAATCATATTGGGGGCAGAGGTGGTCGAGGCACAATGGAACTAGGATGAAGTGGGGATGGGGTAATTTTGTAACCTTAATAAAAATGAGAGATGATATATTATATTTTGAAAAATGATTGATAAATAATATTTAAAATATGTAAGATGAAAGATGAAGAAGTGGTATTGTTAGTGTTTTAATATTATTATATTGGGTAAATTATAAATACACCTCCTGAGATTTATTTAAAATATGAATTGCCCCCTTGTGGCTCTGTAAATTACATCTCATCCCTTGAAATTTCTACTTTTATAACAAATGGCCCATTTTATTAATAAATCATCAACTTAATTAACAATTTTTAATGATGTCAGAAATTTATTTCAATTAATAATTTAAATAATTTTATTATTGTATACTAGAGCAGTTATAAATTTTATTTTTTCAGTTAATTCTGTTAAATAAAAAATTCTAATAAGGAAGTATTTATAATTTTCCAAACTGTGGGGGCAATCTATATTTTAAGCAAATTTCAAGGATTGTATTTGTAATTTTTCCTAATTAATTATAGCTAAGTATTAAGGGCACTTGGGCCAAAAGTCCAAAATTAAATTTTCCTTGTCCATAGGTCCATGAGCTAAACAATAATGTCTATAAGGACAAACTTTTACAAAATGGCCAAACTACCCCTCCATATCTTCTGTTCCTCTTACACGTTGATTTATCTCACCCTCTCATAGCTCATATCTTTCTCTCTCTCTCTCTCTCCCCCTCCATTCTCTCATCAAATCTCTCTCTCCTCTCTTGCATCTTTATCTTCGCCATCGAGCCACTGCTTCTTCGCTATTACTGCTTACCACTCCTCTGACCCGCCTAGTGTTTTATCCGCGTCGATGACTGTAGATGTACCCAAGCGCCCGGCAGTTCAAACTTCCGATCTCCTGATTTGGTCTCATAGTGCAATGTGAAATAGAAAATAAGAGTCCAAATCTGGCAACTTTTATAGAAATCAATTCATTGCAAAATATGCCAGAAAATATACTACATCACAAGATCTCAAAATCGTCACCTAATCTTTTGAAAAATTTAGGAAACCTATAACTCGTGCCAAAGGCCACTGTCCGTCATAACCAGAAATGTTTCAGTTTGGGACCTTAGGTGTGGGAGAGGAAGGTCATGAATTGAGCACCTTACTTACCCGATCAAAAGATCAGTCTCTACTAAACCATAATATGAGTTTTATAAACATTATATGCTGATGTTCTAATTATTTATTAACGCTACAAATTACTATGTGAAACAATCAAGTACAGACTGTGTTATTTATTTTGGTATGCCTTGATTTTATAAATTTTGAAGTAGCCTTTTCATACAAACTCATAAAGCATATGAATCAACCATATTCCAATACGTGCAACACAACCTCCATCTACTGGCATTCAAATAGATATCTCATTTAAGCACTTAGCCTCATGGTATAGTAACAGTTATAATAAGGAACACACACATGCAATATGCTAAAACCGAAAATTCTCACCTAGCACTCTGGGGTGAGTTCCAAGAAATGTTTCAATATATACCTATGCATGATCCTATATACAACTGACTAATGCAGTACATACACGGTATGCATCTAGAAGTCTGAATACTAAGATATGACATGAATATCATCTCAAGACATGGAACAATGCACGTATTCAGCTTTGAAAATAATAAATTCCATAAATGCGAGTGAACCGGACTCAGATACATAAAAATGGATGCAGTATACAGGCATGATAAAATAAAATATGATAAAATACAACATATATGGAAAGCAAGTAAATAAAAGGGATAGAATGGCGTGGGGTTGGAAGTTATTACAACAATTCAAATAAGAAATGAGGTAGGGGTGTGTGTGTGTGTGTGTGAGAGAGAGAGAGAGAGAGAGAGAGAGAGAGAGAGAGAGAGAGATTATTACAACACTTTGAGTAAATAATAAAAGAGAAGAAGGAGGATTGAAGAAATTATTACAACAATGAATTAATTCATCCAAGTTACTGTTGAATCTAATAAATCATATTACACAATGAAAATAAACTATCCAGCAGCTCTACAACCACCCAGGGGAGCACTCCCTATAAACTGCTTGCTTTGTTCTTGGGATGAGGCATTTGGCCAGACATATGATAGGTGGGTCGAACAAGAAAGTAGATGGCCAAATTCTTTTTCCAGTTGAGATTTAGGTTAGTGTAGAAAGTCCAGAACAGAAGCTAAGAACATTTTCCAAGGGGTGCTCATCCCTTCTACCTCTCTCTCTCATAGAAAACACTTAAAGAAAAGGTAGATGGGCCTCAACCCTTAAAAATAGTATACAATAGATATTTTGCAATAAATCAGTAATTAAATGAATGAAAACTGATAGCAAATTCAAGCCCAAGAAATGGATAGAAACTTACATCTTCTCTTTGTGAATAAGGGATAATTAATACCCAAATTCATACTATTAAATAGAGAGTGTAGATTAATGCAAATCATTTCTTAATGGAAGCTTTGCTTATTAAAAAAAGGGATTTATCAAATTTATTGAAAACTCCTTATCTAGTCATAAAATAAGGATGGTTACACCCCTTTCTATATTCACAAATGATTGAGAGGGGAGGTTTCAACTTCCTTTGACCCAAAATCTCTTGTTTTACTTCCAAAATACTCAATGAGAAGGTAAGGACACACCTTTTTAACATCAAATCCCATGGATCACCCAAGTAATCCCATAAAACAACCCCTAGCATACATTGATATTGAGTAAGGAATTGAAACACATGGATTGATGCACTTGAGAGATAGGATAGGTGAAGAAAAGGAGTGTAACAACAAGAAAAGCTAATTTACTTATTGAACTTGTGAATAGATGACTAATGGTTACTCCCAAACCCATCCACAAGGGTCCAAGGTACACAAGAACTTGATGTTAAAGACAAGGAAAGCAAGAAAGTAAAGAAAAAGCTATCAACTTAATGGATGGGTGGCTAAATCCTAGTTCCCTCCACATCCATGAGGATTTGTTATATCTCTACAACAATTACCTAGTGCAAACAAAGCTTGAAATGAAGAAAGGAATAGAGAAAGATGAGAAAAGGTTCAAAAGTTTCACCTCTTGAAAGAGGGTGAATTTCTTTATTGTCAAACTCTTTCCTAACACCCGCAAAGTTCTTGAGTAAGTCCAAGAATCCTTAGCAAGTTCCAAGTTAAGGTTTAATGGTATTTAGCTCATGGGTGTATGAGAAATGAAGGTGGAAAAGTTGTAACCTTTTGAGTTAAAGGTCTAAGCCTTTGATAAATGATCTTTCAACATCTTAGAAAATATTTCCAACCTTAATTTTAGCTTTAATGGAGTTTTAGGTGGTGTATGAGTGAAAAAGTAGTGAAGAAAAGGGAGAAGAAGGTTTAAGATGGAGTGTAAGAGTAAACAATTTTGGAAACCCTTGAAATGAAAAAGGAGAAGTGTATTTATAGACTTTTGAGGCAAAGAAAATATCTTATATATTTGTAGAGGAAGTCCAACGTCAAAATATCTAAGATATTTATGTAAAATTCGAAGCAAATGCCGAATTTCCCGAAACTATTCTGTTTCTCGAAAAAATCATCTGGCCAGACAAAAAAGTGTCCGGCCAGACAAAAAAGTGTTTCCCCAAACAAAAAATCGTTTGGCTAAACATTTTTTTCAAAGGGGAAAATAGGGTTTTTTTTCCCTAGAAAATTCTCGTTCCTTCCACTCATTTCCACTTTGTCCTTGTTCAATTTACTAAGAAAATAAGACACTTGAATTTTGAAAATGCGAGCCTCGAAACTTTTGTAAAAATGTTTGAAAAAGGGTTTAAGAGGGTCAAAAATACTTTGGCCAAAACGAGTGTAAGGCTGAGATTAAAGCTTGAACCTGGCTCTCTTGTTGAGGAATTCGTAAGATAGCACATTTCAACTTTCATTATCGGGTGCTTGAAAAATAGAGTCCAAGTCTTAAGGCCGATCCAAATAGGGTGTCTATAGTGACCACCACACCTCTATCTCTCATCCTCTCTCTCTCTCTCACACACACACACACATACACACACATATCTGCATCTAGATCTAAGGAAAGGTCATTGTGTTCGACACCTTCCTTCCTCCCTCAAGAACACCGCACAACTTCGCCGTTGTGCCACAATGTCGAATGATGGAGCTTCTTTCGGCACCACTGAACCACTACTGCTGACCCATGGAGGGTGAATCACTACCATCATTGTCGAAATCGCTTCCCCTCCCCTTCTTCGCTTCTCTCTATGCTCTATCATCGCCGCCACCATCTTCTATCTTCTTCTTCCACCGATCTCCTTCTCCTCTGCCACTCTAACTTCTCATCTCCTTTCTCATTTTCGCATAGCCTACTTTAACCCTAACCATACACCTGTCTACCCTAACCTTAGATCTAGGACACCATCGTGGTCCGGCGGCGAAGATAAAGATGAAGACAAAGATGAAACTTCAACTACATATCCGTTGTCCTCAATTTTTCCTCCACCATTACACTTCCACCCCTTTTTTCCCTCAAATCCCCTGTTCATTATAGTAATTTCATCCTAATCATTCAACTTTAACCTGATTTGGTTTTGTACAGGTTCGAACCTGGAAATGATCGAGAAAGACACTCGGATCGACGACCTTAGAACCGCCGATGATCTCCCCCGCTGTTGCCTCTATCTCTCTAACTTTTTCTTTTCTCTAAACCATCTCTCTCCTCTCTCTCTAGATTTGGAATTTTAAATTGCTTATGCATGACTAATTCTTGTGGACAGCATTAGAGATATTAAGCAAATAAGACTCAGATCTATTCAAAAGGATTCCTAGTTTGCTTCAGCAACAGATCTGAAACGGATCTACACATATATGAGATTGGGATTTGTTGTTGTTGTTATTGTTGATAATAAAACAGATTGCATATATAAGGAGAGAGAGAGAGAGAGAGAGAGAGAGAGAGAGAGAGAGAGTGGGGAAAACAAAGAAAACAATTTGAACAGATAGAATTTTTTTTTAAGCAGATAAAATTTAGACAAATAGCAAATTTACATTGAAAAATTTGAATCGATAGAAAATTTACAAAGAAAAAAATTGAACAGATAGATAAAAATTTTGAACAGATAGACAAAAAATTTGAACAGATAACTATAAGTTTAAACAGATAATCAAGAAAAAGTCAAACAGATAAAAAAGTCAAAGGGTAAAATTGGAAACAAAATGATCTTCAGGATTTCTCACCAAACTATTTCACAAAGTATGGACCTCTCACCAATAAAAAATATCTCTTAGACCTAATGCCTTAGACACTCTAAATTGGATTTATCGCCAATTTTCTCAAATATTAACTAATTTTACATGGAAATGAGAAATTTGTCAGAAACGCAATAAATAAATAAAATTCCCGAAAGAGAAAATCCAAAAAAGAAGAAATTGAAATACCTTAATAGTGGAACTTAGCCCAAACAAAATCAAAATCCAACATGAAAAGGACCTTGAACGGCAATAGAGCAATGGCTAGAGAGCTTAAGTGAAATTGCCTTTAAAGCTATGTTTGGATATTTTCACAAAAATAAAATCACTTACACACATATATTTTTTCTCGATAGTATTTGAGGTGGGCTGAAAAATATTGCCTTACTCCTCTTGGAAGATGGATAATTTAATTCTTACCCACAACAAAGAAAAAAAAGCTCCGATGGGGTTGTGCACCAGGTGAGCCCTCCGAACATTAAGGGATTGTTTGGGATAATCTAAATAAGTGTACTTTTTGACTTTTTATGAAATATGAGTTGGGTATGAGTTGGGTTTGAAGTGATGTGGTAAAGAAGTGATGTGACTTAAATAAGATAGTGACTTTTTAACTTTTTTTAAATTATGACAAATAAGACCTAAGTTAGTCCTCTGAAAACACTTACTAGAATTCAACCTAATATCTTTCTTAATTGTTTCTCACTTACCCTTCCTTCAAGCATGCATCTCCTATTTATAGGATCTCTCACCACCTCATCATTGTCTTTTTTCTGCCTTTGTCATGTCAATTCCACTTTTCCCTTGTTGATGGGACGTTTGCTTTGTCCAAAATAGTGCTTTCGCTTTTCTTCCCTTGGCGTCATCAATTTGCTCGGCGTGGATGCTCTTGGCAAACACGTATTGGCCGACAGAAGAAGATTTTTCTTGGTTACCATAGTATTCATTAATCATTTTCTCATTTTCATTTTTTTACTTGTCTGAAATCCAAACACAACGTAAGAGTAATAGATGCGGATTGCTTGTTGCAACTTGTTAGGACTACTTTATTTATTTATTTTTTATGTATAGACTATAAACATTAACAGGTCAAGCAAGTCATCTAATATAAGTAAATCTGGTTATCCCTCACTGAAATATCGTTTGGAAAATTTAATTTTTTTTCACTGCATTTGCTTTTCATTTTTTTTTTGGTCTTTATTTATTTATTTTGTGTTTAGACCATAGTTTTGTTCACTACAACAAAATACACATTCGACGACCAAAATTGGCGACTAAACAAAATTTAGTTGCCAAAAGTTGTGGAATTGGCGACTAAAAATATTTTTAGTCGGCAAAAGTAAAATATTTAGATGCTAATTTTTTTTAATCGGGGTATATTGGCTTTTGGCGACTAAAAAAAAATTTAGTCGCTAAAAATGTTAGAATTGGTTACAAAAAAAAAATTTAGGCACAGTATATTTAGTTTTGTCTACTAAAATCATTTTGTCGTTGAATGGAAGATAAAAAATTATTTTTTTTACCTTTGGCGACCAAAATTTTGGTCGTCAAAAGTTTATTTTCAACGACAAAAAAGAATTTTAGTCGCCGTATATTAAGTTTTGGCTACTAAACCATTTAGTCACCGAATGAAAAGTAAAAAAAATATTTTTTTACCTTTGGTGACCAAATTCATTTTTAGCAACAAAAAAGAGTTTTAGTTGCCAAAGAATTAAAATTTTTGGACGGAGACATTTCAAATAGTTTGGAGGGATTTATAAAAGACTTTCGGCGACTAAAAATATATTAGTCGCTATTACTCAATCTTTGGCTGCAAAATATTTAGTCGTCATTTACTATTATTTGGCGACAAAAAATTTATTTAGTCGCTAAAGGACAGTTTCAGAATTTGTTTTAGAGGGAAACAAATTGTTTTGGCGCCTAATATATTCACTCTATACTGTCTCTCTCTCACACACACGATATACACTTCTGTCTCAAACACTACCAAGCCTCACCCCCACTCACCACCAGCGCTCACCACCGGCGCTCGCCATCGTCGCACTTCGCCATCGCCACATAATCGCAGGCATGTTTCTCTCTCTGTCGCTCTCGGGCTCTCTTCCTCTCAGTTGCTCTCAGTCTCTCTCTCCCTCTCTGTCCATCTTGGCCTCTCTCTTTCTCTCTCTGTCTCTCTCTTCCTTCCTCTATTTCCCCATTTCTCACACTTGCACTAAATATGCTAATTGTTTAATTGTGTGTTGATTTTCTTTCGGTCTCTGTTTCTCATTCTTTGCCCATCTCCTTAATTTTTTCAATTGTAGAAACCCTAGCCTGGTTTTTTCTTTTTTTCCCAACATTTTTGTTTTCTATTTGGGGCTTTTATTATTCTTTGTAAATAATTTTTTCATATCTAATAGTTGTATTTCATAGAAAAGAATTATAATTTTAACACCTTATTGGACCAAAATTCATACTCTTGATTGAAGTTCTTTCCAATGAATTTTCAATTACTCTTGAGGCGATCAATTGGAAAATTCAATAAGTTCGCAAGTTCTTTTTGTGTTTGTATTGCTGAATTTGTTACTTTAGTTTGAATATGCCTATAAATTTCTTGGTTTCTATTTGAAGTTGGATGTAAGTTTTGATTTTCCCTCTTAGTTAGATAAATTACCAGCCTGTTTATTTTTTTATTTTTTAGTAATGTAGGCAAATTTTAGGTTGATCGTAAACCCAAACATTTTGATTCATCGACATGCGTACAGTTGATCCATCAAAATACCAATTAATTTTATAGGTTTGAGAAATTAATTTTGTTGAAACAGAGCAACCTAAAAAAAAATTTACCCAAGAACAGTATTTGGAAACAATTTGACTATAAAAAGGATGAGCAAATATTAATCTGGTTTGATATGTGTTTCCTATTTTGTTGTGATTTTGCTTTTGTGGTTTCACGACTCTATAGTGTAATGTGGCTTGGCCTAAAAGCTTTGTCGCTCTATTTTAAAGAGAGAATTTTAGAGATTCAAGGTTTCTCAGTTATGATACCATCTAGCATGCAACAATAGAAAAGCGATAGAGAGAATTTAAGAGATTCAAGACTTCTTAACTAAGGAAAGAAAATCTCAGACAAGCATTAAAGGGTGTATTGAAAAAAAGGATTCAATGTCTGTCTTTAATTGTACATCTATTAGCATATTTAGTGCTTCTTTTGACATGCCCCAAACCCCAATTTGTGCGGACGAATACTAATTGATGATAGGTCTAAACAATGAGAACACAACTGTTTATTATATTGATTTTGGCCTTTCCAAATCATGAAGTAAGTGATAGTGTTAATTCGTTGTTGCCTGGTTATCTACATGCTTTACAACTTTCATTCCTAGGACACATGAGAGTGAAATATCAAAGCTTCTTGTCTTTATGAAGTCCATATCTATTAGATTCTAAATGATTTATTGAGCCCTAAGTGTTGCCCATGTAGTAGTAGTATAGCGAGAGGCTTTTGATACAACCCATTTTGATCAATTATGATGAATGAAAAACCGATGGATTAAAAGCTTCAAAGATTTAATCCAAAATCCTTATACCAATGTAAATCTGAACATCAAAGAAGGTAGACAAACCAATGTAGGGAACGTGAGGACCAAATTTGGAATAATAAAGACAATTGGCAGCTAGAAATCGAATGCAATAATTAATGGTTCTAAAGTGAAAAGGATTATTTGCAAGCTGTTTATTTTTGACCATTTATAATAATGCCAAGGTGGTATATTTCTCTGTTACAACTATGGGAAGTTGCAATAGTCCAAAATGCCAAATGGTTTGAAGTGTCCAAATATTTATTTTTCTTATGGTTTTTCTACAATACTATAAAAAGACAATTCTCTGTGCTTCTGGAGATTACTGCTAAACTAGAATTCTTGTGACTTGGAAAAAATATAATATTTTAGTAATCAGCAGGCACATGACACTGTCTCTTCAGTGGGATCATAATATTTTATATAATCAAGGTTATCTTTGATGGAAGTAATAGAGGAATGCTTGAAAATCTGTATTGAAGGGTTGGTTCTTTTGTTTATTCATTTATTTAGTAGACCTTTTAAGTGACACCTTCCATCTTATTTCCTAAATTACTTAGAGAGACAATCTGTCTTACTCTTCAGGAATAGTGTGAAATGGGTACGAATAAAATGATGAATTTAATATGTTAACAATGTCAAGCCTTGAGATGATAAAATGATCACACTCATGATATGGGATGGAATCGCCGCAAATGCCAAAAAAATAAGATGGGGCATTTTGTGTTGTTTTTAGGGCAAAGTGGATTGATTAATTTCCATGGCATGTCCTATGTATTGTTGTTTGGTCGGTATTACTGATGAACAAAGCTTAATCTTCTAGGTTGTTGTTGGTTCAGGTGGTAAGGATTGAAGTGCAAGGGAGATTGCTTTGGGAGGTGGAAATATACATTGCATCACACAACAACAGGAACATTTCTTCAATGAGATACTAATTTGTTCTTTAATAGGAACATTTCTTTAACAGGAACATTTTGTTGGAAACAAGAGAGATAATGGTTATTTCTGTTCAATTTTGCTTATGAGTTGTGCATTGTTGTTTAAGCATTTAATTTAAAGAAGCAACATGGTGTTTGGAAGATGGAGTACAACATCTAAGTTAGATATAAAATATTCAGCCGTTCAAGGCACCTTAATAATATTGTATATTGTGGTGCATCTTCTTCTCAGCCAATGTAAAAATTTTTAGGCTCAGGGTCATACATTTGGTCACTTGTTTAAAGAGGAAGCTTGGAGGCCCACCGAAGGCTGGGGCATAGTTTTGAAGTTATTCATTTTTTTTTTAATTCCACATATAGTTTCTATATAAAGTACATTTATAACAAAATTGATTCATTTTTTATAACTGCAGTTTTTCTAATATATGCATTGAGGCCTTTCAAAAAAATGAGAAGAAATTGGGTAGTTTGGAAAAGTGATAAGAAGATCAGAGGTTCCTTTCTGGTGATTGGGAAGCTATTGGTGGTGAAGGTAGTGCTTAGTTATTCAGCCATGGGATAGCTGTATGAATAGTTCAATATGAATGTGAAACTATGAGACACTGAAAATATGCAAAAATAAAGTCCAGACTTGCAGGTAAAAGACATTATATTCAATGAATCTTCATGTGTTATTTGTTATTGTTTATAGATCCAATTGTTCTAATCATAATAAGAAATGTGACAGGTGGGTGAGTCTAAATTTGTGTTTGAAGCTAGGAAGAACCATAGAGAAAAAGGAGCTTCTGGTCTTGAGCACATTGAAATGGAGAATGCAAGCAGTCACCCCATTCTCTTTCATAGACAATTTCCTTAGAAAGATCAATGCTTATAAAGTTTTGCCAAGATCTTCAATATTTAGATCAACCCAACTCATTGAGCATAATAAAAGGTAAATTCTCACTCACTATGGAATAATGAAACTTTAAATAGTTACACATCTGAAAAGAAACTCAGTTTGATTTTATTTTCGGAATCTATTTTGTTTTATGGGATATTGGTGCTCCCCGTTCGTTACATGGATAAAAAAAAAATAGAGGGAAGGAAGAGAAAAGTATAATTTTTTTGTTCAACTTCTCAATGGAAAGTAGGTTAGAGATTAACATAGTTAATAATGACAAAAACAGAGAGAAATAGTTAATAAGACAAAATGTTACATCCAAACTATAATAGTTAAGCAACTCACAGATCTATAGAACTTTGTAACAATACTTCAGCATGCGTTTATTGATATGTTACAATGCAATCTAGTCTGATATACTAACCTTAAAAGAAAATTAATTATGAATTCAACAAGATAGTTACCTATTAGTGATGGTTAGATGTAGTAGTTTCCTTATATATGCGACATTTGGTCTTGTAGTTCTCGGACTGGTTGAGAACTTTTTCTATCTTTCCGGTAGAACTATACAAAAAATATGAATAACATGCTTTATGGCATATTGTGCACACCATTCTATTCTACAAAATAAATGAAATTTGTTAAGAAATAGGAATATTTTGTAATGTACTTGGATATCAGGTTAAATTAAAGAAATTGGATATCTAGAGACAAACCTATGTAGCTTTCTTTGTTAAAATTTATTCAAACAAGGGCATTGAGGAGAAAATCCTAAACAGCCCCTGAACAACCATGTGATTGTCACGGACAGCTTCCCCATGACAAATTGGACTTGTGACAACTGACGGAACGTAATTTTCGGACCCATAGATAGAGAGTTAGAGCCGAATATGTCCTAAACTTAGTCGAAATAAGGCATTTCGGGGGCAAAAATTCTAAACAGCACCCGAACGACCATGTGACTATCACAGACAGCTTCCCTATGACAAATAGGACTTGTGACAGCTAACGGAACGTAATTCGGACCCATAGGTAGAGAGTTAGAGCCGAATACGTCCGAAACTTAGTCGAAAAAGGGTGTTTCGGGGGCGAAAATTCTAAATAGCCCCCGAACAACCCTGTGACTGTCACGGACAGCTTCTCCATAACAAATAGGACTTGTGACAATAGATGGAACGTAATTCGGACCCATAGGTAGAGAGTTAGAGCCGAATACGTCCTAAACTTAGTCGAAAAAGGGCATTTCGGGGGCAAAAATTCTAAACAGCCCCCGAACGACCATGTGACTCTCACAGACAGCTTCCCCATGACAAATAAGACTTGTGAAAACTGATGGAACGTAATTCAGACCCGTAAGCAGAAAGTTAGAGCGGAATACGCGTTAAACTTACTCGAAAAAGAGCTTTCCGGAGGCAAAAATTCATAACAGCCCCCGAACGATCGTGTGGCTCACACGGATAGCTTTGCCATGACAAATAGGACTTGTGAGAACTGACGAAACGTAATTCGGACCCCTAGGTTGGGAGTTAGAGTCGAATACGCCCTAAACGTAGTCGGAAAAGGGCGTTTCGGGGGCGAAAATTCAAAACAACCCCGAACGACCGTGTGGCTCACATAGATAGCTTCACCATGACACATAGGACATGTGAGAACTGATAGAACATAATTCAGACTCGTAGGTGGAAGTTAGAGCCGAATACGCCCTAAACTTAGTCAAAAAAGGGCATTTTGGGGGCGAAAATTTAAAACAGCCCACAAACGACCGTGTGGCTCTCATAGATAGCTTCTCCATGACAAATAGGACTTCTAAGAACTGATGAAATGTAATTCGGACTAGGTGGAGAGTTAGAGCCAAATACGCCTTACACTTACTTGAAAAAGAGCTTTTCGAGGGTGAAAATTCAAAACAGCCTCCGAACGACTGTGTGACTCTCACGGATAGCTTTCCCATGACAAATAGGACTTATGAGAACTGACAGAACATAATTCAGACCCGTAGGTTGGGAGTTAGAGCTGAATGTGCCCTAAACTTAGTAGAAAAAGGGCGTTTCGGGGGCAAAAATTCTAAACAACCCCCGAACCACCATGTGGCTCACACGGACAGTTCCCCCATGACAAATAGGACTTGTGACAACTGACGGAATGTAATCTGGACACATAGGTTGGGAGTTAGAGCCGAATATGCCCTAAATTTAGTTGAAAAAGGGTGTTTCGGGGGCGAAAATTCAAAACAGCCACTGAACGACTGTGTGGCTCAAACGGATAGCTTCGCCATGACAAATAGGACTTGTGAGAATTGACGGAACGCAATTCGGAGCCGTAGGTTGGGAGTTAGAGCCGAATATGCCCTAAACTTAGTCGAAAAAGGGCGTTTCGGGGGCGAAAATTCAAAATAGCCCCCGAACGACTGTGTGGCTCACACGGGTAGCTTCACCATGACAAATAGGACTTGTGAGAACTGACGGAACGTAATTCAGACTCGTAAGTTGAGAGTTAGAGCCGAATACGCCCTAAACTTGGTCAAAAAAGGGTGTTTCGGGGGCAAAAATTCTAAATAGCCCCCGAACCACCATGTGACTCACACGGACAGTTCCCCCATGACAATTAGGACTTGTGACAACTGACGGAATGCAATCCGGACCCGTAGGTTGGGAGTTAGAGCCGAATATGCCCTAAACTTAGTTGAAAATGTCGTTTCGGGGGCGAAAATTCAAAACAGCCCCTGAACGACCATGTGGCTCACACATATAGCCTCTTCATGACAAATAGGACTTGGGAGAATTGACGAAACATAATTCAGACCCGTAGGTTGGGAGTTAGAGCCGAATACGCCCTAAACTTACTCGAAAAAGTGCTTTCCGGGGGCGAAAATTCATAACAGCCCCCGAATACGCCTTACACTTAGTTGAAAACTTGCAACTCTTAGTTTGAAAAGCGAAAAATTTATGAAAATAGCATCTACATATTCTAATAATTGCCTTTATATATTTATAAGACGAAGAAATTACATATTTCATTGTTTGTGCAGTTGGTTGGAATAAATATTGCATAATACACACAAATATATATATATATATATATATATTCTTTTATTTTTAAGAAGACATTTCTCGATTGTTCTACCTTAAATGCATGTTAGAACATGTTCCATATGACTGACTGAATTGATATTTTGTAACCAATTCTAATGTTTGGTTTTTTGTTTTTCTTTGTAGATAGCTTTGTTGCATGGACTTGTGGATAATCCATATTGGTGTATGGAGAAGAATTTTCACTTTTGTGTAGAACTAATATAATACTTTTGTCGTCCTTAGCTTTTGTGTAGTTCATTATTATTGATACAGAAAACTTTTGGCAATCAACAGATAATGACTATCGTGGTACATAGATCACCTTCTGTCATGGTACATATATACCATTTGTCGACGTACATATAGGACGTTTTGTCATGGTCTATAGAAAACTTTTGTCACACTACATATATCACCTTTTGTCGTCGTAGAGATTACGACGGTAATTTGTACCATGCCAAATGGTAATTTCGCTTGGTAGTAAATGTATTTTTTGTATACAAAGGGCTTTGATTTTTGTATGATATATTTTGTGTAGAATTATTATTTTAGTTTGGACAATAGTTGATTTGTATGGACTTTGACAATTAAAGTTATTTATTTTTGGTATATGGATGCAGATTGTGGAATGATTGATAGTATGTATCATTTTGTTTATATACGTATTACAGGTTGCATTGAATATAGACAGGTTGTGGAGAAATTATAATTTTGTGATAAAACATAATATCATGTTTTTGGTGACTAAACAATTTGTAGCTAAAAAGAAATTGAGAAAAGACATTTGGCGACTAAAAGTTTTGTAGCAAAAAAAAAAAAAGACATTTGGCAACTAAAAGTTTAGTAACCAAAAGAAAATCAAACATTTGGTGACTAAAATATTTCTTAGCTAAAAATAAAAAACTAAAGGATAAAAACACTTTTGCCGACTAAAATTTTAGTAGCAAAAAATGTAGAACTTTAGGTGACCAAATATTTAGTAGCCAAAGATATGGGACTTTCGGCGACTAAATTTTTAGTAGCCAAAAGAAGAACTCTTTGCCGACTAAAATTTTAGCAGCTAAAAATGTGGGACTTAAGGCGACTAAAAGTTTGGTTGTCGAAAATGGTCTAATTTAATTTAATGTCCAGCCTTTTGGCGACTAAAATAATTTTAGTCGTTAATTACCTTTACCAACAATTTTTTGGCGACTACTTTTGCGACCAAATAATTTAGTCGCTAAAACCATTCGGTGACTAAAAATTAACTTTTGGCGACTAAAAATTTAATCGCCAAAAGTGAAAATTCTTGTAGTGGTTATTCGTCTTGAGAATTTTTGGTACCTATAGATTCGTTGCATTTTTATGGCATAGATTCGTCTCATACCGACATTAAAGGTCTAACTGAAAAAAATATTTCACAAAAGAGAGAACAAATTTGCAAGAATTGCAACAAAAAAAATTCCTGAATAAGTTTGGTTTGTCAAATGCACTTAGGTGTATTTTGGGACTTGATTTTTTTAGTGTCCTTTAAACTTTTTTTATGAGGTGAAAATTTTTACTGTTTTTGAATGATTTTTTTTTTTAATTATATAAAAAATATGAATAATTGATGTGTATAACTTTTTAAATTTTTTTTTTTTTAAACTTTCTTTTTGTGTATGGCTCTTTTAGCTTAAAAAAAAAAAAAAAAAAAAAAAAAAAAAAAAAAAAAACATTCCAACTTCACTAAATGGCAAAATGTTATGTGAGCATTTCCCTACCAATAGAGGCGTGCATAGTGTGATTCGAATGGTTTATAAAATTAAATTACAAACCAAATCATGAATGACAAATTTTCAAATTATCAAACCACAGCGTGGGCGGTTTGGATAGATTTTAATTTGTTAGTTGATTGAAAAATATTTTTAAATAATTATCCAGTATTTACATAACATTTAACATTAATTTGCATAATATTTTTCATATATATAACACAAACTAATTTTATATAATATTTTTCATATATATAACTATTAATTTATAATAAATTTTACATCTTAAATCTCTCTCACACTCATTTTCACTTTGATATTTCGTAGGTTAAGAAAAAAACATGTACTAATTATAACAGAGCGGAACGATTTCAAAAATGAATTATAAATTTCAAATTAACAAGTAGATCACTACAAATTAATGCAGATCGATATAATTTTAAAAAATTTGATGATATGTTGTATAGCCCTCCCTCGAGCAACAGCAGTAGTAGAAGAATAATTTGTAGTAATAAAATAAACAGAAGTCATGAAAATGATGTGTAGATTGCAATTTGCAGGTCAACTAAGTCGGTGGACTGAGAGTGGAGCATTTTGGCAACAAGGGTAAAAATTTAGTTTTTTGGTTTTTTAATTTTTTTTAGTCAAAAAAGTCAGTTTTTTTTACCCAAAAGAACTCAGTTTTTTTTTTTTTTTCCGAAAAAGTCATAAAAAAGTCAAAAAGTCAAAAAATCAGCTTTTTATTAACTTTCCAAAACACCCCAGTGTCTAAGCCTTCATTGGGGAAGAGCTAAAATAATTTAGATTTTTGCTTTTTAATTATTTTAGTTTGTCTTTTTTTATCTTCGTTTAGTTTTTATTTTTGTTTTTTTGACTTTTGTGAAAGAAAAGTGTAATGATTATGATTTGAGTGTGATATTTTATTTTATTGACTTATGTAACAAATTTTATCTTTTGTGTTTTTTTAACCAAACAACCAAAACCAAATAAGTGCTGTCAATTGAGTTGGAAGTTTAAAGGTCGACCGTGTCCGAGGACTGGGTCACATGAGATTCATATCATTTGAGTTGCTGCATTATGGAAGTTACAACTTGGGTGGGTCAATCTGATCAGGCCAAGTTGAGCCCGAATTTCTTTAAGATTTAGATAAAATATTTTTGAATTTTGTGTAGGTTTGGACTATAATTTAAAAGTTTGAATTAAATTTGAATAGAGTTGGACAGAGATTCCAAACAACTCGAATAATTCAAAAACCTAAATTATATATATTATATATATACAAATTATTAGTCATTATATGATATAAAAATAATTTAGATTATTAGATCATATTAAATAAATATTATATATATAAGTAACCCAACATAAAATGTTATATTTTTCTTTTCTCATTTAAAAATTGTGAAGACTACCGTAGTAGCTCATCATTTCTTCAATTCTTATCTTTCTAATATTATATAAATTATTTGTTTTTGATATTATTAATGATTTTATATATAAAAAAATTTAAATAATCTAATTTTAACAGATTATTAAGTTAGTTGCACTTATAAAAACAACTCAAATTTATGTACAACTTGAATAACTCTGGTAATAGGCCTAACTCGGGTCAAACTTAGATAGGCCTGAGCAGTTCTCAGCACAATTCGAGTTGGGTTTAGACATCCTCTCAATCAGTTCAAGTTGCACCCTCATACATTATATGATTACTCAAATATGATCACTTTAATATTATTGATGAAAAATCTTATATTACAGTAGAGATCGAATCATGATGGTCATGATTGGTAACACTTATAAAGAAATTTATTTAGATTATTTGTATTTAAAAAAAAAAATTCTAGTCTTTGGTTGAAATTTTAAACACCATAAATTATTTGACTTTTATAACTTATTTAGTCCAAAATGTGAGATTTTCTTAAGCTACAATTTGTAGCTTTGTTTTTAGCTTAGTTGGAACTTTTGAATATGTATGGAACATAAAAATCCAATATTTTTTTTGTCATAATTATAATTTTCGAGGGTATTATAAATATTGGACAAATGATTCATCTTCATACCACTATCGCCTATTCACCTTTATAGGCCTTGTTTGGCAAAGGTTTTTTTTGCTTTTTGGGCTAAAATTCACAAAAAGGCAAAACAGACTAAAATAGTTAATAAAATACAATGTCACATTAAATTCATACTCATTTTACTTTTTCTCTCACAAATATCACATTCAATAACAAAAAAACCTAACCATCTTCCTAAACACAAATATTTTAGCATACTAAAATAGTCAAAAACTAAAATAGCCAACTTTTCAAATGAGGCTTCTCATCCTAGACCTACAACGATGATCCGAATAGTTTATCTCGTATGCGTAATAATTGATCGGAGCCTAATTATTACACATTTGATCCGTTAACATATACTTTATTAGTCTATTTATTTGTATTATTTTATAATTTTGTGTGATTTTGTGTGTCTATATATATTTTAGTGTTTATATATAAATTATGGTAAATAATAAGTTTTAGATATTTTATATATTAATATATTATAAAGTGCACAGTAAAATATTGTGCACTTCACGAAAATTGGAGCCAAAAGTGGAAAGAAAGAAAGAAAGAAAGAAAAGGAAAAAGAAAAGAAAAGAAAAGAAAAACAAAATCAAACAAACAACTGAGGTGGTGGTGGCTAATCACCCCACCCTTCAATTATATATAAATCTATAGATATTTTATTATATTATTATACTAGTGATATTATTATGTTGTTTTATTTGCAGGATATTTCTTCTAAAAATGAAGAAGAAGAGAAAGCGAGGAAAAAAGAGAGAGAAAGGGGAGCTCAATGGAGCAGAGGGCTTCAACCCATGGGAGGAAGAGAGAGAGAGAAAAATAAAAAAAAAAGAAATGGAAAGTGGGAGAGTTTATTTTGTAAATATTAGAGTGCGAAATAATTTTCCTGTCTTAGGATAGAAATAAAGCCCTAACTAAATAATTGGGGTAAGTTGTATTTAGTGTTTTTAGTTTTAATTTGATTTGGATACAGTTGTATAACTCTAGATCTTTTTGATGCAATAAATGTTTTACTCAAATTATGTTGTACAATGGTTTTCATTGTTGTATAATAGAATTCTTAGACGAGTCATACATAGTAAGATGGGTTGTGCATTAACCATAGTTTAGTTTAGTGGTGATAATTCGGGCTAAACGAAGATGATTCATGACTTTCTGATTTTGATATACAAATCCTCTTGACGATGTATTTCTAATTAACTTACATCACAATATCCAAATCAATGAGGTTAGTGGTGGATTCAAAATTGTAAGATATTTATTTCATTTTGTTTATTTAATTGTTTAATTTTCACTCCAAATATTTCGCAAACAAATCTAAATTTCTAAATTAAATTATTCATCATTAGTCCTTGTGGATCGACACCTGGTCTTAACCACTATTCTATGGAGTAGTTGGTTTTACTTGGTTTTAAATAAAATATTTTGGTGTGCAAACGACCATATCAACAATAAAGCTAGGTTGGGCAAAAAATTAGTTTCATTGGATGTCACTAGACATATGAGACACATGAACAAATTAGATTTGATTATTAAAAATTGATGGTAACAATGATTTCAAACTAAAACTATTCATTTTATAAAATAAAATCCTATTTGTTCGTCTATTCATCGATACCCGATGAAATTATTTTTTTGCAAAGACGGTCTTGACTACAAGATTTACAAGATTAATAGTTCAAATTATTGTTGTGGACCCAAAATGAGATTCACAAAATGAAGTATGGAAGGGTACAAAGGATACTAGTATGGAGATAAGTCATTCCTATTATAGCGATTTTGGTTTTGGCCCGGCCTTTGTTGTATTCCAGACTCGGGTCCCATGGATTAGTGTTGTTGTTCATCTCTTATTTCCTTTTTTTTCCCTTAAATTTGTTTATTGGGTTGTTATGGTTGTGTTTGGGACATGTTGGTTGCTTGGTTTCCAAACCTTTGTTGTCTAGATTTTTGTTCCTCCGCTCAAGTGGCACTTCTTGTGCTTGAGTGGCACTTCTTGTGCTCGAGAGGACTTTGCAAACTCTCAGTACTTTTGTAGGTTTGTAAAACTACTGGGAGAGTGTATTCTACACTTGAGCAGTTCTTTCTGTGCTCGAGCGGGCTCAGCTCAAGCGGCTATTTCTTGCACTCGAGCGTTGATCTGTTGTCTGTAAAACTACTGGATGTGTGTATTCTACGCTTGAGGGTCACTTCTTGCGCTTGAGCAGCGAGCGCCTTTTTCATTGTGCCTTGGCACTTGAGCGGCACTTCTTGCGCTTGAGTGGAACAACTTATTATGTCTACGCTCGAGCGTCAATTCTTGTGCTCAAGCGGAGTATGCATATATCAATTCAGCGTAGCTCATTTCTACATTACTTTTTCATCTCTCTCTCTCTCTCTTAAACATTTCAAAACCCTAGATCTAGAGTCTCTCTCTCTAAAACTCACTTTCTCTCTACTTTTTCACCTAGATCTACTGATCTCTATACTCATGTGCCTTTGTTAAAAAGGTAGTGCGCCTCAAGAGCTTTCTTTTGGTCTGATTAAAGTTTGGTTTCGGCATCTTTGAAGTTTCTCCATCTCTCCCTTTGGTCTTCTAAGGTTGAGGTAGGGATTTTCTGCACTTTCATATGGTTTTTAACTTAGTTATTGGTTGTTGTGTAACAATGGTAGGATTTGGGAGTATTTAGAGCAAACTTAGGGTTTGGATTTAAAATCAAAAGAGGGGTTTTTAAATGAATGTGATATAAATGGTTATGGGGTTTGAATATAAGGTTGTATTTTGACAAAATAGTTAATTTTGGCATTTGGGTTAATGTTTGGGAAAGTGGGAAGTTTGCCCTAAAATGTTTCAAATATTTATTTTGTATGAATAAATAAAATTAGTATTGGAAATGTGAAATTGGGAGGATGTTGATGTAAATGGTGGAGTTAGATATGTATTACCCCACACCTATGTGAATTTGAATAAATTATCTACCTTGACATTGAATATCTATTTAGAAATATTTGTATTGGGCTATCGGTAGAGGATAGCTATAATTGTTGTAGAAATTGCATAAGGATTAGGTGAATTGAAACTAATCTCTTATTGGTTGTCATTGAATATGACTATGTTTTAAATACATTATATATGTATGATGTTTGGGAGGAGAAAGGGGATGTACTCCACGTTTGAGAGGAGATAGAGGATGTACTCCATTGAAATTAAGTTGGCCTGTGTGTCCAGGGTGAAAGTTTCGAAACCGCGTGTATACATGGGTGACGATCCCACGGACGAAATTTTCGTCAAATGGCAAATTGAATTGTTTGTATGATAGTCTCAGTTGGGTTGTCTGGAAGATAATAAGATTTGCTCATGCACTAAGATGAAATGAATTAACCTGAAATGAATTGAAGGAAAATGGGTTGAGATATGAAATTTGACACTCCATGACCATATAGAATATGAATGTTATGTCATAGGCATTGTATATGCACATTGTACTTATATATTTGTTAAGATTCATATATTGTGTTAGATTGTTCATACTGGACTTTGGCTCACCCTATTGGGAAAAACCATTTTTAGGTGTTGGTGATATGCCTCCACCAAGGCAATAGCTTGGAGGGACTTTTGGAGCAAAAGCTTCTTTCTTTTGTTGTATTCTTATTATAGCCAAGGGCTTAAATTGTATTAAGCTAGGCTCACTTTTGTTGTAACCAAGCAATGACTTGAAAAGATGTAAGCCTTTAGGGCATGTAATTATCTATTTAGTTTTCAGTTCTTTTATCTTTGCAACACATGCTATAGATTTAGGATGAACAGTTTGTGAATGTATATCGCATGTATTATCTTTTGTGTACGAACTCTGATGAATGAAAGTATAATGCTTATTTTATTCTTCTGTTTATGAGTTGGATTTATTGTATTATTTTGGGGGTGTTACAACTTGGTATCAGAGAGTACCGGGTTTGAATACTTATGGTACGTGGGAAGTGGTTATTAGCACAATGGGTTTGTCTTGCTTAGCAAAGACGTTCGTATGTATTATATGCTTATGTGATAACGGTCTTATATGATTATATGGGTATGAGATTTAGTTCCTAAGATATCGATTAGGTCTACGGGTTTTTAGAAGTCCTATTAGAAGAGCACTTGATCACTGCTCTTTCTAATTGGAACTCTAGCAACGTCGTGGGACAGTCATTATCTGGGAAGGAAATTCGTATGTGTTTATGTGACTACGTGCTTATATGGAGTGAATTACTGTTGTTCAGCACATTACAACGCGAGTGAGTTAGCTTCGGCACATTTGTAAATGTGCTAATCTCTTTTGTTACCTTCATTAGGATGTCAGGATGTGGACGTGGTGGTGGTAGGCGTAGTAGGCCTAGAAGGCAAGAGATGCCTTTACCGAATGATATTCCGGCACAGGAAAAAGAGGTTGGTCAGGCTAATGTTGCTGAACCGGTTGGTCAACAGGCCATGGGCGTCTTAGCCCACGAGATGGCCAGAGCATTGCAGGAATCTATGGACATTCTCAGGGCTGAGAATCAAGTCCAAGCCCAAGTAGCTGAAGCAGGGCCATCTTTCTTGAAGAGAGAGTTTTTTCGGTCAAATTCGGATGATTTTTGGGTGATCCCAAGGAGCTACTAACGGCAGATGAGTGGCTAGAGCAAATAGTGAAGACGTTCGAGATGTTTGGCATCGAGGATGACCAGCTGAGGGTGACCTTAGTATCTTTCCAGCTGAAGGGAGATACGGGTCAGTGGTGGAAGTATGTGCGTGGGCGCATTGGGGTGACTTGGGAGGCATTTGTCAATGCCTTCTAGGACAAGTTTTTGCCACCTACAGTTAGGGAGAAGTTAAGAGACTAGTTCTCTAAGTTGGTGCAGTTGAACACACCAGTGGTCGAGTTTGAGGCTACATTCACTAGTTTGTCAAGGTTTAAACCGGAGCTTGTGGCGACTGAGGAGCACCATTGTCTGGAGTTCAAGACGAGGTTAAAGATCGGGCTCATGTTCCGAGTGGTCAGGTCCATGATTAGAGACTATGGGCGCCTTGTGGATGCGGTGGCTCGTCTTGAGACTATTATG
Source organism: Camellia japonica (assembly GCA_030407325.1). NCBI lineage: Eukaryota > Viridiplantae > Streptophyta > Magnoliopsida > Ericales > Theaceae > Camellia > Camellia japonica. The sequence continues at coordinate 77,068,286 of JAPPVO010000010.1, read as the reverse complement.
TAGATAGAGAATAAGAGAATGAGGGGCTCTAAGAAGGGTCAGAACATTCAAGGGGACAGTAAGAGGCGGAGGGATTCTAACCTCCAGTCATCCCAGGGAGCGCAATCGAGGTCCACTTTTTTAGTATCGAGTTCGGCTTCTGGGAGGGGTGGTTAGGGAGACATTACTTGTTACAAATGTGGTCAGTTGGGCCACAAGTCTCCAGCTTGCTCGGAAAGAGGAGGAGGGCAACGGTCTGCACCGTCTTCGACTTGTTCACAGGGCTAGAGTCAGCGGAGGGGGCAGCCTCTCACTTGTTATTAGTGTGGGCAGGTGAGACACATAAAGAGATTTTGCCCATAGTTAGGTGGCACATCTGGTGCCTCTGGTTCGAGGCAGACATAGAGCCACCAACCTGTACAGTCAGCATAGGCCTCGGGGGCCAATCAGGGAGCCTCTTCAGCTCAGTCATTGCATCAAACATATGCTCCGAGGGGTAAGTAGGTTGAGCAGAGACCTACCGGGCGTGTGTATGTGTAGACCGCCCGAACTCGCTCCGCGCGCGAGGGCGCGAATTGGGTTCTAGCTACTACAGTTCGGACTCCTGTCACGGTTCTGAATATAATCTCACAAAGTGCAATGTAAGACTGATAAATCACCAAAGAGTCCAAATCCGGCAATTAGTTTTGAAAAATCAATTTTGAATCAAAAAGTGCCAAACATGGACTGCTTTGCCAGATTTCAGAGTCGCCACCTAAATATTTTGTTTTGGAAAATTTAGGAAACCCTGACTCGTGCCAAAGGCCACGTGTCTGTCATCACCAAAGTTGCCTCGGCTCGGGAACTTGGGTACAAAAGGGGAAGGTCTTGAAATGAGCAACCCCGCTCGCCCGATCAAAGGATCAGCCTCTACTAACATGATATGTTGTTTTTGAAAACACATGTGTTCTTATTCCGATTATTATCTAACCTTACTATGTGATGCGCACAGCATACAAGTATAGACTAAATCACTCAATTTGGAACAAAACATCTCATGCTTGTTTTTCGAAAATGGTTTGGAAGTGCTACTCGCAAGTAGGCTAAAATGCGGATTTGCTACCTTCAAGTGGGCTTAAAACAACATGATTTGCCACTCTGCGAAGTGGGCTTAAAACTCACATTTCGATGAATTATTCCAAATTCAAGCAATAAAGCCTTCACCCACAGGCATTCATGCAGTTAACCATTTAAGCAAATAGCCTCATGGCAAGCATGCTATCATGGCAGTCACTTATACACATGCAAGGATGCTAAAGCGTAAACACTCACAGTGTACTCCGAGCCAAAACAAAAGCTAGTTAGAAATCATGCATGATCCTAGCTATGTTAAGATGCCTAATGCAACACATGCAAAAATGCAACTAAAATAGGCTCGGCTATCTAGAATGGCATATGAATGCAACACTTGATAACATGCTCTAAAACACGTATTCAAGAAAGTGTATTGAAATACAATGCAGTTTGAATGATGCGCCGAGCCCAGTGCATGCAAGACAAAATGAATGATGCACACATGCAAACATAAGTATGCTAACTGAAACATGCCCTAAAACTAACCATCAAAAGCTGGTAAATAAAAGGGAGAAAGACGTGAGGTTGGAAGACATTCACACACATACGCACCCTTATTACAACATTTGCCCTCTCGACGGAGGGTCCGAATAATGAGCTAAGCTAACTAAGCTAAGCCAACCAGATAATCTAATTAAATTAATTAGACTAATTATTACAAAACAAAACTAATTAACTATTCCTAGTTAACTAAATATTACAAAATTGGAACAACTAGCTAATCTAAGCTAATTAGTTACAAACCGAATTAATTAAACACATTAACTAATCAATTACAACAATGACTAAGCTAACTTAGCTAAGCAAAATAGTTAGAAGGCCTCGGGACGAGGGATGCATGCATGCTCGATCGCCTCGCTCGAAAATCCATTGCTATGCCACCAATTGCCTCTGTTTGCACTTGATTTGATCTCTGAAAATTGTACAAACTTCCAGATTGCTTCTGCTCCAACACAGGGACCCTCTGGTGGGCTGCCGACCAGAAAAAGGGGCTGTAGACCAGAAAAACTGGTTGTAGACTAGAAAAAGTGGTCGGTCGACCACCCCTACTGGTCGGCCGACCAGAAAATTTGCCAAGCTCCAGTTTTGCTGCAACAGAGAACAACAAAGGGCATAGCAGTGTATTTGCAAGATATGTGTGCATAACCACCCTCCCTATCATTTCTCAAGCTCAAGGGAGTGCGGTACTCGACTCTCGGGCCACCAACCGACATCGCAATGCACGATTGCCGAGAAGCCAAGTTTGCACAAGTCAATGTCAATGAATGCACAAATAACACATAAGGGCCTCCACCTCTATCATGCTTGATCAAGAGGGTCGGCGACCAAGAAATGCTACACATTTCATCACTTTAAGTATGAAACGTGCAACATTCATCGTGTTTAGATTAACGTCCAATCCAAACACAATGCAACACACACAACATGCCTATTTATCAATGTTAATGTGGCATGCACAAGGTTCTATCATGTGAACAATGCATGCAAGAACATATTTAGAAGCTAAGGCATCAAAGCTAATGAAGTACATTACACATGAGGCATGCACTACAATGCTCAAGTGATCAAACCACATATGGACAGACCTAAGATGCTCCAAAACAGTGGCCAACACACCAAAACTTAGGCACAAAAAGGCGAGAAATGCATGCTCATTCGTTTGCTCGCAAGCAAGGCACAAAGCTTAATTTTCAAACACATTGAAAAAACAACATATATTAGAGCATGGCATAGGTACAAGCCCTGAAATCATATGCCAAGGGATGACATATTATGCAAACAACACAAGTATGGCATACTAGGGTCCTTAAGCATTAAAGCTAGTGAAGTACACAACACTAGGACTATGCAATGCAATGCTCAATGGACTAAACCAGCCCTAGACAGCTCTCATGCATGCCAAGATAGTAGCCAAAACACTCTGAAATGATAGCATGAAAGGCAAGATGATGATGCTCATGCATTGGCTCACCAACAAGAAATAAGGGCACAACTCTTAAACACAATTAAAGAGTAATAAACATGAGAGTTTAGGAAGGCTATATGCTCTGAAATCATGTGAGAAATGACGCCATATCACATAAACACCACAAATAAGGCATGCTAGAAGGCCTAAGGCACAAGGCTAGTAAAGGGGACTACACAAGAGGCATGCAATACATGGCACAAATGATTAAACCAGCCATAGACAGAGCTCAATTAGGTCAAAACAAAGACCAAAACATGCTGAGATGGGAGTTCAAAAGCCTAGACAAGCATGCATACGCATTGGCCCATAAATGAGGCACAAAGCACAACTCACAAAAGCTATGAAAGAGTGGAATATGTGAGAGTGTGACTATGCTACACACACTGAAATCATGTGAGAAATGAGGCTAAGGCATGCAATCATCACAAGTAAGCATGCAAGAGGTCTTTGAAACTCAAAGCTAGTCAAGGCCTTATACTACAACCATGCATAACAAGCCCCACATGGCCAAGACCACTCAAAACAGAGCTAAGGCAGGTCAAAATAATGGCAAATACATGCTAAGATAGAGCTAACACAAGCTAAGATTAGAGGCATGAAGCATGGAGCATACTAGGCCAACAAAGAGGATTACACTACAAGTGTAAAAACCAAGCAAGAGGTGACTCCACCAACCAAAATCAAAGTTAAGGCATGTTAAATAATGACCAAAAACATGCTGGAATGGAACCAACACATGCTAGAAAGATGAGCTAAAACATTAAGCATACAAGGCTAGTTTGCAAGGATTACACTACAAGTGTAAGAAGCAAGAAACCAATGAGAAAACCAACCAAAAATAGAGCTAAGGCATGCCAAAATATGAGTAAAAGCCTGTTGTAGTGGAGCGGAAAATATGCTAAAATGGTGGTCCAAAGCATAGAGCATGTAAGGATAAATGGCAAGATTGCACTACAAGTGCAAAAAGCATGCATAAGGTGACACAACCAGGCCAAAACAGAGTTATGCCATACTGAAATAATGCCAAAAATAAGCTGAGAACAAGCCAACACATGCTAGAAAAACATGCTCAAACATGAGGCCATCAACACAAGCAACAAAGACATAAGGAGAGGGGATGACCCCCTCCTATTTGGGACCTCAAAACCACCTTCCTACCACTGAAATTCCTCTGAGTTTCAGTGGTAAGAAGGCCAAAAAGAGGTGGTCTCAATAGCTTTAAAAGATAGCAAGAAGTTAAGCAAATAAGGCACAAGAGAGTGAGAGACACCCCTAACTCAAACAAGGCCTCAAACAACCTTTTAAAACGCTTTAAAACAAAGGTTTTTTCAATTGAAGGTTAATCCAAAAGAAGCATGCAAAGGTGGCTAAGTAAGCAACTAAAACAAAGCTTTAAAGAGGGTAAAGACTCACCCTTGAAGAACAACTTCAAAACCAGCCACTTCTAAGGCAAAACCAAGCCAAAACCACTCAAATGCAACCTTTAAGAACCTCAGCCCAAGAGTGAAGGTGTTTCACTAGGTGTTTAGTGCAAAAGTGTGAACAAAACTCACTTTAAGGCACAAAATAGCACAAATATAGAGAGAGAGAGAGGGAGAAATCAGAGAGAGAGAGAGAGAGAGAGAGAGAGAGAGAGAGAGAGAGAGAGAGAGAGAGAGAGAGATGTGTATAGCCCTAATACAAATTTTCTGAACATTGAACAACAGGGAGGAGGCTTCCTTATATAGAATTCATGCCTCAAGCTTGTTAGACAAGCTAGAGGCTTGGTGCAATCCCTCCATACACGTGTATGGAGGATGCCTTCTGTGCCCAACAGCTGGCACAACTGGCAAGGAAAATATCTACAGAAAGTGCAGAAAGGCTGCCAACTAGTTACAGTGGTCGATCGACAACCTCCCCTAGTCAACCGACCACCAAAAGTGGTCTACAGGGAATAAAACTGGTCAGAAAGGGAGAAAATAGGTCTACAGAAAGAGTAGAAGGTGGTGGCAAGCTGCCGACCACCTTAGGTGGTCCACAGACCACCCACCCTAGCTGACCGACCACCAAAAGTGGCTGGCAGGGAAGAAAAGTGGTCTACAGGGGAGGGAGGAAACTGGTTGGCAGGGGAGAAAAGTGGTCTACACCTCTACTTCTCCCTCCAGGCAAAAGGGAGGACCAAGGGTTAGCTTAGAACAAGCACAAAACCAAGAAAGTTTAGAGAATCAGAGGCAAGGCGTGCAGCCAACAACCTTAGGGACTCCGAACGAGCGCAAACATGCGCAATCATTGAGCACTCAATCGATGACGTCCAAGTCTTTAGGACGGTCAAAAATGGAGTGTCTACAGTATGCTATTGCAGCACCAGATCTAGTACCAGCGCCTTCTGTAGTGAGAGGTACCTTCTTGTTTTGCAATTCAGTTGCTAATGTGTTGATTGATACGGGTGGATCCCATTCATTTATCTCGTCTACATTTGCATCGGTTTTGGGGTTAGAGTTGGCTCAATTAGCATCTCCTATCTATGTAGAGTTACCTATTGGAAGTGAGGTTATCTTGAGCTAGGGGTGTCGAGGTTATGACATAGAGGTTGTCGGTTGTCGACTTTCTTTTGCGTTTGTTTTGCTTGACATGTCTAGTTTTGATGTCATTTTGGGTATGGACTGGTTATCGTCATACCGGGTTGTTATAGATTACTACCATCAGAGGGTTACTAAATGTACCTTGAGCGGTGATTGCTTTTATTTCTTGGGGGACCGGGTGGATAGAGTCTTATCACTAGTATATGATCCGCATGGGCGATGAACTTAGTTGTCTCCTTGCTAGCTTCTTGAGTAGCGAGTATGATGAAGTCTGGGTTGGGCTGCCAAGAGTGGTTTGTGAATACTCAAATGTCTTTCCCGAGGATCTTACTAGTTTACTACCTCACCAAGAGATCGAGTTCTCTGTTGATTTAGTGCCTGGCACGGCACCGGTTTCTATGGCACCATATAGATTTATACTTGCTAACTTGAGTGAGTTGAAGATTCAACTCCAGGAATTGTTAGATAAGGGTTTTATCCACCCTAGAACTTCACCTTGGGGAGCACCGGCTCTCTTTGCTAAAAAGTAAGATGGAGCGTTGCGACTTTGTATCGATTATCAGAAGTTGAACTGGGTAACTGTCAATAACAAGTACCCAATGCCTCGTATAGATGTTTTGTTTGACCAGTTCATGGGGTCTAGTTACTTCTCTAAGATAGACTTGAGATCGGTTTATTACCAGTTGACAGTAAGGGAGGAGGATATCCAGAAAACGGCATTCCGTACGCAGTATGGCCATTATGAGTTCATAGTGATGCCCTTTGGGCTAACCAATGCATCGGCTATATTTATAGATTTGATGAACTGGATCTTCCGTGAGTTCCTATACCGTTTTGTGGTCATCTTTGTGGACGACATCTTGATTTACTCACCCTCTGAAGAGGAACATAAGGAGCACTTGCGAGTGGTACTTGTGGTGCTTAGAACCCACAAACTGTATGCTAAGTTTAGGCCATGTGGTATCTAAGAAAGGGGTGACTATAGATTCATCCAATATAGAGGCAGTGCAATATTCGATACAACCTAAGAATGCCTTTGAGATCCGTAGTTTCTTGAGGTTGGCCAGGTATTATCGTAGATTCGTGAAGGATTTCTCTAGGCTAGCCTCACCATTGACTAGATTGACGAGGAAATGGATCAAATTCGTGTGGAGTGAGACTTGTGAGAAGTTGTTTCAAGAGCTTAAGGTTAGACTCACCATTGCTCCTGTCTTGATTATTCTGGAGAGTGGTATGAGTTATTATGCTTATTGTGATACCTCACAGGAAGGCTTGGGCTATGTTTTGATGCAAGAGGGGTAGGTGTAGCTCGACTTTTTCGCACCCCCTTTCGGAAGTTTGAAAGAAAGCCCTACAATTCAGACTCCCGCGGTTCTGAATCTAATCTTACAAGTGCAATGTGAAATTGATAAACACCAAAGAGTCCAAATCCGGCAAATCGTTTTGGAAAATCAATTTTGAATAAAAAAAAATGCCAAAATTGGACTACTTTGCCAGATATAGAGTCGCTACCTAAATATTTTATTTTAAGGAAATTTAGGAAACCCATGACTCGTGCCAAAGGCCACGTGTCCGTCATCACCAAAGTTGCCTCGGTCGGAAACTTAGGTACGAGAGGGGAAGGTCATGAATTGAGCACCCCCGCTCACCCGATCAAAGATCGGCCTCTACTAATCATGATATGATTTCTTTATCAACATTATGTGCTCTTATCCCGGTTGTTAAACTAGCATTACTATGTGATGCACACAAGCAAGTATAAACTAGTTTGCTCAAATTGGAACAATTCAATTTCATGTTTGTTTTGCGAAAAGGGGTTTGAATTTGCCACTAAACAAAGTGGGCTTAAACATACATTCGTTGAATCGTTCCAATTCAAGCAACAAGCCTTCATCCACAGGCATTCAAGCAGTTTATCAAGTAAGCAGCTCGTTTCATGGCAAGCATGCTAATCATGGCAATCAGTCATACTTATGCAAGTATGCTAAAGCACTAAAAACTCACCTAATACTCCAAGCAAAGACAAAACAAAAGAGCTAGAAAAATATGCATAATTCCTAACTGTGCCAAATGTCTAATACGACACATGCGAAGAATGCAATTAATAGGCTCGGCTACTAATATGGCATGTGATTCAATTAAATAACATGCGGTTAAATACGTATTCAAAGAAGTATTAAAATGACAATGCAGTTAGAATGATGCGCCGAGCCTCGGTGCATTCAATATGAATGAATGGATGCAAGCATGAATCATAAGGTATGCTAATTGAAATATGTCCCTAATCTAACCATCAAAGGCAGATAAATAAAAGGGAGAAAGACGTGGGGTTGGAAGACATACACATTATTACATTATGCTCTGACGAAGGAGAGTCCGAATGAATAATCTAGCCAACTAAGCTAAGCTAAGCTAATTAAGATAATTATTACAAAACTTGAATAAATAACTAAACTAGTTAACTAATTAAAAATGAAATGAATTAACTAACTATTCTAGTTAACTAACTAATTACAAAATGAAATTTGAATAAATAATTAACTAACTAATTAATTATAACACTTTTCCAAATTAACTAGCTACAACTAATTAATTACAACAAGATTAATTACATTCGACAAAATGCATACGTGAAAATGAATGAAGGTTGCATGCACAGTGCCTGAGAGCTACTCTGTCTACCCAAGCAACCTCTGTTTTACCTTCAGCCACTGCCTCTATTTCCTACAAAACTGCACTGCTGGCCACACAATGAGGGTCGGCCATGCATCATTGATGGCCGGCCGGGCCTATAGAGGGCCGGCTGTGCATTAATTTGGTACAAAGCTCTGTTTCTGTGCTCTGAGGTGAAATCAATGTAGATAGAGCATTTTCAAGCTCCGTTTGTCTTTCCTTCCTTCTTTGTCATGGGAAATCCTCGAGAGTGGGTTGGAATTGATTCCAAAACCATCAATGAGCAATATGATTGCTTGATGATCTCGGATTCAATTTTGGACAAAAGTTGATAAAAATGCAAAGAATAGGACCACCCCTCCCTCTTGTCATAGTATGAACTCAAAAAGGGAGGTTGTAACGCTTCAAGAATCATCAAAATGCTATGAATTAATATGTGAAGACTCTTGACACAAGTAACTTGGCATAACGTCCGGCCAAGTTGAAGCAATTTTAAGCCTTTTTTCTTTAAGTGTGTTGATCCAAGTTTTAAACCAATTTTATTAGTCCTTGCCATTCTTTAGTCTATTTGTCCATGGTGATGTTTAAAGTCCTCTAAACAAGAAGTAATGTCAAACAAGAGGTTCTTCTAAAGCATGAGAGAAAGGCCACACCATTGGCAATGAATCTATGGGAAAGATTAAGCCATTAAGTGGGAACCTTTCTTACATGATTTGAACAATCTCAATTGGTTGAAATCATTCTCAAGTATAAAAGAGATGAATGATGGATTGATGGATTGATTATTAAACTTAGACTCCAAACATGGAAGTGAATAAAGAAAGCATAACAAGTAACAAGTATGCCAACTTATGAGACCAAAAGTATACTAAACAAGGCATGAACCAATTGAAAAGGCCTAGACAACCTCAAAACAACCCTTAATACATGGAAAACAGAGGTAGGTTATTCATGAAAAGAGCTTAAAAAACTTGACAATAAGGAAGAAAATTAAGGCTAGTAAGCAAGGATAAGGAGGGGTGGCTAACCCCTCCACTTTTGAAGCTTTAAAACATGGTTTTAGCTTTTTTAAACCTCTAAAAATCAGTGTAAATATCAAAGGAAAAGAGTGAAAAAGAGAAGGTTTGAGTTATAAGTAAAGGTATAAAAAGAGCAAGCTCTCTCTACCCTTTTGGTAACTTTTCAAACCCAACTCCAAACACTTCAAATGAGCTCAAAACAACTCAAAACAATAAGAACTATGAAGTAAGTGATAGAAATGAAGGCAAGAGAGAAGAATACAAGCTTATACCATTTAATGGGGTAAGCTTGTTGTTGATGCTTCAAACTTGGTTTCAATGCACTCTTAAGCTTGAATTATACTTCTCCAAGATCAACCAAGGCTCTAGGGTGGCAAGACAAGGTTGTGTATGGTGTATAGAGGTGGTATAAACAAGCTAGGTTAGCTCAAAGATGACTTATAATAGAAGAAGGAGGAGACAAGAGCTCTTAAGGTGTATATATGACTTCTAGATTTTTGTTCAACCCTCAAAACAATCCCAGAGCTTCATTTTTATAGAATTCGAGCTCAAAAGGTGATAAATATCTTCAAAAATGGACAGCTGGTGGCCTCCCGCCTAGAATAGTGTTTATTGCCATTGAGGGCCGACCGGCCATTCATAGCCACAGCCGGCCATCACTGATGCACGACCGATCCTTGATGGCCTCCTCTGTTTTTTGGTTCAAACTCAGCTTAGTGTGGGAAAAAGTCCAAAAATGAAACTCATGGGTTCAAACAAAGTAAATGTTGAAGATTTGAGGTTATTTCGGGAGCTTAACTGAATCTGAATTACTGCAAATTCATAGTTCAACTTTCATCATCGAGTGCATAGAACCAAGTGCCTAAGTCTTGTAGGCGGTCAAAAATGGGGTGTCTATAGTAGGTAGTAGCCTATGTCTCACGGTAGTTGAAAACACATGAGAGCAACTACCCTACTTATGATCTAGAGTTAGCGACAGTGATATTCATCTTGAAAATTTGGAGGCACTATTTGTATGGTGAGAGATTTGAGGTATTTTTTTATCACAATAGTCTGAAGTTTCTATTGAAAGACTTGAATATGAGGTAGAGGAGGTGGATGGAGTTCGTAGAGGCTTATGATTTTGAGTTGCATTACCACCTGGGAAGGCCAATGATGTGGCCGATGCCTTGAGTAAGAAATCTATTAGCAGTGTGGCTTGTATTGCCATTCGGGAGTGGGAGATATTGGGTACTATTGGTGAGTTTAACTTGCATTTTGGCGAATCTGTTGAGTCTACAGCCTTGTTTACGATAGTTGCACAAGCTACACTTGTGAACTGAGTGTTAGAAGCACAAGGGGGTGATCTAGAAATAAAAACCCTCAGGTAGAAGATCTCCAGTGGGAAGGTAGAAACGGACTTGAACATACATTCTGACTCAAGTGTTAGACACGGTGACTATCTGTTTGTGCTTACCGAGAGGAAATACTCCGAAAGTTTTACCATTCATGCCTTGTAGTGCATCCGGGAGGCACAAAGATGTATTGCAACTTGAGTCACCAGTTTTGGTGGAGAGGTATGAAGAAGGATGTGGCCACGTTTGTGTTGAGGTGCCTTATTTGTCAACAAGTGAAGGCTGAGCATCAAAGGCCAGCGGGTTTGTTGCAACCCTTGCCTATAGCCGAGTGGAATTTTTCCTGGAACATGTCATGATGGATTTTTTTGTGGGCCTTCCGAGGACTCAACGGGGTAGTGACGCCATTTGGGTGGTAGTTGTTCGATTAACCAAGTCGGCACACTTTATACCTTTGCGCGTGAGTGATTCAGTAGATTAACTTGCCGACCTTTACATCAGGGACATAGTGAGGTTGCATGGGGTTCCTGTGACAATTGTTTCGGACAGAGATCCACGTTTTACAGCTCGAGTATGGCAGAGCTTGCAGAGTGCCCTGGGAACTAAATTGACTTTTAGCATTGCATATCACCCTTAGGCTGACGGGCAGCCTGAGTGTACTATTCAGATCCTTGAGGATATGCTTCGAGGTTATGTCCTTGACTTCAAGGGGTCATGGGAGAGGCATTTTCCCTTAGTGGAGTTTGCCTATAACAATAGCTTCCAATCGAGTATTGGCATGGCACCATTTGAGGCCTTGTATGATCGACCGTGTAGATCTCTTGTGTGTTAGGCCGAGGTGGGTGATGCACCTTTGTTGGGTCTAGAGTTTGTTCGGGAGATGACGGAGAAAGTGGCACTTATCCGTAAGAGGTTGGTTATCGCTCAGAGTTGTCAGAAGAGTTTTGCCGACTGTAGGAGGAGACCTTTGTCGTTTGAGGTGAGAGGTCATGTCTTTTTGAAGATATCACCTAGGCAGGGTTTGATGAGATTTGGGAAGAGTGAGAAGTTGTCCCCTTGATTTATTAGGCCTTGTGAGATCCTTGAGCGGGTCGGATAGGTAGCTTATCGTTTGGCATTGCCGCCACAACTTTCCGGGGTACATGATGTGTTTTATATTAGCATGCTTCAGAACTATGAACCAGATCCATCGCATGTGTTGGATTGGACCCACTTAGAGGTAGATGAGGATGCCTCGTATGAGGAGAGACTGGTGAGAGTCTTAAATACCTGGGACCAAGTTTTGTGAGGCAAGATGATTCTTTTGGTTAAAGTACTGTGGAAACATCACCAGGTCGAGGAAGTAACCTAGGAGCTTGGGTTGCAGATCTGTGAGAAATAGTCGGACTTGTTTATTGGTGTTTGAGCATGTATTGAACTTTTTTAGGTCAATGAAGTATGAGAACATTATATATATTATGGATGTTTTGGAAACATGGATTCAATATAAGCATTGCATATGTTTTGAGAATATAGAATGTTGTATATGTTATGTAAATTTTGGGAACCAGGGTTTATTATAATCATTGTAAATGTTTTGGAGAAAATATGAATTGCACTTTTAATATTGGAACTTGCGTATTAAGTTGATGAAAATGGATGACCGGAGAATGGCTCATGGCATTGAAATTGATAGATTATCATTGTTGAAAATGATTTAATAAAGTTTTTGAACTTGATTTGTAATTTCGGCGACGAAATTCTTTGAGAGTGGGGGAGATTATAGTGATTCCGGTTTTGACCCGACCTTTGTTGTATTCCGAACTTGGGTCCCATGGATTAGCGTTGTTGTTCATCTCTTATTTCCCTTGTTTTCCCTTAAATTTTTCTATTAGGTTATTGTGGTTGTGTTTAGGACAGGTTGGTTGCTTGGTTTTCAAACCTTTGTTGTCCAGATTTTTGCTTCTCCGCTCGAGCAGTACTTCTTGCGCTCGAGCAGGCTTTGCAAACTCTCAGCACTTTTGCAGGTCTGCAAAACTACTGAGAAAGTGTATTCTACACTCGAGCGGTTCTTTCTGCGCTCGAGTAGGCTCAACTCGAGTGACTATTTCTTGCGCTCGAGCATTGGTTTGTTGTCTGCAAAACTACTGGATGTGTGTATTCTACGCTCGAGCATCACTTCTTGCACTTGAGCAGTGAGTGCCTTTTTCATTGTGCCTTGGCACTTGAGTAGCACTTCTTGCGCTCGAGCGGAACAACTTATTGTGTCAGACGCTCGAGCAGACTGTGCGTATATCAGTTTGCAGCGGCTCATTTCTACATCACTTTTTCATCTCTCTCTCTCTCTAAAACATTTCAAAACCCTAGATCTAGAGTCTCTCTCTCTAAAACTCACATTCTCTATACTTTTTCACCTAAATCTAGTGATCTTTATACCCGTGTGCCTTTGTTAAAAAGGTAGTGCTCCTCAAGAGCTTTCTTGTGGTCTGATTAAAGTTTGGTTTCGATATCTTTGAAGTTTCTCCATCTCTCCCTTTGGTCTTTTAAGCTTGAGGTAGAGATTTTATACACTTTCATATGATTTTTAACTTAATTTTTGGTTATTGTGTAACAATGGTGGGATTTGGCAGCATTTAGAACAAACCTAGTTGTAGCTTGACTTTTTATGCTCCTTTCGGAGACGACTAGCCCTATAGTGTAGACTCTCGTGATTCTGAATCTGATTTCACAAGTGCAGTGTGAAATAGATAAACACTAATGAGTCCAAATGCGGAAAATCTGTTGGAAAATCAATTTTAAATTAAAATACCAAAAATTGACTGCATTTCCAGATTTCAGAGTGGCCACCTAAATGTTTTTAGGAAATTTAGGATATTCGTGACTCATGCCAAAGGCCACGTGTCCGTCATCACCAAATTGTCTCGGCTCAAGAACTTAGGTATGAGAAGGAAAGGTCATGGATTGAGCACCCCACTCGCCCGATCAAAGATCAGCCTCTACTAATCATGATGTGTTTCTTATTTTACATTATATGCTCTTGTTTCGATTATTAGGCTAATTTACTATGTGTTGCATACAAGTACAGACTAATTTGCAAAAGTTTGAACCCTTTGATTTCATGCTAGCTTTGAAAAAGAGTTTGTGAATGCACCACTGTAGACCGCCCAAAACTCCGCTCCACGCACGACGGCGCGAATTGTTAGTTCTTAGCTACTATAGTTTGGACTCTTGTCACGGTTCTGAATTTAATCTCACAAAGTGCAATGTAAGACTGATAAATCACCAAAGAGTCCAAATCCGGCAAATCATTTTGGAAAATCGATTTTAATCAAAAAGTGCCAAACATGGACTGCTTTGCCAGATTTCAGAGTCGCCACCTAAATGTTTTGTTTTTGAGAAATTTAGGAAACCCTAACTCGTGCCTAAGGCCACGTATCCGTCATCACCAAAGTTGCCTCAGCTTGGGAACTTGGGTACGAGAAGGGAAGGTCATGCAATAAGCACCCCCGCTCGCCCGATCAAAGATCGGCCTTTACTAACATGATATGTTGTTTTTGAAAGCACATGCGTTTTTATTCCGGTTTATTAGCTAGCTTACTATGTGATGCGCACAGCATACAAGTATAGACTAAATCACCTAAATTGGAACAAAACATCTCATCTTTGTTTGTTTGAAAATGGTTTGAAGGTGCTACTCGTAAGTAGGCTAAGACGCGGATTTGCCACCCTCAAGTGGGCTTAGAAAAACATGATTTTGCCACTCTCAAGTGGGCTTAAAACTTGCATTTTGATGAATTGTTCCAATTCAAGCAATGAAGCCTTCATCCATAGGCATTCATGCAATTAAACACTTAAGCAGTTAGCCTCATGGCAAGCATGGTATCATGGCAGTCACTTACACACATGCAAAGATGTTAAAGCATGAACACTCACAGTGTACTCCGAGCCAAAAAAGGAGCTAGTTAGTAATCAATGCATGATCCTAGCTATGTCAAGATGCCTAATGCAACACATGAAAAAATGCAACTAAAATAGGCTCGGCTATCTAGAATGGCATATGAATGCAACTTGATAACATGTATTGAAATTGGTATTGAAATACAATGCAGTTTATATGATGCGCCGAGCCCGATGCATGCAAGATAGATGAATGGATGCATGCATGCAAGCATAAGGATGCTAATTGAAAATGACCCTAAACTAACCATCGAAAGCGATTAAGTAAAAGGGAGAAAGAAATGGGGGTTGGAAGACATGCATCACTCACACGCACACTTATTACAAAATTTGCCCTCTCGATGGAGGGTCCGAATAATAAGCTAACTCGCTAATCTAAGCTAATTAAACTACTTATTACACAAAAAACTAATTAACTAATCCTAGTTAACTAATTATTACAAAACGAAGCTAATTAACTAACAAGTTAACTAACTAGTTATTACAAACACAAATGAATAGCTAAGTGCATTAACTACTTAAGTACAAAACCAAAGCATTAGCTAGCTAAGCAAAGCAGCTAAGTAAAGCAGTAACAAGGAGTCTCAGGGCGAGAAGTGCATGCATGCTCTGTCGCCTCGCTCGGAAATCCATCGCTGTGCTCCGACTTGCCTCTGTTTGCATTTGATTTCAAAACACTGCACAAACCTCCAGATAGCTTCTACTCCATCATGGGAACCTCCAGGAGGGCTGCCGACCAGTAAAGGGTGGTGTAGACCACTTGTAGACCACTTCCACTTGCTGTAGACCAGAAAAAGTGGTTGGCCAGCTACTTTTTCTAGCCTGCTGACTAGAAAATTCTGCCCAACTCTAGTTTGCTACAACAGAGAACAAGAAGGGGCACGGCAGTGTATTTGCAAGATATGTGTGCACAACCACCCTCCCTATCATTTCTTAGGCTCAAGGGAGTGTGGTACTCGACTCTCGGGCCACCAACCGAGCATCGCAATGCACGATGGCCGAGAAACCAAGATTGCACAATTTAATGTTAATGAATGCATAAATAACACATAAGGGCCTTAAACTCTATCATGCATGATCAAAAGCGTCAGCGACAGAAAAATGAGGCACGTTTCATCACTTCAAGTACGAAACGTCTCTCGTTTCTCGTGTTTGGACTAACACCCTATCCAAACACATGCAATGCAACTCAAGCATGCCAAACACAATGCAAACAAGAAGCATGCTAACATAATGTAATGCAACAAGCATGCAAACACAATGCAATGCGACAAACATGCAAACAACATGCTCAATGGACTTAAACCGAATATGGACAGACCTCAATCATGCCCAAAACAGTGGCCAAAACACCAAGACTTAGGCACAAAAAGGTAAGATATGCATGCTCATGCATTGGCTCATCAACTAAGCATAAGAGCACAACTCTCAAACATGATTAAAAAGTGACAAACATGGAAGTGTGACAACACCATAAGCTCTGAAATCATGTATGAAATGATGCCAAATCATTCAAACAACACAAGCATAGCATGCAAGAGGGCCTAAGGCACAAGGCTACTAAAGGGGACTACACAAGAGGCATGCAATACATGGCACAAATGAATGAACCAGCCATAGACAGAGCTCAATTAGGTCAAAACAAAGACCAAAACATGCTGAGATGGGAGCTCAAAAGTCTAGGCATGCATGCACACACATTAGGCCATAAACAAGGCAACAATGCATGACCCTTAAAGGCACTCAAAGAGTGAAAGAAGTGAAAACATGGCAATGCTATATGCTCTGAAATAACATGTAAAATGATGCCAAATCATGCACATGTTACAAATGAAGCATGCTAGGAGGCTCAAAGCTTGAAACTAGCATAGGCACTTGCACTATAGCTATACAAAACATGAACCATACGGCCAAGACAACCCAAAATAGTCTTAGAGCATGTCAAAATGAGGCTAAAACATGCATGGACTAGAGCTAACACATGCTAGCATGAAGGGCATGAAGCATGGAATACGCAAGGCCAATAAGGAGGATTACACTACACCTACCAAAACCAAGCATGAGGTGACTTCACCAACAAAAATCAGAGTTGTACCATGGCAAAACAAGACCAAAAACACACTGATATGGTAGCCCAAAAGCTTAGGCAAGATGGCATACACAATGGTTCATTTTTAAGACATAAAGCACCAACCCTCCAAAACATTGAAAGAGTGAAAGATGTGAAGACATGGCAATGAAACATGCTTTGAAATCACATACTAAATGATGCCAAATCATGCAAATAGCCCAAGCAATGCATGCCAGTGACTTGGGAACTCAAAGCTAGTAAGCAAGAATGCACCATGGCTATACAAAGCAAGGCATGCATGACCAAAACAACTTAAAATAGAGCTTAAGCATGCTAAAACATGGCCAAAAGCTTGCTAGAGTTGAGCCAAAAACATGCTAGAATGATGGTCAAAAGCAAGATGAATGTTAGGCTAGTGAATGGAAATGCACTACAAGTGCAAGGAGCATGCAAGAGTGGCCTAAACTAAGCCAAAATAGAGGTATGCCATACTGAAATAAGGCCAAAAATAGGCTGAGAACAAGCCAACATATGCTAAATAAACATGCTCAAACATGAGGCCACAAGGCAAGCAACCAAGATACAAGGAGAGGGGATGACCCCCTCCTATTTGGGACCTCAAAACAAAATTTCCACCACTAAAATTCCTCTGGATTTCAGTGGTTAAAAGGCAAAGAGAAGGTGATCTCAAGGGCCTAAAGTGACGGTACAAAACAAAGCCAAACAAGGCACAAAAGGAAGTGGATCACCCCCAACACCAAAGAAGCCTCAAACAAACATGTTAAGCACTTAAAATCAGAACTTTTTGTAATTTAAAGTTAGGCCTAAATCAGCATGCAAAGGGGCCCAAAGGCTTAAGCAAAACAAAGCTTTAAAGGGTTAGAAACTCACTCTTGTAGAACAACTTCAAGGAAGCAACTCCAGCAACCTTTTTGGATCAAAAGCAATCCAAATAACCCAAAACCAGCTTCAAGGTGCCTCAGCAACAAGAGTGTGGTGTTTCACTAGGTGTTTGTGTGCAAAAGTGTGAAGAAAAGGCACTTTCAAGCACAAATATGAAGAGAAAGGAGCAATATAGAGATAGAAGTGTATGTATAGCTCAATGCAATTTTTTCTGAACCTAAGGCAAGAGGGAGGAGGCTCCCTTATATAGAAAAACATGCATCAAGCTTGTTGAACAAGCTTTAGGCTCCAAGCAATCCCTCCATACACTGTATGGAGAATGCCTTATGTGCCCAACAGCTGGCATAGCTGGCAAGAAAATATCTGCAGAGAACTGCAGGAAAGTTGCCGACCAGTTGAAGTGGTCGGCCAGCTACTTGCACTGGTCAGCCGACCAGTGAAAGTAGTCTGCAAGAATGAAAAGTGGCCGGCAAGGGGAAGGACTGGTCTGCACAAAGAAAGCAAGGTGGTGGCATGGTTGCCGACCACTTTTGGTGGTCCAAAGACCACCAAGACCAGTTGGCCGACCAGAAAACTGGCTGGCAGGCAGGAAAAGTGGTTTTCAGGGAGAGAAACTGGTCTACAACCCCTATTCCACCCTCCAAGCAAGGAAAACAAGGTTTGTGCCAAAAACAAACCAAAAAGGATGCAAGATAAGAGTCCGCGGGTCACGGAATGCAGCCGAAAATCTCGAAAACTAGTCTACGGGCACCAAAAGTGGTCTACGGGAGGGAAAAGTGGTCCACGGCCACAAAAAGTGGCCTACAAAACCTTTGTGTCCCTCTAGGCAAAGGCAACAAGGCATGGTCCGAAAACCAGGCCAAGAAGAGAACGTTAAGCGGTCCCGAGACAAGGCGCGCGATCGAAGACTCCGAAAATTGAAAGCTAGCCTACAGGAGAGAAAATTGGTCTACGACCACAAAAAGTAGTCTACAGACCTCTCTCCCCCTCCAGGCAAGGTCAACAAGGTATGGTCCATAAACCAAGCCAAAACACAAAGAGTTCAGAGGCCCGGAGGCAAGGCACTCAGCCGAAAACTCCGGAAACTCGAAATGAGCACAAACATGCGTGATCATCGAGCACTCAATCGATGATGTCTGAGTCTTAAGGTCGGTCAAAAATGGGGTGTCTACAGCCACTTGAAAAAGTGGGTTCATGTGTGCATTAATCAAATCATTCCAAGTTAAGCAACATGCCTTCATCCACTGGCATTCAAACAAGTTTATCACTTAAGCACTTAGCCTCATGGAATCATGCTTGACATGGCAATATTAACATAGAATGCAATATGTTAAATCGATAAAAGCTCACCTAGTACGCCAAGGCAAGCCAAAAAGATGAAAGAGTTAGAAAAATGCATGATTCTAACTAATGTAATATGGCTAATGCAACACATACAATATGCAATAAATAGGCTCGGCTACTAACATGGCATGTGAATCAATTTGATAGCATGCAGTTTAAGCATGTATTCAAAGAAGTATTAACTAACTAACAATATGAGTTAGAATGATGAACCGAGCCTTATGCATGCAAGAAATGTGGATGCAAAGGATGGAAAATGCTAAGAAACACGATGTTCTAAGCTACCATTATAAGCAGAGAAATAAAAGGAAGAAAGAACGGGAGTTGAAAGACATACACATTATTACAATTTCGCCCTCATGCAAGAGGGTCCGAATAAATGACCTAGCTAAGCTAATTACTAAGAATTATCCAACTATTACAACGCCGAATTTAACTAACTATTCTAGCTAATTAAATAATTACAACACAAAATTAATTACTCTAACTAATTAATTACAAGATAAAATTAACTAGCTACTTTAACTAATTAATTACAAGCCCACTACTTAACGGGCCCAGAGAAGTGAGGGAATGGCTTATGCATGCACATGATTTTCTTCCTCCAAGAATGCCTTTGTTTTGTTATTAAAAGGATTCTATTTTGTGGTTAGAAAATTGCATTGTTTTCACCTCAGCCTCTGCTCAATTCTATGAGGAAAGTGGCACTGTCTGGCTGAAAAAGGTGGCTGGCCGACCAAAAGTTGTGGACGGCCATACAGTATAAGTGGTCGGTCGGCCACTAATTTCAAGGCACATCTCACAGTGATGTTCTCCGGTCCCAGCATGTTTGTTGGTGTGTGGTCATCTCTCTGGTTGGTTTCGTCAGCGACTATCGGAGGATCTTCCGTTACGCCCGCCATGGATGTAGTTGAGTATTCCCACAGACGGCGCCAATTGTGGTGAAGTGGTTTGGAAATATTCTTTTGATCTAATGGGATGCTCATGATCCTCAACTAGTAACCTGAAAAAGAATGAACACTCCGGTTGGGGGTGCCAGAATTAGTATTCCGACGGATAAGTCAGTGTATACACTCTTGATTGCTTGTATCTTAAGTTAAGCATACTAATTCTCACATGCCTCTCTCTGGATGATGTTCTTCTATTTATATCTTTTTCTTTCTTGGGCTTCAGGGCTAGGCCCACCTTCAATTCGTCGTATAACTATTTACTCGGCTCCTTTTGTTGCAAACCGCTTTTCACTCGGCCCTTTACTCAACTGGTTATTTGGCCAAATAGGGTACTGCTGGATTTGCATGTATAAGATAGGGCCGAATGCGATATATAAATTTTGGCTCTCTAGGTCCAACTATTCGGCCTCTTTACGTTTCCCAATATTCAGCCCCCACAGGGTGCAAGCACATGCAAAACTATGATTTTCGCAAAAAGAGTAGAAGTAATTGGGTGGCATGATATAAGTGAGAAATGATCTGCTGGGAAAGATAATGATCCTAAATGCTGAATGCAACAAAACAAAGTACAATGCAATGGATGCAATGGATGAAGTGAAAAGAGGCGTAGGCCGAACTACGTTTTACCTAGAAAGGGCACGGACACAAAGCAGACCACGTCTAACACAGAAAAGGTGTTGACACCCTCAATACTAGCCTCAGCGCAGCATGGGTACTTACACATGACAGAACCATGTTTCAACGAGGGAAATGTGTGAGCACATGCCAAACTAAGCTTAACATGGAAAGGATGCAGGCGATAAAATGGTATGATATAATGGATGCAATGGATAATGTAGTAGATGGATAAAGTAACATACTCCAACCACGCTGGAATCGTGAAAAAAGAAAGAACAAATCCCAAACACCCTAAAATCGTGTGAGGAAGGGAACACTTAAACCACATTGAAATCGTGAGAAGAGGTCCTACCGCTCAAGGTCGCATTCATGCATGCCCAGAGATAAAAAACCGCTCGAGGACACTCTAACCACACTAAAATTGTGAGAAGAGGTCCTGAGAAAACCGCTCAGGGTCGTGTTCCTGCACGCCCTGAGATAAATTCCAAGCACACTGAAATCATGTGAGAAAGATAGAACACTCTAACCACGCTGAAATCGTAAGAAGAGGAAGAGAAAACCACTCAGGGTCGTGCTTCCGCATGCCCTGAGGCAAATTCCAAACACGCTAAAATCGTGTGAGGAAAGGAACACTCTAACCACACTAAATCATGAGAAGATGTCCTGAAATGATGCGATGGATGCAAAGAGCATGATGAGATTGTGCGATAGATGCACATGAATGGTATGACCGTGCGATAGATGCACATGAACGATATGATCGTGCGATAGATGCACGATGGCGATTGAGTACGATAGATGCACGATGTGGTATGCGTGACAAGCAATGTAATGAATGATGTTTAAAGAATACAGTAAACTAGTAAAGCGGCGCTTTAGAATGCACCTCAAAGGGCGAGCGGTGATGAACTGCTCTACTTTGACGGGGATCTCTACCTTGTGTTCTTCAAAAATTCAACCTTCAACTCATAGGTCAAAGGTCCTTAGATGCTGACAAGGGGTAAAATCTGCATGCAGAAGCCACAAATGTCGCTTTTCTCCCTAATCATTCTCACAACTTTCCCTATTCTCCAACGGGGCGACTTTCAATATCCAGAATTGGGGCACACACATGCTATCTAAATCTATGGGGCTGCCATATAGATTTCAAGCTAGGGATACACCCCTGGGTATGCAAACTACAGTTTAGTCTCAGAAATTCCAAACCGTTGTGTTCTAGGCATCGCCATTCAAACTCTAGTTTCCACTTTCACAATTGGTCTCCTAGGAACTCATTGCAAACACAGCCAAGACGCCTCTGGTGGGGAATGGTGTGTCAGAGATAGCACTTTTGATCGCTATTCTGACTTGAATCAAGCTTGAGCTTGAGGTCGAGGTACACTCATACTTCAGAGAAATGACAAGGCCTGAGAAGGTGCCTCCGAAATGCACTCCCGGAAATGCTGAAGTTGAAACAAACTCAGATGCTCCAATTTTCCCTCTTTTTCTTTTGCTTTGTAGTCCGAAACCTATGTAGCTTCAGATAGGTCCTTATTCTATTGCTCTCTCTTTTGATCAGGGTTGGACCCTGCAGTTTATGAAAGAACGAATCCTATTTTGCAGATCATGTTGAGAATAGCACGACACTCTAAGCACAAAACAATTTATTTTTTGAAATTGAAACCTAGAATGAGTTCTTCACTGCGTATTAAGCCTACAACTAACCATAGTACACTACGTGACTCAATAAAGGCAAAACAAAGTAAAAACAACCTAACACAACTATTTACACTCACTGAAAAAAAAAAAAAAACAACTAAAAACAAGGCTCAAAACAAACAAAAACCACAAACACAACACTTGGATACTTGCTTTCCATCAGCGGTGACCTCTCGATTCACGAGGAGCCTGTTTCTCCAGGTATTGTTTCCCACCATTTTCTCATTTATGGCTTTCACATCACTTTGGTCCTCAATCTCTTTTTCTTTGAAAATCCCTTTCCTCACTTTTTCTCTCAGTGCACGTCTCTCTATTCTTGAATCTCTCTTATTTTTTTATCCCTTCCCAGGTGTGGTTGATGGATAAGCTGAAAGTTGTTGGTTCCTTTTCTCTCACAGAGGGGTTGTGGTACGGTTGGATGTGCAGCAGATCTACAACTGACATTGCTTGGGAATGCCCCTAGCTCAATTTAGCCCAGATGAGTTACAACATGTCTTGCCAGCCGGGTATACCGTTGATTGGTACTTCGTATTCTGGTTCAGACGCCAATCTAGGCGTGATCAGTCCCGTCCTGATGAGGGGGTGGAATACCCTGTTCCATTTCTAATTTGTGCTTTGCACTTGGCTCGGTACCTCGCTGTTTGGAGAATGAGAGAGCTTTTGGCCCCTGCTGTTAGCTGCAATTGCACCCTTTCTGGAGAGTGCGTTGACATTGGGAAAAAGACAGAAAACCTGACTCGACTGTGCTCCTAGTTCATCACTTTGACTACATTTATTTGTTTTTGGCTTTCTGTTGAAACAATTTTGACTAACATGAGAGTTTAGATTAACATGCTTGTTTGACTCTCTGATTTGAAATCATGTAAGTCAAGCTATGAACACTGAAAATTTTCCTTTTTTGGGTCCAAGAAATGGTCCGGTTTTGAAAAAAAAAATTATAACAATTTTCGAGAAAATTAGACAACTTCACTAAAAATCCTCAAAACTGTTTTTGCAAATGGCCATTGCTCAACCAACGTGGAATTAACTCTTGAGATGCACAATCTCAAATCTGAACTTGATTTGTCTTGCAACTGAATCTTTTAATGGAACAGGACAACCAAATTTGATCGAAGATGAGCCAATTGGACTTGGATAGGATAGCCGAGTTGAATAAGCCAATCAACATGGATGAGACAAGCAGGGTATGATGGTTGGGGCCAAACTTCAGGATGGAGTTGCCTACGTATCCCAAAGATGGGAATCAGGCCTTACGTAGTTCCAGGGGTTAAGGTGCACTCGGGAATTAACACTCTCCTTTTATGCTCTAACTTTTGCCAAGGCCGCCCTTTCAGGTTTTCAACCTTGAGAGCTCTATTTTTTCCTTTTCATTTTTTTTTTCTTCTTCTTTTTCTTTTCTTTTTTTCTTTGTTTCCATTTTTACATTTATGCTCTTTTTCTTTTTTTCTTGCTCTAACTTTTGTCTGAGTCGGCCTTCCGGGGTTTTCGGCCCAGCCTTTCAAGGATAGAAAAGGTTAACTTGTCCATGTTGATCGGTTTTGAGATCTCTACGCCATCTGAATCCCGGAGAATGGCTGATGTTCCTGACTAAATAGTCTTGATAATGTAAGAGTCCATCCAATTGGGTCTGAATTTGTCCCTAGTGTTGTATCTAGGAACTCGATTGTCCTTCAGCAATAATTTTTTTTCTCTCCAATTCCGGGATTTGGCTTTCTTGCAAATCTTCATTGGCTTTAGAAATGACCCATTTTTGAATCTTCGATCACATTTGACATTTTTTTGCCCCTAGTTTAAGAGCTGCTTCTAATCCAGCTATGCAAGCTTTCTTTCATCACATCTGACCTTATTGCCCCTAGTTTAAGAGTTGTTTCCAATTTAGCCATGCAAGCCTTACATTGTGGTTGATCGTTGAACATTCTACATCAAAGTTTCGAAAGCAAAGGGGTCAAGTCTTGAGGTCAAGAGTGATCCTATGTTGTACAATCTCAAGATCAATTCCAGGCATGTCTTCGTGGGATCACACAAAAATATTTTTGAAATCTTTTAACAAAGCGACTAGTCGCTCGTACCCCTCTAAAGACAATGTAGAACCAATCTGGACAAAGCCAGGATCCTTCTCAATACTCACATTAACAGACATGATCTCATTCATTAAGGTCTTTAGCACGCCTCTCTTCCTTTCAGTTGATCGAATTTTACAAATCTCGAGTGTAGACACCCCATTTTTTACGGCCCTTTAAGACTTGGATGTCCTTGCAGGCACATCCGGTGACAAGTTTGTTTACTCGCCGAGTGCTCGAAGTCCTCAGCGGAACGCCATAGCTTTGAGCCTTGCAAATCCTGCATCCATTTTGTCTCATTTTTGGACCATGTCTTGGTATTTCTTGCCTGCAATCTCTGGTGGCCTGCCGGCTATCCTTGGAGGCTGCCGGCCAGCTCTTCTTGCCTGCCGGCCATTGATTTACCTTGCCTACCATCAATGATGCCTTGCCGGCCACCACTGATGGCCGGTCGGCCACCAGTGTTTTCTGCAGATATTTTATGCCAGCTGTTTGCACAAATGCTTGCATCTGTCCACACGTAGAGGGTTGGATCTCCTTGTATAGAATTCATGTTTTCTATATATAGGGGGTCTCCTCCCCCATTTTTGGGATTAGAAATTTTGGAAAAAAAATTCTCTCTCTCTATATATATATTTTTTTCTTTCTCTCTTGTAATTTTGTGCTTAGTTGCTTAGATACACTACACTTTTGCATATCAACCCATAACCAAAATTGATCGTCTTTGAGCTGAGGTCACTAGATGTCTTGATGGAGCTCTTGAAGGTGGTTTTGGCTTGTATTTGTGCCTAAAGTTGTGCTTGGCTTCAAGAGGTATAACACTTGTCTCTTAACTTGTTTTAGTATACTTGTTTCTCTACCTTCTACCACTGTTTTTGAGCTATAAAAATCTCTGTTTTAATGGGCTAAAATTAGTGTTTTAAGCCATTTAAGGTTAGGGGGGTATCTCACCCTTCTTTATTCCTTGCCTCTAAGGCTTTTGCACCTTTGTTTCCCACTTTCAAACCAACCTTTTTGGGCCTTTAACCATTGAATTTCAAAGTATTTTTAGTAGCAAAAAACATATTTTGAAGTCCAAAATTGGAGGGGTTAGCCTCCCCTCCTTGTGTCTTGTTTGCTAGCCTAGTTAACTCTATATGTTAGCATGATTTTCTAGCTTTTTGTAGCTATATTCCAACATGTTTTTGCCTTTGTTTTAGACTGCCTTAGCTCTGTTTTGGCTTGTTTGGGTCAATTGAGTCTTGTTTTGCATGGTTGTAATGTAAAGGTCCTCACAAGGGTGGTGTTTTAGGCCATTAAACACCCCTTGTTTGAGTTAATTGCATGTTTTAGTATTGTTTTTCACTTCATTTCAGCACCTAAAGCTCTACAACCTCTCTCATTTCTTCACTCTTTAATTTCCTTAGAGGGTTGTTTCAAACTTGGGATTCTTTAAGCTTGAGATATTGAGGTCCATGCTTAATGGTTTTATCCTCTTTTGAGGGTTCATTACCAATGGCATGAAGCTTCTCTCACACCTTAAACCACCCCTTGGTTGACACTTCTTTCACTTTAGAAAACTCTCACCAATGGACTTAATTGATTAAGTAATGGTTGGTAACTAAAATGAGTAAATAAAAGTGGCAAGTAAAATTGAGCAAGATAATGATTTGTGTGTTGTGTGTTCAATCGAACGTTAATTGAACACAAGGAAAATTGGGACATTTCATACTCAAAGTGATGAAATGTGCCAAAATTCCTAGGTCTCCATTGCCCTTGATATGCATGGTAAGGTGATGGTTCTTGGGTGTGTTGTTTTGCATTTATTGAGCTTGCATATCTTGAGTCACAAGCCATCATACTATGAAATTGCTTGGATTGGTGGTTTGTGGCTTAAGTTCATAACTCCTTGGATTTGTTCATGAAAAGGAGAGGTGAATTGTGCGGACAATATGTGAGAATGCCTTCCTTTTGCTCTGTTTGTCGTCTATTACAGCAGGTGAAACAGTGCATCAGTGGCCAGCAGGCCACCATTCATGGCCGGTAGAGCATCATTGATGGCTAACAGGCCACTCCCATGGCCGACAAGAGGGCGGTAGTGTTTACCAGTGGCCGGCTGGCCACTGATGCAAACCTTAGCAGAATGTTGGTAAGTTGGAGCAAAATGGTTCTGAAAGTGTTCAACTCTGCAAACAGAGGCTTTTGAGAGTGAAACAGAGGTCTTTTCGGGTGGTATCTGAGCATGTGCATCTTCCATTTCCTGAGGTGGAGTAGTGGCAGCGTAGTTAGAGGCTTTAATTGCTTAGTTTGCCTACATTTGTGTTGTAGCTTAATTAGTTAGCTTACAAACTAATTCATTCAAGTGATGTAATAATTAGTTAATTAGTTTAGCTATTTATTTCATTTTGGTTTGTAATAATTAGTCTAATTAGCCTAATCAGCTTAATTAGCTTAGCCTAGTTAGTTTTTCTTTATTCATTCGGACTCTCCTTCGCAAGAGCAAAATGTAACAAGGTGTATGTCTTCCAACACCACGTCTTTCTCTATTTTATTTAATCGCTTTTGATGGTTAGATTAGAGGCATGTTCCAATTAGCATACCTTATGCTTGCATCCATTCATCTTGTTTTGCATGCACCGAGGCTCAGTGCATCATTCAAACTACATTGTCATTTCAATACCTTCTTTGAATACGTGCTTGGACCACATGTTATTAAATTGCTTCATATGCCGTATTAGTAGCCGACCCTAGTAATTGCATATCGTATGTGTTGCATTAGTCATCTTGCAGAGCATAGACACCCCATTTTTGACTGACCTTAAGACTCAGACGTCATCGATTGAGCGCTCGGTGATTGCGCATGTTGTGCTCGTTTCGAGGTTTCGGAGTTTTCGGCTGAGTGCCTTGCCTCCGGGCCTCTGAACTCTTTGTGTTTCGGCTCGGTTTGCGGACCAAGCCTTGTTCCCCTTCCCTGGAGGGAGGGAGAGGTCTTGTAGACCATCCTTTTGTGGTTGTATACCACTTTTTGCAGTCGTAGACCACTTTTCCTGCTTGGAGACTAGTTTCCAGTTTTCGGAGCCTTCGACCACGCGCCTTGTCTCGGGACTGCTTAACATTCTCCGTTTGGTGTGGTTTTCGAACCACACCTTGTTGCCTTTGCCTAGAGGGACACTGTGGTCTGGGAGACCACTTTTGTGGTCGTAGACTACTTTTGGTGCTCGTAGACTAGTTTTCGAGTCTCTCGGCTGCGCGCCTTGCCTCCCGGACTCTCATCTTGCATCCTTTTTGGTTTGTTTTTGATACAAACCTTGTTTTCCTTGCTTGGAAAGTGGTACAAGGGTGGAAGACCAATTTTTCCCCTTGGAGACCACTTTCCTTCCTGCCAGCCAGTTTTCTGGTCGGGCAACTGGTTTTCTTAGTCTTTGGGCCACCTTTTCTGGTCGGCCACCACACCACCACCTTGGTTTCATGTTGTAGCCATCTCCTTCCCATGGCCGACCACTTTATTCCCTGGCCAACCACTTCCACTGGTCGGCCGACCAGTAGAAGTAGCTGGCCGACCACTTCAAGTGGTCGGCAACTTTCCAGCACCTTTTTGGAGATATTTTTAGGCCAGCTGTTACAGCTGGAAGGCACAAAAGCCATCCTCCATACACGTGTATGGAGGGATGGATTTAGGCCAAAAGCTTGTCCAACAGCTTATCCAACAAGCTTGTTGCTTGTTCTCTATAAGAGAGAACCTCCCCCCTTCTCCTCCAGGTTCAGATTTTGGTGCCTAAGAGTTATACATACATCTTTGTATCTATCATGCATCTTCTCTTCATTTTTGTGTTCAAAAGTGCATTTTCATTATACTATTGCACACAAACACACACTCAAACACTATACTCTTGTTGCTGAGGCTCTTTGAGGTTGGTTTTGGAGTCTTTGGACTGGTTTTGATCAAGGAAAGTTGCTGGAGTTGCAGCTTTAAAGGGGTTCTACAAGGGTGAGTTTCTACCCTTTTAAACCTTGCTTTTTGCTTAAGCTTTTAGCCCTATTTGCATGGTGTTTTAGGCTTCACTTTTAACTACAAAAAGTTCTAATTTTGCATGCTTGTAATGTTTGTTTAAGGTCACTTTTGTATTGGGGGTGGTCTACCCCCGTTTAGGCCTTGTTTGGCCTTGTTCTTGTGCCATCTTTTTAAGCTATTGGGACCACCTTGTTTTGGCCTTCTCACCACTGAAACTCAGAGGAATTTCAGTGGTGGAAATGGTGTTTTGAGGTCCCAAATAGGAGAGGGTCATCCCCTCTCCTTGTGTCTTGGTTGCTTGCTTTGAATGCCTCATGTTTGAGCATGTTTGTTAAGCTTATGTTGGCTCCATATTAGCATGTATTTGGGGTTATTTTGACATGGCATACCACTTTTTTGGTTTGATTTTGTCACCTCATGCATGCTTAATACACTTGTAGTGTAAATTTTGCAAACTAGTCTTGCATGCCTCGTGAAGTAGCACGTCTTTCTAGCTTGTTTTGGGGCCATCTCAGTATGTTTTTGGTGTTATTTTAACATGCCTTAGATCTTTTTTGGGTTGGTTTGATGCCCCCATGCATGCTCCATGCACTTGTAGTGCAATTCCATGAACTAGCCTAATGTGTATCATGTTTTAGATTGTCATTCTAGCATGATTTTGGCTTAACTTTAAGAAGATTTTGTCCATGTTTTAGCATGCTCTAGCTCTGATTTTTGTTGTTTTGGTTATGCATGCCATGCTTTGTATAACTATAATGCATTCTAGCTTGTTAGCTTTGTGTGTTGAGTCCACTAGCATGCATTACTTGGACTATTTTCATGATTTGGCATCATTTGAAATGTGATTTCAGTTCATGTAGTGTGGTCATACACTTGCATTTGTCACTTATTCCATGCTTTGAAGGGTTGGTCCTTTATGTCTTAAACATGGGTCATTGTGTATGCCTTCATGCCTAAGCTTGCAAGCTATCATTTCAATGTGTTTTTGGAGTTATTTTTCCATGATATAACTCTTATTTTTGTTGGCGAAGCCATCCCATGCTTGGTCTTGGTAGGTGTAGTGTAATCCTTCATTTTGGCCTTGCATATTCCATGCTTTATACCCTTCATGCTAGCTTGTTTTGGCTTCCTTCCATACATGTTTTAGCATCATTTTGACATGTTCTAGGACTATTTTGGGTTGCCTTGACCATATGCTTCATGTTTTGCATAGTTGTAGTACATATGCCTATGCTAGCTTCAAGCTTTGGGTACCATAGCATGCTTCATTTGCATCATGTACATAATTTGGCATCATTTCACATGACATTTTAGAGCATATAGAGTTTCCATGTGCCCATTTCTTTCACCCTTTGAGTGCCTCTAAGGGTTGTACATTGTTGCCTTGTTGCCTTGTTTGTGGCTTAGTTTGTATGCTTGCATGCCTAGGCATTTGAGCCCCCATCTTAGCATATTTTGGTCTTTGTTTTTACCCATTTGTGCTCTGTCCATGATTGGTTCATGCATTTGTTCCATGTATTGCATGCCCCCTTTGTAGTCCTCTTTACTGGCTTTATGCCTTAAGGACTCTTGCATGCCTTATTTGTGTTGTTTGAATGATTTGGCATCATTTCATACCTTATTTCAGTGTATATAGTGTTGTTACACTTTCACTTTTGTCACTCCTTGAGCACTCTTGAGAGTTATGCTCTTAGGCCTAATCGATGGGCCAATGCATGTGCATGCATTTACCTTGCCCTTTGTGCCTTAGTTTCATCATTATGGCCACTGATTTGGGCATGACTGAGGTCTGTCCATTTTGGTATAAGCCCATCGAGCATGTTATGTGAATGTTGTTACATTGCATCATGTTGTTGCATGCTTATGTTGCCTTGCATTGTGTATGCATGCATTAACCTTGACAGCATGCTCATGTTGCATTAGCATTGTTTGCATGTCATTAGTTTTGTTAAGATGATCATGTTACATTGCATTGAGTATGCCATGTCACATTGCATTGAGTATGCCATGTTGTTGTTTGCATTGTGTATGCCATGTTACATTGCTTTGTGTTATGCATGCTGTTGTTGCATTTGTTTGGATTGGGTATTAATCCAAACATGAGAAACGAGGGGCGTTTCATACTTGAAGTGATGAAACGTGCCTCAATTCTCGGTCACCGACCCTCTTGATCATACATGATAGAGTTCTAGGCTTTATGTGTTTATGTGTGCATTCATTTTACATTGAATTGTGCAATTTGACTTCTCGGTCATCATGCATCGAGATGCGTGATTGGTAGCCTGAGGGTCGAGAACCACACTCCCTTGAGCTTATGAAATGATAGGGAGGGTGGTTATGCACACATACCTTGCAAACACATTGCCATGCCCTTTCTTGCTCTCTGTTGCAGCAAACTGGAGAAGTGCAGCAAAAACTGGTCGGCCAACCAGAAAAACTAGCTGGCCAGCCACGTTTTCTGGTCTAGAGCAATGGAAAGTGGTCGGCCAGTGGCTAGAAACACCCCTAGGTGGTCGGCAGCCCTCTCACAGGTCCCCAAGGTGAGTTAGAAGCTTTCTGGAGCTTGGTGCAAGGTTCTGAGAACAGTTGCAAACAGAGGCAAATCGGGGCATTGCGATGGATTTCCGAACGAAGCGACCGAGCATGCATGCACTCCTCATCCCAAGGGCCACTTTTTACTGCTTTCCTTAGCTAGTTTATGCTTTGGTTCTGTACCTAAGTAGTTAATGCGTTTAGCTGCTTATTTGTATTTGATTAGCTAGTTAGTTAACTTGTCAGCTATTTAGCTTGTTTTGTAATAATTAGTGGTAGCTAGTTATTCAGTTTTTGTGATGTAATAATTAGCTTAATTAGCTTAGATTAGCTAGTTAGCTTCTTATTCGGACCCTCCGTCGAGAGGGCCAACTATTGTAATAAGCGTGCGTGTGTGTGATGCATGTCTTCCAACCCCCATTTCTGTCTCCCTTTCACTTAACCACTTATGATCGTTAGTTTTAGGGAATATTTCAATTAGCATACCTTATGCTTGCATGTGTGCATCCATTCATCTATTTTGCATGCACTGGGCTCGGCGCATCATACAAATTGCATTGTATTTCAATTCCAATTTGAATACATGGACCAAGTTGCATTTCACATGCCATCTTTAGATAGCCGAGCCTCTCTAGTTGCATTTTGCATTTGTTGCATTAGCCATCTTAACATGAACTAAGATCATGCATGATTTCTAACTAGTTCTCTGTTTTGGCTCGGAGTACACTGTCAGTGTTTACGCTTTAGCATACTGCATGTGTGTTAATGTTGCCATGAAAGCATGCTTGCCATGAGGCTAACTGCTTATTTGATATAACTGCCTGAATGCCTGTGGGTGAAGGTTGGATTGCTTGAATTGGAACAATTCATCAAAATCCCCGATTTAGCCTACTTGCGAGTAGCAAACTTCAAATCATTTTCACAAACGAACATGTAATGTTTTGTTCCAAATTAGGCGATCTAGTCTATACTTGTATGCTGTGCGCATCATGTAGTAAGATTGGCTAATTAACCGGAATAAGAGCACATGTGTTTTCAAAAACAATATATCATGCTTAGTAAAGGCCGATCTTTTGATCGGGCGAGCGGGGGTGCTCATGGCATGACCTTCCCCTCTCGTACCCAAGTTCCCGAGCCGAGGCAACTTTGGTAATGATGGACACGTGGCCTTAGGCACGAGTTAGGGTTTCCTAAATTTCCCCAAAATAAAACATTTAGGTGGCGACTCTATATCTGGCAAAGCAGTCCATGTTTGGCACTTCTTTATTAAAATCGATTTTTCAAAATGATTAGTCGGATTTGGACTCTTTGGTGATTTATCGGTCTCACATTGCACTTTGTGAGATTAGATTCAGAACCGTGACATTGAGTCTAAACTGTAGTAGCTCAGAACAAAACGAATTCGCGCCCTCGTGGCGCGGAGAGGAGAGTTCTCGAGGCGGTCTATAGTTTCTTACGACTCTGCTGGGGAGTTAGAGAACTTGGCTCAAACTCATGATATATTATTTTATCTACACTTATGTGTCTCTTTGCATTGCATTTGCATTGGTGCGCCTAAGTCACAGTGTTCGCCGTCTGCTATTCTTGAACGGTTTTCCGGAGGCTGTGTGCCATAAGGTTGACCGGTTACGGGCTCTGCCACGATGGGAACACAAACCTCGGTCGTTACCAAGGCACCCTTTTTGACCATTCGACCTAGTGCATGTCGGAGTCCATAGTGACTATTCCAAACTAGGACAGGTTGCTCACCCGAATATAGGTTGTTTGAAACCACTGCGTGCATAGTGAAATCCTAGCTCCTGACAAAATAGGACAGGGGAACCCTACCCCTCCATAGGGGTGTTTTGGCTCTCATTTGCTTGCTATGTGCTTTTAGAGTGTGCCTCTACAGGAATGCATGTATCAGTTTGCATGCCTAGGTATCAGGCCTGAGGGCATCAGTGTTTGGGAAATCAGATACCCAGGCCTGAGGGCATCAGTGGTTGGGAAATCAGATTCATGCAATGGCATCAGTGTTTGGGTATCAGGCCTGAGGGCATCAATGTTTTGTTCCAAATTAGGCGATCTAGTCTATACTTGTATGCTGTGCGCATCACGTAGTAACATTAGCTAATTAACCGAAATAAGAGCACATGTGTTTTGAAAAATAATATATCATGCTTAGCAAAGGCCAATCTTTTGATCGGGCGAGTGGGGGTGCTCATTGCATGACCTTCCCCTCTCGTACACAAGTTCCCGAGCCGAGGCAACTTTGGTGATGATAGACACGTGGCCTTAGGCACGAGTCAGGGTTTCCTAAATTTCCCTACATTAAAACATTTAGGTGGCGACTCTGTATCTGGCAACGCAGTCCATGTTTGGCACTTCTTTATTAAAATCGATTTTCCAAAACGATTTGCCGGATTTGGACTCTTTGGTAATTTATTGGTCTCACATTGCACTTTGTGAGATTAGATTCAGAACCATGACATTGAGTCCTAACTGCAGTAGCTCAGAACAAAACGATTTCGCGCCCTTGCGGCGTGGAGTCGGAGAGTTCTCGGGGCGGTCTACACATAGTTAGGAAACATGCATATTTTTCGAACTTACATCTTCTTAGCTTGGAGTACTAAGTGAGTTTTAATGTTTTAGCATACTTGCAAGAGTGTGAGTGATTGCCATGACTAGCATGCTTACCATAAGGCTAAATGCTTATTGGATAAACTGCTTGAATGCCTGTGGATGAAGGCTTGTTGCTTGGATTGGAACGATTCAATGAATGTATGTTTTAAGCCCACTTTGTTGAGTGGTAAATCAGTTTTAAGCCCACTATGTTTAGTGAAAAATTCGCAAACTTTAAGCCCACCTGAGGTGGCAAATTCAAACCCCTTTTTCGCAAAACAAACACGAAATTGAGTTATTCCAAATCGAGCAAACTAGTCTATACTTGCTTGAGTGCATCACGGAGTAAAGCTAGCTTAATAACCGGAATAAGAACACATAATGTTTATAGAAAATCATATCATAATTAGTAGAGGCCGATCTTTTGATCAGGCGAGCGGGAGTGCTCAATTCATGACCTTCCCTCTCATACCTAAGTTCCTGAGCCGAGGCAACTTTGGTGATGACGGACACGTGGCCTATGGCACGAGTCATGGGTTTCCTAAATTTCTCCAAAAATAAAATATTTAGGTGGTGACTTTGTATCTAGAAAAACAGTCCAATTTTTGCATTTTTTATTCAAAATCAATTTTCTAAACGATTTGTCGAATTTGGACTCTTTGGTGGTTATCAATTTCATATTGCACTTGTGAGATTAGATTCAGAACCCTGAGGGTCCGAACTGTAGGTTTTTCTTTCAAGCTTCCGAGAGGGGCCGCGAAAAAGTTGAGCTACAGTTTTTGGTGACTCGGCTTAGGATTTAGAGAACTTGACTCGAACTCATGATATGACATTTTATCTACATTTATGTGTTTCTTTGCATTTTCATTTGCATTGGTGTGCTTAAGTCACTGTGTTTGCCATCTACTATTCTTGAACGGTTTGCCAAAGGCTTGCTTGGAAAAGTTTGCCAAAGGGCTGACCATTTGCGGGCTCTGTCACAATGGGAACACAACCCTTGGATCTGGATTACCGCTGTACTGTTTGATCCTCCTTTCACTTCTCGGTGTTAGGTGTGAGACGTATATTAGGTAGTCTTGCTGAGGTACCCTTTTTGACCAATCGGCCTAGTTGCATATCGGGAACCATAAAGACTATTCCAAACCAGGACAAATTGCTTACCTGAATGCAAGATTGTGTGAAACCACTTGTTGTGCATAGTGAAACCCTAGCTCCTAATGAAACTAGGACATGGTGTCCCCACCCCATCATAGGGGTGTTTTGGCTCTCGCTTGCTTGATATGTGCTTTTAGAGTGAAACTCTATAGGAATGTATGTATCAGTTGCAAGTTTGGGTATCAAATTTGGGGGGCAGAAATCAGTATTGAGTGTAATATTGCAGCTTTTCATTACAATTGTGACTTGTTCATATCTGTGCTGAGGTGCTACGTGGTTTCTGATTTTTGTTTTCCTTTTGCTTTATTTCTTTTTGCAAGGTAGTTTATCACAATTGCTTCAGACAATTCTATTACCCCCCAAGCACTCTGGACCCATGTTAGAAGACTCTACAGATCTGGGGATCTTGTCAAGGGACAACCAGTGTTTGCTTCGCTCCCACCGGTTACGAGACAGAGGAGAATTTGGCATAATTCACCAGTTCAGTAATCACTTGCATCCAATCAGGATCAAACCTCTACATCTAGACCAGCAAGAGACCACTCGCCTATGCAGATGGCCCAGTATCCTTCAGGAATGGAAGACTTGATCCGTAATCTTCAACAAACCATTGAGGCCATGCAATAAGATGCTACCCACCAAGCTAAAGTTACAACCCGCCAAGCTGAAGTCATAAATAGGCTACAGTAGCCACAGCCGGTAGTAGCTTTCACATCTCATGTATCTCCAGTAGGTATTCTAGCACTCGGAGTCACTATCAATGTCCAGGACCCCGTTCCACCGTAAACCTCTAAGGCACAAGTGTACCAAACTAAGGCGCCATTTGAATTCGAGGTTGATCCCACTACACTGAAGGTCAACAAGCTAGAAAAGCTTTTCAAGCAGGCATAGGGTGTGAATTCAATCCTTGATATTGAGGATGGATACACTGACTCCGCAGTAACTCTGCCGGACAGATTCAAGATACTGCACATAGACCGGTTTGATGGCTCCGGGGATCCCATG
This sequence comes from Camellia japonica, assembly GCA_030407325.1. Taxonomy (NCBI): domain Eukaryota; kingdom Viridiplantae; phylum Streptophyta; class Magnoliopsida; order Ericales; family Theaceae; genus Camellia; species Camellia japonica. The sequence continues at coordinate 77,032,774 of JAPPVO010000010.1, read as the reverse complement.
GTCCATCTCCGGCTATTCTCAGATATTCTACGGCCAATGGGCCTTACCAGACTTTAAAAGCTATCGCTTTTCGGCCGAACCTTGTCAGGGATAGCGACTATCTGGTATGCGAAACTTGAAGACTCTGTGAAATAGAGCTGGGAAAAGATAGCTGGGGCCTTCATCGGATAGTACTCCTACAATACTTAGATCAAGGTCACAACGCGTGATCTTGAAGTAACTTGTCAAGAGCCAAATGAGGGCTTCTTGGACTTTGTAACGAGATTGAGGGCCAAGGCTTCGATGATGACTATCAGGCCATCCGAAAAGGATCAAATCAGAATGGTGGTCCGCAACCTGCAAGGAAAATTATTGCAGAAGATGATTGTCTTGCCCTTGTTTACATTCGCTGAGCTCCATGAGATAGGAGTCCAGATTGGAGATGCAATGAAACAAGTGTTGATAACTGATGAGAAGGAGCAACCTAAGAGGCCTTTCACACCCAGTTCCAATGCAACCACGAGTGGAAGCACAATTGCACGGCCATCTGACGTCAATGTCGTCACCACTATAGCCAAAATAGCCACCCCTTTCGCCAGTACATACCCACAAACCTTAACCTCAAACAACCAAGCCCAAACCCAAAGGGTCTTTACCCCACTATGTATGCCTTTATCCCAAGCCCTGAGGGTGCTGATCAAAAAGGAGCATCTTAAGCCATTAGAACAACGCCCACTACCCGATCTTCTTCCGCCTAAACACAACCCGTCCAAATATTATGCTTTTCACCAACAACATGGTCATGACACTGACCAGTGCTACAGGTTGCGTCATGAGATTCAAGATCTCATCGACAATAAGGTGATATCATCTCCTCAAAAACCCAACGTCACTACAAATCCTCTCCAACCACATAATCAAGTCCTTTCACCTTGGCATATAAACAACATCCACATACTGTTCGTCCCCTATGACCCCAACATATACATCACCCCTTCCCATCTACCTAAACTGGCATTATTCATCCCTGAGAGCACGAACTTGTGCATGATGAACACGTCTACACTCCAACCTGAACCTATGGTGCTGACAGCGGTAGATGAAGGGAGGTTAGCCTTGGTGGAAAATGTCAGTCTGTCACCCGAGGGCTCTGAGGACTTATCTAAAGGGGTGTGTAGACACCTTATTTTTGACCGCCCTTAAGACTTGGGCGCTACTGATTGTTTACTTGGTGATGAAAGTTGTGCAGTGCAAAGGTTCAATTTCTTCGGCAAGAGGAGCGTCAAATCCAAGCCTCACACCCCACTTTTGGACCAAAATGATTTTGACCCAAAAATTTTTAGACCTTAAAACCTTCTCTTTCAAAACATTTTTGAAAGAAAGTCTCTACGATGTTCCGAAGCTCTTATTTCGTTAAATGTTGCGCTTTTCGATAAACTGAGCAAGGACAAAGTGGAAATGAATGAAAGAGAGGTGAAATCTCTGAAAAATATTTAAAACATCTTGTTTAGTGGTTTGGGGTTGAAGAAAATTGGAGGAGAGGGAAGAAAACCCAAGTTGGGAGAGAAGATGGGCATGAACCGTTAAGAGAGAGTCGAGCAGCCCTCGCTTAATCAGGCCTATCCATTTTTATACTTGGATTTCAGATATAAGGCCACCATCGTTGGAAATTGGACTTCCGGGGCTTCATTTTGCACTCAATAATCTCCTGTAATTTTGATGTGAGTCGCCCACCATTGGAAAGCTTACTTTCGGGGCTTCATTTTGGACACAAGAATGACCTGAAAAACAGTCCGGACGAAGGAGATATGTCCATTTGAAGTTGGACTTGGAAAGTAGAATTTTGTTGTCGGCCACTAGTTGTGCTTGTCGGCCACTTAAGGTGGCTGGTCGGCCAGTTGAAGTGGTTGGTCGGCCACTAATGTCCAAAACTCAGATATTTTGCAAATATTTACCTCCAGGTGTCTTCCACAAGCTCCAGTTGTCCTGTAATCAGATATTTTGACCAAGGCTCATGTTTTTGCTATATATGGAGGCTATATCTCATATATTGAGAGGTTGGCAATTTTGAGAGCCTCTCTCTCTAGAAATCCTCTCTCTCTAGAAGATTTGTGAGCAAATTCTTCCCTCTCTCTAGAATCCTCTATCTCTCCTCTTGTTTTAGGCTTGAAAGTGAGAATTCCCTACATATTTGCATACACTTCCTAAACCAAAGTTGATCATCTTTGGGCTGAGGTAGCTTAGGACTTTGTTTGAGCTCCAAAAGGTGGTTTTAACTCAGAATTGGGGCTGTTTTTGCTGTTGTGCTTCAAAGGTAACCTCTTATCCCTTTTAAGCTCTTTGTGCACTATTGTTTTGCCATCTTTCTACACTGTTTTTGGGGTGGCATTGAACTACAAAAGCCTCTATTTTTAAGTGTTAAAAATGGTAGTTTGAGGCCCTTTTGGAGTTAGGGGTGGTCCACCCTCTTTTGTAGCTTATTTGCTAAACTTTGTGCCATCTTTCAAAGCTTTTGAAACCATCCTTTGTTTGGCCTTTCTACCACTAAAACTCAGAGGTTTTTCAGTGGTAGAAAGTTGGTTTTGAGGGCCAAAATAGGGGGGGTGGTCCCCCCTCCTTACATCTTGTTCGCATGTGTTAAGGGCCTAGTAGTTGAGCATGTTTTTCTACCATCTCTTGGCTTATTCTCAGCATGTTTTTGGCCTTATTTTAACATGTTATAACTCTATTTTTGGCTAGTTAGAGCACCTCTTGTTTGCCTCTTATACTTGTAGTGTAATCATGCTTGCTAGCCTAGCTTACTTGATGTTGTAGCCTATTGTTCTAGCTTAATTTGGCTACACTCCAGCATAATTTTGCTCATGTTTTAGCATGTTTTAACTATGTTTCAAGTGGTCTTGGTCACATGTGCTTTGCTTTGTATAACTATAGTGTAAATGGCCCTTACTAGCTTTGTGTTTTAAGGCTTTTAGCATGCTTTATTTGAGTTATTTGCATGATATGGCATCATTTAGCATGTGATTTCAGAGTATGTTCCTCTGTCATATGCTCATGCATTGCACTCTTTCATTACTTTTAAGAGTTGTGCCTTGAGCCTTGCTTGCAAGCTAACAAAGGAGCATGATTTTCTTGCTTGCTATGCTTCAATTTCAGCATGTATTGGCCATTGTTTTAGCATGTTTAAGCTCTATCCAGAGCTGGTTTGGTCATTTAAGCTTGGTATTGCTTGCTTCTAGTGTAATGCACTTCACTAGCTTTGTTGTTTTTGGCCTCGAACCTGTTGTGCACATGTTGATTGTATGATTTAGTGTCTTTAGCATGCCATATCAGCACTGAATTTCTGCAATCTTCCTCTATGCTTCACTTTTGAATTTGATTTTGAAAGTGGTCTTAAGCCCCTTGTTGGCTTAAGCATGGAATCGAGGCTCTCATGCCTAATGGTTTTAGCCTTCTCTTGAGGGTTTCTACTAACCAAAAGCATGAGGCTTCTTTCATGCTTAAGGTGCTTGTGGCTTAGGTCATCTTTCCAATTAGAGGACTTTCACATTGGACCAAATCAATTAAGGAATGGTTTGGTAATGTAAATGAGTAAACAAGAAATGGACCAAGTAAAACATGAGCAAGATAACATATGTATGCTACATTGCATGTGTTTGGATTGGACGTTAATCCAAACACAAGAAATATGAGACGTTTCATACTCAAAGTGATGAAACGTGTCGCATTTCTTGGTCGCTAACACCCTTGATCATGCATGATAGGGTGGAGGCACTTTCAGTCTTATGTGTGCATTCACTAAGCTTGTCAAAGCTTGGTTTTTGGGCCATCATGCATTGAGATGCTTGATTGGTGGCTTGAGAGCCAAGTACCACACTCCTTTGAGCTTGAGACATGATGAGAAGGGTGGTAGTACACACATTTCTTGCCAAATACATCGTCTTGGCTCTGTTGCTCTCTGTTGTAGCAAAGGCAGAATTCTGGAAAGAGAAGTGGCTGGCCGGCCACTTGCACTAGCCGACCGGCCAGTTGAGGTAGCCTACCGACCAGTTGAGGTGGCCGACCGACCACCTGCAGGGAAAATTGTCCAAAGTGTTCCTGTGTTGGGGCAGAATGAAACTGGAAGTTCGTATGATGTTCTGAGATCACCACGAGTGCAAACAGAGGCAACTCATGGCAAGGCAATGCATTTTCGGGCGAAGCACACCGAGCATGCATGTCTCCCTCCCCTTGAGGCTATTTTACTACTTTACTTAGCTAGTTAATTTGCCGGTTTTGTAATTAATTAGTTAATGTGCTGAGCTAATTTAATTCATCTCTGTAACATTCTAATTAGCTTAGCATAGCTAGTTTCAATTCGGTTTGTAATAATTAGTTAGTTAATTAACTGGTTTGTAATAAGTAGCTTTGCTTAGCATAGCTTAGTTCTTATTTATTCGGACCCTCCGTCGCAAGGGCATAATGTTGTAATAAGGGTGCGTGTGTGTGTGCATGTCTTCCAACCCCATTTCTTTCTCCCTTTTATTTACCTGTTTTCAGTGGTTAGATTAGGGCATGTTTCGATTAGCATACCTTATGCTTGCATGTTTGCATCCATTCATTTGTATTGCATGCACCGGGCTCGGTGCATCATTCAAACTGCATCGTATTTCAATACACTTACTTGAATACATGTTTCAAAGCATGTTATCAAGTGTTGCATTCATATGCCATCTTAGATAACCGAGCCTATTTAATTGCATTTTTGCATGAGTTGCATTAGGCATTTTAACATAGTCAAGAATCATGCATATTTCTAACTATCTTCTGTTTTGGCTTGGGGTACACTGTAAGTGTTTACGCTTTAGCATTCTTGCATGAGTGTGAGTGTTGCTATGATAGCATGCTTGCCATGAGGCTATTTGCTTAAGAGTTTTAACTGCATGAATGCCTGTGGATAAAGGCTTTATTGCCTGAATTGGAATAACTCGATGATTGTGAGTTTTAAGCCCACTTTGCAAAGTGGCAAAATCATGTTTTAAAGCCCACTTGAGGGTGGCAAATCCGCGCTTTAGCCTACCTGCGAGTAGTACTTTCAAACCATTTTCAAAAACAAACATGAGTTGTTTTGTTCCAATTCTCATGATTGAGTCTCTACTTGTATGCTGTGCACATCACATAGTGAGTTAGCTAATAACTGGATAAGAACACGTGTGTTTATGAAACAACATATCATGTTTAGTAGAGGCCGATCCTTTGATCAGGCGAGCGGGGGTGCTCATTTCAGGACCTTCCCCTCTCGTACCCAAGTTCCCGAACCAAGGCAACTTTGGTGATGATGGACACGTGGCCTTTGGCACGAGTCAAGGTTTCCTAAATTTTCCAAAAATAAAATATTTAGGTGGCAACTGTAGACACCCCATTTTTTACCGACCTTAAGACTCAGACGTCATTGATTGAGCGCTCGGTGATTGTGCATGTTGTGCTCATTTCGAGTTTCCGGAGTTTTGGCCGAGTGCCTTGCCTTCGGGCCTCTGAACTCTTTGTGTTTCGGCTCAGTTTGCGGACCAAGCCTTGTTTTCCTTGCCTGAGAGAAGGAGAGGTCTTGTAAACCCCTTCTTGTGGTTGTAGACCACTTTTCATGGTCGTAGGCCACTTTTCCCGTTTGGAGACTAGTTTCCGGTTTTCGGAGCCTTCGGTCGCGCGCCTTGTCTCGGGACCGCTTAACGTTCTCCGTTTGGCGTGGTTTTTGAACCACACCTTGTTTCCTTGGCCTGGAGGGCCACTGTGGTTTGGGAGACCACTTTTGTGGTCGTAAACCACTTTCGGTGCTTGTCAGCTAGTTTTCGAGGCTCCCGGCTACGCGCTTTGCCTCTCGAACTTTCGTCTTGCATCCGTTTTGGTTTGTTTTTGGTACAAACCTTATTTTCCTTCTTTGGAAGATGGTACAAGGGTGAGAGACCAGTTTCTCTCTCTGCAAACCACTTGGCTTCCTGCCAGCCAGTTTTCTGGTCTGACAACTGGTCTTCCTAATCTTTGGACCATCAAAAGTGGTCAGCCACCACACTATTTGCTTGTTTTCATGCTGTTGACCTTCTCCCACCATGGCCGACCACTTTTAATTTTGGGAGACCACTTATAGTGGTTGGCCGACCACTTAAAGTAGCTGGCCGACCACTTCAAGTGGTCGACTGCTTTTTGTCACCTTTTTGGAGATATTTTTAGCCAGCTGGTACAGCTGGAGAGCACTAAGCTTTTGGTTCTCTATAAGAGAGAACCTCCTCATCCCTCCTCTAGGTTCAGAAAATTTGGCCTTGAGTGATAGATATACACTTGTATCTATTTTTCCTTGTTTGCTCTTGTTTTGTGCCTTAAAGTGTAGTTTTGTCTCACTTTTGTACACAAACACACACTCAAACACCATCCTTGTGTTGCTAAGGCTTCTTGAGGTTTGTTTTGGAGTTCATGGACTGGTTTGAGCTCAAAGAAGTTGCTGGAGTTGCAGCTTTAAAGAGAGTCTTCAAGGGTGAGTTTTTAACCTTTTAAACCCCCATTCTTGCTTAAGCTTTTATCCCTACTTGCATGCTGATTTAAGTTTAACTCTTAACTACAAAAAGTTCTGATTTTTAGTCCTTAAAGTATTTGTTTAAGGTCACTTTTTTGTTAGGGATGGTTTACCCCCTCTTAGGCCTTGTTAGGCCTTGTTTTGAGCCATCCCTTTTGGCTCTTGTTTTAGCCTTTGCATGACCTTTCTACCACTGAAATCCAAAGGATTTTCAGTGGCGGAAAGGTGGTTTTGGGGTCCCAAATAGGAGAGGGTCATCCCCTCTCCTTGTGTTTTGTATACTTGCCATATATGCCTCATGTTTGAGCATGTTTATTAAGCTTGTGTTGGCTTGTTCCTAGCATGTATTTTGGGTTATTTTGCTATGGCATACCACCGTTTTTACTTGGTTTTGTCACTCCATGCATGCCTAATGCACTTGTAGTGTAAATCACATAAACTAGTCTTGTATGCTTCATGAAGTAGCATGTCATTCTAGCTTATTTTAATTCCATTTCAGCATGTCTTTGGTATTGTTTTGCCATGTCATACCTCTTTTAAGGTTTGGTTTGGTTAGCCTTTGCATGCTCTATGCACTTGTAGTGCAATTCCATGAAATAGCCTCACATGCATCATGCTTTAACATGTCATTCTAGCATGCTTTTGGCTTAACTCTAAGAAGATTTTGTCCATGTTTTAGCATGCTCTAGCTCTGATTTGTGTTGTTTTGGTCATGCATGCCATGCTTTGTATAGCTATAATGCATTCTAGCTTGTTAGCTTTGTGCATCAAGTCCACTAGCATGCTTTACTTGGCCTATTTGAATGATTTGGCATCATTTCATATATGATTTCAGTCCATGTTTCATGTTCATGCACTTGCATTTATCACTCATTCAATGCGTTGGAGGGTTTGTCCTTTATGCCTTAAACATGAGTCATTGCGTATGCCTTCATGCCTAAGCTTGTGAGCTATCATTTCAATGTGTTTTTAGGGTTATTTTGCCATGATATAACTCTAATTTTTGTTGGTTAAGTCATTCCATGCTTGGTCTTAATAGGTGTAGTGTGAACCACCTTATTTACCTTGCATTCACCATGCCATATGTCCTTCATGCTAGCTTGTTTTGGCTCCCTTCCATGCATGTTTTAGACTCATTTTAACATGTTCTATGACTATTTTGTGTTGCCTTGATCACATGCTTCATGTTTTACATAGTTGTAGTACAAGTGCCTAGGCTAGCTTCAAGCTTCGGGCACAATAGCATGCTTCATTTGTGTTGTGTACATGATTTGGCATCACTTAACATGTTATTTCAGAGTATTTAGCATTGCCATGTTTCCACTTCATTCACTCTTTAAGTGCCTTTGAGTGTTGTGCATTGTTGCCTAGTTTATGGCCTAGCATGTATGCCATCTTGCCTAGGTATTTGAGCCTTCATGTTAGCATGTTTTGGTCTTTGTTTAGACTTAATTAAGCTCTATCCATGATTGGTTCATGCCTTTGTGCCATATATTGCATGCCTCCTTGATAGTCCTCTTTGCTAGCTTTAATGCTTAAGGACCTTTGCATGCTATACTTGTGTTTGATTGAATGATTTGGCATCATTCCTTACTTAATTTCAGTGCATTTAGTGTTGTTACACTTCTTCATTTGTCACTCCTCGAGCCTTCTTGAGGGTGGTGCTCTTAGGCCTACTTGTATGGCCAATGCATTGTGCATGCATGCCTTGCCTTTTGTGCCTTTATTTTGGTGTTTTGGCCACTAATTTGGGCATGGCTGAGGTCTACCCACATTCGATTTAAGCCCATTGAGCATTGTGTATGCCATGTTACATCGCATCGTGCATGTTATGTTATTGTTCACATTGTGCATGCCATGCTCTTGATTTGCATTGTGTATGCCATGATCATATTGCATTGAATATGCCATGATAGTCATTGCATTGAGTATGCCATATTGTTCATTGCATTTGTGTACGCTATGTTCATTTGCATTGTGCATGCTAGTTGTTGTTCATATTGTTGCATGCTTATGTTGTCTTGCATTGAGTATGCATGCATTAGCATTGTGCATGCCAATAGCCTTGTTAGGTTGTTCATGTTGCATTGCATGTTTGCATGCTCAAGTCATATTTCATATTTGCATGCTTGTGTTGCATTGCATTTTTGCATACTCCATGTTACATAGCATTGTGCATGCCATGTTATGTGTTGTATTGTGTTTGGAATAGGTATTAGTCCAAACACGGGAAACGAGGGACATTTCATACTTGAAGTGATGAAATGTGTCTCAATTCTCGGTCACTGATGCTTTTGATCAATCATGATAGAGTTCTAGGCCTTATGTGTTTATGTGTGCATTCATTTTACATTGAATTGTGCAACTTTGCCTTTTGGCCATCATGCATTGAAATGCGCGATTGGTGGCCCGAGGGTCGAGAACCACACTCTCTTGAGCTTATGAAATGATCGGAAGGGTGGTTGTGCATACATATCTTGCAAATACATTGACATGCCCTTTCTTGCTCTCTGTTACAGCAAACTAGAGTCGGGCAGCAACAACTGGTCGGCCGACCAGTAAACCTGGCTGGCCGACCACTTTTTCTAGTTTGCAACAACAAAAAGTGGTCGGCAGGTGGTCTCCCTCCTCAACAACTAGTCGGCCACCCTCCCACAGGTTCCCATGGTAGAGTTTAAGCTTTCTGGAGCTTGGTGCAAAGTTCTGAGAACAATTGCAAACAGAGGCAAGTTGGGGCATCGCGACGGATTTCCGAACGAGGCGACCGGGCATGCATGCACTATCCTCCCTCTGAGGGCCTTGTTTTATTGCTTTACTTAGCTAATTTGGTTAGCTAGTTTACACTTTGGTTTGTACCTAATTAGTTGATGCGTTAACTATTCAATTTGTTTTGTAATAATTAGTTAATTAGCTTGATCTGTAATAAGTAGTTTCATTAGCTTAGATTAGCTAGTTAGCTTCTTTTCGGACCCTCCGTCGAAAGGGCCAACTGTTGTAATAAGCTTGCGTGTGTGTGATGCAAGTCTTCCAACCTCCATTTCTTTCTCCTTTTTACTTAACCGCTTACGATGGTCAGTTTTAGGGCATATTTTATTTAGCATACCTTATGCTTGCATGCTTGCATCCATTCATCTGTTTTGCATGCACCGGGCTCGGCGCATCATACAAACTGCATTGTATTTAAATCCTTATTTGAATACATGTTCCAGGTTACATTTCACATGCCATTCTAGAATAGCCGAGCCTATCTTAGCTGCATTTTGCATGTGTTGCATTAGCCATCTTAACATGAACTAGGATCATGCATGATTTCTAACTAGTTCTCTGTTTTGGCTTGGAGTACACTGTGAGTGTTTACGCTTTAGCATACTACATGTGTGTTAATGCTGCCATGAAAGCATGTTTGCCATGAGGCTAACTGCTTATTTGATATAACTGCCTGAATGCCTGTGGGTGAAGGTTGGATTACTTGAATTGGAACAATTCATCGAATCCCGAATTTAGCCTACTTGCGAGTAGTAAACTTCAAATCATTTTCAAAATGAACATGCAATGTTTTGTTCCAAATTAGGCGATCTAATCTATACTTGTATGCTGTGCGCATCACGTAGTAAGATTAGCTAATTAACCAGAATAAGAGCACATGTGTTTTCAAAAACAAAATATCATGCTTAGTACAGGCCGATCTTTGATCGGGCGAGCGGGGGTGCTCATTGCATGACCTTTCCCTTTCGTACCCAAGTTCCCGAGCCGAGGCAACTTTGGTGACGACGGACACGTGGCCTTAGGCACGAGTCAGGGTTTCCTAAATTCCCCCAAAATAAAATATTTAGGTGGCGACTCTGTATCTGGCAAAGCAGTCCATGTTTGGCAATTCTTTATAAAAATCAATTTTCCAAAACGATTTGCCGAATTTGGACTCTTTGGTGATTTATCGGTCTCACATTGCATTTTGTGAGATTAGATTCAGAACCGTGACATTGGAGTTCGAACTGTAGTAGTAGCTCATAGAATAAGACGAGATCCGCGCCTCCTCACGCGCGGATATCTGGGAGTTCTCGCGGGGCGCGTCTAAAGCGACCTTGTAATCTGGCAAAGCAGTCCATGTTTGGCGCTTTTTTATTCAAAATTGATTTTTCAAAACCAATTGCCAGATTTGGAATCTTTGGTGATTTATCAATCTTACATTGCACTTTGTGAGATTAGATTCAGAACCGTGACAGGAGTCCGAACTGTAGGATGACCAATTCGTGCCTTCTCCGAAAGGGGGGCGCGTAGAGAAATTCGGGCGCTACAGGGTGTATGACCCGTGCTGCTATACTGTGCCAATCAATCAAGTTAAGCCAGAAGTGGTGTTGCCGGCTGGGATGGAGGTCAGTGCAGTTTGAGAGGATGTTCCAAGTCAGGGATTAGATGATCTAGCCGACCTAGAGGAGGACATAGACAATTTGTAGTCCTTTGATGAGTAAGATCAAGGGGACGTGCATATTGATTGGTTTGATCTGAACGGATCGACAGACAACTCCGGGTGGCTTAGTGATAATCCTGACCAGGAGTAGGAACCTGAATCAAAACCTGAAGAAAAGGAATCAAGAGTAACTGTAGTGGCCAGAATGGCCAAAGACAAGGGGAAGTTGCCGGAGAGCACCGGTATTAAGAATTTGGCTCAAGAATTGGGTGTCGTGATTATTGCGGATACTGAACAAGAAGCCGTGTTGAAGTGGTTTGTGCAAAAAAGGGATCAATATAAACAGGAAGCTGGAATAGCTCAATGCCCTAGGGAGGATACTTCTGATGAAAGAATAATTAGACCGGAACTGGACAATTGCTTGTCTGTTGTCGAAGGAATATAGTGGGAGGATGATGATTTACATCTTGCCCACACTGATGAGGATTGGGGTAAAAACCTACCAAACAACACCTGGTATTATGAAGAGGTGGACCATATGACTAGGAATGGGCGGTACTTCAAGCCCCTACATTTGGACCAACCCGAGGCATCTGGGAAGGATAAAGAAGTCGAGAAGCAGAAGGAAAAGCAATTAGAAGAAGAGGTTGTGCTGAAACAGTTGAAGAAGATTCAAGCTAATATATCTATCTGGGGTCTGCTTATGGTTTCGCGAGTGCACAGATAGGCTGTACTGTTGGCGATGGATAAAGCTAAGTTGCCCATTGACACTACCCCGGAACAACTAGTAGGATTAGTCTTCTGGGAGGCGCTGTACCAACTTTGACCTTCTCAAATAGGAAATTGCCGCCGGAAGGCTCTGCACACAACAAGCCTCTATACATATTAGTGGAGTGTCGAGAAAAGTGGATACCAGTGGTATTGGTCAACACCGGGTCATCAATCAATGTCTGCCCATCTCGTACAGCCTATGCCATTGGTCTGAAACCGGCAGATTTCGTGCCTACATCCCAGGTGATCTGGGCGTATGATAACACCAGCCGAGAGGTGATCGGTACAGTACAGATTAGAGTTCAAGTGAGCCCGGCTCAACAGGATATTAAGTTTCACGCCCTCGATGTGCTGGGCACTTTCAATCTATTGCTCAGAAGGCCATGGTTGCACCAAGTGAAAGCTGTCTCCTCTACCCTTCACCAAATGTTGAAATACCCTCATGGGAAGGGGTGGCAATTGTGTTCGGGAATGCATCTATCTATTCTCCACCAAAGATAACTATGCCTGTGCTTGAAATTGTTCACAGCGAAGAGAATGTTTTCCTTTCAGGATTTACCCTGGCAGAGGTCCGGGCAGTACAGGCCATCTTGGCATCAGATGAGGGTTTATATGCCAATGCTTAATTGATCTACTTCATGAACAAGCTCCAACACGTGCCAGGAATGGGTTTGGCAGAAGTGGTCGAAAGGGCGTTACTACATTGGCCGAAGTGCCACATAATCCACATGCCTTTGGCCTTGGCTATACGCCCACCAGAGAAGATTGGGTTAGGAAAGGAAAAGAGATAGCAGGAAGAGCCAGAGCTAAGCAAAGCGGGAAGCACTATGAGACACCCCATTTTTGACCGTCCTCAAGACTTGGATGTCATTGTTTGAACACTCGATGATCATCCATGCTCGTGTTCGTTTTGAGTTCCTAAAGGTCTCGACTGTGCGCCTTGCCTTGGAGCCTCTCAACTTGTCTGTTTTGTGCTTGGTTGTTGACCAAGAGCTTGTGGCTTTGTTTCTGAGGGAAGGGGGTGGCTTGTTGGCCAGCCCTACAACCCATCGGCCAGGCCCCTTGCCCATCGGCCATTCCCTCTTTCCATTGGCCATCAGTGGTGGCCGGTCGGCATCACTGATGGCCGGTCGGCCACACTTTTTAGCCGAGGCCCTTTTCTTTGATTTTTCAAATATTTTTATTGCCAACTGTGCCAGTTGGTGAGCATAGAACTCATCCTCCATACACGTGTATGGAGGGATTGCACCAAGCCTCTAGCTTGTTCAACAAGCTTGAGACTTGGATTTCTATAAGAGGGCAGGTCCCTCTCCCTTTCCAGAGGTTCAGAAATTTGAGATGCAAAACATATCCCTCTCTCTCTATATTTCTCCCTCTCTCTCTATATTCGCACTTGTTTGTGCCTTAAAGTGGTTTTTCTTCACACTTTTGCACTAAAGCATCTAGTGAAACACCTTCACTCTTGAGTTGACGTTCTTGGAGGTTGCATTTGAGTGGTTAAAGCTTGGTTTTGCCTCAGAAGTGGCTGCTTTGAAGTTGTTCTTCAAGGATGAGTCTTCACCCTCTTTAAAGCTTTGTTCTTTCATTGCTTACTTAGCCATCTTTGCATGCTTCTTTTGTTTAACTTTCAACTATAAAAAGTTTCATTTTTAAGTATCAAAAATGGTTGTTTGAGGCTTGGTTTGAGTTAGGGGTGGTCTACCCCCTTTGGTGGCATGTTTGGCTTTGTTTTGTGCCATCTCTTTAGGCCTTTGAGATCACCTTTTCTTGGCCTTTTAACCACTGAATTCCAGAGGAATTTCAGTGGTGGAAAGTGTGTTTTGAGGCCTCAAATAGGAGTGGGTTGTCCCCCCTCCTCTTCTGTTGTTTGCTTGTGTTGGTGGCTCACCAAAAGAGCATGTATTTCTATCTTCTTGAGGCTTTGTTTGAGCATTTTTTTGTGATTTTTCAGACCTGCCATGACTCTGTTTTTGGCTGTCTTGGTCACCTCTTGCATGCTTCTTGTACTTGTAGTATAATCCTACTTGTAGCTTTGCAAAGTAGCATGTCTTTCTAGCATGTTGAGGCTCTATCTTAGCCTGTTTTTGTGACTTTTCTAACATGTTATAACTCTATTTTGAGTTGGTTTGATCATTTGTTGCATGCTTCATGTACGTGTAGTGCAATCCTCCCTATAGCCTTAACATGCATCATGCTTTGGACCATCATTTTAGCATGCTTTTGGCTCCACTCTAGGGAACTTTTACTCATGTTTTGCCATGCTTAAGCTCTGTTTTAAGTTTTTTTGGTCATGCATGCCTTGCTTTGTATAGCCATAGTGCAATCTTGCTCACTAACTTTGAGTTTCCAAGTCACTAGCATGCATTGCTTGGGCTATTTGCATGATTTAACATCATTTGATATGTCATTTCAGAGCATGTTTCACTGTCATGCCCTCACATCTTTCACTCTTTTAATGCTTTGGAGAGTTATGATTTATGTCTTAAACATGAGCCAATATGTATACCGTCTTGCCTAAGCTTTTGGGCTACCATTTCAATGTGTTCTGGGTCTTATTTTGCCATGATACAACTCTATTTTTGGTTGATTAAAGCATCCCTCATTTGCTTCTTACACTTGTAGTGTAACCATGCTCATTGGCCTTGCATGCTTGGTGTTTTGGCTTACCATGCTAGCTTGTTTTGGCTTCATTCGTGCATGTTTTGGCATTGTTTTGACCTGTCTTAGGACTGTTTTGAGTCATCTTGGCCCTTTGGGGCTTGCTTGATATGGCTATGGTGCAAGTAACTTTGCTAGCCTTAAGCTTTGAGCCTCCTAGCATGCCTCATTTGTCATATGTGCATGTTTTGGCATCATTTGGAATGATATTTCAGAGCATATAGTGTTGTCACACTTCCATGTTTTTCACTCTTTAAGTGCTCTTAAGAGTTGCACCTTTATGCCCTATTCATGGGCCAATGCATGAGCATGCATTTTATTGCTTTCAATGCTAGCATTTCAGAGCATTTTGGCCATTATTTTGGCATGCATGAGGACTATTTGGGGTTGGTTTAGTCCATTGAGCATTGTATTGCATGCCTCTTGTATGATGCTCTTTACTTGCTTTGATGCTTTAGCCTTCAAACATGCCATGCATGCATTGTTCACATGATAGAATCTTGTGCATGCCATTAGCATTGATAGGTTGATCATGTTGTACGTGTTGCGTTGTGTTTGGATTGAGCGCTGATCCAAACACAAGGAATGTGGCACGTTTCGTACTTGAAGTGATGAAACGTGTTGCGTTTCTTGGTCGCCGACCCTCTTGATCAATCATGATAGAGGCTAAGGCCCTTATGTGTTGTTTGAGCATTCATCAACATTGTGCAAGCTTGACTCTTTGGCCATCATGCATTGAGATACATGATTGGTGGCTCGAGAGCCGAGCACTACACTCCTTTGAGCTTGAGATATGATAAGGAGTGTGGTTGCATACACATTTACTTGCAAATACACTGACATGCCTCTGTTTGTGCTCTGTTGCAACAAAAGGAGAAATTGCAGGAAGCAGTGGCCGACCGGCCACCAAGGTTGCCGATCGACCATCACAAGTGGCCGATCGACCATCAACTTTGGCCGATGGCCATTCCTCTTGGCCGACCATCCTTCAACATGTTCCTAAGGTGGGTCAGAAACATTTTGGAAGTTGGCACAATTTTCAGAAGTCCAAAAGAGTGCAAACAGAGGCATTATGAGGCACGATAGTGGATTTCCAAGCGAAGCCGACCGAGCATGCATATCCCCCTCGCTTCCCGAGGCCATTTGTTTAAATTGCTCAGCTAAACTAGTTCATTAGCTTAGTTATGTTGTAATTGATTAGTTAAATGTATTTAATTAATTAATTCATTTTGTGTTTCAATTAGCTTAGATTAGCTAATTGTTCAATTTGTGTTGTAATAATTAATTAGCTAGTTAGTTAATTAGTTTGGTTTGTAATAGTTAGCTTAATTAGCGTAGCTAGTTAGCTCCTTTTTATTCGGACCCTCCGTCGAGAGGGCACAATGTTGTAATAAGTGTACGTGTGTGTGATGCATGTCTTCCAACCCCATTTCTTTCTCCCTTTTATTTACCAGCTTTTGATGGTTAGTTTTAGGGCATGTTTCAATTAGCATACTTATGTTTGCATGCGTGCATCATTTATTTGTCTTGCATGCACCGGGCTCGGCGCATCATTCAAACTGCATCGAATTTCAATACCTATTTGAATACATGTATCAAGTGTTGTAAATCATATGCCATCTTAGAATAGCCGAGCCTATTTAGTTGCATTTTTGCATGTGTTGCATTAGGCATCCAACATACCTCGGATCATGAATTGATTACTAACTAGCTTCTTTTTTGGCTTGTAGTACACTATAAGTGTTTACGCTTTAGCATCCTTGCATGTATGTAAGTGTTGCCATGAGGCTATCTACTTAAGTGCTTAACTGTATGAATGCCTGTGGATGAAGGCTTCATTGCTTAATTTGGAACAATTCATCAAAATATGAGTTTTAAGCCCACTTGAAGTGGCAAATCATCATGTTTTAAGCCCACTTGAGGGTGGCAAATCCACATCTCTAAGCCCACTTGAGGGTATCTGCGTCTTAGCCTACTTGCGAGTAGCACTTTCCAAACCATTTTCGAAAAAACAAACATGAGATGTTTTGTTCCAAATCGAGCGATTTAGTCTATACTTGTATGCTGTGTGCATCACATAGTAAGCTAGCTAATAAACCAGAATAAGAACACATGTGTTTTCAAAAACAAGATATCATGTTAGTAGAGGCCGATCCTTTGATCAGGCGAGCGGGGGTGCTCATTTCAGGACCTTCCCCTCTCGTACCCAAGTTCCCGAGCCGAGGCAACTTTGGTGATGACAGACACGTGGCCTTAGGCACGAGTCGGGGTTTCCTAAATTTCCCAAAAATAAAATATTTAGGCGGCGACTCTGAAATCTAGCAAAGCAGCCCATGTTTGGTGCATTTTGATTAAAATCAATTTTCCAAAACGATTTGCCGGATTTGGACTATTTGGTGATTTATCAATCTTACATTGCACTTTGTAAGATTAGATTCAGAACCGTGACAAGAGTCCGAACTGTAGTAGCTAAGAACTACAATTGGCGCCCTCGCACGCGGTGCAGAGTTCCGGCGGTCTGCAGTTTCTGGAGATTCTGCTGGGGATTTAGAGAACTTGACTCGAACTCATGATATGTTATTTTGTTTGCACTTATGTGTTTCTTTGCATTGCATTTGCATTGGTGCGCTTAAGTCACAGTGTTTGCCGTCTGCTATTCCTAAACAGTTTGCTGGAGGCTTGCTTTGAGAAGCGGGCCATAAGGCTGACCGGTTACGGGCTCTGCCACGATGGGAACACAAACCTCGGTTGTTACCGAGGCACCCTTTTTGACCATTCGACCTAGTGCATATTGGAAACTACAGTGACCATTCCAAACTAGGATAGGTTGCTTACCCAATTGTAGGTTGTTTGAAACTGCTGCGTGCGTAGTGAAACCCTAGTTCCTGACAAATTAGGACAGGGAAATCCTACCCCTCCATATGGGTGTTTTGGCTCTTACTTGCTTGATATGTGCTGTCAGAGTGTGTCTCTACAAGTTGTGTGTATCAGTTTGCAAGTCTGGGTATCAGGCCTATGGGCATCAGTATTTGGAGGAATCAGTTTTACCTGAGGGTATCAGATTTGGGGCAGTGATTTCGGAACAGTGATCAGTATTGAGAATAGTGTGTTCAGCTTACAAATGCCAACTGTGTGTTGTCTTAAGCCGAAGTGCTGTCCATTTTTCTGCTTATTGTTTCTTTATTATGTTTCATTTATCTTTTTGCAAGGTAGTTTAGCATCATTGCTTCCGACCAGGCAGATACCTCTCGAGCACTCTGGACCAGAGGTCGAAGACTTCATCGATCCGAGGATCTAGTTGACGGACAAGCAGTGTTCCTTTCATTACCCCTGGTTACTAGACGGAGGTCAGTTAGGCACAGTTCATCGGTACAGTGGTCACTAGATCAGCGGTCCTTATCCACCCCACCAGTGAGTAGTTGGATTGAGATTTTCGTTTCTACCGCAGAGAGAGATATACCTGTTGTTCAGTCAGATCAGCACCTTATAGCAAGTATGGAGGACATGATGCGTCAGCTCCAAGGGACCATGCAAGCCATGCAGTGGGATGCTGCCCGCCAGGTAGAGTTTGCCGCACGTCAGGGAGAGGTTGTGGCTCAACAGACAGAGCTAATTGCCAGACTTCAGCAACAACAGCAACCACAACAAGCTGGAGCATCTGCTTCATATCCACCCCCGCCTACACCTAGAGTTCCAACACTCAAGGAGACTGCAAACATCCAGGAAAATACGGACGTCCCAATAGGGCCAGTTCCATTCCCAATCCTACCTCAGCTGTCCAAAGCACTGACTAATCTAGTGGATACACCGTTTGAGTTTGAGGTGGATCCAACAGCACTGAAAGTGAGCAAGTTAGAAAAGCTATTCAAAAAAGCTCAAGGCGTTAATTCCATTCCGGACATAGAGGATGGATACACCGATTCGGCGGTGACTTTGCCGGACCGGTTCAAGATGCCGCCTATAGACCGTTTTGACGGTTCTGGGGACCCCATAGTATATCTCCATTTGTTCTCGGATATCCTAAGGCCAATGGGCCTCTCCAGATTGCAAAAGCTTTCCCTCTTCGGCCGGACCCTGTTGGGTGTTGCGGCTATTTGGTACGCAAAGCTGGAGGACTCTGTCAAGAGAAGTTGGGAGGAAATGGCTGAGGCCTTTATAGCTCAATACTCCTACAACACACAGATCGAGATCACAACTCGTGATCTCAAGACAACTAGACAGGAGCCGAAAGAGGGCTTTTCTGACTTTGTAACCCGTTGGAGAGCCAAAGCTTCTATGATGACCATTAGGCCGGTCGACAAGGATCAGATACGGATGGTTGTGCGCAACCTCCAACCCGAGCTGATGCAAAAAATGATCGTCTTACCCCTTCCCACCTTTGCGGATTTACACGAGATTGGGGTACAGATTGAGGACGCCATGAAGTAGGGTCTCATTGACCACGAGAGAGAGCAGCCCAAGAGGGCATTTACACGCAGTTCGAATGCAGGCACGAGTAGTGCTACAGTTGCCAGAACTTTCGATGTGGGCATAGTCACCACCACTGCTCCAAAAACACTTACAGCTACACCCTTTACCGGTGCGTCCAGAACCAGCTCACAAATAGCCAGATATCCACCCCGAGGCCAGAGAACGTTTACTCTACTGTACATGTCTCTGTCAAAGGCCCTGAGGGTCCTGATCAAGAAAGGGCATTTGAAGCCTCTGGAGCTGCGGCCATTACCAGACAAACTTCCTTCCTCCCATAACCCAGCTAAATATTGTGCCTTTCACCAACAGCACGGTCATGACACCGATTGGTGCTATAGACTGCGTCATGAGATCCAGGATCTTATTGACAATAAGGTGATTGCGCCTCCAGAGAAGCCGAATGTCACCACCAACCCACTCCCACCACATAACCAAGCTCCATTGCCCAAACACATCAACCTGATCCAAATAGCTGCCATTCCATATGACCCAAGCATATACATCACACCCTCCCACCTACCCAAGCCTGAGGTGTTCATTCCAGGCAGCACGGACTTGTGCATGTTGAGCATCTCCCAAACCCAACCTGAACCGGTGGTGGTGACCGTCGAAGACAGAACCAGGATGACTTTGGAGGCAGAGGAGAATGTTGATTCAGAGCCTGAGGGGTCTGGGAGCTTTGTGTATAACCTGAGTGGTTATATCACATCAACAGACCAGGTTAAGCCAAGGGTAGAGTTGCCAGTTGAGGCAGAGATCAGTGTGGTTTGGGAAGATGGACCGAGTCAGGGGCTAGATGACCTAGTAGAGTTGGAAGAGGACATTGCAAATCTGCAGTTCTTTGAAGAGCAGGACTCAGGGGATGTGAACATCAACTGGTTCGACTTGGATGGATCTACAGAGAATACGGGTTGGCTCAGTGACCAGCCAGATGTTGTTGAAGAATCTCAGCCAGAACAGGGACCGTTAGAGACGGGAACATCAGTAGTGGCCGGAATGGCCGAGAATCAGGAAACATCGCCGAAGAGCACCGGTGTAAAAATTTTGCTCGGGATCCGGGTAGTTTGAGTACAGTAGGCACTGAACAGGAGGCTGCATTGAAGCATCTTGAGCAAGAAAAGATTAAGGATCTTGAGAGGGCTAGGAAGGCCAAAGCCCCCGCGGGGATGGAATGTGCTGTGGGCACAAGAACAGTTGCAACGGAACCGGACAGCTATCTGTCGGTTGTCGACGAGATGTGGTGGGAAGACGACAACTTACGTCTTGCCCACACTGACGAAGATTGGGGGCAGAACCAACCGGATGACACCTGGTACGTTGAGGAGGTTGACCATATGACCAGGAGTGGGTGGTATTTCAAACCCCACACTTGAATCAGCCGAAGGCGTCCGGGAAGGACAAAGAAACAGAGAGGTAGAAAGAAAAACTGCTCGAAGAGGAGGTTGTATTGAAATAGCTTAAGAAAATCCAAGCAGACATGTCCATCTGGGGACTGCTTATGGCCTCAAGGGTTCACAAACAAGCTGTCCTTTCTGCCATGGACAGGGCTAAACTTTCAATCGATACGACTCCTGAGCAGTTGGTAGGGTTGGTTTTCCCAGGAGGAGCTTCCCTGACATTGACCTTCACTGACAAGGAACTGTCGCCTGAGGGCTTAGATCATAACAAACCGCTCTATACCTCTGTCGAGTGTAGAGAGAAATGGATACCGGTGGTCCTTGTTGACACAGGATCTGCTATCAATGTGTGTCCGTCGAGAACGGCATATGCTATCAGGTTGAAGCCCGTGGATTTTGTGCCTACTGCCCAGGTGATACGGGCCTATGATAATACCAGCCAAGAGGTGATGGGGTCGTACGGATAAAGACTCAAGTTGGTCCGGGGCAATAGGACATTGAGTTTCATGTCTTGGATGTTCTCGCCACATTCAATCTACTCCTGGGGTGGCCGTGGCTGCACCAAGTGAAAGTCGTCTCTTCCACCTTACACCAAATACTGAAGTACCCCCACAGGAAGGGGATGGCAATCATTTTTGGGAATTCTTTGATACATCCACCGCCAGAGGTTTCTACACCAGTTCTGGAGATTGAGCATGGCACGGAGGACGTATTCTTGTCAGGATTCACCCTAGCCGAGGCCCGGGTTGTACAAGACATGCTAGCTGTTGATGAGGGGTTATACGTCAGCGCACAATCTGTCTACCTTATGAACAAGCTTTAGCACATCCACGAGATGGGATTGGGGAAAAGTGGCCGGAAAGGCATTGCAGCATCGGCTGAAGTGCCACACAACCCATATATCTTTGGCTTAGGTTATCTGCCTACCAAAGAGGATTGGGCGAGGAAAGGAAAAGAGATGGCCGGAAGAGCCAAGGCAAAGCAAGCTGGGAAGCATTATGAGTTGATGCACCGACCTATCCAGGGAACCCCAAACGGACGCTTTGTCCGGGAGGGGAAAGATTTCCCGTTCTGCGGCTTTCTGGAGCCATGGCTAAATGTAGAGAGGTAGCACTTGCCGCGATTTGAGATTTTCTTTAACTTGCAATTGTTCGGGAATGAAGTTGCCGAAGAGCAGACAGACCCACCAGCTGAGGCTGAGCAGTGCAAGGAGGAGGATTCCGAGAGCATAGAAATTGAGATGGGGGTAGCACTGGCTTGTCTACTCTCAAATCCTCAGATCGTACTGGAGTGCTTGGGGGATAACTTCTCAGTTTCCATGATCGGGGATGAAGCGGCTGTGGACCCATCTTCAGGCATTCTTGATGCATCCATCGCACCCTCTCTCATCTGGTAATACAATGAGGGCATTTTATCGAGCAGTTCTGGGTCAGGTAGTGAGCCGGAATCTGATTCCACTGTGTCTGTGGAGTTGGAATCAGGTTCCAGCTCGTCTGAGTCTGAGTCCGATATTCTTGACGGTGATAACCCGGATGCCATTGTCCTGTCCAGGTCATCTTTTTCTTTTTCCTTTGAGTCTGTTGTAACAGAGGAATCAGGCAGACTAGATGTTATTAATGAGAATGGTATGGCTATGGCTTCCGAGTACTTTTCTGTGCCTTTAATTTATTGCATTAATCAGGATTTCAAAATTTTGATGAAAACGACGAGGAAGAAATTCTTCCGGTTTTGAAATCTTTACTTGATCAAGAGCAGGAGAGGTTTGTAAAACCTTTGGTTGATGAAATCACCACAATTAATGTTGGTACTGAGAAGGACCCGCGGCTGGTCCAGATCGGGTCCACGTTGTCTTCAGAGGAGCGCGAGCGCTTAGTCGCTTTATTAAAAGATTTCAAAGATGTTTTCGCGTGGTCCTACGAAGACATGCCTGGAATCGATCCTGAGATTGTACAGCACCAGATCCCTCTTGACCCAGAGGCCCGACCTATTAAGCAGAAGCTCCGAAGGATCCACCCGGACTGGGCTTTGAAGATCAAAGAAGAGGTCACCAGGCAGATTGACGCAGGGTTCCTGTTGGTATCTGAATACCCTACTTGGTAGGCCAATATAGTTTCGGTGCCGAAGAAGGACGGCAGAATTCGGGTATGTGTGGACTTCAGGGATTTGAACAAAGCCAGTCCGAAGGACGACTTTCCTCTACCGCATATCGACGAATTACTAGACTTCACTGCTGGGCATGCGCTGCTCTCATTCATGGATGGGTTTTCAGGCTACAATCAGATTTTGATGGCACCCGAAAATAGGAAAAAGATTGCTTTCACCACCCCGTGGGGAACCTATTGTTATAGGGTTATGCCGTTTGGGTTGAAGAATGCTGGGGCTACGTATCAACGGGTTGTGACCATAATTTTGCACCATATGATCCATAAAGAGGTTGAGGTATACGTGGATGACATGATTGTCAAGTCCAAGGAAAGAGAGGGCCACTACACCGCCTTGCAGAAATTCTTCCAACGGATCAGAGAGTATCGGTTGCGACTGAATCCTCAGAAATGTACATCTGGTGTTACAGCAGGGAAAATGTTGGGGCTCTTGATCACACAAAGGGGTATCGAGGTCGATCCTTCCAAAATCAAGGCCATCTTAGAAATGCCACCACCGAGGACTAAAAAGGAGGTGCGAGGCTTTCTGGGTAAAGTGCAATTCATAAGACGGTTTATCGCAAAATTAACCTTGACTTGTGAACCACTCTTTGGTCTCCTAAAGAGAGGAAAGAAGTTCCAATCAGATGACTGATGCCAAGTTGCTTTCGAGTAGATCAAGCAATATCTACAGAACCCACCTGTGTTGTCACCGCCTGAGCCGAGGAAACCGTTATTCTGTACCTATCAGTGACTGAAACGACAATGGGCTGCATGCTTGCACAGGAGTCTGTGGACAAAGTGGAGAAAGCTATCTACTACTTGAGCAAGAAAATGCTGGATTACGAGACCCGCTACACTCCGCTGGAGAAGGCTTGTCTGGCCTTGGTATGGGCTACCAGGAAGTTAAGGCACTACCTGTTAGCTCACACTGTAATACTGGTTTCGAGATTAGATCCCATCAAATATCTCTTCGAGAAACTAGCACTTACGGGTGGGCTAACCCGCTGGTTGCTTTTGTTTTCCGAATTTGATCTGAAGTATATGACGCGCGAGTCAGTAAAAATGAGAGCGATAGCGGAGTTCCTAGCCGACCACCCAGTTGAAGGGGATGAAGCAATTGAATATTTGTTCCTAGACGAGGCCATTCTGTATATTGAAGAAGAGACTTGGACGATGTACTTTGACGGAGTGTCAAACCAATACGGGTATGGGATAGGGGTGTTGCTGATAGCACCTGACAAGTCCTGTATACCTCTAGCATTCAAACTCTGGTTCAAAGTGTCGAACAATGAGGCAGAATATGAGGCATGTATTGCTGGACTAGAAGCCGCCCTGGAACTAGGGGCAAAATGGTTGGATGTCATCGAGGACTCGAACTTTGTTGTATCTCAAGCTAAAGGAGATTGGAAAGTTAAAGAAGAAAAGATGAGAATTTATCACCAGACCTCGGATGTTCTGATTCCTCGATTTGAGAAACTGAACTTCACCCATCTGTTAAGAGAGAACAACAGGTTAGCTGATTCATTAGCAACTCTATCTTCTATTATAGACATCCCTTTCGAAGTCCGGATGCGTCCGATCATCGTTGAACAGAAATCCGTGCCGGCCTACGAGCTGATTGCTGCCATAGATGAGGTACAAGATCAAAACCCCTGCTATTACGACATCTGGAACTTCTTGGAAAATGAGGCATATCCACCAGGGGCAAATGCCAAAGACAAGAGGGAAATTCGAAGAATGGCTGCTCAGTTCATCATCTGCGGGGGTAAATTGTACAAGAGGGGTCATCTTGGGATGCATAAGCTATGCGTTGATGCTGAAGAATCCAAGCGCCTGATGGAGGCCATCCATGGAGAAGAGTGCGGAGCGCACATGAGCGAGGTGATGCTAGCCCGAAAGATCCTTAGGCAGGGTTATTACTGGTCCACTATGGAGGAGGATTGTATTGGCTTTGTCCGGCAATGCCACAAATGTCAGATCCATGCAAACCGCATGAACATTCCACTGTCGAAGCTGTACAACATGACTTCACCATGGCCGTTTTCAGTCTGGGGGATTGATGTAATTGGGGCTGTCACTCCGCAGGGGTCCAATGAGCATGAGTATATTCTGGTAGCGATAGACTACTTTACGAAGTGGGTTGAGGCCCAATCTTACGTTGTGCTGAAGGCATCGCATGTTGCTAAGTTCATCAGGAACAACATCATTTGTCGCTACGGGGTCCCGAATGAGATTATTTCGGATAATGGTTCCCACTTCAAGAAGGAGGTGATCGACTTGTTGGAGAAATACAACGTGGCTTTTCATAAGTCATCTACATATCGGCCGCAAACCAACGAAGCAGTTGAGGCCGCCAACAAGAATATCAAGCACATTCTGCAGAAGATGGTGGAAACCTACAAGGACTGACCAGATAAGCTGCCATTTGCTCTTTGGGGCTACCGGATTTCAATTCGAACTTCTACAAGGGCAACTCCATATTCCTTGGTTTATGGGATGGAGGCGATTCGGCCTATCGAAGTTGAGGTTCTGTCATTACGGGTATTGGCTGAGTGTCAGATAGCCGAGGCAGATTGGTAGCAAAGCAGGTTCGAAGAACTCATGCTCTTTGATGAAAGAAGGCTGAAAGCACTGTATCAAGTCCAGGGTTATCAACGAAGAATTGCCAGGGCTTTCAACAAGAAGGTTCAGTCTAGGAATTTGAAAGAGGGGGATCTAGTGCTCAAAGACAACCGAGCTCCCATCCACGACCCTAGGGCAAGTTCAGACCCAATTGGACTGGTCCCTACATCATCAAGTCTATCTGGTCAGGTGGAGCTGTCATTTTGATGGATTTAGATGGCCTTGAGTTCTCCCAGCCGATCAACATGGACAAATACTATCCTTGAGTGGCTCGCTAGGCTGAAAAACCCGAAAGGGCGACCTAGGCAAAAGTTAGAGCACAGAAAATTTGAAATAATAAAAACTGACCTCGCAAGGTTGAAAACCCAGAAAGGCGGCCTTGGCAAAAGTTAGAGCGCAAAAGGAGAGTGTTAATACACGAGTGAGCTTGAACCGAACTATGTAAGGCTTGATTCCCATCTTTGGGATACGTAGGCAACTTCATTCCGAAGTCCAGCCATAAAAACTTCCAAATCAACTTTGTCTGTGTGATCATGCTGGTCATCTTTGTCTATTCTGCATTCAAGAGCTCCGTTGTGATCTCCAGTGCAGTGCTATTCAGACTAGGGGTTCCATTTGTTGGATCCGGGGATGTACATCTCAGTGATAGATCTCAGGCGTGTCCAGTTTTGATCCAAGTCGAAAATGGTTTTGAAAAGTTTTAATAAAAGTTGATTTTGCTCAAATTAATCTTTTTATGACTTAGACCATTTTTGGACCAAGCGAAAAATTTTCAATACCCACAACCTTCAATTACATTGATTTCAGTACAGAGTTCTCCTACTCTTGAATACAAATTGAAGTTACTTTTTATAACATTCATAAAGAAAACTTGAAAGTACTGATAAAGCAATAAATTCGGGGCATAGTCAAGTGTTCCTGAGTCCCCTCCCAGAGCTTGTGAAAGCCTCTGATGCCAAAGTAGGCCCAATCTGCGCCTCTTCATCAAGCCAAGCTATGCACTCATCAGAGAGGGTGCAACTGAAAGTAGGAGTGGGGGCCAAAAGCTCTCTCGTCCTTCAGACTTGATCAGACTTGGCATGATCAGACTTGATCAGACTTGGCAATTTGGGCAATTTGGGTACTCTATCCCCTCTTCCGGGCAAGTCTGATCATGCGCAAATTGGCGCCGGTTCGAGATGGGAAGTAAAAGACACAGTATGTCAGGCCGATCAACTGAATCCCGGGCTGTCGAGACATGCTGTAGCTCATCGCCAGTAAATTAAGCCAAGGGCAGCACCAAGCAATGTTGACAACAAACAAACTGCACATCCATTCGCACCACCATCCCTCATCAGGGGCATCGACTAGATGTCGCTGGAAGAAATAGCCGTGAACTGAATATGCTGGGCATGAGTCCACAACCCTCAACTTATCCATCAACCATATCTGGGGAGGGATGAAAAATGAGACATTAAAGAATAGAGAGGTGTACGTGGAGAGAAAAGTGAGAAAAGGGTTTTGAGAAAAACCGAGCCTGAGGGGCGAGTGATGTGAGAAATATATGTGAGATAGGGTAAGAAATATTACTTGCAGCAGTAATGGACTCCCCGCGAATCTAGTCGTCTCCCGGCGATGGAAAACATCCAAACCCATTAGTGTCTCAGCTAGCGTCATGGCAATACAGCTCTTGCCTCTTTTAAACCTTGGGCAACCTCAATCAAATGGACGCTAGACCCTTCGGAGCCCGGGGTAAGCAAGAAATGAGACAACATGCACAAGCAAAGCGCATGTCGTCGAAAACCCTACCAGTGATGATCGCCGCAGTCACCGATAGCAGAAAACCGACGAATCAAGCTCAGAATGTCTAGTTCTCCGTCGCGAATCAAAGACCGAGCGTCATGCAAAGTGAGTCCGCACATCCGTCCTAAAGCTTGGACGTGGCTGAAGCGGAATTGCAGCAAGATCTCTTCATCGCGCTGAGATTCCATCAAAGCTTGGAAGTCTTCAAAAGTGGGACACATCTCTTGTCCACCAAAGCTAAAAACATAAGTTACCGGATTCCAACACCCTACCGTGGCATGGAGGAACGGAAAACGCAGCGGGGTGCAGCTCAACGTGAATAGCGCATTTATTCCGAAGCCCCGGAAATTCAGCTTTTCCAAGCCATCCAAGTTAGAAATCCAATTTGTGAGATTTTGGATAAGAAATGCCTCCATTTGGTGCAAAAACTGAGTTGAAATGGAGAAACTACGAAGCTGGGGTTTTTGTAGAAGATAAGGTGTTGAATGGAAGACAGGTGTCAACAATCTGGGCACTTTCTGCATTAATGGCTGACCGGCCAAGTTTTATGGCCGACCGACCATCTTTTTAGCCAATCGGCTAGTTCTTGTGGCCGATGTCTCTTTATGGTGGCCGATGACCTCCCACCTTGGCCGATGGCCCCTCCTTTGTTCTCTAAGCTGCCCATGTCTTGGAAGTGTTGAGAACTTGTGTCTTGTTCTACTTCAAATGCCTTTTTGTGACAATTTTGTGAAGTCGTGCATGTGTTACTTCAATTTGCTTATCGAGTTGTTACTCTTTGATTATCGAGTTGTTGCGATTTGTTTATCGAGTTGTTGCTCTTTGCTTATCGAGTTGTTATAATTCGTTTATCAAATTGTTCTTTAAGTTGTTTTGTTTGTTGTCAGTTGGTTCACTACCTGATTAAGGCAATGCAATTCGAGTGTGCAATTTTCAAACAAAGTTCAATCTCATTTACATGTTGTGTGATGCGATGCGATGCTTAGAATGTAAAATGTAACACTTTTTCAGTAAAAAGCTGTTTTCATTCCATCGTGGTTTCCTTTTTGCAAAAGTACAAAGTTTTAAAGAACATAAAACTGCCTGAGGCAATACAATGTGAAAAAACTACAGGCAAAAAGAGAAATAAAGCAAAAACAAAACATCTGAATCGGCGCCAGTCACCTCAAGAGTAGGAAGCTCTCCTCGTCCTCTTCCTCGACAAAGGCCCGGAACTACCACCATCAGCTCCGCTACCTGAGTCTGAACCTGAACCATCTCTAGCCTCATCTTCATCCTGAGAAGACTCTGACTCTGGACTCACTGCCTCCTCATCAAACTCATCATCATCTGGGTAGGCACCCGCAAACTACTCCCAGTGTGAGCATACCCAGCTCTGCTCTGGCTGTGCGCTGGAGCCCCTCGTCCCGTTCCTCCTGTTGCTCGGGGAGGCACTGAAGGTCCCACTGAGGTACCCGCTATGGCTAGTATCTGGAATGGGGCCTGAAAAGAACAATTAGGCAAATGCATCAGTTATGCTATGCGAAGCTGAGTATGGTATCAAATGCAGTATATGATTATAGTGCATGAATGCTGCGAGCAGTATATGAACGCCGTGAGCGGTGAATGATTGCAGTGTATGAGGGCCGTGGCCGGTATATAACATGTAGTGTATCGGTGCCGTGAGTGGTATATGAGTGTGGTGTATCAAGTGCAGTATTGATAATGTGATGCATCAGATCAGTATGGAGTAGATTATGCAGAGTTTTAGGATGGAGGTTGAGAGAACTCACCAGAATACCGTAAATACTGAGCAGGTTCATGCTCCTCTGCAGCATCCCCATCACTGAAGCCGACAGCTCCAGAGCTTGCCCAATGTACTCTATGGAAGCCTGCAAAAGTGTTGAGGCAATTAGTAATCTGCGGGATATCAACTGAAATGAAATGAATGTACAGAATGTAAAGAATAGCATATACCAGGGTTGAGCCTCGAACTCCAACGAGCTCATGATCAGCTGGGGGAGGAGCGATGGGAATCTAATAAATCTCTCCAGCCCGTCCTCGGCATGTCATAGTAGTGGGCAAAACTGGCCACTCCGCTCTCTGTCCCCTCAGGGAACCCCTCATACCACAGGCCTGGGTCGCCCTGGATCCTCCCACTTCCTCTTGCTGGGGCTACAGGTCTCTCTCTCTCACCTCGGCGAGCACTGGCCAGAGGCGGCATGAGATATGTCTGGATGAAAACGGTGTAGTTGCCATTGAGCCTAAAGTAGTCGGCGTCCCAACCTATCGTGAAATCGGTCATCTCCTAAGGGGTGTACGTCTCTGTATGCCTCATGTGCGAAGGAGGCGGCATTAGAACCACCGGCTCGGGCAAACCAAGGCTCTATCGCAAGAAGCGCTCTCCCAAGTACCACGCTCGACAGACCGGACCCTCAAGCAAAACTCGGAATTGGGAAGTCTCCCGAGCGCCCATAAACCGGTCTCTAACTGCGTCAGGCAGCACTGCCCAGGGCTGCCAGGTGATCTGCAAATGATGGATATACACGTTGTTATCTGCTATTGAAAGTGCAATATAAAGAAAAGCTTAAATGAACTGTAAGGTTTGAAATACCTCTGCTGCGGCTACAGTATCGAAATATCAGCGAAAGAATGAGAAAGACTCTCGCGGCCTCCGCTTGCATCTCACATCATACCTATGTGAATATGGAACCACGGGGGGACATCTCTACCTCCGGCTCTGGAGCAAGCCTCGGGAAGTAGGCATATACCCACAACTGCATAATGTGAAAGGGGTAGTAATGAGTATGTTTATCAGTGAAGCAATATACAGATAAAGTAGAAATCAGAGAGTGATGTGAAATGTCTTGTGCAATGTGTGCAGTGTACAACTAGTGTAAAGCAGATAGCATGTTATGCAGTGTGTGTGGTGTACAGATAATGTAAAGCAGAACTATAAAGCAGAAGGGAAAGATGTACCTCCCAGGCTCTCCAGTAGCCTCCTAGCAGGTGCCCGCTCTGGCGAGATGAAGAACTCATGTATCCATACAGTGTGGCCAATCCTACGCTGCCCCAGTCATAGCGCTGGATGCGAGTCACGTCTACCAATGCGCTCAAGAGGTAGAGGCCAATAGTGTTCGCCCGGTCGGTGAATAGAGTGGTGCCAAGCAAGAACATGAGGAACCCCCGGGCGTAGTGCTCGACCTCCTCGCGGGTCGTCGGCGTCCCCCCCTGAACTGGTCGGCGAACCACAAATATCACACCATCCTTGGTCGGGAGAGAGGTGGGCAAATGCCGAGCAAAAAGATCTGGGCAGCATCCCACACCCATATCAGTGTCGAAAGGGATCGGATCACCCCCTACTCCGATGCCGGTGAGCATGGAGAAGTCGAAGGGAGTCATCGTCATCTCCCCAGCTGTTGAAAGGTGGAAGGATTCGGTGGTGTCCCACCACCTCTCCACTAAGGCACCTAGAAGAGGCCGACTCGCAGTGAGGCGCGAGAGTCCCATGCAGAATATACCAAAACCGGCCTCATCGACGATGTGGCGAACATCATCGGGTAGCTCCATGTACCAATCTCATGCAATGGTGTTTCCATAACCCCAGAAGGCATGAGAATCTCCCTGTGTTCAAGATAAACAGATGCAATGCAGTGTCAGGAATACAGTGTATACATGTATTCAGAATTGATAAAATGCGGTGTGTATATGTGTTCGAGTTGACAGAAGTATCATGTATGAGTGTGCTCAGAATGAACTAGGCATGTGATATACAAGTGTGTTTGGATTAATCAGATGAAGAGTGATATTGGCTATCCAAGACATATTACCTACATTGCAGAAAGTAGAGAGGAAGAGTCTACCTCAGCGGCACCAAAGGATAAATGTGACTCCGGTTCGCGTAGCAGGAGGTCCTCCGGAGCACCTCGTGCAAAGCTCCTGAACTAGCGAATATTGTCGGGAGGCAACACGTGTACGTCAGGATCGTACGTCGTCGGGTCGAAAGGCCGAATGCCGAGCAGCAAAGGCTCGAACTCGGGATCCATCTCCATCCCTACAGGAGCCCCACCATGTGGAACATCATCTGCCATCTAGAGAAGAATGAGAAAAATGGTCGAAGGTATGGAAAATGGGCAAGAATGCCAAAAGTCAACAAAAAGTCAACTCCTAGGGGTGAAAAAATGGAAGAAAATGTTGAAGCGCGGAAGAGGGCACCAAGATCAAGGATAACTTGGGGGAAACAAACCCCAAGTGATGGAAATCAAGAATGTGGCACCAAAAACACTTTTCAATTGGTTCAAAGTGTTTGAAACAACGAGGGTTTTGCGAATCGAAAGTTTTGGGAGGTTTGAAAACGTGTGTAAAGCTCAGATCGAAGGGAGGAAAGCAATCTAGAGAGAGAGGAGGAAGGATTTCGGCAAGGGAGAAGTGAAAGAATAGGGTTTGGAACCCTATACTTAAAGACCCGAGGCAAAATGTCGAAACTGCCCCGAATCTGCCACTTTTGGCCGATCGGCCAAATTGTTGGCCGGCCGGCCACATTATTGGCCGATGGAGTTTTCTGGTGGCCGATGGCTCCCTCTTGTGGCCGATGGCTCCCTCTTGTGGCCGATGAACCTCCAATGCCCTTGTTTGGGGTTTTTCTATTGATTTGTACCCTCATCTCTCAAGAAAGTGCAGGAAAGTGTACCTTTTGAAGCTTGAGCAGCCTCTGTGGTGACCTCGAATCGTGTTTTCCGTGTGCGGCACATGATATGCACAAAATGTATCCTTTTTCGTATCCTTTTGCATATTGCTAGATTCGAAAATTATCTTTGAATGTGTGGCTTTACAGTGTTCTTATCACATTCACAGGGTTTGCACTTGTTATATGCCTCTTTCACTTTTGCATCGGACATGCATCATCACATTTGCATAACATATGTGTGTTGTGTCAAATAGGTATTGGTGTTTACATTGCATAGAGTATGTACACGTTTTAATCTTGCTTGCATAGAATGTGCACTTCTCACCTTGGCATGAAATGCGCGTCTTAATGTTGCATGGAGCATACATTTCTCGCACTTGCATTGTTATGCACACTCTAGTTGCATTGTTATGCACATCTCCCATGCATTGTTATGCACGTTTCAGTTGCATTGTTATGCACACTCTAGTTGCATTGTTATGCACATTTCAATTGCATTGTTATGCACACTCTAGTTGCATAGTTATGCACATTTCAGTTGCATTGTTATGCACCTTTCAGTTGCATTGTTATGCACACTCTAGTTGCATTGTTATGCACATTTCAGTTGCATTGTTATGCACGTTCTAATTGCATTGTTATGCACCTCTTCACTTGCATTGTCACACACGTTCCGGTTGTATTGTTATGCACCTTTTCACTTGCATTGTTATGCACGTTCTAGTTGCATTGTTATGCACCTCTTCACTTACGTTGTCACGCACGTTCTACTTGCATTGTTATGCACCTTTTCACTTGCATTGTTATGCACCTCTTCACTTGCATTGTCACGCACGTTCCAGTTGCATTGTTATGCACCTTTTCACTTGCATTGTTATGCATGTTCCAGTTGCATTGTTATGCACCTCTTCAGTTGCATTGTTATGCATTGTTCCCCTGCATTGTTATGCACCATTTCACTTGCATTGTTATGCACATCTCCCATGCATTGTTATGCACTTTTCCATTGACATCATATGTCCACGTGTTTATCTTGTATTGAAATTGTATCTTGATACAGCGTTGATCATGTGTTCCTATTACATTGTACTTGTCAAAATCTCTCTTTTGTGCAGGCACAATATTGTATGTATGGTTCATTTGAAGTTGGTGAAACCAGAAAATATTGTATGTACGGTTCATTTAAGAGAAGTTCCGGTTCAGTTTGACTGCTACCCTTCTCCACTCGCGTTTGACATGAGTTTGGACGTACCGTTCTCCACTCGCGTTTGACATGCGTTTGAATGTACCTTTCTCCTTTCGCGTTTGACACGCGTTTGGATGACTGTGCTTTCTTGCACAGTCCTTCTCTTTTTGTGTTTGATACGCTAGAAGGTGTTTCGCTTGAGACTTTGGGTGCTCTTGGTAGTAACTTTTAGCCTCCTTCGCGTGAGACGCAGTGAGAATTGTATAATTTTCTTACATCCTTTCTATATGAGATGTAGTTTGGTTCGTGTTTACTTGCTTATGTACGAGTTTGCTGTAGCATTTCTTTGCATAACATTCGCTTAAAATGTTGTATTTATTTTGCATATATGCTTCATTACAACCCTCTTTGCATAATCATAAGTTATGTTCTGCATTGTGCATGTCATTCGCATTTTGCCCCAGCCTGCGGGCGCATCTCTCTATTATTTTGTATGTTTGTCTAAGTCTTCGGCCTTGTCAAAAATAGGTCGTCTCTGGGCTTTGACATTCACTCCCGTCATCTCATGACTTTCGAGTTCTGTCAAAGGAGGGCAACTGTAGACACCCCATTTTTGACCGTCCTCAAGACTTGGACGTCATCATTGGAACACTCGATGATCATCCATGCTCGTGTTCGTTTTGAGTTCCTGAAGGTCTCGGCTGTGTGCCTTGCCTTGGAGCCTCTCAACTTGTCTGTTTTGTGCTTGGTTGTGGACCAAGAGCTTGTGGCTTTGTTTCTGAGGGAAGGGGGTGGCCTGTTGGCCAGCCCTACAACCCATCAGCCAGGCCCCTTGCCTATCGGCCAGGCCCCTTGCCCATCGGCCATTCCCTCTTTCCATCGGCCATCAGTGGTGGCCGGTCAGCATCACTGATGGCCAGTTGGCACCTTTAATGACCGGTCGGCCATACTTTTTGGCCGAGGCCCTTTTCTTTGCTTTTTCAGATATTTTTATTGCCAGCTGTGCCAGCTGGTGAGCATAGAACTCATCCTCCATACGCGTGTATGAAGGGATTGCACCAAGCCTCTAGCTTGTTCAACAAGATTGAGACTTGGATTTCTAGAAGAGGGGAGGTCCCTCTCCCTTTCCAGAGGTTCAGAAATTTGAGATACAAAACATATCCCTCTCTCTCTATATTTGCACTTGTTTGTGCCTTAAAATGGTTTTTCTTCACACTTTTGCACTAAAGCACCTAGTGAAACACCTTCACTCTTGAGCTGAGGTTCTTAGAGGTTGCATTTGAGTGGTTTAAGCTTGGTTTTGCCTCAGAAGTGGCTTCTTTGAAGTTGTTCTTCAAGGGTGAGTCTTCACCCTCTTTAAAGCTTTGTTCTTTCATTGCTTACTTAGCCGTCTTTGCAAGCTTCTTTTGGCTTAACTTTCAACTATAAAAAGTTTCATTTTTAAGTATCAAAAATGGTTGTTTGAGGCTTGGTTTGAGTTAGGGGTGGTCTACCCCCTTTGGTGGCATGTTTGGCTTTGTTTTGTGCCATCTCTTTAGGCCTTTGAGATCACCTTTTCTTGGCCTTTTAACCACTGAATTCTAGAGGAATTTCAGCAGTGGAAAGTGTGTTTTGAGGCCTCAAATAGGAGGGGGTTGTCCCCCTTCCTCTTCTCTTGTTTGCTTGTGTTGGTGGCTCACCAAAAGAGCATGTATTTCTATCTTCTTGAGGCTTTGTTTGAGCACTTTTTTGTGATTTTTCAGACCTGCCATGACTCTATTTTTGGTTGTCTTGGTCACCTCTTGCATACTTCTTGTACTTGTAGTATAATCCTACTTGTAGCTTTGCAAAGTAGCATGTCTTTCTAGCATGTTGAGGTTCTATCTTCGCATGTTTTTGTGACTTTTCTAACATGTTATAACTCTTTTTTGAGTTGGTTTGATCATTTGTTGCATGCTTCATGTACTTGTAGTGCAATCCTCCCTATAGCCTTAACATGCATCATGCTTTGGACCATCATTTTAGCATGCTTTTGGCTCCACTCTAGGGAACTTTTACTCATGTTTTGCCATGCTTAAGCTCTGTTTTAAGTTGTTTTGGTCATGCATGCCTTGCTTTGTATAGCCATAGTGCAATCTTGCTCACTAGCTTTGAGTTTCCAAGTCACTAGTATGCATTGCTTGGGCTATTTGCATGATTTAGCATCATTTGATATGTGATTTCAGAGCATGTTTCACTGTCATGCCCTCACATCTTTCATTCTTTCAATGCTTTGGAGAGTTATGATTTATGTCTTAAACATGAGCCAATATGTATACCATCTTGCCTAAGCTTTTGGGCTACCATTTCAATGTGTTTTGGGTCTTATTTTGCCATGATACAACTCTGTTTTTGGTTGATTAGAGCATCCCTCATTTGCTTCTTACACTTGTAGTGTAACCATGCTCATTGGCCTTGCATGATTGGCGTTTTGGCTTACCATGCTAGCTTGCTTTGGCTTCATTCCATGCATGTTTTGGCATTGTTTTGACCTACCTTGGGACTATTTTGAGTCATCTTGGCCCTTTGGGGCTTGCTTGATATGGCTATGGTGCAAGTACCTTTGCTAGCCTTAAGCTTTAAGCCTCCTAGCATGCCTCATTTGTCATATGTGCATGTTTTGGCATTATTTGGAATGATATTTCAGAGCATATAGTGTTGTCACACTTCCATGTTTTTCACTCTTTAAGTGCTCTTAAGAGTTGCACCTTTATGCCATATTCATGGGCCAATGCATGAGCATGCATTTTATTACTTTCAATGCTAGCATTTCAGAGCATTTTGGCCATTATTTTGGCATGCATGAGGACTGTTTAGGGTTAGTTTAGTCCATTGAGCATTGTATTACATGCCTCTTGTATGATGCTCTTTACTTGCTTTGATGCTTTAGCCTTCAAACATGCCATGCATGCATTGTTCACATGATAGAATCTTGTGCATGCCATTAGCATTGATAGGTTGATCATGTTGTACGTGTTGCATTGTGTTTGGATCGAGCGCTGATCCAAACACAAGGAATGTGGCACGTTTCGTACTTGAAGTGATGAAACGTGTTGCGTTTCTTGGTCGCCGACCCTCTTGATCAATCATGATAGAGGCTAAGGCCCTTATGTGTTGTTTGAGCATTCATCAACATTGTGCAAGCTTGACTCTTTGGCCATCATGCATTGAGATATGTGATTGGTGGCTCGAGAGCTGAGCACTACACTCCTTTGAGCTTGAGATATGATAAGGAGTGTGGTTGCACACACATTTTCTTCCAAATACACTGCCATGCCTCTGTTTGTGCTCTGTTGCAGCAAAAGGAGAAATTGCAGGAAGCAGTGGCCGACCGGCCATCAAAGCTGCCAACCGGCCACCAAGGCTGCCGATCAACCATCACTAGTGGCCAATGGCCATCAACTTTGGCCGATGGCCATTCCTCTTGGCCGACCATCCCTCAACATGTTCCTAAGGTGGGTCTGAAACATTTTGGAAGTTGGCACAATTTTCAGAAGTCTAAAAGAGTGCAATCAGAGGCATCATGAGGCACGGTAGTGGATTTTCGAGCGAAGTTGACCGAGCATGCATATCCCCCTCGCTTCCCGAGGCCATTTGTTTAAATTGCTTAGCTAAACTAGTTCATTAGCTTAGTTATATTGTAATTGATTAGTTAAATGTATTTAATTAATTAATTCATTTTGTGTTTTAATTAGCTTAGATTAGCTAATTGTTCAATTTGTGTTGTAATAATTAATTAGCTAGTTAGTTAATTAGTTTGGTTTGTAATAGTTAGCTTAATTAGCGTAGCTAGTTAGCTCCCTTTGATTCGGACCCTCCGTCGAGAGGGCACATTGTTGTAATAAATGTCCGTGTGTGTGATGCATGTCTTCCAACCCCATTTCTTTCTCCCTTTTATTTACCAACTTTTGATGGTTAGTTTTAGGGCATGTTTCAATTAGCATACTTATGTTTGCATGCGTGCATTATTCATTCGTCTTGCATGCACCAGGCTCGGCGCATCATTCTACATTGTATTTCAATACCTATTTGCAAGTAGGCTAAGCACAGCATACAATTAACATGCACTTTGTAAGATTAGATTC
Organism: Camellia japonica; assembly: GCA_030407325.1. Classification (NCBI taxonomy): domain Eukaryota; kingdom Viridiplantae; phylum Streptophyta; class Magnoliopsida; order Ericales; family Theaceae; genus Camellia; species Camellia japonica. The sequence goes on along the minus strand of JAPPVO010000010.1, from coordinate 76,996,047 downwards.
AGAACCGTGACAGGAGTCCGAACTGTAGTAACTAAGAACTACAATTCGCGCCCTCACGCGCGGAGTGGAGTTCGGGCGGTCTACAACATACTGATTCGGGGAACCCTAAATGGTCATTTTGTTCAGGGGGGTGAAGGCTTCCCATTTTGTGGTTTCCCCGAACTCTGGTTCAACTCTGAGAGGTAGCAGGTTCCCGGCTTCAAGATTTTCTTCGACTTGCAACTGCAAGACAGTGATACGGAGGAAATGGTTGAACCAACTACTGAAGCTGCGAAGAGCACAGAAAATGATTCCGACAGCAACAAGCTTGAAGTTGGAGCAGCATTAGCATGTCTCCTTTCAGATCCTCCGATCGACTCAAAGAGCTTAGGGGATAACCTGGCCGTTTCCATGATCGGGGACCAACCGGGTGTAAACCCTTCTAGCAGCATTTTGGATGCATCTGACACACTGTCTCTCATTTGGTAGCTGGAGGAGGGCTACCAATCTAGCAGTTCTAAGTCGAATACTGAGCCAAAATCTGATTCCACAGAGTTTTTGGAGTCGGAATTAGATTCCAACACTTCTGAGTCTGGGTCTGGTATTCCTGGGGTTGATAACCCGGATGCCGAGGTTTTGTCTAGGTCGTCCTTTTCTTTTTCCTTTGAGTCGGTTGTAATCGAGGAACTAGATGGGCTTAACCTTGTGAATAAGAATGCTGCTGTAGATTCCGAGTATTTCTCTGTGCCTCTTCTTTATTGCATTGATCATGATTTTCAAAATTTTGATGAAAACATTGAGGAAGGAATTCCTCTAGTTTTGAAGATTTTGATTAATCGAGAAGAGGAGAGGTTTGTAAAACCCCTTGTTGATGAAATCATTTCAATTAATGTGGGTATTGAAAAGAATCCGCGTTTGGTCCAAATCGGGTCCACGTTGTCTTCGTAGGAACGCAAGCGCTTAGTCACTTTATTAAAAGATTTCAAAGATGTTTTCACGTGGTCCTACGAAGACATGCCTAGAATCGATCCTGAGATTGTACAACATTGGATCCCTCTCGACCCCGAGGCCCAACCCATCAAACAGAAGTTGCAGAGAATACGCTCGGATTGGGCTCTGAAGATCAAGGAGGAGGTCACTAAGCAGATAGGCGCAGGGTTCTTGCTAGTATTTGAGTATCCAACTTGGTTGGCCAACATCGTCCCAGTGCCGAAGAAAGAGGATAGAATTCAGGTGTGTGTGGACTTCAGAGATCTAAACAGAGCCAGTCCGAAGGACAACTTTCCTTTGTCGTACATCGATGAATTAGTGGACATCACCGCGGCTCATGCATTGCTCTCCTTCATGGATGGATTTTCCAGGTATAACCAGATTCTGATAGCACCCGAGGACAGAGAGAAAATTTCCTTCACTATGCCGTGGGGAACCTACTGCTATCGGGTGATGCCATTTGGGCTGAAAAATGCCGGGGCTACCCATCAAAGGGCTGCAACCATAATTTTGCATGATATGATCCATAAAGAGGTTGAGGTGTATGTGGACGACATGATTGTCAAGTCCAAGGAAAGAGAGGGCCATTACACCACCTTAAAGAAATTCTTTCAACGGATTAGAGAATACAGACTGAGGTTGAATCCATAGAAGTGTACTTTCGGTGTAACAGCAAGGAAGATGCTGGGTTTCTTGATCACACAAAGGGGCATCGAGGTAGATCCTTCCAAAATCAAGGCCATCCTAGAAATGCCACCATCAAGGACTGAAAAGGATGCGCGAGGCTTTCTGGGTAAAGTGCAATTCATAAGATGGTTTATTTCTAAATTAACCTTGACTTGTGGACCACTATTTGGTCTCCTGAAGAAAGGAAAGAAGTTCCAATGGGATGATTGATGTCAATTCGCTTTTGATCAGATCAAGCAGTACCTTCAGAATCCATATGTGTTGTCGTCGCCAGAGCTGGGGAAGCCCTTGATTTTGTATATGTCAGTAACAGACACAACGATGGGATGCATGCTTGCTCAGGAATCTGAGGATAGGGTGGAGAATGCCATCTATTACTTGAGCAAGAAAATGCTAGATTATGAGACCCATTACACCCCGCTGGAGAAAGCTTGCTTAGCCTTGGTATGGGCTACCATGAAGTTGAGGTACTACTTGTTAGCTCACTCTGTAATTCTGGTCTCAAGATTAGATCCTATCAAATATCTTTTTGAGAAACCAGCGCTTACGGGTAGGCTAGTTCGTTGGTTGCTTCTTCTCTCTGAATTTGATCTGAAGTATGTTACTCGCAAGTTGGTTAAGGGGAGAGCTGTAGCGGAGTTCCTGGTAGATCACCCAGTATAAGGGGATGAAGTGGTAGAATACTTGTTCCCAGATGAAGCTATTCTGCAAGTTGAAGAAGAGATTTGGACAATGTAATTTGACGGAGCATCTAATCAATAAGGTTATAGGATAAGGGTGTTGCTGATAGCACCCGACAATTCCCATATACCTTTAGCCTTCAAACTCCGGTTCAAGGTATCCAATAACGAAGCAAAGTATGAGGCATGTATCACTGGTTTGGAAGCTGCCTTGGAACTAGGAGCAAAAAAGTTGGATGTCATCGGGGACTCGAACCTAATTGTGTCTCAAGCAAATGGGGACTGGAAGGTCAAAGAAGAAAAGATGAAGATCTATCACCAAACCCTGGACGTTTTGATTCCTAGGTTTGAGAAGCTGACTTTCATACATCTACTAAGAGAGAACAACAGGTTCGCTGACCCCTTATCAACTCTATCATCCATGATAGACATCCCTCTTGGAGTCCAAATGCGTTCGATCATCATTGAGCAGAGGTATACGCCGGCCTACGAGACTATTGCCGAAATAGATGAAGTTCAAGATCAAAACCCTTGCTACTATGATATTTGGAACTTCTTGGAAAATGAGGTTTATCTACCAGGGAGACATGCCAAAGATAAAAAGGCAATACAGCGGATAGCCGTTTAATTTATCATCTGTGGAGGTAAACTGTATAAGAGGGGCCATCTGGGAATGCACAAGTTGTGTGTCGAAGTAGAGGAATCAAAGCGCCTGATAAAAGCCATCCATGGGGGAGAGTGCGGAGTGCACATGAACGGAGTAATGTTAGCCCGGAAGATTCTCAGGCACGGTTACTACTGGTCTACTATGGAGGAAGATTGTATCGGTTTTGTTCGGCGATGCCACAAATGCCAAATTCATGCTAATCGCATGAACATCCCGCTGTCAAAGCTGTATAATATGACTTCACCATGGCCTTTCTCAGTCTGGGGAATCGATGTCATTGGCGCAGTCACACCGAAATGGTCAAATGGGCATGAATACATTCTGGTGGTAATTGATTACTTCACAAAGTGGGTGGAAGCTCAGTCCTACGTTGTGTTAAAAATAGCGCATGTGGCTAAGTTCATCCGAAACAACATCATTTGCCATTATGGAGTCCCAAACGAGATCATTTCAGATAATGGTTCACATTTCAAGAAGGAAGTAATTGACTTGTTAGAGAAATACAACATGGCTTTCCATAAGTCATCTACCTACCAGCCGCAAACCAACGAAGCTGTTGAGGCTGCCAACAAGAACATCAAGGATATTCTATAGAAGAAGGTTGAGACCTACAGGGATTGGCCAGACAAATTGTCGTTTGCACTCTGGGGTTATAGAACTTCAATCTAGACGTCTACAGGCGTAACTCCTTATTCTCTTGTCTATGGGATGGAAGCTGTTCTGCCAATTGAAATAGAAGTGTCATCGCTACGAGTTATGGCTGAGTGTCAAATAGCAGAGGTGGACTGGCAGCAGAGCAGATTTGAAGAATTGATGTTGTTTGATAAGAGAAGGTTGAAAGCATTGTACCATGTTCAGGGCTATCAACATTGGATTGCCAGGGCTTTTAACAAAAAGTCAAGTCCAGGAATCTTAAAGAAGGGGATTTGGTGATGAAAGACAACTGACCTCCCATCCATGACCTTAGGGGCAAGTTCAAACCCAATTGGACTGGGTCTTACATCATCAAAACTATCTGGTCCGGTGGAGCTGTTATTCTTATGGACTTGGATGGCCTAAAATTTTTCCAACCAATCAACATGGACAAATTGAAGAAATACTATCCCTGAGAGACTCGCAAGGCCGAAAACCTGGAAGGGCGACCTAGGCAAAAGTTTGAGCACAAAAAAAATGGAAATAAAGAAAAATTGAGCTCGCAAGGTTGAAAATCCTAAAGGGTGGCCTTGGCAAAAGTTAGAGTGCAAAAGGAGAGCGTTAATACTCAAGTGAATCCAAACCGAACTACATAAGGCCTGATTTCCATCTTCGGGATACGTAGGCAACTTCATCCTGAACTTCGGCCGTAAATACCTTCAATTCAACTGTCCTGTCCATGTGTTTGATCAAGTCATCTTTGTCTATTCTTTATCTGAAAGTTCGGTTATGATCCTTACTCTAAGAAAAGAGATGGTTACAGTGCTAAGCAGTGTTATTCAGTCAAGGGGCAATTCGTAATCTTTGGATTTGGGGTTGTACATCTCGAGGATTGATTCCATGTATGTCAAGTAATGATCCTTTTCAAAAATGGCTTTGAAAAGTTTTGATAAAAGTTGATTTTGTTCAAATTTTACCTTTTACAACTTAGACCATTTTTTTGGTCCAAAAGGAAAATTTTCAGTGCTCACAACTTTAATTTCATTGATTTCATTACAAAGTTCTCCAACTCTCGATAGAAATCAAAGTTGCTTTTTTATTACATTCATAAAACTTCAAAAGTAAGATCAAAGCAATAAACTAGGGGCATAGATAAGTCAGGTGTTCCTGCGTCCCCCGCTTGTGCTTGTGGAAGCTTCTGATGCTAAAGTGGGCCCGGTTTGTGTTTCATCTTTGAGCCAAGTCAGGCACTCGCCAGAAAGTGCACAGCTGAAACTAGGGATAGGGGCCAGAAGCTCTCTCGTCCTCTAAGTAGTGAGGTACCTAGCCAAATGTGAACCTCAGATGGGAAATGAAACCAGGTACTCTACCCCTTCCTCTGGGCAAGTCTGATCATGTCCAAACTGACGCCTGAACCAGAATGGAAAGTAGAATACACAGTGTGTTAGGCCAATCAGCTGAATGCCAAGTTGCCGAGTCATGCTGTAGCTCATTTCGGTCAGATTAAGCCAGGGGCAATGCCAAGCAATGTCAGCAGCAGACTTGTTGCACATCCAGTGGCACCACCATCCCTCATTCAGGAAATCCACTGGCTGTTGACAAAAGAAGTATGCTCGTGCTGAGTATGCACGGCAAGAGTCCAGTACTTTCAGCTTGTTCATTAGCCACACCTAGAGAGGGATTAAAAGAAAGAAGAGATTAAAGAATAGAGAGATGTATATTAAGAGAAAAGTGAGAAAAGGGCTTTGAGAAAAAAATAGAGCATGAATGCCGAGTGATGTGAGAAATACATATGAGAAAGGGTGGGAAACATTACCTGAAGAAGTAGTGGACTCCCTACAAATTTGTTTGTCATTCACAGATGGAAGGCGTCTAAGCCTATCAAAGTCTCGGCCAACACCAAGCCAATGCAACTCTTGCCCTCTTTTAGGCCTTGTGCCACTTCAATTAGCCGAATACTAGACTCACCAAAACTAGGGGCAAGAAGGAAATAAGCCAACATGCACAAACAAAGAGCGTGTTGCCAAAAACCCCGCCAAGAAAGATTACCTCGGTCGCCAACTTCAGAAAATTGATGAATCAAACTGGGAATATCCAGCTCCCCATTGTGAACCAAAGATCGAGCCTCGTGTAGAGTAAGCCCGCACATTCGTCCCAAAGCTTGGATGTGGCCAAAACAGGGCTGAGGTATGATTTCCTCATCACGCCGGGACTCCATTAGCACTTAAAATTCTTCAATTGTTGGGCACATCTCTTGTCCTCCGAAGCTAAAGACGTGTGTAATCGGATTCAAACATCTAGCCGCAACATGCACGAACGGAAAACAAAGCAAACAGCGACTCAGCGAGAATAGTGCATTTATGCCAAAACCCCAAAAATTCACCTTTTCCGAGCCATCCAAAGTTGCAATCCAATTGGAGAGCTTTTCGGTGAAAAATGGCTCCATTTGTGAAGAATTTATAGCTGAAATAAAGAAACTACGAGGTCCAACCTTTTGTAGAAGATAAGGCAGTGAGTGGAAGCCAAGTGTCAACAATCTGGTAGTCCTGTACATCGATGGCCGACAAGGCTCATTGATGGCCGCCACATGGCCGGCAACTACCATCTATGGCCAGCATTCTTTTACTTTGACCTGCTGTCCTTCTTTGTGATGAAAAATGCTGAAAGCATGTGTTTTGTTCTGCTTTTAGCCTGTTTTAAGGTCTTGTTTTGAGTCTTTTCGGCTTTAGCAGGTTTGTTATTTTTGTATATCATTTGTTTCTATGTTGTTTTGCTTATTGAGTTGTATGTTGTTCTGTTTATCAAGTTGTCGTCATCTTGTTTATCCAGTTATTGTTGTGTTGTTTATCGAGTTGTATATTGCTTTTTATTTCAGTTGTCGGTCGGTTCATTACCTGATTAAGAACGTTGTGTCCATACAAGTGTTCAATTTTCAGTATCAAATTCAATTTCATTTCCATGCTAGGTGGTGCCCATGATGCAAAATACAACACTTTTTCAAATAAAAACCAGTTTTCATTCCGATCATGGTTGTTTTTTTTACAAAAGTGCAATACAAGTTTTTAAAAGCAAATAAGAACTTCCTAATGCTGTACAATGTGCTAAAACTATAAGCAAAAAGAAACTAACCAAAAATACAATATATCAGCACTGATCGCCTCAACCTAAGAAGCCCTTTTCGTCCTCTTCCTCGAAGGAGAGGACTCTGGGGCACTGTCTCCGTTGGCCCTGCTGTCTGAATCTGAACCAAAGTCTAAATTAGAGCCATCTCCGCTTTCCGCCACGAAGCTCGCCTCAGCATCGCCCCCGCTCTCAGAACCTGAGCCGATGTTATCACCTCCACTCTTAGATGACTTTGAATGCTGACTCGCTGCCTCATCAGAGTCGCTCGTCTCAGAATCATCATTACTCAGAATGCGCTCTGAAGGGCCACTCTCAACTCGGGTGCCTCTAGCTCTGCCTCGGCGGCGTGCCGAAGCCTGTCTCTCTCTCCTCTCTACTGTTGGAGGAGGTACCGCTAGTGCTGATGCTGCAGTTGCCGCTAGCGCCGTCGGCATGGGTGGGATCTGAAAAGGACAATAGTTGCGTATCAGTCTCAATATGTGTATCAGATGCAAGCGTAATATGCAGAATGAGTATATGCAGAAGTCAGATACAATGTGTAAATACAGTATGCAAGCACTCTATCGATGTAATGTGTCAGTACAGTTTGGGAAGTTTTTAGTTAAAATGTCAATGTTAGTGTGTCAGTGGAAATTTGATGCCTGGAATGTAAAGCTGAAGAAATTAACTGAATACCGCAGGGGCTGAATAGCGTTTTTCTCCTCTGTACCATCCCCATCAGTGAGGGTATCAGCTGTAGAGCCCTCCTCCCATACTCTACGAAGACCTATAAATGTAGTTTGAATGATCAGTATTTTCAAATGAATATATCGGAAATAAAGTATGGAGTGCAAGTGCTAAAGGGTGGTTCATACCAAAGTCGGGCCTCGGACCCCGACAAGCTCATGACCAGCCGCTACAGGCTCGATCGAGACCTGGTAGGCCTCCCCGATGTGTCGCCAGCAAGTTAGCGTAGTAGGGAAGCTCTGGCCAATCAGCCCTTTACCCCGCTCGGGAAGCCCCTCTGCTACAGGCTCTACTCGCCTGGGTCACTCTGCGCTTCGCTCTCGCAGCCGGAGCTCTCGATCCCTCATCTCTACGAACACCCATTAGGGGCGGCATCAAGTGTGTCTGGATGAAAGCCGCATAGTCGCCCTTCGCTCGGAAGAAGTTAACATCAAGGCCCACCATAAATTGAATGACCTCCTCAACATATAAGCTCTCTGTGGACCGCATGGACTCTGGTGGAGCCATAGGGACGATCAGGTCGGGCACGCCCATAATTTGGTGCACGAAGCGCTCACCTAAGAATTAAGCCTGGCAGACTAGCCCCTCAAGCAGAATGTAGTAGCGGGAGATGGCCCAAGCGCCAGTAAACTGCTTTCGGATCCCCCTTGGCATCAAAGCCCATGGCTGCCACGTGATCTGTAAATAGAAGTTGTACAGATTAGTAGTTGCTGTCAGTTATGAAGCAGAACAATTCCAAAGCAAAAATGAAATGACTGTGTTTCGGATTACCACACGGGCAACTACCGTGTCAAAGTACTGCCTAAAGAGTGTGAAAGGCTCGCAGGTCCTATAGCGAAGCTGACCATCATATATCCTCGAATAGGGGACTGTCAATGGAAGCTCCTCTACAGGCTCCGAGGCGAAAGTCGGGAAGTATGCGTATATCCATAGCTGTAGGGAAAATGCAATGGTATGTGTATCAATGCAGCATCGAGCATATGCAGAATGTGCAAAACAGAAAGCACAGTGTGTGAACAGTGTTTGAGCAGATATAAATATGTGAAGCAGAAAGCATGTGTTGAAATAGATGTGCAGAAACTATAAAGAAAATATAAAGTGCAAAGAGGGAATTGAGATGTGTACCTCCCAGGCTCGCCAGTAGCCTCCAATCAAGTCCCCTCACAGACGAGAGGTAGAGCTCATGTACCCGTACAGCGTGGTGAGCCCAGCTCCGCCCCAGCCGTAGAAACGAACCCGAGAAAGGGTCACCAGGGCACTCAGTAAATACAGGCCAACGGTGTTCCACCTGTTCAAGAACAAGGTGGTACCAAAGACGAACATCAGGAAGCCCCTGGTGTACTGCTCGGTAACCTCTATTGTCTTGGGCTTGGTCCCTTTGAATCGCTTAGCGAACCAAGTGTACCTGACCATCCTCGTCCGGTATATGGGTGCGTATGCCCCCAGCAGCGCAAACCAAGCCGCCTCTCACTCGTCCATATCTATATCGATAGGGATCGGATCGCCTCCTTCGTCTAAGCCAGTGATCATGGCAAAGTCGTAAGGAGTCATCGTCATCTTCTATGCGGTGGAAAAGTAGAAGTAGTTGGTCGTATCCCACCACCTTTCCACCAGTGCTCTCAGAAGGGGATGGCTCGCGACGACCCAGGTCAAGCTAGAGCAGAAGAGGCCGAAGCCCGCCTCGTCAATGATGTCTCGAACTCCAGCCAGGAGCTCGTCATACCAGTCTCGAGCAATCGTAGCACCATAGCCTCTAAAGGCGCAAGACTCGCCCTATGGCAGAAGACAAATGCATCAGATAAAAGTAGTGCATGGTCAGATATAAGGTAGTGTATAAAATGCAATCAAGTGAATCAGATGAAGGCAGTGCAGGAATTGCAAATAACTAAAGGCAAAAATACATGAAAACATGGTGCTTACCGCAACGGCGATGGCCGACAAATGAGAATCTAGCTTCCTCAGCAAAAGGTCCTCTGGTGTACCGCGGGTGAACTCAGTGAAGCGTCTGATACCTCCGGAAGTAGGCAATATGTTTGTCTGTGGGTGATATCTTGCTGGATCGAAAGGTCGTACCCTCAGTGGTAGCGGCTCTGCCTCGGGCTTGGGATCGAACTCCGCCTTCAAGTCCACCTCTAGGTCAGCTATTGGCTCCTCTTCCTCCAGCACAGGTAGAACTACTGGGGGAATCTTCAGAGGGGCCTGTCATGAGGAACCTCGTTCGCCATCTGAAAATAGGTATGGGATGGGTGAAAAGTGAAGAAATGAAGAAAAAGGGTAAACTTGGAAAAAGTCAAACCCTAGGAGAGAGAAAATGGAGAAAAAAAGTCAAAGCCGGGAAAAGTGCACAAAACTTGAGAGAAACTCGAGGGGAATGAGCCTAGAATGGTGGAAATGAGGAAGGAAGCACCGAAATCAAGTTTCAATCGGTTCAAAGTGAAGAGAACAAAGAGGATTTAGCAAATCAAATTCGCGTGGGGCATTGGAAAATGCGTAGAAAGTGCAAATTCAGAGAGAAAGGGGGTCTAGAGAGAGACGAAGATAATTTTCGGACAAGGGGGTGTAAGGAAATGAGCCCTAGTGGCTCATTTTTAAGGACCTAAGCTGAAATGATCAAAAAGCCCCCAATCTGCCATCGATGGCCGGTAAGGCTCATCGATGGCCGACAAGGACTATTGTTGGCCGACACCTGGCCGGTGGCCCTCCCTCATGGCCGGCAGGTGGTTGGTAGATTTTCTCGGGCTCTTGATGCTATTTTGTGTCCTTGGTTTCCAAGAATTGAAGTGATTGTTTGTTGTTGAGTTCAGAATGCCTCTGCGGAAGCTTAAAACTGTGTTTTCGGTGTGCGATGTTCATCACTTGTCAACGTGATTGAGGTATATCCTTTAAACACATTGTAATTCTTTCGAGAGGTGAATCGGAAGTTGCCTTTGAGTTTGTTTTTATCAAATCATGCTTTAGTATCTTACATAGAACATGCATGTCCTATTCGTTGTTGCATGGAACATGCACTTCACTTTGTAGTATAGAATATGCGTTTCACATGTGTTGTTGTAAGATGTGCGTCTCACAGGAATTGCATGCATGTCTTGCATTCGTTTTTGAATCATGCATGGAATCTACATCCACTTTCACGCATAGAATATGCTCCTGTTACTAATCATGCATAGAATATGCTTATGTTTTTGTTTCTCGCATAGAATGTGCCATTAACATTGTATCTCAATTGTTTGTCTTGCATAGAACATGCATTCCTACTAAATCGCACTTGTTAAGTTGCTTTCTTACGCATGCATGAGACTGTATGTATGGTTCATTCAGAGGAGTTCCAGGTACAATTGTTCGTGCTCTTTGGATTGCATCCTTTTACTCCTCCTCCTCTCACTTGAGACGCGTTAGAACCCCATTCGGTTAAAAACATTCGGGTGCGTCCCAGTGTTCACACCACTCCTACGGTTAAAAACATTCGGGTGCGTCCCAGTGTTCACACCACCCCTTCAGTTAAAAACATTCGGGTACGTCCCGATGTTCACATTACCCCATCGGTTAAAAATATTCGGGTGCATCCCAGTGCTCACACCACCCCCTTCAGTTAAAAACATTCGGTTGCGTCCCGGTGTTCACACCACCCCTTCGGTTAAAAACATTCGGGTGCGCCCTAGTGTTCACACCATATCTTCCTCCTCTCACATGAGACGCGTTAGGATTGTTTACTTCGGTTAAAAACATTTGGGTGTGCCCGGTGTTCACACCATCCTTTTTCTCCTTCCGTGTGCAACGTGTTACTATCTCAATTGAAACCTTGGGTGTGCCCGATAGTTACGTCGCCCTTTGCCGTTCCTGCGCATTGCGTAGTTAAGCTTGCATAATTTTTTTACATCCTTTCTGCATGAAATGTAGTTTAGGCTCGTGTTTTTCGCACGTGGCGCATGGTTTTCTTTTCGTGTTCAGAATTATTGTGCTTTGTTTCAGTTTGTTTAACTGTGGCATTTTCTTGGCATAGCATTTGCATTTTAAATGTTTCATTGCACAGCCTTATTGCATGATCATAAGTTATGTTCTTGCATAATGCATATGATTTGCATTTTGCCCCAGAACTACACTGGTTTGATTCCATACAAAGGGATACGTAGGCAGCCTGAGGGTGCAACCATTTTGTTTTCGGTCTTGATTGTTTGTCCAAGTCTTACGACCTTGTCAAAATGGGTCGTCTCTGGGCTTTGACATTCACTCACGTCATTTCATGACTCCGAGTTCTATCAAAGAGGGGCAACTGTAGACACCCCATTTTTTACGGCCCTTTAAGACTTGGATGTCCTTGCAGGTACATCCGGTGACAAGTCTGTTTGCTCGCCGAGCACTCAAAGTCCTCAGCGGAACACCATAGCTTTGAGCCTTGCAAACCCTGCATCCATTTTGTCTCATTTTTGGACCATGTCTTGGTATTTCTTGCTTGCAATCTCTGGTGGCCTATCGGCCATCCTTGGAGGCTACCGACCAGCACTTCTTGCCTGTGAGCCAATGATGTGCCTTGTCTGTCATCAATGATGCCTTGCCGGCCACCACTGATGGCCGACCGACCACCGGTGTTTTCTATATATATTTTAAGTCAGTTGTGCCTGCTGTTTGCATAAATGCTTACAGCTATTTTCTACATATATTAGGGGGGTGTCTCATCCTTCTTTATTCCTTGCCTCTAAGGTTTTTGCACCTTTGTTTCCCACTTTCAAACCAACCTTTTTGGTCCTTTAACCACTGAATTTCAATGTATTTTCAGTAACCAAAAAACATGGTTTGAAGTCCAAAATTGGAGGGGTTAGCCTCCCCTCCTTGTGTCTTGTTTGCTAGCCTAGTTAACTCTATATGTTAGCATGATTTTCTAGCTTTTTGTAGCTATATTCTAGCATGTTTTTGCCTTTGTTTTAGATTGCTTTAGCTCTGTTTTGGGTTGTTTGGTTCAGTTGAGTCTTGTTTTGCATGGTTGTAATATAAAGGTCCTCACAAGGATGGTGTTTTAAGCCATTAGACACCCCTTGTTTGAGTTGATTGCATGTTTTAGTATTGTTTTGCACTTCATTTCAGCACCTAAAGCTCTGCAACCTCCCTCCTTTCTTCACTCTTTAATTTGCTTAGAGGGTTGTTTCAAACTTGGGATTCTTTAAGCTTGAGATATTGAGGTCCATGCTTAATGGTTTAATCCTCTTTTAAGGGTTCATTACCAATGGCATGAAGCTTCTCTCACACCTTAAACCACCCCTTGGTTGACACTTCTTTCACTTTAGAAAACTCTCACCAATGGACTTAATTGATTAAGTAATGGTTGGTAACTAAAATGAGTAAATAAAAGTGGCAAGTAAAATTGAGCAAGATAATGATTTGTGTGTTGTGTGTTTAATTGGACGTTAATTGAACACAAGGAAAATTGGGACATTTCATACTCAAAGTGATGAAATGTGCCAAAATTCCTAGGTCTGCATTGCCCTTGATCATGCATGATAAGGTGATGGTTCTTGGGTGTCTTGTTTTGCATTTATTGGGCTTGCATATCTTGAGTCACAAGCCATCATGTAATAAAATTACTTGGATTGGTGGTTTGTGGCTGAAGGTCATAACTCATTGGATTTGTTCATGAAAAGGAGAGGTGAATTGTGCAAACAATATGTGAGAATGCCTTTCTTTTGCTCTATTTGTCCTATATTGCAGCAGGTGAAACAGTGCATCAGTGGTTGGCAGGCCACCATCCATGGCTGGCAGAGCATCATTGATCGCCGGCAGGCCACTCCCATGGCCGGCAAGAGGCCAGCAGTGTTTTCCAGTGGCCGGCTGGCCACTGATGCAAACCTCAACAGAATGTTGGTAAGGTGGAGCATAATGGTTCTGGAAGTGTTCAACTCTGCAAACAGAGGCTTTCGAGAGCGAAACGGAGGTCTGTCCGGGTGGTATCCGAGCATGTGCATTTTCCATTTCCTGAGGTGGAGTAGTGGCAGCGTAGTTAGAGGCTTTAATTGCTTAGTTTGCCTACATTTGTGTTGTAGCTTGATTAGTTAGCTTACTAATTAATTCATTCAAGTAATGTAATAATTAGTTAATTAGTTTAGCTATTTATTTCACTTTGGTTTGTAATTAGCTTAATTAGCTTAGCCTAGTTAGTTTTTCTTTATTCATTCGGGCTCTCCTTCGTGAGAGCAATTTGTAATGAGGTGTATGTCTTCCAACCCCACATCTTTCTCCATTTTATTTAATCGCTTTTGATGGTTAGATTAGGGACATGTTTCAATTAGCATACCTTATGCTTGCATCCATTCATCTTGTCTTGTATGCACTGAGGCTCAGCGCATCATTCAAACTACATTGTCATTTCAATACCTTCTTTGAATATGTGCGTAGACCGCATGTTATTAAATTGCTTTGTATGCTATATTAGTAGTCGAGCCTAGTAATTGCATATCGCATGTGTTGCATTAGTCATCATGCATAGTTAGGAAACATGCATATTTTTCTAACTTATATCTTCTTAGCTTGGAGTACTAGGTGAGTTTTAATGTTTTAGCATACTTGCATGAGTGTGAGTAATTGCCATGACTAGCATGGTTACCATGAGGCTAAATGCTTATTTGATAAACTGCTTGAATGCTTGTGGATGAAGGCTAGTTGCTTAGATTGGAACGATTCAACAAATATATGTTTTAAACCCATTTTGTTGAGTGGCAAATCAGTTTTAAGCCCACTATGCTTAGTGGCAAATTCGCAAACTTTAAGCCCACCTGAGATAGCAAATTCAAACTCCTTTTCGCAAAACAAACATGAAATTGAGTTATTCCAAATTGAGCAAACTAGTTTATACATGCTTGAGTGCATCACGTAGTAAAGCTAGCTTAATAACCGGAATAAGAACACATAATGTTTATAAAAAATCATATCATGATTAGTAGAGGCCGATCTTTTGATCGGGCGAGCAAGGGTGCTCAATTCATGACCTTTCCCTCTCGTACCTAAGTTCCCGAGCCGAGGCAACTTTGGTGATGACGGACACGTGGCCTTTGGCACGAGTCATGGGTTTCCTAAATTTTTCCAAAAATAAAATATTTAGGTGACAACTCTGTATCTGGCAAAGCAGTCTAATTTTGGCATATTTGATTCAAAATCAATTTTCCAAACGATTTGCCAGATTTGGACTCTTTGGTGTTTATTAATTTCACAATGCACTTGTGAGATTAGAATCAGAACCACGGGGGTCCGAACTGTAGGGCTTTCTTTTAAGCTTCCGAGAGGGGGCGCAAAAAAGCCGAGCTACAGAGGAATTCCTTCTTCTTTGTTTTCACCACAATTTTGGAAACAGTTTTGAAAAGCTTTGGTCAATGCAATGATTTAAATTCACAAAGAAGTAGGTGAAAATTACTACCATTTCGTTCAGAACTTTCAGCTCAACCAGCTCAAAGATAGAAACAGACTTAAAAGAATGAGTGAAAAGACAAACAAAACAAATAGGGAAGTGATGTCCGAGTTAACATGCCCGAAATCACCTAAACCTGACACAACAAGACTGACTCAATACAACAAGACTAACTCAATACACCAAGACTGACTCAATACCCAAGTCATAAAGTAAAATAAACAACATTTTCAATTGCTAAAACCAATGCGTGCCATCCACCACATCTGGAGTAAAATGAGCGTCATCAGCAGGTGGTTCTTCCTCGATCACAAAGTCATATTATCCTCCCAAGTTCATTGATCCAGTGCCGATAGACTTTATAGGACCCGGTGGAGTGATGACCTTATTGTCAATCAGATCTTGAACTTCATTGCGAAGTCAAAAACAATGGTCGGTGTCATGGCCAGTTTGTTGATGGAAGACGCAGTACTTGGCAACATTATACTTGGCTAGAAAGAGATCAGGGAGAGGCTGAGGGTCAAGAGGTTTGAGATGGTCTTGTCCTATGAAGATTTGGAAAGCTTTAGACAAGGTCATGTAAAGGGGACTGAAGATGAGACTACCAGTCTTGCAAATATTGACAGAGGGGTCGGCAGGTGTTGACTGGGTTTGGAGATCTCCGACTGGTGTAGGATTGGAGCTAAGAAGGGTGTTTCTGGCAAGGCATCCCTTTTCATGGCTTACCCCCTGGTTTAAAATGCCCCCAACCTGAGCGATAAACGTGTCATCCACAGTCTTTGCAACAACTGTAAGCACTTGTTGTTTGTTCAACCCCTTAACCTTCAAAGTCTCAATAGCCCACTAGAGATGTGCATAGGGATCAATACTTGCCCCAGACTTGTTCTTGCCACTTGCTTCAACTTTATCAAGGGATTGGATGGCTAGGCAAGGCCCATCCATTGTTGACATGTCATCACTTAGGCTTGAGATAGCTTCGGGCTAGCCCTTTCCAATTGTAGCTCGCCCCAAGATTGGGGAGCTTTTTGTCATGAAATTTCTAGTATGTCATGTGGTTGATGATGGAGCCAAGATCCCAAAGGCAAAATCTGCCACAGTTCTCTATAGATCTTCAATCATGCTCATCAGCTCAGAAATAGTGGGCTCAGCCATTAGCACTTGCGGTGTATTTGATAGGGTTTGAGATGATTGGGGTTCAAGAGCATCCATCATACACGAGAACGTGCTTTCTGGAATGAACACCTCAAGCTTGGGTAAATGGGCCAGGGTGATGTATATGCTAAGGTTGTAGGTAAATGGTAGTGTATGGATTAAGTTGAGGTGGGGAGGTGGTGGGTTAGTGGTGGCCTGAGGTCTTTTTGGTGGAGCTATGATCTCTTCGTCAATAAGATCCTGAATCGTATGACGAAGGCAGATGAAGCGGTTTGTATCATGACCCGATTGTTGATGATAAGAACAATGTTTAGCGGCCATATCTTGGTGGAAGAGGATTTGGGAGGGGTCGGGGCTTTAGGAGCTCTAGATGCCCTTTTTCTGCCAGCACTTTCAAAGTTTGAGAGAGAGCCATGTGAAGAGAATGGAAATTTCGGGCTTGGGGCCAAGTTGAAGTGGTTGGTTTTAGGCTATTATCAGAAAAGGGTTTTTGATGGGACTGGTGACAGTGTTTGCTTTTGAGCATTTCACAGCTGTGCTATAGCTAGTAGTAGCATTGGAACTATGAACAACATTCTTTCTCAAAGGCTCATTACCTTTCATAATGATCCTTTGTCTGATGGCATCCTCAATTTGAACCCCAATTTCATGGAGGTCCTTAAAGTTGAATAATGAGAGGACTATCATTTTCTGCACTAACCTATCATGCAGATTTCTAACAATGATGCGGACTTGTTCTTTCTTTGGAGGCCTGTTTGCCATCATAGTCGTCTTTTCCCTCCATCGAGTAACAAACTCGGAAAATCCATTCTTTGGTTCTTGATGTATTGCCTCAAGATCACGAGTTTTAACCTCGATCTGCGTGTTATAGGAATATTAGGCAATAAAAGATTTGACCAACTCCTCCTAGCTTTGTTTCACAGAGTCCTCCAATTTAAAATACCAGATTGCAACTATACCAGACATGGTTCGACCAAATAGTGACAGTTTCTGAAGTCTAGTCAACCCAATTGGTCGCAGAATATCAGAGAAAAGGCACAGATGCACCATTGGATCTCTAGAGCCATCGAAGTGGTCAATATGTGGCATCTTGAACCACTCCGACAGAGTGACGGCAAACCCCGTATATCTATACTCAATATCCGAAATAGAGTTAACCCATTGTGCCTTCTTGAATAGTTTCTCTGGTTTGTTGATTTTGAGTGCGGTTGGGTCAACCTCAAATTCAAATGGTGCCTCAGCTTGATACACCAAAGTTCTAGAAGTCAGTGCTGTAATGGGTTCTGTCTGGCTAAGGATAACCGAAACACCGTCGGTTTGTGGATCTTAAGGAGTGACAGCATTGGCAGTGGTGCCAGGCACAGGAATAGTCATGGCAGGTACATGTGACGCAAAAACTGTAGCCGGTTGCAGTTGTCGCAGCCAACTGCGGTTGCCGTTGCTGTAACCTTGCTGTGACTTGGGCTTGGCGGGCCATATCATACTGGAGGGAGTCAACTGCTTGCTACAGATAGAGTAATAATTCCTCTAGATTTGTTGGAGGCTGAGCCATGATAGAGGTAGATGGTTGTGCTTTGAACAGAGGTGATCTTACTGGTAAATGCCAGAACAGTGGAACTGATGAGCCCTATCTTGCCCTTCTTCACCTTATCACTAACGGCAGTGAAGTAAACACTGGTTGCCGCTGCACTAGATCTCCAACCTGACAAAGTTTATCAACACGAGTCTAGAGTACTTGGGGGATATTAGAGCTTTCTGAAGCTATGGTTCCAGGACTACCTAGCAAAAGAGAAAATAGACAGCACCTCAGCCCAAATTCACTAGAACATATATGATCACAGCTAAATGAATATATGCCCTGCTGAATTCTGACCCACAAACTAATGCCAACTATACCAGTGATATGAAGCAGCCCTGTACAGTTTCACTGTAAAGCACATACCAATTAAAAGAGAGCCAAAACACCCCTATAAGGAGGTAGGGTTACCCTGTCCTAATTTTGTCATGAACTAGGGTTTCACTACTTCAATCAAGCGGTTTCACGCAATTCTGCATACAGGGTAAGCATCCTATCCTTGTTTGGCTTTACTATATGCAGCTAGGCCGAATGGTAAAAAGGGGCACCTCAGCAAGACTACCTAATATACCTCTCACACCTATCACCGAGAAGTGAAATGAGGATCAAACAGTACAGCGGCAGCCCAGATCTAAGGGTTGTGTTCCCAACATGGCAGAGCCCATGACTGGTTAGCCTTTTGGCAAACATTTGGGCAAGCCTCCGGCAACCTATCCAGGAATAGCAAATGGCAAACACAGTGACTTAAGAGGACAAATGAAAATGCAATGCAAAGAATATATAAGTGGAGATAAAATTTCACATCATGAAGTTCGAGTTAAGTTCTCTAAATTCTCCAACAGAGTCGCCAGAAACTATAGCTTGACTTTTCGTGCTCCTTTCGAAGACGACTAGATCTACAGTTCGGACTCCCGTGATTCTGAATCTGATTTCACAAGTGCAATGTGAAATAGATAAAAACTAATGAGTCCAAATCCAACAAATCTTTTGAAAAATCAATTTTGAATCAAAATGCCAAATATGGACTGCATTACCAGATTTCAGAGTCATGACTCGTGCCAAAGGCCACGTGTCCATCATCACCAAAGTGTCTCGGCTCAGGAACTTAGGTATGAAGGGGGAAGGTCATGGATTGAGCACCCCACTCGCTCGATCAAAGATCGACCTCTACATTATGTGTTTCTTATTTTACATTATATGCTCTTGTTCCAATTAGGCTAATTTTACTATGTGTTGCACACAAGAATAGACTAATTCACAAAAGTTGGAACCCTTTGATTTCATGCTAGCTTTGAAAAAGAGTTTGTGAATGCGCCACTTGAAAAAGTGAGGTCATGTGTGCATTAATCAAATCATTCCAAGTTAAGCAACTAGCCTTCATCCACTGGCATTCAAACAAGTTTATCACTTAAGCATTTAGCCTCATGGAATCATGCTTGACATGGCAACACTAACATAGAATGCAATATGCTAAAGCGATGAAAGCTCACCTAGTATGCCAAGTTAAGCCAAAAAGATGAAAGAGTTAGAAAAATGCATGATCCCAACTAATTCAATATGACTGATGCAACACATACAATATACAATAAATAGGCTCGGCTACTAACATGGCATGTGAATCAATTTGATAGCATGCGGTTTAAGCACATATTCAAAGAAGTATTAACTAACTAATAATGCGAGTTAGAATGATGAACCGAGCCTTATGCATGCAAGACACGTGGATGCAAAGGATGGAAAATGCTAAAAGAAACTATGATGTTCTAAGCTACCATTATAAGCGGAGAAATAAAAGGGAGAAAGAATACGGGTTAAAAGACATACATATTATTACAATTTCGCCCTTATGCAAGAGGGTCCAAATAAATGACTTGGCTAAGCTAATTACTATGAATTAACCAACTATTGCAACGCCGAATTTAACTAACTATTCTAGCTAATTAAATAATTACAACACAAATTAATTACTCTAACTAATTAATTACAAGATTAAATTAACTAGCTACTTTAACTAATTAATTACAAGATAAAACTAACTAGCTAGTTTAACTAATTAATTACAAGTCCACTACTTGATGGGCCCTGAGAAGTAAGGGAATGGCTTATGCATGCACATGATTTTCTCCCCCCGAGAATGCCTCTGTTTTGCTGTCAAAAGGATTTTGTTTTGTGGACAGAAAATTGCACTACTTTCACCTCATCCTCTGCTCAGTTTGCGAGGAAAGTGGTACTGCCTAGCTAAAAAAGGTGGCCAGCCAGCCAGAAGTTGTGGGCAGCTGTACAGTATAAGTGGCCGGCCGGCCACTAATTTTGGGTTTCTCCTACGGCAACATAAAACAAACAAGCATAGACAAAGCATTCTCAGGGGATGTTTGTTCACCTTGCCTCTCCTTATCATCAGACAGATCAAAGGAGAAGTAGGCTTGATTCGTAAGCCATCAATTGATACAAATTCATTGCATGATGGCCCAAGAACCAAGGGATACAATTTTAATAAATGAAACTAAAGATCAACAAAAAACCTATCCCTATCATGGAATTGATCAAGGGAAGTGGTTGACTTTGAATCTTGAACCATTTTCATCACTAGTTAGTATGAAATGCTTTAAGACTCAACGAGTTCAATTAACATTCAATTAAACTCCAAACCATGTTATTATCTTGTTACCTCTTTTCAGCCATTGATTACCCCTTTTAATTACCTTTCCATTCATTAGTCATTTTAGTAAAAATGAGCATTAAGTCCACTAAAAGAGGGAACTGTTAAACCAAGGGTTGTTTTAGTCATGAGAGAGATCATGCCATTGGTAATGAACCTCTGAAGAGATTAAACCATTAAGCACAAGGTCACCTCTCAAGCTTAAACAACACTCATTTTGAAGCAACTCTCAAAACAAAGAGAAAAAACCAAGAAAATAAGGAGATTGCAAAGATGATTAGAGGTGAACACAAGTATGGAAAGCTTGAAATAAATACTATCAACTCAAATAGGTTGGTGTCTAATGTCTAAAACACCAAACCTATGCAGACTGCTACACTACAAGCATGCAATACAAAGCATAAATGAAACTAACAACCTAAAACAGTCCTAAGACAGCTCAAAACAGCACTGAAATTCACATGGAAAGGCTTGAAAAAGTAAGCTATAATATTGAGGAAATTAAGCTAGTAAACAAGCACAATGAGGGAAGGCTAACCCTCCATTTTTAGGACTCAAAACATTATTTTAGACTTTGAAGAAGCTCTGAAAATCAGTGGTAAAAAGTTTTAAAGAAGTTAATGAAAAGATGGGAAACACAAGGGTAAAAGCCTATTAGGCAAGGTTCAAAGAAGGGTGGTCCCCCTCCCCCCTCTACCTTTAATTCTTTTAAATTACAAGTTTTAGCACATAAATACAGGTGAAAAACAGCCCAAGAACTATAGAAAAAGATAGTAAATGAATAAGGGAAAAAAGCTAGGAGTTATACCTGTTGAAGAGGAGTATCCTTTTGAGTTACAAATCAACAATTTCCCACCCTCAAGAGCTAAAATGCAAGCTCAAACACCTCAGCAAAGAACCCTCAAGGTTCTATTTAGAGTATGTAGGCAAAGGGTATGTAAGTTGCAAGGGAGAGAGAGAAATGTAGAGAGAAATATTTTCCAAGATTTTTGTTCCATAAAATTTTATAACCTAATTTTATGAGAGGGGGTCAAGTATATATAGAAATATATGTTAGGCTCTCGGAAATATCCATACAAACACAGCTGGTGCAGCGCATGCATCTCTGGAGACAATTAGCACAATTGGCAAAAAGATCTGGTTTTTGACAAAAGTGGCCAGTCGGCCACTAATAGTGTACAACCGTCCACCATTTGTGGCTAGCAAGCCAGTAATGGGTCTGGCAGCCCCCTGGATGGTCAAGCTTGAAAGACTACGATTTTGGTCCAAAAAAACTGTGCAAGGTTTGTAGGTTCCTGAGCTGAAAATAGTGCTCCTTGCTGAGGAAATCGAGCACTTGACAAGTTTATGAATCATCATTAGGTGATCAATCGGTGGTACCCAAGTCTTAAAGGCGGTCAAAATGGGTATCTACACTAGGGTTTGGGTTTAATATCAAAAGAGGGGTTTCTAAATGAATGTTATATAAATGGTTATGGCATTTGAATATGAGGTTGTATTGTGACAAAATAATTGATTTTGGCATTTGAGTTGATGTTTAGGAAAGTGGGAAGTTTGTCCTAAAATGTTTCAAATATTTATTTTGTATGAATAAATAAAATTGGTATTTGAAATCTGAAATTGGGAGGATGTTGATGTAAATGGTGGAGTTAGATATGTATTACCTCACACCTATGGGAATTTGAATAAATTATCTGCCTTGAGACTGAATATCTGTTTAGAAATATCTGTATTGGACAATAGCTATGATTGTTGTAGAAATTGCATAAGGATTAGGTGAATTGAAACTAATCTCTTGTTGTTGTCATTGAATATGACTATGTTTTAAATACATTGTCTATGTATGATGTTTGGGAGGAGAAAGGAGATGTACTCCATGTTTGGGATGAGATAGGGGATGGACTCCATTGAAATTAAGTTGGTCTGTGTGTCCAGGGTGAATGTCTCGAAACCGCGCATATACATGGGTGCCAATCCCGCGGATGAAATTTCCATAAAATGGTAAATTGAAGTTTTGTATGATAATTGTGTTGATTTGAGAACCACTGAGTTGTAGTCTCAATTGGGTTGTCTGGAAGATAATAAGATTTGCTCATGAGCTAAGATGAAATGAATTAACTTGAAATGAATTGAAGAAAAATGGGTTAAGATATGAAATTTGACACTCTATGACCATATAAAATATGAATGTTATGTCAAGGCATTGTATATGCATATTGTACTTATATCTTTGTTAAGATTCATATATTGAGTTAGATTATTCCTACTAGGCTTTGACTCACCCTATTGGAAAAAACCATTTTTAGGAGTTTGTGATATGCCTCCTCCAAGGCAATAGCTTGGAGGGACTTTTGCAAAAGCTTCTTTCTTTTGTTGTATTCTTATTATAGCCAAGGGCTTAAATTGTATTGAGCTAGGCTCACTTTTGTTGTAACCAAGTAATGACTTGGAAAGATGTAAGCCTTTAGGGCATGTAATTATCTATTTAGTTTTCAGTTCTTTTATCATTGCAATATATGGTGGAGATTCAGGATGAACAGTTTGTGAATGTATATCGCATGTGTTATCTTTTGTGTACAAACTCTGATAAATGAAAGTATAATGCTTCTTTTATTCTTCTGCTTATGAGTTGAATTTATTATATTATTTTGGGGGTGTTACACCTATAGATATTCACACCCAAAAAAAGGGGACATTAAAAAGAAATAAAAAAATAGAGTTTGACTTTTATAGCAAAATAAATCTTAAGTGTTAGGTTTTTGTAATTGGCAATCCCGTTTGAAAAAACTCTTTTTAGTTGTAATTTTATTCACTATTTTGTTTCAGTGAGGATGTGAGCGTTTAGATGCGAATCCAACCCGAATTATGCCTATGCAGAGGAGTTTGTGATCTTGAGCATTTCATGTTTGCCACTTCACTGACTATGTATAGGGATTGAGCAGTAATTTGTGCGCTGGAGTGGTGAATGGGATCATCCAGTATCTCTACCTACAAATTGAACTTTTGGGAAAGATGTTTCATTGCTTGAGAGGTCGGCCTATATGTTTTCCACCGCCTTTACTCACATCGCTCGAGCTTTTGGGAATGATGTTTCACCGCTAGAGTGGTGAAATCTGTGCTTGAGCAGTTGACCTATATACTTTGCACCGCCTTTACTTACACTGGTCGAACTTTTGGAAAAGATGTTTCACCGCTAGAGCGGTGAAATATGCACTTGAATGGTCAGCCAATATGTTTTGCACCGCCTTTACTCATACCGTTCGAGTGGTCTTCACGATCTTGTTTACTATAAAGTACGCCATTTGTTATTTTAGGGTTTAAGCAGTCCAAATTCTTGGAGAGTAGAGCTACCAGAGTTTTCTATATTAGAGAGTATTTTTATAGTTTCATTGATGATTTGAGAGTGATCGGTGAATCTATGTGTTTCATATTGGTATAATCAAGGGGTTTGTCTTTATTCTTTTATTCAAAAAAAAGAGGTGTTCTTCAGTGGATTCCAGAGAACTTGTGCTTGAAGTTTTTGGTGGATTCTGGAGTGACTCATCGTCATGGATTCAACATCAACATTGTGGATTTAACGTTGGGCAAGACAATTTCAAGGTGAAGACGGTGATGGAAAAGACACATCAGGGTCGATTTATGTCACGACCCAACCCCGAGTTGCTTAGGGCTAGAATCGCAACTTACTAAATAATTCTAATTTTAACAAATTAAGTGGTGCAGATAGAAACAAATAAAAGTAAGAAAATAATTAAATAGATAATTAAAAGGAAATTCATCCATCGGCTTTTATTAATTTATTATTCAATGACAGACAATAAAACGAAGGAAAAGTAAGAAGAGGAAAAAAAAAATGTTAACAATAAGTTCTGCACTGTTCCACTACACGAGGTCGTAATCCTTCCTTATATATTTCATCACGTGAAAGGGATAACAGCTATAAGCACATAGCAAAGTGAGAAATATTATGCCAAGTGCGTAGGGCTCAAAATAACTATAGATAGTTATTTAAGTTAAAACATTAAACATAACTTAATTTGATTAAACAAATTATTTAAGTGACAGAAAC
Source organism: Camellia japonica (assembly GCA_030407325.1). Lineage (NCBI taxonomy): Eukaryota > Viridiplantae > Streptophyta > Magnoliopsida > Ericales > Theaceae > Camellia > Camellia japonica. The sequence goes on along the minus strand of JAPPVO010000010.1, from coordinate 76,971,716 downwards.
TGAAATTCAGAAATTATGTAGGTAAATAACTATAACTACGGTATAGAACATAACAGAACAGAGGTCACTAGAGTGACAATTAGAACAGAGGTCAATGAATCCATGACAAACAGAAGGCCACAAAGTGACCAATCAGAGACTAATGGTTATTTAAGTCTCCCAAAGCATGGGACTCCTGTGGTGGTACTCACCAAAAATAAATATTTATATACGTATTGTCAAATAATTTCTAAAATTTAAACAAACATATCCATGGGTTTTAATTTAAGCAAATTGAGTTTAGAAAATAATTAATGTACTTGAAATCTAAATATAAGTTATAAAACATAACTTGTATAAAATAAATTATGGTAATTCAAAACATACGTAAAATATGTTATGGTAACTCAAGGTATAATATAACTCTCCTAAATATTGACCCTTAACTTTTACTTTCCTAATATCGACTTCATGTTTCTTTGTATGCTGCCCTTAGTTATAACATTTTCTCTCCTCCTGCTTAGCAACCCAGTAACCCATCTATTTATACTTGGTGAAAACCCTTAGTCCCTAAACAAAATTTAACACGTGGCAAGTTTAAAACCTAGCCACCTTATCTAACAAGTGAAAATTTTGTTTACTTTCCACCTGTCCCTCTAGATTAGGTGACTCGCCAAGTCTTTAAAACTATATATGCATATTCATCAATCTATATGCTAGGTTGGAGAACATGTAGGGACCTTTTTTTTCCTTCTAATTTGGCCCAATTCTTAAACTAATTACATACCATTTTTTGATAATATATAATCCTTAATTAAATTTCATTTTATCACATACAACCATAACATTCAATATTTTATTTTACTCTTACGTGATATTTAATTAAACATTTAGGATGTCACATTTCTCCCCTCCTAAATAGAAGTTTGTCCCCAAACTTGACGTACCTTGGTTTTCAAAGAAGTGTGGGTATATGGCTCTCCTTTGATTTTTAGTTTCCCATGTTGCTTCTTCAACACGATGATTTCTCCACTAGACTTTTACAAGAGGTATAGTCTTGTTTCGGAGAACCTAATCACGACAATCAAGAATCTGCACTGGTTGTTCATTATAAGAGAGATCTTCTTGAACTTCCAAGTTCATTGACAACATGCTCTGGATCTCAAAGATACCGTCGAAACATCGAAACGTGAAACACATTGTGGACATCGGATAGTTCAGGTGACAGAGCAAGGCGATATGCCACATGGCCAATTCTTTCTAGTATCTCAAATGGCCTGATGTAACGTGGGTTTAACTTTCCTCACTTCCCAAATCGGATAACCCCTCTTGTTGGTGAGATCTTTAGGAGCACATGATCTCCTATTTGAAATTCTAAGTCCCGTCTCCATGTATCTGCATAACTTTTTGCCGGCTTGGGCAATGCGAATTCGCTGTTGGATTAGTTGAATTTTATCACTTGTTACTTGTACGATTTCAGGGCCTAATAACTTTCTGTCTCCAACTTCTGCCCAACACAGGGGTGATCGACACCTCCTTTCATATAGTGCTTCATACGGTGCCATTCCAATCCTTCTTGGTAACTGTTGTTAGAGGCGAATTACACTAAAGGTAGGTGCTCATCCCAATTACTTTTGAAGTACAACACGCACACACGTAACATGTCTTCCAAAGTCTAGATTGTTCTTTTAGATTGCCCATCAGTTTGTGGGTGATAAGTAGTGCTAAACTTCAGTGTTATTCCCAAAGCTTCTTGCAATTTGTTCCAAAAGTGAGACACGAATCGTGGGTCTCGATCAAACACGATTGAAGCTGGGGTACCATGCAAACGAATAATTTCCTTAATGTATAGAGTCGCAAACTTAGTAATGGAGTACATGATTACGATTGGTAGAAAATGCGCTGACTTCGTCAACCAGTCTACTATAACCCATATTGTATGATTCTTCAAGACTGACTGTGGTAGCCCGACCACGAAATCCATAGTAATGTGCTTCCATTTTCATTCAGGAATAAGGAGTGGTAACAACATTCTTGCAGGTCTCTGATGCTCTGTTTTAACATGTTGACTATGCAAGCACTTGGAGATGTGACTTGCCATGTCTCTTTATATTCATGTCCACCAGTAGTGTTCCTTCAGGTCATGCTACATCTTTGTAATGCCATGGTGGGCTGCAAGCCTCGAGCTATGAGCTTCCACTAATATTTTCTTCTTGAGTTCAAGAATGTTGAGTACATAAATTCAATTTCGAAATTTTAGTATCCCATTGCTTTAGTGAAGTCAGAGTTGGGTGTATTCCTCTGCTCATCTTATGTTTTCTTCAAAAGTTTATCTTCGCATTAGTGTGCTCGAATTTCTTCAATCAACATGGATGCCACGATTATGTTGGCGAGCAGTCCATTAATCTTACGGAGAGCGAGGGTACATGCTAAACTTCTTGTAGTCTTTCGACTCAACGCGTCTACTACCACATTAGCTTTGTCTGGATGGTGATAAATCTCTACATCGTAGTCCTTCATAAATTCTAGCCACCATTGTTGCCTCATATTCAGTTCTTTCTGTGTAAACAGATATTTAAGACTCTTGTGATCAGTGTAAATCTCACAGGTTACACCATAAAGGTAATGATGTCAGATCTTGAGGGCGAAGATTACTGCAACCAATTTTAGGTCATGGGTTTGATAGCTCTTCTCATGAGTTTTTAGTTGACGTAAGGCATATGCAATGACTTTATTTTGCATAAGAACACAACCCAAACCATTGTATGAAGCATCGCTATAAATTACGAACCCATCCGTTCCCATAGGATGTGCTAGTATAGGAGCTGTCACAAATTTGTTTTTCAACTCTTAGAAGCAACGTCCCTGTTTGTCAATCCATTCAAAGAGTGTGTTCTTCTAAGTTAGCTGGGTCAAGGGTGATGCTATCTTCAAGAAATCTTACACGAAGTGTCAGTAATAGCCAACTGGACCCAAGAAGCTTTGAATCTTAGACACGTTAGTAGGCCATGGCCAATCCACGATTGTTGCAATTTTCTGGGGATCAACCGAGATGTCATCCTTGTTAATGATGTGATTGAGGAAGTGTACACTAGTGATCCAAAATTCACATTTTTTCAGCTTGGCATAGAGTTTGTGATCACATATTCTGTAACACTCTTCGCAAGTGGTGTTCATGGTCTTCTAACGATTTGGAGAATATGAGAATGTTGTCAATGAAGACAATGATGAACTCGTCATGATAGGTTTGAACAGCCGATTCATGAGGTTCAAAAAGGCTACTAGAGCATTTGTGACACCAAATGGCATGACGAAGAACTCGTAGTGCCCGTAACGCGTTCTGAAGGCAGTCTTTTCGATGTTTTCCGTTTTAACTTTTAGTTGATGATAGCCGGAACGCAAATCGATTTTCGAGAATACTTGGTGCCTTGAAGTTCATCAAACAAGTCATCGATTCATGGTAGGGGTACCAATTCTTGATGGTGACCTTGTTCAATTCTCGATAATCGATACACAATCTCATGGTTCCATTCTTCTTCTTTACAAATAGTACTAGAGCTCCCCAGGCCGAGGTACTTGGTCTAGTAAAGCCTTTGTCCAATAGTTCCTGGAGTTAGGTCTTTAATTCTTTCAATTCCGTCATTGACATGTGGTAAGGGACTTTTGATATCAGTTGGTGTACCAAGTCGGGTTAAAACTGGAATCGCTATATACCAAGAGCGTAGGGCTAAAAATAACCATGGATAGTTATTTAAACTAAAACATTAAACATAACTTAATTTGATTAAATAAATTATTTAAGTGGTAGAAACTGAAATCCAGAAATTATGTAGGTAAATAACCATAACTATGGTACAGAACAGAACAAAACAAAGCAGAGGTCACTAGAGTGACAATCAGAATAGAAGTCGATGGATCCATAACAAACAGAAGGCCCCAAAGTGACCAATCAGAGGCTAATGGTTATTTAAGTCCCCCAAAGCATGGGACTCCCGTAGTGGTACTTATCAAAAATAAATATTTCTATAATTATTGTCAAATAATTTCTAAAATTTAAGCAAACAAATCCATAGGTTTTAATTTAAGCAAATGGAGTTCAGAAAATAAGTAACGTACTTGAAATCTAAATATAAGTTATAAAACATAACTAGTATAAAATAAATTAAGATAATTCAAAACATACATAAAATATATTATGGTAATTCAAGGTATAATATAACTCACCTAAATATTGACCCTTAACTTTTACTTTCCTAATATTGACTTCATATTTCTTTGCATGCTACCCTTAGTTCTATCCTTTGCCCTCCTCCCGCCTTGCAACCCAGTAACCCATCTATTTCTAGTCTATGAAAACCCGTATGTGGTGTTTGTTTTGAGGGATTGAGAAGTGGGATAATAGTCCTTTGTTTGGTTCAAAAATTTTACACAAGACTATTAGTCCCAAATCCATTGGACTATTGTGTCCCATGGGGGAGATAATACACAAATTGAGGGATAAAGGGGGATATGGGATTACGTGGTGAAATGACCATTTTGACCCTCTACTATTTAATTATGTATTATATTTAGTAAAATTCAATAAAATTTAAATTTCTCAATTCAAAAATAAAATTATTTTATTTAATTTTTGTTAATGATTTATTTATTTAACTTTTTAAAATAATTTTTTATAGATATTTTATTGATGCTTTATTTTAAAATTTTGTTTATATTTTATTTAATTTCATTATTTAAATTTTAATAGATGTTTTATTTAATTATTATTACTTTTTAAAATAGATTTATTTAAAATTTTAATTAAAAAATAACATATATTTTTATTGATATTTTATTTATTTAATTTATTTAATTGTGTAAAAAATAAAATAAAATAAATTTGTATTTAATCTAGTTAAAAGTAATTAAAATATTAAAGATCTATTTAATATTGCTATTGCATAGTATATAATTGAAAAGGGTAAAATAGTCATTTGAACATTTATCCTTCTCCATAATATCCCACACAAACATAGGATTCATATCCTATCCAACTGTCTTTTCCTGACATCTAATCCCATGACTAAACAAATATGAAATATAAATCCAATCCAATCAAATAGTCCGGGGACAATGTATCCCAAGACTAACAATCCGGTAGATTCTAATCTTTCCTTATTTAGTCCGTCCAAACAAACACACCCTTAGTCCCTAATCGAAATTTAACATGCGGCAAGTTTAAAACCTGGCCACCTTATTCAACAGGTGACAAATTTGTTTACTTTCCACCTGTCTCTCTAGATTAGGTGACTCACCAAGTCTTTAAAACTATACATGCATATTCATCAATCTATATGCTAGGTTATCTATATGCTAGGCTGGAGAACGGGTACGAACCTTTTTTGTTTTTTGTTTTTTTTTTTTAATTTCTTTCTTTGATTTAATTCTAATTTGGCCCAATTCTTAAACTAATTATATATCATTTTTTAATAATATATAATCCCTAATTAAATTTCATTTTATCACATACAACCATAACATTCAATATTTTATTTTACTCTTACATGATATTTAATTAAACATTTAGGTGTCACAATTCAATTTGAGCGTGGATTTGCTAGGTAATTAAGAGTACACATGTGTAATTTATTTTTGTCTTCTTAGTGGTTTTTTTTTTTGGTTTTGGCCCGTGATTTTTTATCACAATTAGAGGCGCTTCAATTGTGAATTTTCTCTACGTTAAATCGTTGTGTTGATTTGTTATTGATTGTTTGATTGTGATTGGTATTTACTATTTAAAATTGAAACAGCATCACAAATCAATATCTCGGGGACTTTAGATTTTTCACTAAGTTTTTAATTTTGTCAATTTAAACTCTAATCTTTTGATTTGTTTTCAATCTAAATCATTTGTCTATTTTCATTAAATAAAATTGACAGAAAAAAGTATTTTAGCCATTAAAGTCAATGTATATGTACCATTTTTCGTCAAGTATAATGACTAAAATAACTTTTTGGTTGACTTTATTTAAGGAAAATTGATTGGAGCCTAAATATTACACATTTGACCTGCTAACAAACGCTTTATTAGTCTATTTATTTGTATTATTTTATAATTTTGTGTGTGATTTTGTGTGTCTGTATATATATTTAGGCCAAGTTTGTCAAATAGCCAAAAAGTTACTCAAAAAGTTAAAAAGTTAACACTATTCACCAAAAGTCAACAATTACGGCTGCACAACTCTCAAGTCGAATTTTTCTCTACAAATTAATTTTTACAATTTTTTATTACACATTTTTTTCATAAAAAGTCAAAAAGTTAACCCAAACATCCATATTTTCAACCTCCATTTTTTAGTCCAAAAAGACAAAAAGTGCACTTATTTAGGACACCCCAAACAACCCCTTAGTGTTTATACATAAATTAAGGTAAATAATATGTTTTAGATATTTTATATATTAATATATTATAAAATACATAGTAAAATACTATGCACTTTACAAAAATTGGAGCCAAAAGTATAAAGAAAAAAAAAAGAAAAAAGAAAAAAAAAACAATAACAACAACAACAAAACAAAAACAAACGCCACCCCTCAATTTTATATAAATATATATATTTTATTATATTATTATATTAGTTATATTACCATTTTATTTTTTTGCAGGATATTTTTTCCATAAAAGAAGAAGAAAAGAAGGCGACGAGAAAAAAGGGGGAGGGATGAGCTCGGGGCAAACAGCTCAAGGCAGGAGGAGAGAGCTTCGGCCCAGAGTGGGAGTGTTTAGTTTGTAAGTATTAGAGTGTAGTAATTGTCTTCTTAGGTAAAGATGAAATCTAGACTAAATAATTGGAATAAGCTGAATTTAATATTTTTTTTTGTTTTGATTTGATTTGGATACAACTGTATAACTTTTAGATATTTTTGTGCAATAAAAAATTTATTCAAATCATGTTATATAACGATTTTCACTATTGTATATTAGAATTATTAGACGAGTCATACCTAATAAGACGGGTCATGCATCAAACCGTAGTTTAGTAGTAATGGTCTGTACTAAGCGAATATGATTCGTGACTTTCTAATTTTGATATACAAATCCTCTTGACAATATTTCTAATCAACTAACATTACAGTATCCAAATTAATGATTTTTTAAAGACTGAATATAGTTACTCCAAATTATGAAGTTAGTGATGGATTCGAAATCTTAAGATATATATTTTATTTTGTTTAATTAATTAGTTTAATTTTTACTCTAAATATTTGTAAACAAATGGAAATTTTTAAATTAAATTATTCATCATTAGTTCCTGTGAATCAACACTTGGTCTTAACTGATATTCTACGGAGTAGTTGTTTTTACTTGGTTATAAATAAAATATTTTGGTGTGCAAACGATCATATAAAAAATAGATGAATAGTTTAAATTGAAAACAAAATCAAAAAATTAGGATTTAACTTGACAAAATTAAAAACTCAAGAATTATTTTATTGCAAGAATCAACTTCTAGTATTTTTTTTTCTCCTAACAAATGTGATTGTTTATCAAACGTGGTCAACGTTTTTCACAGATTATTAAAAATTGTACCAAGCATATTTATAATTTATTTTAAGTTTTTAAGTTAATAATTAAGAAAATTATAATTATAAAAATTAACTTATAAGTGATACCAAGTAAACCATTATGATTTTATTACTGAAGAAAAAGAATGGTTGCGTTTGGTTTTATTTTGAAATTATGATTTCAATAAAAAAATTAAAATTATTTTCAAAACTCATAACCAAACGCTCAATTCAAACTCATAACCAAATTCTTTTCAGAACTTTATTTTTAAAACAAAAAAAATTGAAAAAAAAATATTTTTTTATTTTGTTCTTTGAAATTATTTTTATTTTTTATTTTTTTGAAAAAATATTTATTCAGAAAATATTTTTTATTTTATTATTATTTTTGAAAAAAATATTTTGTTCTTTTTGTAAGTATTGGCCAAATAATTTATTATGATTTACATATATGGTATCCAATTTTATTTTTTTAAATTTAAAAAAAAATTAAACATTTTAAAAGATAAAAATATTTAAAATATTAACAAAATTAAAATATTTTAAAAGATAAAATATTTAAAATTAAAATAGGAGAAATTACCAATAAATCCCAAATTACGGAATGATGATCCATTTAGTCTTGTGTTTTTTCTTACGAAGCATTTGGCCCTATTTAATTAGTAAGGAATATTTTCCTTTGATTTGGCATGGGTGGAGTTTACACATTTACCCTTATTATAATTTTGGTGGATTCTTTTTTGCTCATTTGTGGTGTAATGATTGAGATAGTAACGTTTTACATTTTTATTATTGTGTGTTTGATTTTTGTAGAGTGATACACGGTGGGTGGGTTTCAATTGTTGATCTTGTTTTCTTCATTTACATCAATACAATTAATGTTATATTTTTACTACCACAAATGTTATTAACATTCCATATCACCACCAACATCCATACACTCAAAAAACAAGGGAATGGGTGATACATTACAACACAACAAATCAAAAAAATGATACTGACACTACACTTCATTAACATCGATATAGTTAACATTACATTTTTTATTACCACAAATGTTATTAACATTCCATATCACCACCAACATCCATACACTCAAAAAATAGGGGAATGGGTGGTACATTACAACACAACAACAAACCCAACACAACAAATGGCATAAACATTACACTATTGCCAATCACACAAGCACCCCAAACCACAAAGGAACATTAACACACCAACTGAAAACTAGCAGAACTAACTCCACAACAAGGACGAACACTAGAAGACTATGCCCCCATTGAAATACGAAACCTACCATACCATTAACACACAACAACATTACGGACTAGTATGTAACATTAGAATGCAATCACAACATATAATCTGACATTCACCGAACAATCCGATTCTTTCACAATAACAAGGAAAACAACATCAGTAACCACATAGCTAACGCCATGGGCTACCAACACAATTACCGAGGACGACAAAGGCATTATGTAAACTCGCCGACTACACATTGTCAATGACTATACAAATGTCAAACACCAACGGAAACACTGTGAATGTTTCCGAAATTCCTCTAATTGGAGAAGACGAATTGATGGTCTCGTCGATGCAAGTTACACAGTTGATGTTGAGTTGGGAAACAAATGGTGTGCCGATGGAATGTGAATCACGCCAATTGGGGTTCAAGCTGAATGAGTGGAATTCGCTTAAAACCCTATTCAGCAGTCTTTTAACAACATTTAGGGTTTCATTACACTGACATAGAAATGTTAGTAATGTGGGGATGTTGGATGTCAAAATTTATGGAATGTTAGTAATGTGGAAATGTTGAATTCTAACATTTCCTTAAACTGATTAAAAGATTCTATTGAAAACGATGGAAAACTAAAAAAAGCATATAGTGTGCTCCATGTCTACAAATGTAATTTGACCATTACCCAAACCCCACATTATCCCATCCCGTGTGGAGAAAAAAGGACATCATCCTTGATTTAGGACTTTTCGGTTCTAAAGAAAAGATGCGGGATTAATTGGTGCACAAGTTCATAACTTGGGATTTATTGGTGTTTCATCCATAAAAAAATAAGAAAATATTTAAAATAAAAAATGAAATATTTAAAATAAAAATTATATATTTAAAATTAAAAAAATAAAATATTTAAATATTTAAAATAAATACAGTTCACAAATGTAATAAATACAACGCACATTAAAAAAAAAATAAATATTTACAATCAAAAATATTTATCCTAAACAAATAAAATTAAGAAAAAATTTAAATATGAAAAAAAAAAACCCAAAACAATTTCAAATACAACTCAAAACTCTTTTCGAAACTTTTTTCAAAACTCGTAACCAAACAAGTTTTCTATTTTCAAAACTCATTTCAAAAACTTTTTCTTTCAAAACATAACTACATACTCAAATCATGATTCTAAAACTAAACCAAACTGAGCCAATGTGTCACTCTTTCTTATTTGTGACTTTTTCTTTAGTCTCTGTATGTAAAAATCTTGACCTCTTCTATTTGATGACATTCTCTCTGTCACAATCTCTCTCTTTACAAAATTGTATATATATATAGGAGTGTAAATTGGGCTCGGCCTGGGCTCGGACCAGCCCATGTTAGGCTACCTGGCTCCTGTTAAAATTTGGGCCAGCCCACAGGCCAGAAAATTAGGCCCAAGCCCAAGCCCAGTGGGTATTTGGGCCTTGGGTGGACCGGCAAGCTGGGCCTCAGGTTGGACCGACGGCCTAGGCCTGAGCTCGAGCTTGGACCGAGCCTAGGTAGGTCTAAACATTCTTTTTTCTATTTTTTCTATCAAAATTTTATTCTTTTCCACTAAAAATGACATTGGGCCTTGGGCGGGCCGGGTTTTAAGTGGGTCTTGAGCAAGCTGATGAGACGGGCCTATGGGTCAAGCTAGGCTTCAAAATGACAGCCAGGCCTAGGCCCAGGATCCCGGGCCTAACTAGGTTGGGCCGACTCGGAGCCACATGTGAGCTTCGGGCTGCCCACGGACCGTGGACCATTTTTACACCCCTATGTATGTATAAACTTCTATGAGGGTAATGATTGAAGTCATCAACAAAAGACGAAGAGGAAGTTAGGAAAAAAACAAAAATGGCTTTGATTTCAAAAATGTTGATGCACTTGGTGATTATAGCCACACTTCTCATCAGTTTACTATCTTCCTTTAGCAAGTCACAAGCTCGAACTCAAGCCCAAGTCCAAGTCTAAGGCCGAGCTCAAGCCCAAGCAAGGTAACATTCATTTCCTATACTTTTTCATTTCTTTCTTCACATCTTCTTTGTTCAGTTAACTTTATTCTTGTTCAAGTCTAAAACTCAAAAAAAGGAGTTCAATTTATTTATTTTGCTACTAAAAATCCTCTTTTCTTTTTATATGCATTAAAGCATTAATTGAACCTACCACTTTTGTGTTAAAAGTTTAGAAAATAATTTATTACGTATCAACCTGTACATAGAATAAAATATTGCTCTTAGATCATGTTTGATTGGCTCCATAGGTGAACGGATTAGACTAACAATCTTGTGGGCTTTACATAAGCCATGTTTAGTTGACAACAATAGAAAGAGACTAGTAATCCCATAACACTATCATACCCCACATGGGTGGGATTTAGCTTTTCTATGAGAGAAGTGGGATTGCTAATCCAATCCCATGAGATTGGGTGTGAAAAGACAACTTTGTCCTTACATTACAAAAATAGCAAAGCTAATTTTTATACTAAAAAAATAATGTAGTACCTAAAAATAGGGCACTCAATACATAAATTCAAAACTCAAAACTCAAAACTCAATTTTGTTTGGCCAAAGATCCAAATGCTAAAATACTTTGTTCAGAAGAACAAGCTTGGATAAGATGACTAAAACACCCCTATATATATCATATAGATGGTCCACAATCACACAACACAAGTCTCTCTCTATCTCTTTTCTCATATTTGTCTCCCTCTCTCTTCAATACAGCCACGATGACCTCCACCGGCGGTCCATGGCCTCCGACATTCTCTGACCACCACTCGTTACGCTCTCTCTCTCTCTCTCTCACCGTTTCTCTCACCGCAATCTCACTCCCTCTATCACAGTCGATCTCCTTTACCGCCCTCACATCCACTTCACCACCATATCCTACTCCTCCTCCATTGGTGTCTCCACCAAATCCGAGAAGATTTGACCGCCGTAGGTCGAGGTTTGAGAAGATATGTGTGGCAGTGCCAGTGGTCCTTCACTGCGATTGTGGTGTTGCGGTGTCGCAGCTCTAGGAGAGTACTGTCATCGGGCTGCACTGCATCGAGTTGCGGTCCTTCTTTCTCTCTCTCTCTCTCTCTCTCTCTCTCTCTTATGAGATGAATGTTTTTTAAGTTAGAAATTATGTATATAATTGAATAGAGAAAGATCAAAAGCGAAGCAAAATATGAGGCACAAAGTCAATCTCTATTTGGTTTGATTATGTTGGCTTAGTCAATCTCTGTTTGGTTTTGGGTAAAAAAAATATGTATAATCTAGTTTTTTTTCTTTTATTTTCTTTTTCTGTTTGGTTCATTGGAAGAGAAGAAAAAATAAGGATAAAATGAAATTTTGGTGAATCAGTGTGCTTATTGTTGTTTCTGGCTTCCACCATTTCTTTCTCGCTCTCTAACTCTCAGTTTCTCTCTCTAAAGCTAGATCTATTCTAAATCTATTCGAAACTCCATGAAAGTAAACTTGAAGAACACCTTGTGATGAACAATGGTGTAAAACCTTTATCAAAACTATAAATCTGAGTACAGGTGGACTACGAACGATACTCTGTTGTTTATGTTGCTAATGATGATGATGAATGATTGTGATCTGTTGAATATACTATAGATTAGATCAGATTTCTTTCAACAGATAAAAAATGAATTATTATTTTAATAGGTAAAAAATTGAACATATAAAAATTGAAAAATTCGGACAAGAATTTGAACAAGAAAAATTAAACAAATAACAACAATTTAAACATATAGCGTAAAAAAATTGAACAAATAGGAAAAAAAAATTGAACAAATAAGAAAATTTTTGAACAGATAGATAAAAGTTTGAACAGATAGGAATTTTTCTTAAAACAAATAGTCAATAAAAGTCAACAGATAAATTAAGGGTAAAATTAAAAATAAAATGTTCTTTAAAACAACTAAAATGACTTATCACCAAACCATTTCACAAATGGTGGATCTCTCACTACCAAGAAAAAAAAAAATCACTAGACCTAATACATTAGACAATTGCTAGAGTGGACTTTTCAACAATTTTCTCCTAATATATATATATATATAAAGGGAAAGATTTCTCTATAGTTCACTATGTGGAACATATTTTTATCAATGAAAAATATGATTTTAAAACTAAATTATTAATAAAAATATATTCTGATCAATGGGCTATTGATATCCGATTGACGTGATTTTTTGCAGGTATAAAATACTCGATGAGCTTTATACATTCAACGGTTCGGATTATCGAAACGGGACCCGTAGTGGGCTCCCACATACTCAACAAGTATGTGAACTAGAAAAACCATCTCCATTTATAAAATATAATTTTTGATATTAAAATATATCAAAAATATTCAAAATATTTGTGACATTTGAAATAGGCTTTGTTTGGCATAATAAAAAAAAGTCAAAAAGTCAAAAAATCACTATCCTACTTAAGTCACGTCATCTTATTTAAGTCACATCATCTCTCTACTACATCACTTCAAACCCAACCCATATTTCATAAAAAGTCAAAAAGTGCACTTATTTAGTTTATCTCATACCCAACTCATAGTTAACCCTCTTTTCATTTTCATTTTGGGGTTAAAAAAATACAAAAATTCAAAATAGGCTATATAAACTACAAGATAAAATGTCACATCCAAATTATAATTATTATATTTTTTTTTCATACAAGTCTAAAAAATTAAAAAATTTAAATTAAATGAGACTAAAAAAAACAAATTAAAAAAATCTCAACAAAAAAATTAATAATATTAATCAATATCAAACGAAGCTTTAATAACAAAACAATAATCATTTTTGTTTTGTACCCAAAAAAAAAAAAAAAAAAGCCGTCGTCAAAGTCATCAAAGACGCTAGAGTCTTCATCAAAGTCTATTTCTATTTAATTTCTGTGTTTTTTTTTTTTTGGGGGGGGGAGTTCGGATCCTCTCCTTGAGGAGAGTCCTTGAAATCCTGCGGGCAACGGCTCAGATCAGCCGTTGGTCATCCAACGGCTGAGATAAAAAAAAAAAAAAAAAATTAAAAATGAAAATTTTCGGATTCCCGCCCAAAACAAAACAACAACACAGATATGTTCATTTCATTCTTCCACTCTCACACAGAACTGAAGAACTCACGCAGCACTCGCCTCCGTCGAACCATCCTCATCCTCACCGGCGAACCCATCCTTACCGACGGCGAACTCCATCCTCACCGACGGCGAACTCCACCGCCCCACCCTGTACAGAGCACTCTTCTCCCTCGTTTGCCTTCGACTGAAGCTCAGAACCAAATTACAGTCTACAGTAAGGTAAGAAATCGAATACGAGTTCGGATTAATTGGTGTGTTTTACCTCTTTCTGATTTCTTTATCTTTTCTCTAAGGTTCTGCTATTTGGTAATATTTGTCCACGAAATGTTTAAGTTCCAGTAAGGTTCTGCTATTTGGTAATATTTGGTAATATTTGGAATTTTTGGAATGTTTGTCCAGGAAATGTTTGGAATATTTGGAATTTTGTTAAAATTTTTGAAGTAACTTGAAAATGAGTGGACAAACATTTAGATTATAGTTGAAGTAATATTTGCTATTTCTAAGTTCCAGTATTTCTAATTCCAGTAACTTGAAATTGGTGTGTTTTAATTTAATGTATATTGGTTTCAGTATTTCTAACATGTAAATAGAAATACAGTGTGTTCTGAAATTGGTTTACAGTGTCTTCCACTCTCACACAAAAACAATGTAAATTGGTTAATGTAAAACATGTAAATAGAAAATAATCTGAATAGAATCTGGGCATAATCTGAACCAATATAACATGTAAATAGAAACACACTGTGAAATGTATATTGGTTAAAATATCCGTAACATGTAAATAGAACACACTGTAAATTGACCCATTCTATGTATATTAATTTAATCTGGATTTTAATAATTCAATTTCCTTAATTCCAGTCTATCATTAACTTAAGATTTTATTTATGGGTTTTCAGTTGCATTTTGATATCGATATGGAACCTGAGAATGACTGTGATTGGAAGCCAAAACTGGGAATGATATTTGATTCTGAACAATGTGCGTATGAATTTTATAATACATATGGAGGAAGAACGGGGTTTAGCATAAGAAGAGATTATTGTAAGAAGGACAAGTTCACTAATAAACTTATTCATAGACTTTTGGTTTGCAACAAGGAGGGATTTCGAAAGGTTGACAAGCGAGACCCATTGTCAGGTTAAAAATGTGTAGTCAGGTTAAAAATTCTCAAGAATCAACAACTCCAATGTGTAGTCAGGTTTAAAAATTCTGTCTTTTTTTTTTTTTTATTATAGTTGCTGAAATTTCTGTGATATCATTTATTTATACTTGATTAAAAATTCTGTCTTTTTTTTTTTAGATTATGGACAACCATCAACAGAACCAAACTGATGCTGAAATTGGCTGCAACGTGAAGACATGGCCTCTGAAATTTGTGAAGCAAACTGTTGGTAGAAAGTGATGATAAAGTACCAATGTGTCAATTTTACGGACCACTGTATTAATTTAGATGTTAAAGTTGTAATGGTGGATGTTCATTTACAATTGATTTTAATTTATATGTTAAACCAACTGAACTGATTATGTTACTGTTAATTTAACTTATGTTTTGGTTGATGTTCATGTTCATGTTCATCTGATTGTGTTGGTTGAACTATTTCTGTGTTCATGTTCTGTGTTGAACATGTTATTGAACTGGTATCCTTTTCAACAGGTTGAACAGGTTCATGTTCATGTTCATGTTCTGTGTTGAACAGGTTCTGTGTTCATGTTCTGATGTTCCAACTGGTATGCATGTTCAAACAGGTTCTGGTTCTGAAACAGGTTCAGATCTGGTATGCATGTTGAAACAGGTTCTGCTTCTGAAACAGATGCAAACTGGTTTGCATGTTCAAAGAGGTTCTGGTTCTGAAACAGGTTCAAACTGGTTTTCAATGTTCAAACATGCATACTGGTATTTGTGTGTTCATGTTGAAACAGGTTCAGATCTGGTATGCTTCAGATCTGCTCTGAAACAGGTTCAGATCTGGAATGCTTCAAACTGGTATGCTTCAAACAGGTTCAAACTGGTATGCTTCAAACAGGTTCAGATCTGGAATGCTTCAAACTGTTCTGAACTTGGTGAATTCCATTGGTCAAGGGTCACAGAGATGGTATGCAACTGGTATGCTGCTCAAACTGGTTATGAAATTGATCTGAAACTGCTTGTGTCTGGTGTTTATGCTCTGGTGCATTTACTCTGGTGATTGCTCTGGTGAATCTGCTGTGTGTTTAGCATCTGATAGCATTGTTGTCTTGGGCACATGTGTTAATCTGGTATGTCTTAGGCACATGTCTTGGGCACATGTGCAACATAACATTCCATAACAGAATCTGTGCAACATACCTGTGCAACATAACAAATCCATAACATTCCATAAGATGCTCGTGTCTGGTGCAACATAACAAATCCATAACATTCCATAACATGCCTGTGCAACATAACATTCCATAAGATTCCATCATTCCATAACAGAATCTGCCAACATTCCATAACATTCCATCATTCCATCATTCCATCATTATATAGATTATAGTTACATAACAACACATTCCATCATTCATTCCAACATTTCATAACATTCCATCATTCCATAACAGATAATAAATAACAAGTTGGAGTACATAAAATCCAAAAGGATACAAACTTCCATTAAGTTTCCCAAAAATACAATAAAGTCGAACAGTTACATCATAAAATACAAAATGATACAAAATACAATGACGTAGACCATCTTTTTCAGATTGTTTTCCATCCTTTGCAGCCTTCGACCATAGTCATTTTCCATGTCATGAAGCCTCATCCTTACATCGTTCAAGTCTTCTATTGTTATACCAGCAGCAGCTGTACTGTTGGAACGAATTATGGACGTAACGTCTTCATCATCTTCAGACACGAACTTGAAGTAATTGCACTGGTGAGTGGGAGGGTTACTCTGCAATGCATGCGAATACATTACTTCAATAAGACAAATATTAATGTGACTAATAAAGGAAGAAAATAGCTAGAATTACCAACTTACATATCTCGATGGGCAAACAAAGTACATACGGCCTTCATTTCCGTTCTCGTTGGTTCTTACAATATGTATAGCAGCTGTTCTTCGACAATGGCACATTCTCGGTACCAATCTCATGTCGCTAATGTTAGAAGAAGAAGCCATTTTTTCAATCTGCATACATGAGGAGAGGGACAAACTTGAGGGTCTTATTACTAATGGTAATAGTATATAGAATTTAACATTGAGGGTCTTTCTCTTCTCTAAGAATTTCCTGATGAACACCTTACACAGTTTTTATTATGACTTTGTGATTGTTGTAATTGTTGAGTTTGATATGTACTTGTGGTTATGTGGTGTTAATGAAGGGCTGCTACCTATTACTAGATGAATTTTTATCACAAGACCAACCATAATGATGATAAAATTCTTCATTGTTTTGTAATATAATATAGAAAAATGGATTCATCCCCTGAATTGAGGCCTCTCAATTCCCCCTAATGATGCGGCTAAGACTCACGTGAAAATACACCAACACTCCTCTCTCTCAAACTTTATTTTTTTCATCCACATCATTGGGAGTGGAATTAGGGGTTCAATTAGGGGATGTAACAGAACTCTTTAAAAACTTGTTACGGCATTTTCACTTCATATACTAGGGGTGCCTTGCCTAATTCTATCCCAAAGAAAGTTTCAGAGAACTGTTTAATAAGAAACCGATCCAAATTGCACTCCAACATTACAAACCAAAACCCAAGTAATATATACCACATACAAAAACAGACTGGAAAACCACAAATGATGAAACAATACTAGATTCAAATTGAATAGATACCACACCATACAAAAACGGACCATTGAACCTTGTCATTATTCACCCTAATTCCTAATATAAATTCAAAGCCCTAATAATATTTACCCGTTCGAATATAAATTCAAATCCCTAATTCCTAATTCTGAAATCCCTACTTTTGAAATTCCTAATTTTTCTAAAAGCCCTAATCCCTAAATTTTTCAAAAACCAAAATTCCTAATTTTTCGAAACCCAAATCCCTAATTTTTTAAAAAGCCCTAATTTTGAAATTGTAAAATCCCTAATTCTGAAAGCCCTAACTTGTCCATATCAATTCCAAACCCAAATCTCAATCTCAATCTCAGACGTTGGAAGACAAAAGATGTTTGTTCGAAGACCAACCTGGTTCGTGAAGAACAGATCTTTGCTCAACCGATGGTGAGTTCACGAAGCGTAGAGGCTGTACTGGTGGAGTTCGCCGTCAGTGAGGATGGAGTTCGCCGTCGGTGAGGATGGGTTCGCCGGTGAGGATGAGACGGAGGCGAGTGCTGCGTGAGAGTTCTTCAGTTCGGTGTGAGAGTGGAAGACTCTCCTCATCTCAACTGTGTTTAATCTCAATCTCCCTTCAGTTTGTTGTTTTGTTTTGGGCGGGATTCCGAAAATTTTCATTTTTTAATTTTTTTTTTTTTTTTTTATCTCAGCCGTTGGATGACCAACGGCTGATCTGAGCCGTTGCCCGCAGGATTTCAAGGACTCTCCTCAAGGAGAGGATCCGAACTCGGGGGAGGGGGGGTGGGTTTTAATTATAAAACACACATCATATTGAATTTGAGACCCCCAAAATCATCGAAAAATCTCCATCACAATGTTGTCAAACATCCAAATTCCTTCGACAAAAGCAGTGATATCGGCGGTTGCCTCCGCCGCCGCGACGGCGATGGTGGTCCGGTCCGTCGCGAAAGACTTCATTCCTTACGAGTTCCAACAGTTTATCGCCGTCAAGGTCCGCCACTTCCTCAGCACTTTTTCCAACCAGATCACTCTCGTCATCGACGAATTCGACGGCCTCAACCGCAATCACATCTTCCACGCCGCCGAAATCTACCTCGGCACCATCATCACCCCCTCCACCAAACGCTTCCGAATCACCAAACTCGAAAAGGAAACCAAAATTAACCTCTCCATGGAACGAAACGAAGGTCTCACCGATACTTTCAATGGATTCAAGCTCAATTGGCAATTCATCTCCAAACAAATCCCAGCCAAGTACGTTCCCGATCCCCACGACCATTACAGTCCGAGATTCCGAACAGAGCTCCAATTCTTCGAACTCAGATTCCACAAGAAGCACAAATCCAAGGTCATCGACGAGTACTTGCCCTACGTTTTGGAGAAAGCGAAGATCGCCAAGGATCAGAAGAAGACTCTGAAGCTCTTCACTCTGAATCGCGACGGTCGGATGATGATGGGAGGTAGAATCAACAGCCCGTGGCAGTCGGTGAATCTGGATCATCCAGCGAATTTCGATACGTTGGCGATGGATTGGGATGAGAAAAGGATGTTAATGGAGGATTTGAAGAGGTTCGTGAAGAGGAAAGATTTTTACAGGAGGGTTGGGAAGGCGTGGAAGAGAGGCTACTTGTTGTTTGGTCCGCCTGGGACTGGGAAGTCGAGCTTGATAGCGGCCATGGCCAATTACTTGAATTTTGATGTGTATGACTTGGAGTTGACTGATCTGAGGAGTAATTCGGAGCTCAGGAATTTGCTGATTACGACGGCTAACCAGTCGACACTAGTTGTGGAAGACATTGATTGCTCCCTTGAGTTGCAGGATAGAATGAAGGCTGCGGCTATGGCTGCCGCGGCCAGAGGCAGGGATCCTTATGGGTATAATCAAGGTTCTAGTGTAAGTAAATTACTGCTAACACACACATATACTCCCTTTGTCCGTTCCCTTCTTTTATTTTTGGTTGTTCTAAATTGCATGTCGTTTTAGAAAGTCAAAACTTGTTTGAATTTGACTTTTACTTTTGGATCTGATCTAAGTGAGCCCATTACAAGCTAGCTAGGTTTGAGTTATTTTGCTTTATTGTAGTACATATAATCAAGTGAAGTGCAATTACAAGTTAGTAAAATTCCACTTAAATTTTAACAAGTTTTAAAATAAAATTTTAATTATTTACATAATAAATCAATTTGAAAGGAGTTTCTAACAAGTGAAATAGGACTACGCTATCATGATTGGTTTTACAACCTTACCATGACAGTTCACATTTTTAGCAGTGTGCTTGCTAATTGTTCAGCAACTGGGATGTTACTAAAAATGTGTCTAAATTGACATGGTATCTTTGAATGGTTGATGATTATTTAGGAGTTTTAAGTATCTAATAAACATGTTTGATTTGCACAATGCAATGAGATTGTTAGTCCGATGGTGGGATTAATAACACCACCCCCTCCATGGTATTTCTAATCCCATGGCTCTCTAATTAGCCAAAACACTCAATTCAATGGTAAAAATAATCTTCTTCTTATCACAATCAAACATAACAAGTATCCTCCATGTTATATATTATTGATCCTAACCTTGATCCCATAGTATTACCAAGGTTTAGTACTAAAAAATTTCTAATTCGCTTGTAAAACATGACCTAAAAGACTCCTACATAGTTCTAGTTCTTTCTTCCTAAGAAAGGTCCATCCATCCATCAATAACAAGTTGCTAATCCATTTTATGTTTTTTTTTTTTTTTTTGAATTTTAGGTTACCTTATCAGGACTGCTAAACTTCACCGATGGACTGTGGTCAAGTTGTGGGGATGAGCGAATCATAGTGTTCACAACAAATCATAAAGACAAGCTCGACCCTGCTTTGTTGCGCCCAGGGCGCATGGACGTGCACATCCACATGTCCTATTGCACCCCTTGCGGCTTCAAAATGCTTGCCTCCAATTACCTTGGAATTACAGAGCACCCGCTCTTCTTGGAGGTCGAAGTATTGATAGAGATAAAGAAGGTGACTCCGGCTGAAATAGGCGAGCAATTGATGAAAAGCGATGAGCCTGAGAGGGCTCTGAGAGGCCTCATCAGGTTCCTGGAGGAGAAGAAGGAGAAGGAGAACGAAGAAATTAAAGCGCCTGAAGTTGAACAAAAAGCTTTTGGATTGGAAGTTATGCCAAAGGTGCCTAAAATTTTGTCTTGACTAATTTGTGATGTAAGCATGTCTCCAAAAGTGGCTCACATATATATATATATATATATAATCAATAATATTTGGGTAACTAACGTGAGATATATTCACTATCCAATATGGAAGTTACAACTTTTCTAATGGAAGTTGTAATTTTTGAATTAAACAAACAAATAAATAAAATATGTTCAAACCAATTTTTGAGAGCTCTAATCTCTCAAACTAATTTTTCTAATATTTTTATTTAAAAAATAGGAATTTTTAAAAATTAGTTAGGTTGTTAAGAAATAAATTTTAAAATTTAAAATTATGAAAACCATCCCATAATTTTTGGATTTTAAAAGGAGAGAATCACACAAATATAGAATGGGAAAACCTAAAATTATGCCTTTTCATCTTTTTATTTTTTCCTTTTCACAACCTAGCCGTACCTATAAATTTCCCTAACCTTGCCTTTATATTTGAATAGATCAAAAATTAGAATAGAGTTGCGTAATGATCAATGTAGACGTTGAGCATGGTGGCAACAAAGATGATAATAAGCTTGGCAAGAGTACCATTGGTGAAGAAGTCACATTCCTTGCTAGAGTTTAATGCTTTGCCTGATCTCAACTTTTTTTATTGATTGCTTCTGAATTGAGACATAAAAGAAACATGCATATATACAAATCTAAAGTTATACATGTGTAACACGCCCGCGGGGGACCTCGCTACAGTTCGGACTCCCTTTTGTCGTCACGGTTCTTAATCTAAACCAAAGAGTCCAAATCCGGCAAATCGTTTTGAGAAACAGATTTTTGAAAAGAAGTGCCAAACATGGACTGCTTTGCCAGATACAGAGTCGCCACCTAAATATTTTTTATAGGGGAATTTAGGAAACCCTGACTCGGTGCCAAAGGCCACGTGTCCGTCATCACTAAAGTTGCCTCGGCTCGGGAGCTTGGGTACGATTGGGGAAGGTCAGCTATGAGCACCCCCTTTCGCCCGATCCGAAGACCGGCCTCTACTAACCGTGATATCCGTTTTTGAAAACGTTATGTGTTCTTATTCCGGTTATTAGCCTTAGAATTACTATGTTATGCGCACAGCAAACAAGTATAGACCAAATCCTAAATTGGAACAAAACATAGCAGGTTTGTTTTGAAAATGGTTTGCTACTCGCAAGTAGGCTAAAATGTAGTTTTGCCACCTCAAGTGGGTTTTAGAAAAATGGTTTTCCACTATCGAGGGGGGGGGGGGGGGGGGCTTAAAACTCAGTTTTAATGCATATTCCAATTTAGGTAATTTAACCTCCATCCACAGGCATTCAAGCAGTAATATCACATAAAGCTTAGCCTCATGGTAATCATGCTTGATGGCAACATTCACACGCATGCGAGATGCTAAAGCATAAAAGCTTACCTAGTACTCCAAGCCAAAATAGAAGCTAGTTAGTAATCAATGCATGATCCTAGTTCATGTTAAGTGGCTAATGCATCACAGGCAAAATGCAGCTATAATAGGCTCGGCTATCCTAGACATGGCATGTGAAATGCTGCAATTAACAAGTACTCATCTTGGAATTTGAAGTACAATGCAGTTAGCGTGATGTACCGAGCCCGGTGCATGTAAGACAAATGCATGGATGCACGCATGCATTGTATGAGGTATGCTAAGTTAAATGTGCCCTAATCTACCATCGAAAGCTAGTAAATAAAAGGGAAGAAAGACGTGGGGTTGGAAGACATACACACACTCACGCACACTTATTACACAATTGCCCTCACTTGGAGGGACCGAAAGAATAATACAGTTCGAAAGAATAATACTAAACTAATTATTACAGAACTTCTAATTTAATTAACAAATTAAATGCAAAAGGGAAAAGGCCGCAGCCCCGCCTCGAAGTGCGCGAATGATGCATGCTTGACTCGCTTCGCCCGGAAACTCGCTGCCATAGCACTACTGCCTCTGTTTATACTGCCCTGCTCCTCTAAAAATTGCCAAAGTCTCAGGGTTGCTTCTTTGCACACCGTGGAACACCACCGGCTGGGAGGAATGGCCACCGGCCATAGGAAAAGGTCATCGGCCTCTGATGAAGTTATCGGCTAAAGATTCCTGGCCGGTCGACACTGTATTTAGCCGACCGGCCAAAACTTGCTGCAGAACCTGCAATTGACAGCAGCAGAGGGCAAGCAGTGTATGGCATGGAATTTTCAGGCAAATGTATGCACGGACACACTCCCTATCATGTAATGGACTCAAGGGAGTATGGCCCTCAACCCTCGGGCCATCAATCACGCATTTCAATGCATGATGACCCGAAAGCCAAGTGTGCAATTTTGATATCAAATGAAATGCAAGCACAAAACACATCAAAGAGCCCCAACCCCTATCATGATTGATCAAGAGGTAAGGGATGCATGCTCAATGAGATGCAACCTAGGCATGGAGGCTAAGTATGCAACATGAACATTCAAATGAGCAATGTACACTAGGCACGCAACCTAAACATGTAAACAAACATGGCATGCTAGCATGCAAATACCAGAGGCAAAATGATTTGCAAAAAAGCCCCGAAAAAATGGCAAAATGACACCCGATACATGGGACGAGTCCCGAAACATGAAATTTGGCGCATGAAATGGCCTATAGCTATGCAATGCATGCATCATTTGAACATGGAGTGTAAAGACAGAAGCAAGGCAGCCCCAAAAAAAGCATGTTTATAGTTCTAAGCAAGGCTAAACAGCGAACGCAAGTGGGACTAAACTAGCATGCCAAAAACAGCCCCGAAAGCAAGATAATGAAGCAACTCACAGATGCTGGCCCCGAACAGAGAAGGGGTCTTCTATAATATTGAAGAGGGGCCAAAAACATGATGTTTTACAGTTTATGACAAACCCCAAAAACAGATACAAGTATGCTCAAAATGCAATGCAAAATAAGGGCCAAAATGGAGATAAAGAAGCAACTGATACATGCTGGTCTCAAACAGGTAAGGCCCCTTCAACAATGTTGAATAGGGGCCCAAAATATGACCTTTTACAGTTTAGTTCCAGACCCAAAACAGTATACAAGTGTGCTCAAAATACTATGCAAAAAATGAGGCCAAAAAGAGAGCTACAACACAAAGTATACAAAATATGCCCCAAACAGTAATAGACCCTTAATTAAACATGGATAGAGGGTCAAAAAAAGGCCATTTTCAGTTCGGACCAAGGTCCAAAAACAGAAGCTCGATAGGCTACTAAATCATGCAAAAATGGGGCTAAAACATGGATAACAAAGCAAGTGATACATGGAGGATTCAAACAGTGATGAGCCCTTCAACAATATTGAAGAAGGGCTCAAAATAAGCAACTTCACAGTTTACTACATGCTTTAAAACAGTTTATATATAAGCCAAAAACAACATGCAAGGAAATGGCCTATAAGAGGGATAATGAAGTAAGTACCAAATGGGGGCCTCAAACAGTGAGAAGCCCTTAATGAAAGATGGAATAGAGCTCAAAAAAATGTCACTTTCAGTTATGGCCGGAGCTCAAAAGTATAAGCAAGAAGGGCTAAGAAAGCATGCCAAAAATGAACATTAAAGAGGGGAATGGTAACTCACCCTTGTAGACCAATCTTTAGCAACTTCTTGGACCAAGTTTAGGTGCTCCTAAGCTCTGGAAAGACCCTCCTAGCTGCTGGAATGGAGTGGTGGTGTGGTGCTAGGTGGTGGTGAAGAAATGGTGTAGGAACTTGGATGTTTGAAGCTTGGAAGTGTAGAGGGGAAGAGAGGCAATGCAAGAGGCTCAAAGGGGTTTTTTTTTTCCAACCCCTAAACCAGAGCTGGAGGCTGGTTTATATAGGCAAAAGAGGGGGAGAAAGAGGGGGAAAAATGGGGGGGAAAACAATTAAAGTTTCCCCCCAAAAGTGCAAAATCTCGGACAGCGGGTTCAGTGTCAAACAGCTGGCACAGCTGGCATCTATTCCACCTATAGAGTGCACCGGAAGGTCGTCGGCTAGCAAAAATGGTCGGTCGGTTACTTTAAATGGCCGGTCGGCAATCTATTTGGCCGGTCGGCACTCTGTTCTGGTCGGTCGGCCATCTATCTGGCCGGTCGGCACTCTGTTCTGGCCGGTCGGCAGGAAAAATCTGCTCTGCAGGTCCAACTTCAAACGGGCATAACTTCTTCATATGAACTCCTTTTTAGGTCATTCTTGTGTCAAAATTGAAGCCCCAGAAGTAAGATTTCCAATGGCACCAGCCTTGCATCAAAATTCCAACTGTGCAAAAAGTTATGCTTGTTTTGGTGAAGGCTGCTCAGTTTCGGTCCAACTGGGACAATGCCCAACTTCAACCAATCATATCTCCCCCATCCGGACTCGGCTTTAAGAGATTCTTGAATGAAAAATGAAGCCCCGGAAGTCTTCTTTCCAATGGTGGTGGCCTCATAGCTTAACTCCAAGTGTATAAACGAATAAGCTTGATTTAGCGAGGACTGCTCGTCCCTCTCTTAGCGATTCTTGCCTATCTTCTTCTCCAACTTGGTTTCTTCTCTTCTTTCCCCTTTTCTTCAACTTCAAACCCCTAAGAAAGGTGTTTTGAAAGATTTTCCAAATATTTCATCTCTCTTTCATTCATTTCCACTTTGTCCTTGCTCGGTTTACCGAAAAGCGCAACGTTTGACAAAATGCGAGCCTCGGAACATTGCAGAAACTTTATTTCAAAAAAAGTTTTGAAAGAGAGGGTTTTAAGGTCTAAAAACCATTCAAAATAGCTTTGGTCCAAAATGGGGTGTGAAGTTGAGATTTGTCTCTCTCCTTGCCAAAGAAATTGAACCTTTGCCTGCACATTTTTCATCACCGAGCAAACCATCAGTAGCGCCCAAGTCTTAAGGGCGGTCAAAAATGGGGTGTCTACAACATGTATGTATACAAATCTAATGAACCTCCAACCATTCTCTTTTGTTTTAGTTTTAGATCACTAGATGTGTGTCAAGTTCAATAATTTGGGTATCATGAATTAATTTTAGGAGAACCTTCAATTGAATGTAAGGTTATAAAAATTCAAGTCAATAGTAAATTTTTTAAACATTAATAATTAAAGTTTTAATTTTTTTTTTTACAAATCTATAGTTATTTTGTGAAAGCTCTACCAAATTATGATTTTCCCTTAATTTTTTGCCAATACCTAATTGACGAGAAAAACTAGAATGCTTCAAATGGCTGATAGTTTTGAAAATTTGAGTATTGCTTAAAAAAAAAAAAACATATAATTTGGGTGATAAATAAATGGAGTATTATAAATCAGGCCAACTTTTCAAAAATAATTACAAATATATGGTAAAGTTTATAAATTTTAATTCATGTATCTATTTTTATTTTTTTTTTTAATTTTTCAACTGATATGTTATTTCCCCTAAATTAATTCAGAAAAATAATGTGTGGTTCATATTTATTCAAAGGGTAGATTTTACTAAAAGATGTTTTTTATTTTTTATTTTTTATTTTTTTTGAGAACACTAAAAGATGTTTGTATATAAACAATATACTCTTTTTCGGGATAAAATTTTGGGTACTTATTGTCATGCTCATCTAAAATTACTATGACCACGTATATTTATCAAATGTTAATAACCATATCATGTATGTCATTGTATTAGTGTAATCGGTCTCCGAATATGTTTGTTATAAATGTGGTAATAAGATATCACGTGATAAATTAAAAATATGTAATTATCATTATATTATCACCATCCTTATATTTTCTTTTCTTTCAATAATATTTTTATGTTCACCATAATTTTTTTGTCTCTTTAATTGTAAAAATTTTAATTAGAAAATCACAACGTCAAGTTGATAATAACAATAATAATTTATATCTATAATTATATCTATACTATACATTAGGTAAATCAACTTTTCATCCTAAAGAGTCTATGAACCTGTTAGTAAAAATTATGCTTATTCCAATCAACAAGGATTAAACAACAATTCAACCAAACAATCAAACAAGAATAACCAGACAACTGTGTAATTGATTCAAACGCCTAAAAGGAATGAGGACTTCTCTAGAACAATTGGATAGTTACAAAGTAAACAAAAGTAATTTTAAAAGTGAAACTACTGAAGTTCACAAAAGTTTACAAATTACAGTGATAAACTACTCTTATTTCGAAAGACGAACTGCTTCTAAGATAAAACTAAATCTAAAGCAAGTGTTTTTGAGTTGATGATATCCTTCTCCTTGCAAATTATTGGCCTTTATATTCTCTTCCTCTTTTCCTAGCCCATGATTGCATGATTTCCCTAAGTCTTGCAACCGCCATTGCTTAACTACTGCAACTACTCCTTCACTTCCAAACTTTCAATTTCACGTGCCGAATTGTCTTTCCTCCATGTTGCCACGTGTCCCTCAACACTTTTGGCCTCTCATCGATAGAGCCACGTCTTCATTCTGCACCTGATCCTTTTTGCAAGCAACCAACTAAGTCCATGACTTAGCCTTATAATTGTTTCACCTTCTGGGCCATTCAATGCATATGATCAACCCCTCTAATGTCACTTGTCCCTTTGACTAATGGAGAATATTCATGTTGACTTTGTCGTGTGTCATCATCTAGTTGATCCACTTGTTGACAAGAACTCAACAAAAATGGGTGCAAACAATACCCCCCTTGTTTAAGTTAAATAAATAATAATGATTTTTAACTTAAACAAATCTACCTTTTGGGCCTAAATAAAGAAAATATTTAATTTCAACCCATCCAAGCATTGGGCCCAACACAATCTATAAAAGCTCGAACTTTTCAACTTCATCTTACTTCAGATCTTATCTTTCTCTTTCGAAGCTCTCAAACTACCCTTCTTCATTTCAAAACTTCCATACCAGAACCCCAAACAACTCAAAACCCTAAACAATGGCACCCAAGAAATCGAAATCCACCAAAGAGGATGAAACCAATAAGGACCATCTTCGATTTTCCAAACACATTAGAGACCTTACTAGTTCTCTAAAACTTGACTTAACTTTGATCCCAAGTACCACCACCGTGGTGAAAGAAACTCTAGGCCCTACATTCATATCATACTTTCTAGACGAATTGGCTCCATACTATCCACTTGCTAATGGTGAAACCCTACTCATTAACCAACCCAAACTCAACTAGACAAATTGAGAAAACAGCAAAAATCCCCTTCAATCATGGAGGCAACTAAACTCTACTTGGCAGAGTTGGGTCAAACAGATTGAAGCTCATGACTCCAATGTGTGGAAACATCTCGGCATCAGTGAGGTAATCCATCTGTCGACCCTCAAATTTAACATGAATAAATGGTTAATAGCTGCTGCTGCATGTTTCTGGTCCCTATCTTGTAATTTTATTCTCTTAGGATTTGGGATGATATCACCAACTGTCTTTGATGTAGCCCACCTAACTGGACTTGCCATTCTAGTGCTGGAAATTAATGCTTTGCTAGAACCCTTACAAGTGCCTTTCACCCTTAACACTGACATGAGTTACACTGAATTCACCAAAAAATACAAAGGCAAAAGAAATACCTGTGTTGATAACCAAGAAAGGGTTGAATTTTACCTCATATGGC
This sequence comes from Camellia japonica, assembly GCA_030407325.1. Classification (NCBI taxonomy): domain Eukaryota; kingdom Viridiplantae; phylum Streptophyta; class Magnoliopsida; order Ericales; family Theaceae; genus Camellia; species Camellia japonica. The sequence goes on along the minus strand of JAPPVO010000010.1, from coordinate 76,943,318 downwards.
TTTTTTAGTTCCTTTTCTGTGTTCCTGGCTACAAAACTTTGGCCTTGTGCCTTCAAGATGGCCAAGACATGTCCTTTGCTCCTTATTTACCTGCCACACTCTACAAAGGCATGTTTTCCGTTATTGATAAGAAAATATTCTAACTATGGTGGACCATTCTAGTTTTTCCAATCCTGGTTGTATGCCTATTTTCCTAAGATACAACCACCCAAACCAAATACTATGATTCCCATTATGCTGAATCTATCTTAACCATTGTTGACAAACCCAAACTTAGCTTTTCTCAATGCCTCACTACATTTTTCAACTTTCCATTTGGTAGAGACCCCCTTCTATTCAAGTCATTTCAAGACTGTCAATTCTCATCCTCTAGACTAGAACACCTCTTCATGGACACCTCTAACCTAACAGATGACCAAATAAGGTCTCAAGTTGAAACATGGAAACATGTTCTCACTTGCAGACACATCTTAGTAGGTTGTTCTATTTTCTCCACTAAGATGTCTAGCTGTAGCTTTGAAAACTACTGCTCTAACCAATGGGCCAGACAATTTAGACTCACTTAATGCACACCACGCCCTTACCTTCACTTCACCATTCAAGAAGAAATATGGACAAGGATCAACATTAAAGATTCTTCACAAGAAAAACTGATCCAGGTGGAGAATGAAAACCTTCTTCAAGCCTTTAGCACTTATTTCTTCAAGCTTATTTCGACCTCACCAAGGGTTTTGAACATTGGTGGACCCTTATGGCTGCAGTCATTTTCTCCAAACCTCTTGAGACTTATCTTAGAGATGTGTTTGTTGACAATCAAGGCTCTAAACCACGCACTTCAAGCCTCAAGACTTCAGGTTAGCTTACTTTAGCTACCAACTCACTTCTGTTTTATATATTAATATATATATATTTACTTGCTTCTCTTGCTTACCCTTAATTCCTTTGGCTTCTTGCAGTCAACCCTACTCTCATGGTACCTCATCTTGCCACTGATACCCCTATGAAAGATCAAAGCAAAGGCAAGGCACCACTGGATCCTAATGCAAACCCTAAAGCTCCTTTCTCTGCCCAAACTTATAGTAGACTCCATCACAGCTCTCCATACATAAGAACAAAGGAAGACAATGGCCACCCAATGCAGACACCTATTTTTGACCGCCCTTACGACTTGGGCACCACTGCTGCACACCCAATGACAAATTTTTATATGTCTGTTAAGTGCTTGAAGTCCTCAGCAGAATGCCATAGTTTTGAGCCTTCAAACCATACATACATTGTGCCTTGTTTTGGACCAAAACCACAGTTTTTCAAGCCTAAAAAAGCCTGGGACCAGCCAGCCCTCTTTTGTGGGCTGCCGACCACTGTTTTTGGTTGTCGGCCACTTGTGTGGCCTACAAACCAACATTAGTGGCCTGCCGGCCACAAGTGTGTTTTGGTAGATATTTATGCCAGCTGTGCCAGCTATTTCTACAAGTTCATGCATCTGCCCACACGTGTATGTATGGATGTTTCTGATGGAGTTACATGTTTTTCTATAAATAGAAGACCTCCCCTTCCATTTTTGAGGGTTGGAAAATTTGAGAGCAAAATATTCTCTCTCTCTTTACAATTCTCTCTCTTTTGCAAATTCTTGAGTCTTTGCCTATACACTCTAAACCAAACCTTGTGGCCTTTGAGCTGTAATACTTTTGAGCCTACTTTGAGCTCTTGAGGGTGTGTAAGTGTTGATTTGTTGCTTAGAAAGTGTTCTTCTCTTCAAGAGGTATAAGTCTTAGCTTGTTGCTTTGCTTTATTTGCTATTTTTTCTACTATTTTTAGACTATTTTTAGGCTTTATAAACTCTTAAATTTTGGCTGAAACTTGTGGTTTAAGGCCAATAAGGGTGGAGGGGTGGATCACCCTTCTTTCTACCTAGCTTCCAAGGTCCCGCCCTTGTGTTTTCCACCTCTTTGTCAACTTTTTTTGAGCTTTTTACAGTTGAATCTAAGAGGTTTTTCAGTGGCTAAAACCATAATGAAAGGGGTAGCCTCCCCTCCTTATGCTTTGTTTACTACCTTACATAGCTCCATGTTGTAGCTTACTATTTGAGCTCTTTGTACTTCATTTTCAGCACTATTTTGATTGCCTTAGGACTATTTTAGGCTATTTGTTTCACTTGAGCTTTGTATAGCATGCTTGTAGTGTAGTAGTCCTCATGGCCTTGGTAGTTTAGGCCTTAACCACCAACCTATTTGAGTTGATAGCATTTATTTCTTGCTTTCCATACATGTGATTACCTCTAATCACTTCTGCAATCTCCCTCCTTTCTTGGCTTTTTCTTTGCTTTGAAAGTTGTTTCAAACTAGTTGTTTGTTTAAGCATGAGATTGAGGTGTTGTGCTTAATGGTTTAATCCCTTTGGGGGTTCATTACCAACAGCATGATGTTGTTCTCATGCCCAAAACAACTCTTTGTTTGATGCTTCTTTCCATCAGAGGACTTAAAGATCACTTTTGGACTTAATGAATTAAAGAATGGTTGGTAATTAAAATGAAGTAATAAAATTGGGACTAAAAATGATGCAAGATAATAACTTGTTTAGGGTTCAATAGGACGTTAATTGAACCCTTGAGTCTTGATTCGTTTCATACTTGTTTGTGATGAAAATGGTTCAAGAGTCATTGTCAACCACTTTCCTTGATCAATCCATGATAGGGAGGGGGTTTGAGAGTCTTTTGTTGTGCATATTATTGAAATTGTATCCTTTGGGTCATAGGCCATCATGCAATGAAATTGCATCGATTGGTGGCTTGTGAATCAAACTTACCACTCCTTGGAGCTGTTTGATGATAAGAAGGGGTAAGGTATACAAACATCCCTTGAGAATATCCTACTTGTACTCTGTTTGCTCTCTGTTGCAGTAGGAAGAACCAGGTGCCAGTGGCCAGCCGACAACTTTTTTCTGGCCGGTAGGCCACTTCTTTTGGACAGTAGGCTACTATTTGTGGTCGGTCGACCACTACTTTGGGCCTGCCGACCACTTTTGTTAGATTGAGCAACAACTTTTTGGAACAGAACAGAGCAGAGGCTGAGGTGAAAAGATGTTCTAACTATGCAATAGAGGCATTCTGGCAGCAGAACGATTGGCTTTTCGGGTGGAAATCCGCGCATGCATGAGCATTCCTTGCTTCTCGGGCTAATTAGTTAGCTTAGTTACTTCTTTCATGTTGTATTCTTATTGTAATTAATTAATTAATTCTAATTTGTAATTAATTAATTAGTGTACTTACTTCGTTAGTTCTAATTAGTATGCTAATTAGCTAGAATAGTTTATTAACTGTGATGTCGTAATAATTAACTAGCATAGTTAGTTTATTTCATTTGGTTTGTAATAGTTAGTTAATTCATTTTGTGATAGCTAGTTAATCAACTTAGCTAGTTAGTTTCTTCGGACCCTCCTCTGCGTGGGCACAGTTGTAATAATGTGTATGTCTTCCAACCCAACGTCTTTCCCCTTTTATTTACTCGCTTATGATGGTTAGTTTAGAGCATCATATTTCGTTTAGCATTTATCATGCCTTGCATTCATTGAGGTTTGGCTCATCATTCTAACTTGCATTGTAATAAATATTTCTTTGAATACTTGCTTAGATCGGATGCTATCAAATTGTTTAATATGCCATATTAGTAGTTGAGCCTAGTAATTGCATATTGCATATGTTGCATTAGTCACATTGCATAGTTAGGATCATGCATTTTTCTAACTCTGTCATCTTTTTTGGCTTGGAGTACTAGGTGAGCTTTTATTTATTTTAGCATATCGCATGAGTGTGGTTAATGCCATGTAAAGCATGATTACTATGAGGCTATATGTATAAATGATAAACTGTTTGAATGCCTGTGGATGAAAGCTAATTGCTTGAATTGAGATAGTTTGATTAAATGTGCATTTGTGCCCACTTTTTCAAGTGGCACATTCACAAAATCTTTTTCAAAAACAAACATGAAATCAAATGTTTCAATTTTTGCAAATTAGTCTAGACTTGTGTGCGCATCACATAGTAATATTAGCCTAATAAACTAGAACAAGAGCATATAATGTAAATAAGATTCACATCATGATTAGTAGAAGCCGATCTTTGATTGGGTGAGCGAGGGTGCTCAATTCATGCCTTCCCTCTCGTACCTAAGTTCCCAAGCTGAGACAATCTTGGTGATGATGGACATATGGCCTTTGGCATGAGTCATGGGTTTCTTAAATTTTCCAAAAACATTTAGGTGGCGACTCTGTGTCTGGCAAAGTAGTCCATTTTTGGCAGTTAGATTCAAAATCGATTTTCCAAAAGATTTTCTGGATTTGGACTCTTTGGTGTTTATCTATTTCACATTGCACTTGTGAAATCAGACTCAGAACCGCGAGAATCTGATATTGTAGTGCTAGTCGTCTTCTGAAAGGAGCATGAAAAGTCGAGCTACAATTTCTAGCGACTCTGCTGGGGAAATTAGAGAACTTGACTCGAACTTCATAATGTGAAATTTTATCTACACTTATATGTTCTTTGCATTGGTGTGTTTGAATCACTGTGTTTGCCATCTGCTATTCCTAGACGGTTTGCGGAGGCTTGCTCGAAAACTTGCCAAAAGGCTAACCGGTCATGGGCTCTGCCATGTTGGGAACACAACCCTTGGATCTAAGCTACCGTTGTATCGTTTGATCCTCCTTTCACTTCTCGGTGTTAGGTGTGAGACGTATATTAGGTAGTCTTGCTGAGGTACCCCTTTTGACCATTTGGCCTAGCTGCATATAGTAAAGCCATGGTGACTATTCCAAATTAGGATGGGATACTCTCCCATATGTAGGATGATATGATACCGCTTGTTTAAATAGTAAAGCCGTAGATCACTCCAAAGCTAGGACAAGGAAACCCTAACCTCTTATAGGGGTGTTTTGAATGCTTTTGTGCAAAATGTGAAATCTTTATCAATGCATGATGCAATCCTGGGAGAGTCTTAATCTTGAGGCGATTCCTTTCAAAATTGGAGGATCATATCATAATTAGAATTTGGGTCGAAATACAGGGGTTTGAGCTTGATATGGGCGAATTTTCAGCAAAACCAGAACCAGGGCCAAAAATTGTATCTTACTTTCCTTTGATTGGCATACCTGGTACCCTGATCTAATGAGGCATTTGTTTTTAATGCTAGGTTTGTTTGAGCCAGAAAGAGCAGTACCTAACTCAGCAAAGGCCAAGCCCAATCCAACCCGGAAAGCCTTAACCCATCATAATTCATCCAATCCCAGAAAGAACCCATTCAGCAAAGGTCCCGTCCATCGGATCCCAAAAAAAAGCCAACACATAAAAGATCCATCCAATACTGAAAGACCTATTCTAAAAAGCCCAATCTAGTCAAACCCGTCTACCTAGACTAATCTAATCCAGATACATCAATTACAAACCAGGTTTGAAATCCTTGTTAGTAAGCTCTCAACTTACACTATCCATTTCCCCAATTGCCAACTCAGCAGATTTGTGATGACACAGAGTCCAGAAGAAGTTGTGGCCATGATGACGACCCGAAACCAGGAAATTGCCATGTGGATGAGACCAATGCTGACATGCAATGCCCATTTGGGGCATCTACCACACATCTAGTCTCGGGCCCCCAGCGAACTTTGATCCACCTCTGTTGAAGATTTGCAATGCCCAAATCCTCGAGAAGGGTTGGCTCAAGCTCGAGTTTTTAGACCCCTAGTGCAGCCTAATAAGGGTCCTTTTTCCCTTGATATTAATGATCTCGACCCAACCTTGTTAAAAATTGCTAACCATGAGAAGCAATTCAAAAAGGCACAAGCACTTAACTCCATTCCTAACATTGAGGATGGGTACACCGAGGCTGCCGTGAGACTTCCAGACAGATTCAAAATGCCACACATTAATCGTTTCGAAGGGTCTGGAGATCCTATGGTGCATATCCGGCTTTTCTTGGACATCTTGAAACTAATGGGTCTGACTAAGCCTTAGACACTCTCTTTGTATAGAAGAACCCTATCGGGTATAGCAGCTACTTGGTATGCCAAGTTAGAGGATAAAGTGAAGCAGAACCGGGAGGGTTTGGCTGAGGCATTTGTCAATTAGTATTCTTATAATACCCAAATTGAAATGACCACTCAAGAGCTTGAAGCAACCCACCAGAATCCTACAAAACCTTTTGTGGAATTTGTTGCAAGGTAGAGAGCAAAGGCCGACACAAATGATAGATCGACTTTCTAAGAGGGACCAAGTGCGGATAGTGGTGCAGAACCTTGAGCCTGATATGTTACAAAAGTTAATAGTTGCTCCACTATTCGTTTTCAAAACTTTGCATGAAATAGGGGTTTAGATTGAGAGTGCATTTAACAAAGAGATTGTTCTTAAAACAAGCGAACCAACAAGGAGGGTTTTTTTTGGGAGTACCAATGCTGTCAGTAGCACTATTCCCAAACCCATTGAAATCAACACCGTCGCCTCTCCCAAAATTGCCAACCCTTTTGCCAAATCCAACCCACAAATAGCCAGCCTAACCCAAGCTCAAGGCAGAACTTTCACCCCCCTCCATATGAGCCTAACTAGTGCACTAAAAGTCCTAATAGGAAAAGGGTATCTCAAAGCCCTTGATCCCTAACCTCTTTCTAACCCACTCCCTGCTAGACATAACCCCACCAAATATTGTGCGTACCATTAGCAGCGCGGTCATGGCACCAATCATTGCTACCGCCTTCATCATGAGGTTTAGAATCTCATCGACAACCAGACAATAGCTCCACCTCAAGACCCCAATGTTACCACCAACCTACTTCCCATCCATGACCAAGTATCACCTTCCCACCTCAACCTCATCCATACACTACTTCCTACCTTCAACCCTAGCATATACATCACCCCAGCCCATCTGCCCAAGCTTGAGGTGTTCATTCTAGAAAGTACCGATTTGTGCATGATGGATGCACCCAATCCAGTTCGGGCACATAAAGAACGCCAAATGGCCAAACCCACTACTGTTGAGATGTTGGGAATGATTGAAGACCTTCAAGGAACGGTGGCAGATTTAACATTTGGGGTTTCGATCTCGTCAAAAAACTTCCCAATCTTGGGGCGAGCTGCTGTTGACAAGGGCCAACCCGAAACTATCTCAAGTTTGGGTGATGACAGATCAAATGGGTCTCGTTTTGATATAGCCACCCAATCCCTTGGCCAAGCAGAAGCAAGTTACAAGAATAAGGTTGGGACAAGTATTGATCCCTATGCACAACTTTGGTGGGCTATTGAAACTTTAAAGGTCAAAGGGTTGAATAAGCAACAAGTGCTGGAAGTTGTTGCAAAGACGGTGGATGGCACTTTTGTCACTCAGGTTGGGAGCAGTTTGAATTAGGGGCAAACAATGAAAATGGATGCTTTACCAGAAACACCCATCCTAATTCCAGTCCCAAGCCTATGAATACCCTGGCTAACACCTGCCAACCCATTTGCCAGTATTTCCAAAACTAGAGCTCCTTGCTCCAAAAATGAACCTTCACCCAACTCCATATGAGCCTAACCGGTGCATTGAAGAACTGATGGAGAAAGGGTATCTCAAACCACTTAATCCTCGACCTCTCCCTAATCCTCTTCCACCTAAACATGACTCTACCCAATACTGCACATTCCATCAGCAGTACGGTCATCATACTGATCGTTGCTTCCGCTTCACTATGAAATTCAAGACTTGATTGACAATAAGGTCATCACCCCACCTGAAAATCCCAAAGCTGTCTATAACCCTCTCCCCGACCGCAGTAGATTTCCATCTCGTAACATAAATCCCACCCATAGCTTGCCAACAACCAACCATTACCCTAGCCAACGCATCATACCCACCAATGAGCCCAAACCCGTTGTGTTCATTTCTAAATCTTCTGATTCCAATCTGAACAAAAAGAATGAAATCTTGGAAGAGATGAAAGTTTACTCGATCTTGGTGAGTCCAAGCTTAATGAAGTAGTGGGCTCTTTACAGATGCCAGCACTGATGTTTGGAATGAGGAACCTCAGTCTCAGCTAGGGGAATTGTCGAAAGCATTTGGGAAGGACCTTCTGAACTAGGGGCATGGTGTGAAAAAGCAATTGTTTTGTGAGATTCAATCTATGAGACCCCATTTGAAAGTTAGTAATCAATCCTTCTGGGTGTGGATGCGTATTGTTGAATTGAAGGCAGGTCTAAGACTTTCCCATGGGCTACTTGAAGTTGTTTTTGAAATTCTACTGATGGAATTGGAGAAGGAAAATCCCTTTTGTCTTAGAAATGCTTATTTTGTTTTGAGTTGTGTCCTACAAATAGTTTTTGTGAGTTTTATTTTCTTTGTCTTTTCTTACGTTGTTGCGTCAGTTGAGTCTTTTCCTTTGAGTCACTCTCATGTACCCTCGGGTCTTCATCTTTATAAAAAGTGGGAATCAAGTTTCTGATCATTTTATTGTGCCTATAGTGATGCATGTGTGACCTTTTAAAAATAGAAAAAGGCTTTGAATTTATTTTTTGAATGAGATTTGTTAATAAGCTCAAGTGTTGAGAAGGATCCCCTGAATGGTTTGAGTGAATTCTGACTTATTGGCTCCAAGTCATTCATGATTTCAAAATCTTTAATTTGTTTCTTTTGCAAAACTTGCAAAGATAGGTTCAGAATTGTGTGTGGTATTCTACATTGTCCTGGGAATTCTCTTCGCCGTTAGGCGATCATTTTGGCAAGTACAAGGCTGCTTTCAGACCTGCAAGTACAAGGTGGATTTCAGACCTCACAAATCATAGAATTTTTTCCCTGGTGTTTTCATTATTTCAAAGAGAAAATATGTTGACACCCCATTTTTGACGCCCTTATGACTTGGGCACCATCATTTGCACACCTAATGATAAATGTATATGCTTATCAAGTGCTCGAAAGTCCTCAGCGGATTGCCACAACTCTGAACCTCAAAACCCTGCAAACCTTGTGCCTTGTTTTTGCACCAAAACCCCAGACTTTCAAACCTGAAAAACTTGAGACCTGCAGGACCCATTTTTGTGGGATGCCGGCCAAGTGTGTGGCCTACAGGCTAGAATTTGTGGCTACCGGCTACAAGTGTGTTTTGCAGATATTTTATGCTAGTTGTGCCACCTGTTTGCACAGAGCTTGCATCTGCTCCCACGTGTACGGATGGATGTTTCTGAGGAGAGTGGCCTATTTTTCTATAAATATGGGCCTCCCATTCCATTTTTGAGGGTTAGAAAAATTAGAGCAAAATTAATTTTCTCTCTCTCTCTTGAAATTTCTTGAGCTTTTGCCTATACACCCTTAACCAAACTTTACCATCTTTGAGCTGAGGTACTTTTGAGCCTATCTTGAGCTTTTGAGGTTGTGTATGTATTGAATTATTGCTTAAAAGTGTTCTTCTCTTCAAGAGGCATAAGGCTTTGCTTGTTTCATTGCTTTAGTTGCTTCTTTTCTTATTGTTTTTCTACTATTTTTGGGCTGTATAAACTTTATATTTTTGGGTTGAAACTTATGGTGAAAGGCTTAAAGGGTGGAGGAGTGGTTCACCTTTCTTTCCACCTTACTTCTTTAACCTTTACCCTTGTGTTTCCCACCTTTGCAATATGTTTTTTTGAGCTTTTAAATATTGAATTTTAGAGTTATTTCAATGGCTAAAAACATATTTTGAAGTCCAAAATTGGAGGGGTTAGCCTCCCCTTCTTGTGTCTTATTTACTAGCTTACATAGCTCCATGTTGTAACTTACTATTCTAGCCATTTTTGTTTTAATTCCAGCATGTTTTAGGACTTGTTTAGCACTGTTTTAGGACGGTTTTTAGTGGTTCATTGCATTTGAGCTTTGTATTGCATGCTTGTAGTGTAATTGTCCTCATAGGCTTGGTGGTTTAGGCTTTAGCCTCTAACCTATTTGAGTTGATAGCATTTGTTTCTTGCTTTTCTTACTTGTGATCACCTCTAATCACTTCTACAACCTCCTTCATTTCTTGGCTTTTTCTTTGCTTTGAAAGTTGGTTCAAACTAGTTGCTTGTTTAAAGCATGAGATTGAGGTCTTATGCTTAATAGTTTAATCCCTTCGGGGGTTCATTACCAACGGCATGACACTTTTCTCATGTCTAAAACAACTCTAGGTTTGATGCTTCTTTTCATTAGAGGACTTAAAGCTCACCTTTGGACTTAATGAATTAAAGAATGGAAAGGTAATTAAAATGGAATAATAAAACTTGGACTAAAATGATGTAAGATAATAATTTGGTTTGGGTTCAATCGGACGTTAATTGAACCCTTGAGTCTTGAGTCGTTTTATACTCATTAGTGATGAAAATGGTTCAAGGGTCGTTGTCAACCATTTCCCTTGATCATTCATGATAGGGAAGAGGTTTGAGAGTCTTTATTTGTTGCATTTATTGAACTTGCACATTTTGGTTCATAAGCCATCATGCAATGAAATTACATCCATTGATGGTTTGTGAATCAAATTTACTACTTTGAGCTGTTTGATGATAAGGAGGGGTAAGTTGTGCAAACAAACCCTTAAGAATACCCTGTGCTTGCTCTGTTTTCTCTCTATTGTAACAGGAAAAACCCGTCATCAGTGGCCGGCAGGCCACCACTTCTAGCATGCTGTCTACCTTTGCAAAATCTAGCAGTGTACTTTTTCTAGAAAAACAGAGTTGGTTTTGAGGTGAAAAATAGTGAAAATGTTTTACTGTGCAACAAAGGCATCTGGCAGCAGAACAATGGCCTTTTTTTAAGTGGAAATCCGTGCATGCATAAGCATTCCTCGTTTCCTGAGGCGGAGTAATTAGAATAGCTAGCTTAGTACTTCTTTCCTGTTTAACTAGTTAATCTGTAATTAATTAGTTTCGCTTTGATTTGTAATTAATTAAATAGTTAGTTCAATTAGTTAGTTAATTTGTTGTAATAATTAATTAGCTAGTTTAGTTGATTATTTAATTCGGTTTGTAATTCGTAATATGTAGCTTAGTTAGTTAGTTTACTCGGATCCTCTTGCGTGAGGGTGCAAATGTTGTAATAACGTGTATGTCTTCCAACCCCACGTCTTTCTTCCTTTTATTTACCTGTTTATGATGGTTAGTTTAGAAGCATCATGTTTCATTTAGCATCTCTCATGTTTGCATCCACTTGTATTACATGCATTAAGGCTTGGTGCATCATTCTAACTTGCATTGTTATTACTTACACTTCTTTGAATACGTGCTTAGACCACATGCTATCAAATTGATTTATATGCCATATTAATAGCCAAGCCTATTAATTACATCTTGTATGTGTTGCATTAGTCATGTTGCATTAGTTAGAGCATGCATTTTTCTAACTCTTTTCTTTTAGCTTGCCTTGGAGTACTAGGTGAGCTTTTATTTGTTTTAGCATATTGCATTGTGTGTTGTTGTTGCCATGACTAGCATGCTTGCCATGAGGCTGATTGCTTAAGTGATATAACTGCTTGAATGCCTGTGGATGAAGGCTAATTGCTTGAATTGGAAGAATTTGAGTAATGTATATAGGGCTGTACAAAAATCCGAACCATTTGACGAAACTGACCAATTCGAACCGAAAAATTAACCCACGGACGGTTTTTCCATAACCAACGGTCGGTGGCGGGTGTTTTTAGTGAAAAAATCAATTTTCTCGGACAGGCCACGGTTTCATACACATGATAACCGAAAAACCGATCCGACTGGTATTTATTATATTATATAATTTTACTCGTGTACGTGTGCTATTGGCTTTTCATATTGTGTTTTATCTCTAAACATTATAACCTGACAAAGTGATAATGACTTTTAACACTTGATTGTAATAGTGTCTAGGGAGTAGGTTACAAGTGATGGGATTCTTAGAAGTTGTGCCTGACATTGATGTCCTTTTCTCTCCCCTCTTTCTCTTTGTGTCTATTTTCTTCACGTGTTCTCTGACTTTCTCTCTCTCTCTCTTCTCTCTCTCTCTCTCTTTATTTTATTTTTATTTTTATTTTCCTCCCTCACACGCCTCTTCAGCTCTCTCACTCTCACTTACATGCATTCACCCCTCTCTCTCTCTTCTCTCCTTTGTCTCTCACACCTACTTCGCTCTCCCTGTTTTTCTGCATTTGTCTCACGCCTCTTCAGCTTTTTCTCACACTCTTTCTCTCTCCATCTTCCCCGAAAATCCTTTATCTACTTCCATTGTACCAATTTCTAGAACCTATCTGTGACCGTGACTTGATGATGAAGAGCCAAACCATAAACTGCGTTATTTCTAGTAAATTGATGTTGAACAGCAGCTATGAACACTCAAAAGCACTTAGCAAAACAGATGAACACTCGTTGATTGTTGGTGAGTGTTAATTTCTTATTCCCTTTGTTGTTTTGTCATTTCTTTCTCCCTCAGGAATCATTCCCTAATACCTCCTTTATTTTTTAATGTTATGTGTTATCTTCTTCTCCAATTGACATTGAAACCCCTTTCTCTTTTGCTATTTTTTGTGTTTATGATTTTCGGTGACCCATGCAACTCGACCGAGACCGACTGCCAAACCAAATGTCACTCACGGTCGATTTCAAACAACACATCGGTCGGAAGCAGTTGATTATATCTTCAACCCATCATGGTCGGGTCGGTTGACGGATTGATAGGAAAACTGATCTGATCCGACCCGACCCGTGAACAACCCTAAATGTACATATGCGATCACTTTTTTTTTTTTTTTCAAGTGGTACATATTCAAAACAATTTCAAAAACAAAACATGAGATCAAGTGTTCTAATTCTTGCAAAAGTTAGTCTATACTTGTGTGCGTGTCACATAGTAACATAGTTAATAATCAGAACAATAACATATAATGTAAATAAGAATCATATCATGATTAGTAGAGGCCGATCTTTAATCGGGAGGGGGGTGGCTTAATTCATAACCTTCTCCTCTCGTACCTAAGTTCCCGAGCCGAGACAACTTTGGTGATGACGGACTAATGGCCTTTGGCACGATTCTTAGGTTTCCTAAATTTCTCAAAAATATTTAGGTGGCGACTTTGAAATCTAGCAAAACAGTCCATTTTTGGCATTTTATTCAAAACATCAATTTTTCAAAAAGAATTGCCGGATTTGGACTCTTTTTGTGTTTTCACTGTTTCACATTGCACTTGTGAAATTAGATTCTGAACCACAGGTAGAGTTCGAACTGTAGGGCTTCTCGTCTTCCGAAAGGAGTGCAAAAAGTCGAGCTACAAAAGGATAAAAGAAACCAAAAAGAAAAAGAAAAAGAAGAAAAAAGAGAAAAAGAAAAGAAGAGAAAAGAGAGAAAAGAGAAAAAGAAGAAAACAAGAAAAGAAAAGGAAGAAAAAAAAAAAGAAAAGAAAGAAAAAAAGAAAAGAAAGAAGTCAACCATCAAGCCAGGGGCATCTATTGAAATGGAATCCAATCAACTGTGAGGAAGGGAACTTCTGTCTGAATTTGGGGAAGCCAATGCAAGAAGGTGCCATATGCGAGAAGAACCAACTCTGAAAATGGAGCAAAAGAAAGGGAGAATGCATGCATAAAAGAATGGAGAACCAAGCTCAAATCAAGGTGAAGCCAGTTCTTGTGTTAGGGCAAGGATGACTATTGATCAAATTAACCACAAGTGTTGTAACGCTGTCCTTGAGAGGCTTGTTAGGCTGAAAACCCGAAAGGGCGACCTAGGCAAAAGTCAAAATATATATATATAGCTCACAAGGTTGAAAACCTCGAAAGAGGCGACTTTGGCAAAAGTTAGAGCACAAAAGAAGAGTGTCAATACCCGAGTGAACCTCAGCCATGAACTACGTTGACCTGATTCCCATTCTTGGGATACATAGGCAACTTCATCCTGAAGTTCGGTCTCAACCATATCTATCTCATTCATCTCAACCCAATCATCATCTTGCTTAATTCACATGAGCTACACCAACTGTTGTGCATATCATATACTTGCGTTGGGTAAGAAAGAACTAGCTTGAATCAACAAGTGTAGCAATTTTCAATACTCGAACTTATCAGTAGAATCTCTAACTTGAACAAAAAAGTGAATCAAAACTCGGGTCTTGTGAAATTGAGTTCTAAAGGGAGCATGAGTAATACTAGGGGCACTATGAATGATCAGTTACCTTGAGTTTTTCTTCTTTTGGGCCAGTTGTGAATTTAGTTGTGTTGTGCTTGGTATTTGTTTTAGTCTACGCTCTTATCGAGTCACCATGAGACACCATAGCGTGTTGGTCGCTCAAAGTTCAACAGAGTGGCATGGTCAAAATTCCATACACGAATGTTCGCAAACAAGTCCATGTATCGAATTCATAAACAAACTGAGAGTGCCCATACAAGGGGTATTGCATTCATGATCATTGCAAAGTGTATGTGAGGAATCTGTCACTGCTTCAGAGGGGACTGGAGTAAGTTCTCAACATGCTAGAACAAAAGAGAAGCATGAATTTGATTAGTTGGCAAATGTTCTAGGATCTGATGATCCCCATTACATGTGCCTGCATAATATTGAAAACAGTGGCCAGTGGCTGGACACTAGGGGCAATTTTTAGTACATCTGATTGGGCCATCCATCGAACAAGGGGCATGAACCCAACCAGTGGCCAATGACTGGACACTAGGGGTAATTTTCAGTGCATCTGATTGGGTCATCAATTGAACAAGGGGCATGAACCCAACCTTTCTCTTAATTTGCTCAAAGCCATTTGTCAAGCACTTTTCCTTGGATTAAGGTGGGCTCACCCCCATGATAATTCTGATGTGATTCAGTTTTTGAAAGTTGTCTCCAACCATGTCAAAACTTTCTTGGGATTGCCATCTTCCCTCTGATTAATACATGTGCTTTGGATTATGCCTGCATGCTTATACACTCTGGTTGATTTGAACTGCGTGTTTAGTTGCTCTTACTCTTGACTTTGTTCTGTACTTAACAGAGTTTTGTTGAGTTATCTTCCACAGTGTTTTTTAATTACATTTCAATGAGCTGTGGCAAGTTTCCCTACACTCATTTCATACAGTACATGATGCACTACTTTATGTACTACTCATTTCCCTCTGCATACCATTCATCTTGTATCACACTGTTTTGTGCACCCTGTATCGCACTGTCTTGTGCACTTGTATCACACTATCTTGTGCATTTCACCTTGTATTGCACTGTTTTTGTGCACCCTGTATCTCATTGTCTTGTGCACTTTGTATCGCACTATCTTGTGCATTCTACCCTGTATCGGACTGTCTTGTGCACTTGCATCGCACTATCTTATGCATTTCACCTTGTATCGCACTGTCTTGTGCAAACTTGCATCACACTATTTGTGCATTTAACTTACATCCCACCTTCCACAATACTGTCTTGTGCATTCACTTGCCTCGCACTGTCTGGTGCACTTGCATCGCACTATCTTGTGCACTTGCATCGTACTATCTTGTGCGCCCTGTATCGCACTGTCTTGTGCATTCACATCTATTTTGTGCATTGCACTCACATCGCACTGTCTTGTGCACCCCTACATCGCACTATCTTGTGCAACCTCACTCGTACTGTCTTGTGCACCTGCATTGTGCTATCTTGCGCATTCATCCATATTGCACTGTCTTGTGCAAACTTGTATCACACTGTTTTGTGCATTCACCCTGCATCGCACTGTTTTGTGCATCCATCTTTGTATTGCACTATTTTGTGCACCTTGTATCGCACTGTCCTATGCACTCATATAGCACTGTTTTGTGCATTCATTCACCCTCACCCGCACTGTCTTGTGCACTCACGGGGTCTAGGAGACCTTAAATCCTCTAAAGGTACAATTCCTTTGGTGTTTGTTGTGCCCAAACGACTTCCGATGGTTTGGTATAGCCACCTGACTGTGTTTGTAGTGAGTTCCTAGGAGATCAATTGAGACGGTGAAAACTAGAGTTCGAACGGCTGAGGCCTAGAACGAAAAGGTTTGGGATTTTCGTGACTAAAGTTTGGTTTAAATACCCAGGGGTGTATCCTCGGCTTGAAATCTGTATGGCAGCCCCATAGGTTAAGGTAGCTTGTATGCGCCTTAATTCTGGATACTGAACCAACCTAGTCCGTCACCCTGTTGAAGAATAGGGAAAGTTGTGAACATAGCCATAATTTGGAAGCGCAAGATAAAGGAAGAAGTCTTAAAACTGAGAAAGCAAAAAATCCCCAGCAATATAAGGTGAGTCATCGCCGATTGCCCCTGTAAAGGTACTTTCACTTCCTAGATACTATATCGCATTTTATTATTTATTACTTCTATTACATTGCATATAGCATCTATCGCATTACATCATGCACCCTTTCCATGTTAAGCTTAGTTTGGCATATGCTCATACATTTCCTTCATTGAAACATGGTTTTGTCATGTATAAGTACCCATGTTGTGCTGAGGCTAGTATTGAGGGTGTCAACACCTTTTCTGTGTTAGATGTGGTTTGTTTTGTGTGCAAGCTTTTTTCTAGGTAAGATGTGGTTCAGCCTACGCCTTATTCGCGACATCCATTGCATCATACTTTGTCTTGTTGCATTCAGCATTTAGGATCATTATCTTTCCCCAGCAGATCATTCCTCACTTATATCATCCTACCCAATTACTCGTACTTTTTCTCTTTCTGCGAAAAACATAGTCTTGCATGTGCTCGCACCCCTTTCATGTTAAAACACGGTTCTGTTATGTGTAAGCATCCATGCTGCACTGAGGCCAGTATTGAGGATGTAAGCACTTAGCCTGTGTTAGGCGTCGTTTGGCTGTGCCCACTTCTTTTCTATATAAAACATAGTTTGATTTTTGCATCTTCATCCCTTTATGGTATTTGTGTGATAAGCACTGCTTGTGGTTTGATTATTTTGTATTATTGCATTGCATTATGTATCGTTTTGCATCCTGCCCCTGAACTACGCTGGTTTGATTCCTTGCAATGGGACACGTAGGCAACCCTCGGTTTAACCAATTGCATTTGCATTTTGTTTGTTTGCCCAAGTCTTACGGCCTTGTCAAAATGGGTCGTCTTTGGGCTTTAACATTTACTCACGTCATTTTATGACTTCGAGTTTTGTCAAAAAGGGACAACTATAGACACCCCATTTTTGACCGCCCTTACGACTTGGGCACCACGCTTGCACACCCAATGATGAATTTGTATATGCATGTCAAGTGCTCGAAGTCCTCAGCAGAATGCCACAACTTTGAGCCTTTAAACCCTACATACCTTGTGCCTTGTTTTGGACCAAAACCACAGTTTTGGACCAAAACCACAGTTTTTCAAGCCTAAAAAACTTGGGACTTGCCGGCCCCCTTTTGTGGGTTGCCGACCACTTGTGTGGCCTGCCGGCTAACATTAGTGGCCTACTGACCACAAGTGTGTTTTGGCAGATATTTATGCCAGTTGTGCCAGCTGTTCCCACAGGTTCATGCATCTGCCCACACGTGTATGTATGGATGTTTCTGAGGGAGTTACATGTTTTTCTATAAACAAAAGACCTCCCCTTCCATTTTTGAGGGTCAAAAAATTTGAGAGAAAAATATTTTCTCTCTCTACAATTCTCTCTCTCTCTCTCTATCTCTCTCTCTCTCTCGCAAATTCTTGAACCTTTGCCTATACACTCTAAACCAAACCTTGTGGTCTTTGAGCTGAGATACTTTTGAGCTCTTGAGGTGTGTAAGTGTTGATTTGTTTCTTAGAGAGTGTTCTCCTCTTCAAAAGGTATAAGTCTTAGCTTGTTGCTTTGCTTTATTCGTTATTTTTTCCTACAATTTTTAGACTGTTTTTAGGCTGTATAAACTCTGAAATTTTGGGCTGAAACTTGTGGTTTAAGGCCAATAAGGGTGTAGGGTGGATCACCCTTCCTTCCACCTAGCTTCCTAGGCCATTGCCCGTGTGTTTCCCACATCTTTGTTAACTTTTTTTTGAGCATTTTACAACTGAATCTTAGAGGTTTTTCAATGGCTAAAACCATGTTTTGAAGTCCAAAAATGGAGGGGGTAGCCTCCCCTCCTTATACTTTGTTTACTAGCTTAAATAGCTCCATGTTGTAGCTTACTATTTTAGCTCTTTGTACTTCATTTTCAACACTATTTTTTACTGTCTTAGGACTATTTTAGGCTGTTTGTTTCACTTAGCTTTGTACATGCTTGTAGTGTAGTAGTCCTCATGGCTTGGTGTTTAGGCCTTAACACCAACCTATTTGAGTTATAGCATTTATTTCTTGCTTTCCATACTTATGATTACCTCTAATCACCTCTTCAATCTCCCTCATTTCTTGTCTTTTTCTTTGCTTTGAAAGTTGTTTCAAACTAGTTGTTTGTTTAAGCATAGATTGAGGTGTTGTGCTTAGTGGTTTAATCCCTTTGGGGATTCATTACCAACGGCATATGTTGTTCATGCCCAAAACAACTCTTTGTTTGATGCTTCTTTCCATTAGAGGACTTAAAGATCACTTTTGGACTCAATGAATTAAAGAATGGTTGGTAATTAAAATGAAGTAACAAAATTGGATAAAAATGATGCAAGATAATAACTTGTTTAGGGTTCAATCAGACGTTAATTGAACCCTTAAGTCTTGAGTCATTTCATACTTGTTCGTGATGAAAACGGTTCAAGAGTCATTGTCAACTTCCCTTGATCATCCATGATAGGGAGGGGTTTGAGAGTCTTTTGTTGTGCATATTATTGAAATTGTATCCTTTGGTTCATAGGCCATCATGCAATGAAATTGCATCGATTGGTGGCTTGTGAATCAAACTTACCAATCCTTGGAGCTGTTTGATCATATGGAGGGGTAAGGTGTACAAACATCTCTTGAGAATACTTTGCTTGTGCTCTGTTTGCTCTCTGTTGCAGCAGGAAGAACCAGGCTCCAATGGCCGACCGACAACTTTTTTGGCCGGTAGGCCACTTCTTTTGGACGACAGGCCACTATACTTCTGGCCTGCCAGCCACTTTTGTCATATTGAGCAGCAACTTTTTGGAGCAGAATAGAGCAGAGGCTAAGGTGAAAAGATGTTCTAACTGTGCAACAGAGGCATTTTGGCAGTAGAACAATGGGCTTTTCGGGTGGAAATCCGCATATGCATGAGCATTCCTCGCTTCTCGGTGCTAATTAGTTAGCTTAGTTACTTCTTTCATGTTGTATTCATGGTGTAATTAATTAGTTAATTCTGATTTGTAATTAATTAATTAGTGTACTTACTTCGTTAGTTCTAATTAGTATACTAATTAGCTAGAATAGTTCATTAACTGTGATGTTGTAATAATTAGCTAGCATAGTTAGTTTATTTCATTTGGTTTGTAATAGTTAGTTAATTTGTTTTGTAATAGCTAGTTATTTAGCTTAGCTAGTTAGTTTATTCAAAGCCTCCTACGCGAGGGCATAATTGTGATAATGTGTATGTCTTCCAACCCCACGTTTTTCTCCCTTTTATTTACACGCTTATGATGGTTAGTTTAGAGCATCATATTTCATTTCGTATTTCTCATGCCTTGCATTCATTCTCTTACATGCATTGAGGTTTTGTTCATCATTCTAACTTGCATTGTAATAAATACTTCTTTGAATACGTGCTTAGACCGCATGCTATCAAATTGTTTAATATGCCATCTTAGTAGCCAAGCCTAGTAATTGCATATCGCATGTGTTGCATTTGTCACATTGCATAGTTAGGATCATGCATTTTTCTAACTCTGTCATCTTTGTTTGGCTTGGAGTACTAGGTGAGCTTTTATTTTTTTTAGCATATCGCATGAGTGTGGTTGATGCCATTTAAAGCATGATTACCATGAAGGCTATATGCTTAAATGATAAACTGTTTTAACGCCTGTGGATGAACGCTAATTGCTTGAATTGGGATAGTTTGATTAAATGTATATTTAAGCCCACTTTTTCAAGTGGCACATTCACAAAATCTTTTTCAAAAACAAACATGAAATCAAATGTTTCAATTTTTGCAAATTAGTCTATACTTGTGTGCGCATCACATAGTAATATTAGCCTAATAAACTGGAATATGAGCATATAATGTAAATAAGATTCACATCATGTTAGTAGAGGCCGATCTTTGGTTGAGCGAGCGGGGGTGCTCAATTCATGATCTTTCCCTCTTGTACCTAAGTTCCCGAGCTGAGACAATCTTGGTGATGACGGACATGTGGCCTTTGGCACGAGTCATGGGTTTCCTAAATTTTCCAAAAACATTTAGGTGGCGACTCTGTATCTGGCAAAGCAATCCATTTTTGGCAATTTGATTCAAAATCGATTTTTCAAAAGATTTGCCGAATTTGGACTCTTTTGTGTTTATCTATTTCACATTGCACTTGTGAAATCAGATTCAGAACCGGGAGAGTCCGATACTATAAGGCTAGTCGTCTTCCGAAAGGAGCACGAAAAGTCGAGCTACAAACAATCACCATCTAAAGAGATAAGAGCTACGAAAAAAACAAGAGCCTCCTACTACCAATCCATCTCCAAAGAATTTTAATGAGTGTGACATTCCACTTAGCCAAGTACTTGGCCAAGCCACCCAACATCCTTCAGACCATACATATCAGGTATAATCCTTATTCTTGTACTTGCATTCTTTTAAATTCAATCAGATCTTGACTCTAATCTTATTTTTCTTTGTAGAGGAAAAGAAGAAAAGTTCTTATCTCAACTAATGCTGAGGAGGAAGAAAGCCCCATGTCATCTCCCAAAGAAACTTCTCAGCCTCAATCTAACTTCTCAAACAATGAGCCAAGCACTCCAATCACTAACCAACTTGGCCTAAATACCAGTCCTGAATCACCCCCTATCAATCTTGGGGATATTGGAGCCTTTCCTATGAAGGTCCTCTATCCTGGGAAAATTGAGCCCATCAAATTTCCATCAATTTTCTCCCAAAATCCCCCTGCATTTGATTCTACTAGTTGTCAGGATGAACAACCAGAAAGGATTGACCTTGACCCAACTACAAATGGTCAATCATTTCCTAACAGTCCTCACACTTCATCCAAGGACCAATCAACTAAGCCTCCCTAACCTGAGACCCAAGTCATTCATAGTGAGTACATTCTTTACTATCATGTCATTATTATTCTTTTCTTCTCAAATTTACTAATTCCTTACAACATATCATAGGGTCAAACCAACCAACTGAAGAGGTTCTAATTACTAACTCCCACTCCATGAATGAAGGCACCACCAACATTGAGCCTGAGGCAACTCCTAAAAATGTAACCAAGGAACAACATCAACAGCATTGTCCCCTGAGCAACAAATGCTGGCACCTCACAAGAACTCCCACACCTCAATTGAAGAGCTACCAACTCGACCAACGCACACACTCATCTATACTTCCACTAATATGCAGGTAATAGACTTTTATAATCATTATATTTCTTTCTCTTTTGACTAAAACCTATCAACCCTTACTTAATTTTGATTGTTGACAGGCTTAAACTTCCTCCGACACAACCTCAAGCATATGTGATGAGATTGTTGCCTTTCAAAAAAACCTTGAGCATATATCACCATTTCCTCAAAGGCTTCACCAATGCAACCCTGAGGTCCAACAACATTTGGTCGCTTTCCTAACCTCATCAACACACCTCTAGAAGAGATAACCTCAAGCCAGACCAATAAATCTCTGGACTAACTGCCATCCAGAATCTCTCTCCTAATCCTTTTAACTTAAGCTAATTCAAGCAACTGGCTAGAGTCATTGCTGGATGGCCAACCCTTCTAGACATTGTCCAGAGTTGTTCAAAGGAAATTCAGGTTAAGAAAGACTTCTTAACCATTGCTCAAACCAACTTTAATTCTCTCATTCTTACTTGCCAAAAATCTTCCAACCTCTCTGAACAAGACAATGCACTAGCTCTTGAAGAATAAAGACTTGAAGCAGAATTGGCTATTGTCAAGCAAAAGAGGTTTGAACCGTAACAGCAAAAAGATTAACTTGGTCATGAAGCTAAGATGATGCTATCACAAATAAGGAGTGGCCCATCTTCCATTCAAGCCATTAAAACAAAATTGACCAAGCTCAAGCCATGCTTGTAGATGCTCAATCAAAATGGGGCATTCTTGCCATACTTTTCCCAGGGAATTGAATTTTTCTTCTCTCTCTCTCTCTCTCTCTCTCTTTTTGTTTTTTTGTTGTTGTTGATGATGATGATGATGTTGTTGTTGTTGTTGTTGTTGTTGTAAATACTCTAGACAAATTCTTGGCTCTTGTAATATCTTCTGACATTTTAATGAATATCAATGTCTTTATCTTTTAAAGCTTGCCTTGTTAATTCCCTTTAAAGCTTTCCCACATGGTTAGGTAATATATCTTTAAATATTTCCCATTTATGTTCCTTCTATGTGGTCACCCATCCAAGGACTCCAATTGGTATGCCCCTCATGTGAGGACTTTATGGACTCTAAAAGGACCTTCCCAATTAAGTGACCACTTGCCAAGCTCAGGATCTTTTGTCTCCAATGGCAAGAAAGTTTTCCATACTAGGTCACCCTCACCAAAAGTTCTTGTTATAAATTCTCTCAATTTTTTTCTTCTGAGCCATCATACAATTAAAAGCATCAATTCTATTACTTTCTACATCCTGCAACTCCACAAAAATGGCTTCATTATACTCATCGACAGAAATATCATGATGCCTAGCCACTCTACTGGACCTTACTGTAACCTCCAAGGGTAATACTACAGCATGCCCAAATACCAACTCATAAGGGGAAGCTTGAGTACTATCCCTCTTAGAATTCCAATATGCCCACAGTACTTCAGATAACAACTCATATCAATCCCTTGGGTTATCCTCTATCACTTTGCTCAATGTGGCCTTAATTGTCTTATTTGATGACTTTGCTTGACCATTTGCCGGGCATAATATGGAGATGAATTGAGTATTCGAATGCCATATTCCTTGGCAAACTCCTTAACTTCATCATCATTAAACACTGTCCCTTGATCAACAGTGATTGTTTATAGCAAATGAAACATATGCACTGTGTTTCTTAAATACATAGCTGATTTGCTTGTATTTCAGCTAAAAATTGTGCATCTAATATAAATAAGGAGAGTTGTTGTAGTCCATCAGTCAACTTGAAAACCAAAACAATAATTGGGTAGGGTATCCTAGGAGGCATCATTAAAATACAGGCATTGATCATTGCTTACACCTTTCAGTTGGTAGCATTTCCCCGTCCCTCCCTTCTTTGTTCCTTTTTTTTTTTTAAATTTTTTTATAAGAAAACATCATGTATTAATGACTCAACTACACAACACTTGTTGTGAGGGATTAATTTGTTTACAGTGATTTTTTTTCAGTACTAATTTAAGTAGTCTATTGTTAATTGTTAGTAATTACTTTTGTTCACGTCTCTTGTTGTATATTGTACTTGAAGATACTTTGATGTTTTATTTTTTATTTTTATTTATTTTTGATTAACTTCTAACTTACTAGACCCCATGGTTAGCTAATAACTTTAATAAAAATGAAATGAACCTAGGAGGTATTTTGGTTGCCTGGACATGAAGCTCCAATATTGCAATTAACTAAACATTGAATTCCATTGTCCACATCAATTAATGTTTATTCTAGTCCGGTTTACAGATTCCAATTCCATTTTCTGGTGTCACAAAATAATTTCAGAATCCAATTACTACTGGTTATTGAATTTCTTTCTCTATCTTGTTCTGAATTGTGAACTTCATCATGTGGATTCCGCAGAATAGGTACAGAACGTGAAAAGTTTGGCTTTGAGAGTGAAACTTTAAGGCCCATGAAGTACGAACAGATAGCAGAGTTGCTCTATGGTATGGATGAGAGATTTGACTGGGATAAAATAATGGAGGGTGACAACATTATTGGACTCAAACAGGTAGACACTCTTCTATCTTCTTTTTCCAATAAAAAATGAAAAATTCTTATCTAAATACGTGGAAAGTTTTTAACCGTTTTCTGGTTCATGTATTACTTCTTTATGGATGATGATGCTCTATTTTTTTGGTTCAAAAGCAATAAAAAAAAATTCATTATTGTTCTTTCTGAATTTTTTTCATAAAAGCAACATGCAACAAGTTTTACCTTTTGCTTTTGGTGTATTTTTGGAGAGCAACTTCAAAGACTTCACATTACTATCATGCAGGGAAAGCAAAGCATATCATTGGAACCCAGAGGCCAATTTGAGCTTAGTGGTGCACCTCTTGAAACTTTACATCAAACTTGTGCTGAGGTTAATTCACATATTTATCAGGTTTGTCTGAAATGATAACTTTAGCATATAGATGAAGACATGTGGTTGATATATAATATGTTAGGAATTCTTCAATTATGATTTATGAGAAAATGAATGTATGTGATTATCAAATCATATATCATGGCTTTTTGTTTTTATGTGGTTCTTACGAAGGTGGGATTTGATCTCAAGTCTCTGTTATGATGACCAAGAACTATTAGCTACACTAGATGGTATCATGAATCACAAATGATGTTATGGAAGGCCAAGCTTATCATATTTGAGGATCACATGTGAGTTGAAGGAAGCTGAAAGAAGAACACATGCTTGATGACATGTATTAAGTCGTATGTTGTTGGAGGAATTTTAGGAAGATATACTAATTATATATAAGCAAGATGTAATGAATTGTCCGAGCTTGGTGACTTGGACCAGGTTTATGGTATCTTCTAAATTAGAGCTAGTTGTTTGTGCTGGAGATTAGTTTCCTACCCTACTACCACCAGTTAAGCATGGCTTATGACATGTAGTACATTTGGTTGGCAAAGACTTAACTCATTGGTACAATTGATTAATACCTGTCAGCTTGCACAACCCAGATTTAAGCCTAACCCATCAAGGTTCATGTTCTAGTTTTGTTTGACTCCTTTAGCTTACCTGCTTTTAGGGCTACAAACAAGTTGAGCCAAGTTTTAGGGTGTTTGAGTTTAGCTCATTGAAATTAGTCGAGCTCAAGCTTGAGTTGAGCTCAAAGAATTGAGCCCAAGCTCAGCTTGCCTAGTGCTTGAAAAACTTGAGCTCAGCTCAAGTCAACTCAATTACATATATGAGCAGAGTTTGAGCTTGAAAAGAAAAATCAAACCTAAATTAATTTGCACATTAAGGGGGGAAAAAAAGAGATTAGATTATGAGAAAAACATTAAAACAATGTTCATATTATTAATAAGTTTCATGGATCAAATATGTAAATTTGCAGAAACGCCAAACATCAAAAACAGAATTATCCACACACACACACACACACACACAAAAGGAGAAAAACCAACATGGTGTTACATCGATATATGAATACAAGATCAACTATCCATGTACTGACACAGTATTTTGGCTCAAGGAAGATATGAGATTATGGGACTTATATGCCCAAAGTTGGCACTCTTGGACTTGACATGATGTTTCAGACATGCACTGTTTAGGTGTGAGAAACTTTACATTTTTGGTGTTCCAATCATCTCAAATCAAGACTCCTGAAGTCATTAAGCATTTTTTTTTCTTCCAAATCTATAAGTTGTGTTTTGAATGGGAAATGTTGGGTACATTTCTGGCTTTTATAGGTCAATTTGGATTTCAGCTCTTAAGTGGACATGATTAGGAAATTTTGTGCCGGTCTTGCTTTTCAGCCTGTATGAAAACTTGCTCTTTCTTTTTCTTACTGGAGTTTCATTGGTTCTCTGGAATCTGATGAACATAGTAATTGAAATGGATCGCCACAGCCTTGTTTATAAAATTTGGTTGTAGTGATGGATTAGTACACTTCATTGATACAATGATTTCATTAATAACATCTTAATTGTTCTCAACTTAGCTATCTTAAAACAGTTTAGAACTTGAAGGTGATTTGTGTTAAGAACTTTCTATTTTTAGACTGTTAAAGGGAGATGAGTTTTAACTTTTACTTTCTTGCGAGGGGGAGAAAGATGAGAGGGATGAAAGGTGCTTGTCCACTAGGTGCTGGGGTTGGGTTTGGCCATGCACGGTGGTGGCCTGGTGGACTGTGTCTATGAGGTTGCTGAGTCACCCAACCAAGATGTTTGGGGAAGTGGTTGTTGGGTTTTGTTTTAGAGGTGGTTGATAGCCATGGTGGCCCATGAGGCTATTGGTTAGTGGTGGCATGTGAGGTGTAAGAGGAAGTGAAAAGAAGAGTTTGCTACTATAGAAAAGAGGAGGAGGGAGAGGGAATGAAGAAGAAAAGAATAGAAAAAGACAAATTAAAAAAGGGGCAAAAGTGTCATTATATATTTTTCTTAGATTCACACACGCTCAATTTAGTTGTGTTGTACACGCACGGTTAACTTAACCAGAATTTGCAACTTTTGCATTTCACTCTAAATTTCAATAGGGTTATGTGTATATTTTTAAACATGAAGGAGGTAAAGTGTTTTTGGACAAAACCATACAAGGGTAAAATGTAATTAACCCAAACTGTTTGGAGGTCGAATCATGTTTTTATTTCAATATCTATTCATGTGTGTTTGTTTTTGTTTTTATGTTTGCTTGCATGTGTGTGTTTCGACCTTTTTAGCTCTTTGAGGTTAAAAATAAAACAGGAAAATATTTACATTTAAATGAAAATGGTAACTCCTGTGAAAGCCATGGGCTAATTAGTTTGTATCAAACACATCATGTGATTCTCTCTGGTTCTTGTTGGCATCAGTGCTAGTGATACATGGTATTCCTACAATCTTTTAGCATCTTCTGTTATCCGTGTTGCTTATCATCAAGGATCACCTAAACTCTTTGAAGTTTTGGATTGTTATATGCATTTCTACTAAATGGTTTATTAAATAAAATTATTTATATGAATTTAGATGTAATTGATAATATGTTAATGTTTTCCTTAGTTGTTGTTGTTGTTGTTTTTTTTTTTTTTTTTTTTTTTTTTGGTGACATTTGGAAGCATACTTGCAAATCAAGATCAAGTTCTATTTTTTTTTTAGTTTTTGTTTTGTGTTTTGTTTTGTTTTGTTTTTTTTTTTTTTTTTATAAAATGAACTGATAGTTAGTTCTAGTTGTAAATTAAGATCGAGTGTTGATTTAGAGGGAAAGTTGGTTTAGATTTGCGAAAATAACATGTGACCATTGGAGCACTATTGTAATAATTTGGCAATTTACTACTATTCATTGCCAAATTATAGCAATGGCAATGCTATTATAGCAAATACCATTAGAGATGCTCTTAGTTCATTTTGAGATTTGCTATGATGGTTTTTTTGTTATACTTAATGGATTATTGTTAAATTTGTTTGATGGACATATTTTGATTTATAATATAAATTGTTTGGTGATTTTTTTTTTTTGTGGAGTGGTGTATAATAGCTAGTGGATTTCTTAGTACATTTCAAAGGCTATTTGGATATGAGCAAGGATATTTGTGAAATAATAATTTAAATTAAAATATAAAATATGGAACAAGTTTAGTGACAAATTTTTTGGTCATTTGTACTTGTTATTATGATGATAGGGCCGCGCGGAGAAGAATGATTCATGTAGCCGACCCCATTTGATGGGACTTAAGCCTTGGTTTGGTTTGGTTTTGTACTTGTTATTATGACAAAGTGATTATTCATCGCTAATAATTAGTTTTTGTGACAAAATTTATTGCAGCATATATATGCAAGTTTTCATTGATTTTGTTGTTTGGTGACTAATAATTTTGTCACGTATACATATTTTTGCCATGAAATATCACCCATGTCTGACTTTTGGAGACAAAAAATTTCGTCAATTTTACATTTTACTGTGACGAAATTATTTCCTCATCAATGATCAACATATGTGACAAATTTATTCGTCAACTAAAATTATAAATATGGTACTAAATAACTATTTGGTGACGAAAATGAGGATTTTTAGTGACAAAATGTTGTTTTATAATAATCATTTGCCACTAATATAAATGAATGCTGTTTAGATGAAGGGGGAAACACTTGGCCAATCAAATACATTGCCCAACCTCTAAATGGCCAAGTTTAACAATTGAATGCAAATCTTTAGCTGGCACCTTTTGCACATTGCCATGTTTTTAGCATTGCTAACACCCTCTTGCATAACTGATGCAATCATTCCTTATAGATGGACAAAAATACCCATGTCTCTTAATTAACTACCTCATCTTTTCACTAGCTTGGTGAGCACCACAAATGCCCTCATGTACTTCTTCCATGACCTGCATTTGCTCTAATTCCCCAATACACAATAAAATTAAACTATCTTGGGTTCTCCTAAACAAGTCATTCCCCAAAATGACATAATTTATGGCATGATATTTTGTTTTTCTATATGCTTTTGCTTTTGGATTGCTCAAGTATCTAATCAAAGATGATTTCTAATCATTCTCTAACACATCCAAAACTAAGACTAACAAACTTTGTTACTGTCGACACTTAGCACAATGCATTGCTCTTTCGGAATCCTCACAATCCTTTCTTGAAAGCCCTCTGGAATTCTTAACCCAGATGCTGCTTGGGCAATTTTGTTGGCCTCTTTGTTTTCCAGTCTAAACATATGTTCAAACTCCATTGATTCAAAACCCTTGACCAACTTTAAAAATTGGTCTAAGTATTCCCCAAGTATTGCATTCTTACATTTGTATTGGCCTATAACTTGCCTTATCACCAATTGTGAATCTCCAAACACTTGTAAGTATGTGATTATAAGGCTTCTTTCCAATTCCAAGCCAATAATCAAGGCCTTATACTCTGCTTGAATATTTGATTGTACTTGGGACTCATCCAACTGATAAGAAGACTGAAATTCTTGTCCTTGAGGTGATACCAACACCACCCCAGCACCTATAAATTCTTTAGTTTTGAGCCATCAAACATCAACTTCCATGGCTTCATTTCGACTAAAAACATTTCGTGCAGATCTACTTCGATAGGGTTACAAGGATGTTCAGCCAAGAAGTCTGCCAATGCTTGGCCCTTAATAGCTTTTGGGAACATACTTAAACAATACCAATTAAAGCAAGTATCCATTTTCCTTGTCTTCCCCTCAAAACTGGCCTTGATAACATGTATCTTACCACATATGTTTGGGCAATCACATTAACTTCTAAAAACAACATGTAATGTCTTAATTTGATTGCTGCAAAATACAAGGCCAAACACAACTTTTCCATAGAACTATACCTAATTTCTACTTCATTTAGCTTTCTACTTAGGTAATACACAGCCTGCTCACACTCTTTCTCAATATCTTGTGCCAATAAACAACCAATTGATTGTTTCCGTACTGAAATATACAACTTCAAGGGCTTTCCTTTGATAGGTGGCATCAAAACTGGAGATTTGGACAAATAATCCTTTATTGAGTCAATGCTTTTTGAGTGCATTCTCCCACTTAAACTCCTTACAGATTTCAATTTTAATAAGAAGAAAATGCCAAAGTCCTTCCTATAAATTGGTAATAAATCTTCTCAAGAAATTTATTTGTCCAGGGAAGTTGTGCAATTCTTTTTTATTAGATGGGGGTTGTGCTGCCTTAATGGCTTTGGTTTTGTTTAGGTCCACTTCTATTCCTTTCTAATGAACCAGAAAACCCAAGAAATTACCAACAAAAACCTTGAAAGCACATTTCAAGGGATTCATCTTTAACTAATAAGTCCTTATCCTTTGGAAGGCCTGTCGAAGATGATCCAAATGCTCATCAAACTTATCTGACTTGATGGACACACCATCAATATAAACCTCCAAAAACTTCCCAATCAAATCATGAAAAATGAAATTCATAACCCTTTGATAAGTGGCTCCTACATTCTTGAGCACAAAAGGCATCACTACCCATTCAAAAGTTCCCAAGGTCCCTGGGCATCTAAATGCAGTCTTATGACTATCATCTGGGTTAGGAAAGATTTGATTTTAGCACGCATGTCTATACATGAAAGACAAGATTTATGCCTTGCAGATGAATCAATTAACAAGTCTACAACTGGCATAGGATATTCATCTTTAGGTGTGGCCATATTCAAATTTCTAAAATCAATACACACCTTTATCTTGTCATTCCTTTTAAGGATTGAAACTATACTAGACAACCATTCCACATATTTGGCTATTCTAATGAAACCAGCTTTTAAAAGCCTTTCAATTTCATCATTCACTATGAGAGTGACTTCATTTGTCATTCTCCTAGGAGGCTGCTTATGTGGCACATAGTTTGGCTTAATTGGGAATTTATGTTTAACCAAAGACCTGTCTAAACTAGGCATTTCATCATAACTCCAACCAAAACAGTCAGAATAATCTGAAATCAAACTGACTAGCTTGACTTTACATTCATTATAATGTATGTATCATTTACATAAATAGGCCTCTTATAGGCCTCATTTCCCAAATTAAACTCCTCTAAAGCATCTTGCACATCAGCCTTAAGATCATTAAGCTTTGTAGGAGTTGCCTTTAGATTTTCATACTGCACCTCTTCATAATCTAGAGGGCTATCATCTATTATACAATTTCCCAAAAACACTAGAGTAGCATACCATCTAACATTCTATCTAAAAAGAAATAAAACAGCCTAATAAATGTACTCCTAATTATAGCTAATCAAATTCACTTTCACTCATCTTTATCTTCATTGGTAATGTCTTCAATCAGCATTTCATCTACAGGCTTGGTCTTCAAGACACTTGGCCTAGCCACTTCCTGGTTTATCTGTCGAAATCCTTCTTCAATGAACTTCTGAAATTTGTCATAGGTTAAACCAATTCCCCTTGATTTTATTTCCTCATTTTTCAACACCACAGGGCTAAACTTTTCAGCATACAACATAGCCTCCACATTATGGACATCAACCTTGAAAGGGTTTTCTTCTGCTCAAAAAACCTCTACGCTTTTCCCTTCTTGGCCCTCTCCAGTCAAGCAAATCAAGATCTAGTGAAGAGATGAGGGCACACAGCCATTGGAATGAATCCAATCCTTTCAAAGTAACAAATTGTAGTCAGAAACGGAGCCTATTACAAAAAACATTGCTCCCAACACTCTGCCCCCAACTTGTAATTGTAAAGCAATTACCCCCCTTGTATTAGAAGAGCCTCTTGAAAAATCACTCATAGATACATGAGTCGGAATTAAATCTACTGACTTACCAATTACATTTAAAACCCTTATTGGCAAAATATTCACAACGGCCTTATTGTCAATTAAGACCTTTGTCAAAGGGCAACCATTCAAGTGAGCATTGACATACAAGGGTCTCAGGTGTTTCATCACTTCAGGTTTGGGTGATTGAAGTACCACTGTAGCTCGACTTTTTTGTGCCCCCTCTCAGAAGACGAATAAGCCCTACAGTATCGGACTCTTGCGGTTCTGAATCTGATTCCACAAGTGCAATGCAAAATAGATAAACACCAAAGAGTCTAATCCGACAAATCTTTTGGAAAATCGATTTTGAATCAAATTACTAAAAATGGAACTGCTTTGCCAGATACAGAGTCGCCACCTAAATATTTTATTTTTGAAAAATTTAGGAAACCCATGACTCGTGCCAAAGGCCACGTGTCCGTCATCACCAAGATTGTCTCAGCTCGGGAAGTTAGGTACGAGAGGGGAAGGTCATGAATTGAGCACCCCCACTCGCCCGATCAAAGATCGGCCTCTACTAATCATAATATGAATCTTATGTACATTATATGCTCTTGTTCCGATTTTTATGCTGGCATTACTATGTGATGTGCACACACACAAGTATAGACTAACTTGCAATAATTGGAACACTTGATTCATGATTGTTTTGAAAATTGTTTCGAAATATGTACCACTTGAAAAAGTGATCGCATATAAACATTACTCAAATTATTCCAATTCAAGCAACTACCCTCCATCCACAGCATTCAAACAATTTATCAATTAAGCACTTAGCCTCATGGCAAGCATGCTAGACATGGCAACATCAACATGCAATATGCTAAAGCGAGTAAAGGCTCACCTAGTACTCCAAGCCGAAAGATAAATGAGTTAGAAAAATGCATGATTCCTAACTATGCAATATGTCTAATGTAACACATACAATATGCAATTACTAGGCTCGGCTACCAATATGGCATATGGATCAATTTGATAGCATGTGGTCTAAGCACGTATTCAAAGAAGCACTAAACTAACAATGCAAGTTAGAATGATGAACCGAGCCTCAGTGCATGCAATACAAGTGGATGCAAATCATGGAATATGCTAAACAAAATGTGATGTCCCCAAACTAACAATCATAAGCTAGTAAATAAAAGGAAGAAAGACGTAGGGGTTGGAAGACATACACGTTATTACAACATTGAGCTTTCACGAAGGAGAGTCCAAATGAACTAACTAGCTAACTAACTAAAGCTAAGCTAATTAATTAACTATTACAAAATGAAATGAATAAATAGCTAAACTACTTAACTAATTATTACAAACCGAATTAATTAATTATTCTAGCTAATTAAAATAATTACAATTCGAAACGAATTAGCTATTCTAACTAATTAATTACAAAGCCACTATTTTAATCACAACACTAATACATTTAACACGGATCCCAAGGATCGATGGAGGGCTCATGCATGAATGCGGTTTCCACCCGAAAAAGGCCCTATTTCTGCTGCTGAATGTCTCTGTTGCATAGTAGAACACTTGCATTGATTTCCACCTCCAGACCAACTCTATTCTGTTGGGGGAATACACTGTTGGATTTTGCATTGGTGACTGGCATAGGGCCTGCCGTCCACTGATGATGGCCTACCGGCCACCAATAAGTGCCTGCCGGCCACTGATGACAGAACTTTTCTATTGCAACATAGAGCAAATAGAGCAGATATAGTGTATTCTCAAGGGTTTGTTTGCATAATTTACCCCTCCTTATCATTTGAACATCTCAAAGGAGTAGTAAAACTTGATTCACAAACCATCAATCTATGCAATTTCATTGCATGATGGCTTATGAACCAAAGTGTGCAAGTTCAATAAATGCAATAAAACAAGACTCTCAAAACCACCTCCTTATCATGAAAGATCAAGGGAAGTAGTTGACAATGAATCTTGAACCGTTTTCATCACTAATGAGTATGAAACGACTCAAGACTCAAGGGTTCGATTAACGTCCGATTGAACCCAAACAAGTTATTATCTTGCACTTTTCTTTTAGCCTCAATTTTATTACTTCAGTTTAGATTACCATCCATTCTTTAATCACTTGAGTCCAAAGGGTGAAGTTAAGGCCTCTAATGGAAAGAAGACTCAAACCAAGAATTGCTTTAGGCGTGAAAGAGACATCATACCGTTGATAATGAACCCCCAAAGAGATTAAACCATTAAGCATGACATCTCAATCTCATGCTTAAACATACAAGTAGTTTGAAACCACTTTCAAAGAAAAACAAAAGCCAAGAAAGGAGGGAGGTTGCAGAGGTGATTAAGAGTGATCACAAGTATGAAAAGCCATAAATAAACACTATCAACTCAAATAAGATGGTGTCTAAGGCCTAAAACACCAAACTCATGAGGACAATTACACTACAAGCATGCAAAACAAAGCTCAAATGCAAAAAAATACTTAAAAATAGTCCTAAAATAGTCTAAAAATAGTCCTAAAACATTCTAATAGGCTAAAACATGGATCATGCTAGGCTAGTAAGCAAAACACAAGGAGGGGAGGCTAACCCCTCCAATTTTGGACTTCAAAACATGATTTTAGCCACTGAAATAACTCTGAAAATTAGTGTTTAAAAGCTCAAAAAAAGATAGTGCAAAGGTGGGAAAACACAAGGGAAAAGGCCTTGAAAGCAAGGTGTAAAGAAGGGTGAACCACCCTCAACCTTTTATTGGCCTTAAAACCCAAGTTTCAACCCAAAAATACAGAGCTTTTATAGCCCAAAAATAATTGGAAAATAGTAAGAAAAAGAGTGAATACAACAACTAAAGAGGCGAAGCTTTATACCTCTTGAAGAGAAGATCCAATTTCAAGCAATAAAGCAAGGCACACACACCCTCAAGAGCTCAAACAAGGCTCAAAGATACCTCAACTTGAAGATGGAGAGGTTTGGTTAAGAGTGTATAGGCAAAGGTGAAGGATATGTAAGCAAGGGTTAAGAAATTTGCAAGAAAGAGAAAGAGAATTGTAGAGAGAGAGGAAAATTTTTGCTCCAAAATTTTTCTAACCTCCTAATATGAGAGGGAGGTCATCTATATATAGAAAACATGAATTTCCCTCATAAACATCCAGCCATACACGTGGGAGCAGATGCAAGCATTTATGCAAGCAGTTGGCACAACCAAAAGTGATGGCCTGCTGCCTAAAGCAGTGGTTGGCAGGCCACCAGGGGTTGCAAGCTTGAAAATCACTGGGTTTGGTCCAAAAACAAGGCAACAGGGGTGCAAGGTTTGAAAGGCTCAAAGTTGTGTTATTCCGCTGAGGACTTCGAGCACTTGACAAGCATATTGACTCATCATTGGGTGTGCAAGCAATGCCGTCCAAGTCGTAAGGTCCGTAAAAAATGAGGTGTCTACAACCACCTTCTCACCATTATAGGTTTTCACCACCTAGATAGACTTGCCAACTTCCTCTCTTGACTTACTTACTTCTGTTGCCATCACAGCAGGCTCGGATAAGTCTTCCACATCTCCATCAAGTTTTTTTGACTGTCCTGGCTTTGCCTTAAAATTCTTAGGCAAAGCCAAGATCATGTTACACTCAGTGTTTGGAGGTAAAGGCCCAAACCTAATTATAGCCAACTTCTCATCAAAGTCCCCAGAGCTTTATGATTTTGTGTCCTTCTTACTATTGACAGGAGCTTCCTCTAGCTTTCCTAGCACATTTTCATCCTTATCTACCATTATTTCATCTTTCCCACTCTCTTCATCAGAAAGGAGAGCCTTTAAATCTCTTCTAATTTCCTTCTAAGACGTATCTTCTTAGCTATTTTACCCATCATATTCTCTACCTTGCTTGTTCACCAACCTTTTCCTTTTTTTTTTCCCCTTACCCAAATCAAATTATTCTGATCATCTCTCTTTGGATTATCACATTCTTTTGTTGAAAACATGGCATGATATTTTCTTAGCTCCCTTCTTACCTGTGTTCTAGTTAGGCCCATAGGTCTCCAACCTGACAAAGGAAATTTTGGAAGCAAGACCCCTTGCTAACCTGCATGTGCAGGAACTAGTGGTTTCACCATTCTTGGTTGAGCTGGTGGATAGGCTTGTGGAAACCTTACACCCTAGCCATGGAACTGACTTGGCCTAAACTGACTCACTCCATCCATTGACCTCTAAGTTTGTATATGGCCTCTACAATTGTCTTGGCACAAGGATTGGCCATTGAGCATGACCATGGCCACTAGATGGCCTTTGATTCGTCAACTGCTTCACCCTAGTTCTAACTCCTTCTACTCCATGGAGACAAGGATAAATAGGCTCCCACATGAATAAAAATGGGCCATCCTTGTCACCATATGACCTGTTGACAGGTCCAAAAATTCCAGGATCCTATCCATCATATAACAACTTATCTCTATTAAAAATTTGAAAGTCACATCCTGTAACAAGTTGAACCAAATTGAATATTATTATTATTATAGTTTGTGGTATCATGGACCATTCTATTTAAATTGGTGAAAACAAATTATATTACTTCTTGATTTTTGACTTCGTAATGCTTGCTTGGTAAATTTTTTTTTTTTTTTTTATTATTTGGGTCTTGAGTACTAAATGTGGATATAAATTTACTTTTTGGGATTTCATTTAATTAGCCCAACCCATATTGTTTTAGTTCATATTTGATTATGTTAATGGTGGGGACCACCTTAAGGTTTTTTAAAAATTATTTTATACTTTAATCTTAGTTGGAGATTTATTTTAAATTATTAAACTCCATTCAATATGGACCCAATTGATTGAATCGCGACTCGTTTGTAACCATCTATTATTATTGTTATTATTATTTATTTTATTACCATAAGAGAGTGGCAAATATTTATGCGGTGTATCATCAAACAAAATATATTTTGTGGTGAGAAAATATTATTTCATTTTGTTATTTATATCACTAAATATTATTATAGTGTTAAAATATACTTTCAATTAATATATATACACATACATATGTATGTATATATAATAACAAAAGAGAGAGGCAACACGTGGCTATCCCTCTTTCTGTCCCTTCCCTTTCTTTATTTCTTTGGTCTAGGCAGCAGAGAGCTTGGTGGTTCAGCTCTCTCTCTCTCTCTTTGGTTCCATTTCTTCTTTTTTCTTTCCCTTTCTTTTTCACCATTTTCACACACTTTTGAGCTTAGATTGGAACTACTTAGAGTTAGAATCTCAACCTAGTTCTTAAGGCCAAAGTGTAGAGCATGGTGAAAGTTACATTTTGACAAGTGGAGATCGAAATCCGTCAATGTCAAAATTTGGGATTTTTTGTTTCCTCTTCTAGCTTTTGTGGTAGGGATTTTCTTTGAGTTATATATATATTTTTGCAGGCCTATGGTTATTTTAATATTCTTTGGAGTGTGTTGAACAAGGGTTAATTTTTATGAGTTTATGTTTTGCTCAAAGAGGGGTTTTCTCAAATCTTTCTTCAAATATTTTAATTTATGAACTATAAGAATGTTTTCAAAGTTTCATGAGCAAAACTTTTTTTTTTTTTAAATGAGGAAATTCTAATTTTGTGAAAGCCCTAGGGTTAAGGAAGTTGAGGAAAAAGTAGTATTGATGAAAAATATGAGTTGTGTGATAGTTGGAGTTTTTAATTGTATAAAATCTTTCAAAAAGAGAAACTCTATTTTTCTTTTGTGAAAACCTAGATTTTGGAAATTTGGGGAAAAGTTAGGATTTTGTGAAATCATGAATTTTTGAGATCCATTTTTGAGAAATGATGAGAAAGTTGTTATATTTATCCCTATTGTTAAAATCCCTTGTAAGAGAGAAATTGATATTGAGAAAACAATGAATATGTTGTTATACTTATCTTGGAAAGATGAAGGTTGGGAATAACGATTTTCATGTTGAGATTTATTTGGTTTAAAGAGAAAAGAAATGTATTTGATGTTGTGCTTTTATCTTTTTCTTAGAATATATATTGTATACATGTATATTGAGTAGATATGTGGAACTTGATCACAATGGAATATTGTGTGGATGAAATGAGAAAGTATTGAGAAAATTTGAGAAAGTCCAAGGCATTAATATATATATATATATATTACATTGGCATTTCATTTCATGTTCATTGCTCTTTTGAATTGGCATTGTTGAGATCACTTTTTAAATGAAAATGGTTTTGTAGAACAAATATTGTTACTAAACTGTTTTAGGGTAAATACGGTGGGAAATCCGATTAGGGGTGTAGTTTGATAATTAAGTTGGCCTGAGTGTCCTTGGTGTAAGACCAGAAATACGTACGTGTGGGTGCCTAAGCCCTTCGGTTAGAATCCGGTAAGATAGGATTTGGTAGTGCTTGATGCGCCTACTTGCAAACACTAGCCTTGAGGATTTGCTTGAGTCGTATTTACCAACCCTTGTTGATATATGGAAACCATTAGATTGATTATATTTTCGAACGAGCATTGTGCATGAAATTTTCAAAAGAGAAAAACTATTTTGAGCATGGCATGTCATGTGCATCCATCTCATAAGACTGTATAAGATGTATATACTTTGTTAAGAATTCTCTACTGGACTTTGAGCTCACATTTAGTGGATTTGTTGTAGGAAAAACTGTTGTGATCCTGTCAAAGTAGAGACATGGAGAATTATTTTTGGAGCACGAGGCTCTTACCTCTTGTTGTTGTTATGTTGATAAGCCAAGGGCTATATTTGTATGGGTTAGAAAGGCATATACCTGTAACCAGCCTTAAGCCTCAAAACATGTAGCCCATGGGAGCATTATTTTGTGTTCTAATTTCTATTAAATCCTCATTACATGCTGCCAAATACTATCTTAGAAATTATGAAAGCATAATGGCATGTGGAACCCTAACATCGCTTGAATAAATATCATGAATATACATGTATGAGAAGCTTGATTGGAAACTATATGATTCTTTAATTGTAAAGGATTCATGATTAATGAGGATTGAGGATTATTGATGAGCTCATCTGCGTTATCATGTGTTAACAATTTGGGCGCATTACAACTTGGTATCGGAGCTTTCCGGGGTTTGAATACTTGGGGCTCATAGGATGTGGTCTTTACCACAAGGTTGCGTGTTTTATGTGCTATGTGATAACATGTTTATGTGACTAAATGGGTATGTGTAGACACCCCATTTTTGACCGACCTTAAGACTCAGACGTCACCGATTGAGCGCTCGGTGATGTTGCATATTGTGCTCGTTCAGAAGTCTCAGAGTCGCGGCCGTGCGCCCTGCCTCCGGACTTCCGAACTCTTCTGTGCCTTGCCTCGGTTTGCGAACCAGACTCGATTTTCTCTGTTTCTTTCCTGAGGGGAGGGAGAGGTCCCGTAGACCATCTCTCAGTGGCCATGGCTACATTTCGTGGCCGTAGGCCATTTTGCCCATTTCGGAGCCCGGTCCCCGGTTTTCGGAGCCGTCAGGCCGTGTGCCTCGGTTCGGGACCACCCAACCATCTCCGATTCCTCCAGTTTTTGGCATGCATCTCATTTACTCCCTTTCGAGGGACGCTGGGGCCTTAGATACCCACTTCGTGGCCAAACACCACTTTCGGTGCTTAACGGCCGGTTTTCGGGACCCCGAACCTCGCGGTTTGGCCCCCGAGCATTCGTTTCGCATCGGTTTTTGTTCATTCTTGGCAGGTACCTCTGTTTCTTCATAACGAGGCACACTGGGGTCTTAGATACCCACTTTGTGGCCAAACACCACTTTCAGTGCTTAACAGCCTATTTTCGGGACTTCGAACTGCGTGTTTTGGTCCCCGAGCATTCGTTTTGCATCGGTTTTTGTTCATTTTTGGAAGGTACCTCTGTTTTATCATAACGAGGGACACTGGGTCTTAGATACCCACTTCGTGGCCGAATGCCACTTTCGGTGCTTAACAGCCTTTTTTCGGGACCTCGAACTGCGTGTTTTTGGTCCCCCGAGCATTCTTTTGCCTCGGTTTTTGTTCATTTTTGGCAGGTACCTCTATTTTATCCCCAGGAAGATCACTGGAGGGTGGGAGGCTAGCAATTGTCTCAGCAACCTGTTATGCTCTTCCGGCGCCCCTCCAGCGCCCGTTTTTCTCACTTCCAGGCTAATGTTGAACACCCTAGGGCCATTTTCTTTGAGCCAAAACCACATATTTGTGTTTTACACACATGGGAGGACCCTAAAAACACATGGCCGGCCATTAATTCTTCTTTTCATTTTTGAACCTCTTTAAAGTGGATCCGGGAAGGAGAAAAGTTTGCGCGGCTTCACCGAAACGGGCGTAACTCTTTGCACAAGAGGAATTAAAATATGAGGCCACCACCATTGGAAATCTTACTTCCGGGGCTTCATTTTGCACTCAAGAATCTCCTAAGTCCAAATCCGAGGGGAGGAGATATGGTTGGTTGAAGCCCGGTTGGACCGAATCTGCGCGGCTTTACGGAAACTGGCATAACTTTTTCTACAGGAGGAATTTTAATGCAAGGTTTGCGGCATTGGAAAGCTAACTTCTGGGGCTTCATCCTAGAGGGTGGCCGGCCATTTTTCTCCTATACCTGGCCGGCCAGCCACCTTTTCCAGCCGGCCGGCCACCTGCAACTAAAGCACCTTTTTGCCCACCTTTCTCCGATTTTCTTGCCTATATAGCTGGCCCCCAGCTCTTGTAGAAGGGTTGGAAAATATCTCTCAAGGATATACATTGATATCTATCTCTATCTCTCCATTTTTTCTCTCAAATCTTCAAGTTTAGGCTCCATTTCTTCATCATCTTCAAGCTCTACTACCACCACTCCTCCATTCCAGCTGCAAGGAAGGGTTTTTCAAAGGCTTAGGAGCAGCAAACTTGAGCCAAGAAGCAACAAGAGTGTGATCTTCAAGGGTAGTATCATCATCACCCTCTTTTGGCACTTTTTTTTGCACCATTCCTCTACCCTACTTGCTCACTGTTTTAGACTCCGGCCCTAACTGAAAGGGGCCTTCTTTTGAGCTATTCTACATGTTTTTTCAAGGGCTCAACCATTTTTGAGCCCTCTATCACACACTTGCTTCAATATCCTCTTGTATGCCTTTATTTTGCATGAAACATTAGGCCTATGAGTGATCTGATTTCGAGCATGAAATAAACTGTGAGTGGACCTATTTCGAGCCCCTCTTCAACATTGAAGAAGGGCTCAACCCTGTTTGGCCTCTATATCATGCACTTGCTTCACAATTCCTTCAATTTACCGTAAATTTGCATGATTTGTTTGACCTACATGTAAATTGTTTTGGAGCATGTCATGAACTGTGAGTGAGCTTATTTTGTGTCCCTCTACAATATTGTAGAAGGGATAAATCTTGTTTGGGGTCTCCATATTATACTTGCCTTTATATCTCTCTTTGACCCATTTTGCATGCCTTTTTGAGCTTAGCTAGCTTCTGTTTTCGGCCATCATCAGTACTGAAAATCCATATTTTGGCCTTCTTGTCATATCTCATTGAGGGTCTTTTGTTGGTTTGATGAATGCTTGGGGTACTTCATGTTAGCCTTATATATCCTCATTCTTGCATAGCATTTTACCATGTTTTCATACTGATTTGTGGGATTTCATCTACTGTAAATGTGCATATTTTTGGTCCCTCATCAGTGTTGTAGAAGGGTACTTTTCAGTTTGAGCATCGCATACACCACTTGCCTCAATACCCCTCTCTTGGCTCGTATTTTTGCATGCTATTGTTGTCCTATCTATGCTCATTATTTCGCCATGTTTTGTACTGTGAATGATGCTATTTTGGGGCTGCCTTGATACTGTTTTGCATGTCATGTACCAATTATGCATGTTTAGTATGGCTGTAGGCCATTTCGGGTGCTTATATTATCTTTCGGGACCATTCCGTGCATTGATGTCATTTCCCCCCTTCCTTTCG
The DNA here is from genome assembly GCA_030407325.1 of Camellia japonica. Classification (NCBI taxonomy): domain Eukaryota; kingdom Viridiplantae; phylum Streptophyta; class Magnoliopsida; order Ericales; family Theaceae; genus Camellia; species Camellia japonica. The sequence goes on along the minus strand of JAPPVO010000010.1, from coordinate 76,902,311 downwards.
GGACTGTTTACATCATTTGTGAGTGCTGGAAATTCATTTGCATGTTTGCATATCATTTCCATGTCATTTCATGCCTTACGGCCCTCGCCTCGGTTTTGCGCGCTCGTGTGCACGCATTTCGAGGCATCTCTTTTTTCTCCGACGGCCTCTCATGTGAATGTAGCTGAGGCTCTCTCATGTTAGTATAAGTCCAATTTGCATTTGGAGTGCCATTTCATGCTTTATGTCATTGCCTCGGTTTGCGTGCCCGTGTGCACGCATTTCGAGGCACTTCATTTTTATCCAACGGCCACCCGTGTGAGTGTAGCTGAGGCTCTCTCATGTTGGTGTAAGTCCATTTCGCATTCTGTATGTCATTTTAGTCTCATCGCATTGCGTATGCCATTTTCTCGGTTTGCGTGCCAGTGTGCACGCATTTCGAGGCGCTTCATTTTCATCTATCGGCCTCCCGTGTGAGTGTAGCTGAGGCTCTCTCATGTTGGTATAAGTCCATGTTGCATTTCGTATATCATTTTAGCTTCATTGCATTCCGTATGCCATTTTCTCGATTTGCGCGCCTGTGGGCACGCATTTCGAGACATCTCATTTTAGTCTCATTGCATATCATATTTCAAGTCATTTCATGCCTTAGGGCCATTGCCTCGGTTTGCGCGCCCGTGTGCACGCATTTCGAGGCACTTCATTTTCATCCATCGGCCTCTCATGTGAGTGTGGCTGAGGCCCTCTCATGTTAGTATAAGTCCATTTCGCATTTCGTATGTCATTTCATGCTTTAATGCATCGCCTCGGTTTGCGCGCCCGTGGGCACGCATTTCGAGGCACTTCATTTTATCCGATGGCCTCCTGTATGAAAGTGGCTGAGGCCCTCATGTTGGTATAAGTCCATTTTGCATTCTGTATGCCATTTTCGCATCATTGCATTCCGTATGCCATTCTCTCGGTTTGCGTGCCCGTGGGCACGCACTTCGAGGCATTTCATTTGAGCCTCATTACATCATTTCATTATTTTGCATCATCATTTTCTCGACGCACTTCGAGGCATTTCATTAGCCTCATTCATATCATTTCCATGTCATTTTGCATTCCGTATGCATCGCCTCGGTTTGCGCGCCCGTGGGCACGCATTTCGAGGCACTTCTTTTTATCCGACGGCCTCTTATGTGAGTGTGGCTGAGGTCCCTCGTGTTAGTGTAAGTCCAATTGCATTGCGTATGCCATTTCATGCCTTAGGATCATCGCCTCGGTTTGCGCGCCCGTGTGCACGTATTTCGAGGCACCTCATTTTCATAGCATTGTGCATGCTAGGATTGTATTTTAGTTGCATTCATGCATATCATGCATATTGCATCGTGTTCGGGATAGGAGTTAGCCCGGGCGCGGGAAACAAGGCGCGTTTCGTACTCCGAGTGACGGAACGGGTCTCGATTCCCAAGTCACCGACACTCCGGATTACCCATGATGGAGTTAGGTTTTGTTGTAGCATTCATCTGCATTCATCCTATATTGAGTTGTGCAATCCGATTCCTCGGCCATCATGCATCGATATGCGTGATTGGTGGCACGAGGATCGAGGCATGCATATATTTGTGAAATACATCGCTATGCCCTTTTCCTGCTCTCTGTTGCAGCAATAAGAATCAGCAACTTTTCGGAGTCTGGCGCGCATTTCGAGAAACATTGCAAACAGAGGCTAAATTGGGCATCCCAGTGGATTTCTGCGCAAAGGCAGCCCAGCATACATCATTCATCAGAAGCGAGGCAGCCCCTGGCTTGCATGCCAGTTTAAAGCTTTCTTAGTTTAATTTGTTAATTAATTAGAATGTATTATTCGGACTGTATATTCGGACTGTATTATTCTTTTTTCGGACTGTATTATTTATTCGGACCCTCTGCGCGAGGGCATAATTGTAATAAGTGTGGGTGAGTGTGATGTATGTCTTCCAACCCCACGTCTTTCTTCCCTTTTATTTACCCGCTTACGATGGTTAGATATAGGGCATATTTCAATTAGCATACAGTATGACAGCATGTTTGCATCATTCATCTGTTTTGCACGCACCGGGCTCGGCGCATCATACAAACTGCATTTGTATTTCAATTCCAAATTGAATACGTGTTAGTTGTAGCATTCATATGCCATGTTTAGAATAGCCGAGCCTGCTATAGTTGCATTATTGCATGTGTTGCATTAGGCATTCTGTATATTAGGATCATGCATGATTTCTAATAGTTTTTGTTTTGGCTTGGAGTACTCGGTGAGTTTTATGCTTTAGCATCCTTGCATGCGTGTGAGTGTTGCCATGAATAGCATGCTTACCATGAGGCTATGCTTATGTGATATAACTGCCTTGAATGCCTGTGGGTGGAGGTTGAGTTACTTGATTGGGACAATCAATGTTTGTTTTAAGCCCACTAGATAGTGGCAAAATCATGTTTTCTAAGCCCACCTGAGGGTGGCAAATCCGCGTCTTAGCCTACCTGCGGGTAGCACCATCAAACCATTTTCAAACAAACAAACATGAAATGTTTTGTTCCAATTCAGGCGACCAGTCTATACTTGTTTGCTGCGAGCATCACATAGTAACCTAGGCTAATAACCGGAATAAGAGCATACAATGTTTTCAAAAAGATATCATGGTTAGTAGAGGCCGGTCTTTGACCGGGCGAGCGGGGGTGCTCACGAAGTGACCTTCCCCAATCGTACCCAAGTTCCCGAGCCGAGGCAACTTTGGTGATGACGGACACGTGGCCTTTGGCACCGAGTCAGGGTTTCCTAAATTTCCCATTTAAAAAAATTTAGGTGGCGACTCTGTATCTGGCAAAGCAGTCCATGTTTGGCACTTCTTTCAAAAAATCTGTTTTCAAAACGATTTGCCGGATTTGGACTCTTTGGTTCAAGATTAAGAACCGTGACATTTGAGTCCTTGAACTGTAGTGACCCCAATATGAACAGAACGGGACTTAACCCTCCCGGGGCGTTCGGGGACGTCTACAGTTTCTGGCGACTCTGCTGGGGATTTAGAGAACTTGACTCGAACTCATGATATCTGTTTTGACTACACTTGTGTGTTTCTTTGCATTGCATTTGCATTGGTGCGCCTAGGACACCGTGTTTGCCATATGCCATTCCCGAACGATTTGCCGGAGGCTTGTCTTGTCAAGGCATGTCCATAAGGCTGATCGGCTCTGGGCTCTGACAGCATGGGAACACAAACCCCGGTTTTACCGGGGCACCCTTTTTGACCATTCGACCTAGTGCATATTCGGATCCATAGTGACCATTCCAAACTAGGACAGGTTGCTTACCCGTTTATAGGTTGTTTGAAACCGCTGTGTGCGTAGTGAAACCCTAGCTCCTGACAAAATAGGACAGGGAAACCCTACCCCCAACATAGGGGTGTTTTGGCTCTCACTTGCTTATGTGCTTTAGAGTGCGTCTCTACAGGAATGCATGTATCAGTTTGCAAGTTTGGGCATCAGGCCTGCGGGCACGTTCAGTATTTTGGGATTCAGTTTACCTGAGGGTAACAGTTTACAGGCAGAATTTTGGGGGCAGAATTCAGTAGAGGGCACACTCATTCAAACTTTGCTCGTATCTGTTCAGGTGAAATTAGGCTGAGATGCTGTCCATTTTCTCTTTTGCTAGGTAGTCTGGGAACCATAGCTTCAGAGGGCTCCAATATCCCCCGGGTACACCGAACTTGTGTTGATAGACTTTGTCGGGTCAGAGATTCAGTTCAAGGGCAATCAGTGTTCCTTTACCGGAGGCAGGGTGAAGAGGGCCAGTCAGGCACAGATCACCAGTTCAGTAGTTACCAGATCAGTGGCCCTTATCCACTCCACCAGTGAACAGTCAGGCTGAGGTCTCAGTTTCTACTGCAGGATAGACACCGTCAGTAGATGGATCAGCAGAACACGTCAGGGATGGAGGCAATGATGCGTCAGATGCAAGAAAGTATGAAACTCATGCCAAGACGCTGTCCGCCAAGCGGAATTTTCCAAGCAGCAGGCTGCAATCATGGCTCAGCAGGCTGAGCTCATCACCAGGCTGCAACAGCAAAGCGGCGCGTCTGCTTCCCAACAAGTTCCTCCCCCAGCAGGAACTCCAGCACCTGGGGAGACGCCAAATGTCCAGGAGGGTACGGACATTCCGGTAGGGCCTGCTCCGCCCCCAATTTTACCCCAGCTATCCAAAGCACCTACCAATCTGCCAGACTCTCCCTTCGAGTTCGAGGTCGACCCTACGCATTGAAATTGAGCAAACTTGAGAAGATGTTTAAGAAATCTCAGGGAGTCAACTCCATCCCGGACATTGGAGATGGATATACTGATTCGGTGGTGACATTGCCGGACAGGTTCAAATGCCTCACATCGACCGTTTTGACGGGTCAGGAGATCCCATGGTCCACCTGAGTTTGTTTTCAGATGTTCTGCGCCCATGGGCTTGACAAGATTACAGAAGCTTCCCTTTTTGGCAGGACCCTGTCGGGTATTGCGGCCATCTGGTACGCCAAATTGGAGGATTCAGTGAAACGAAGCTGGGAGGAGATGGCCGAGGCCTTCGTCGCACAATATTCATACAATACCCAGATTGAGATCACAACCCGTGATCTCGAGACGACCAGGCAAGAGCCGAAAGAGGGTTTCTCTGACTTTGTAGCCCGCTGGAGGGCCAAGGCCTCAATGATGACCATTAGGCCAACGGATAAGGATCAAATACGGATGGTTGTGCGCAACCTCCAGCCCAAACTAATGCAGAAAATGATCGTGCTCCCCTTCCCTACCTTTTCAGATTTGCATGAGATGGGAGTACAGATCGAGGATGCCATGAAGCAGGGCCTTATTGACCAGGAGAAAGAGCAGCCTAGGCGGGCGTTTTCGCAGTTCGAATGTGACCACCAGTGGTGATGCAGCTGCAAGATCTTCTGAAGTGGGCATGGTCACTACCACCACATCAAGAAAGGCTACCCCATTCACCGGTGCGTCCGGGAGTAACTCACAGACGGCCAAATATCCACCCCGAGTCAAGAGGGTTTTCACTCCACTTCATATGCCTCTGTCAAAGGCTCTAGAGGTCTTACTCCGGGAAGGACATTTGAAACCGTTGGAACAACGGCCCCTACCCGATCCTATCCCTGCAAAGCATGACCAGACTAAATACTGTGCCTACCATCAGCAAACCGGTCATGACACCGACAGTTGCTTTCGTCTGCGCCATGATGTACAAGATCTGTTTGACAAAGGGGTCATTGCCGCACCAGGTCCCCAAAGTCTATCGGCACTTGATCAGTGAACTTGTGGGGGATAAGGTGACTATGTGATCGAGGGATGAACCACCTGCGGATGGCGCTCAGAATACTCCAGCTCTGGTGGATGGCATGCACTGTTTTGAGCAATATACAAGTGCTGTTATTTTCGTGCTTTCTGACTTGGGTATTGGGTCAGTTTTGTTTTGAGTCCGTCTTTTTGTTTTGAGTCAGTCTCTTTTGTTTTGGGTCTGTCTTGTTGTATCGAGTCAGTCCTGTTGTATAGGAGTCGAGTGATTCCGGAGGTGTTACCTCGGGCGTCACCATTTTGTTTTGCGTTCGTCTTTTTGTTTTGTTTTGAATTGTTTCTGCCAGGGAGCTAGTTGTGCCAATAGATTTTGAATGAAACAGCAGTGATTTCCACACTCTCGCATTTGCTTCTGCCGTGTGCTAGTTGTGCCAATAGATTTTGAATGAAACAGCAGTGATTTCCACACTCTCGCATTTGCTTCTGCCGTGTGCTAGTTGTGCCGGGATTTGAATGAAATGGCAGTGCATTCCACCTGCTCTCTTGTGCCTTGAAGTCATTGTAATGCCTGAGTTTTTCAAAACTTTTTTGAACACTGCGGTGAAAACGAAGAGGAAGGAATTCCTCGGGTTTTGCAAAATTTTGATCAATTGAGAGAAAGAGAGGCGTGCTAAGCCCTTAATGAATGAAATCATGCTTGTTAGTGTGAGTACTGAGAAGGACCCTGCTTTGATCCAGATTGGTCCTACACTGTCTTCAGCGCGAGCGATTTGTCGTTTTCTTAAAAACTTTCAAAAAATGTTTTGCGCGGTCCTGCGAAGACATGTGTGGAATCGCTCTTGAGATTGTGCAGCTTAGGATCGCTCTCAGCCTCGAGACTCACCCCTTGCTTCAAACCTTGAACTTGAATTCAGAATGTTCAACGGTCACTACATGTGAGGCCTGTGGCCAGATTTGAAGCAGCCCTCGAACAAGAGGCACAAAGTCAGATCAAGAAGATCAGAATCAGAAGAAGCTTGCAAAGCTAGAACGAAGCACCCCTCGAACTAGGGGCAAATGTCCGATATGCTCGAAGAGCCGAAGATGATCCTCTTCAATCAACAGCCACTCTCCTGGATACGGATGGCTTTAATCCTCAAAACCATTTGGCATGGACCTGTTACACTTTTACCCTTTGAGAGGCTCGCTGGGCCGAAACCCGAAGGGCGACCCAGGCAAAAGTTAGAGCAAGACAAAAAAAAAAAGAAAAAAAAAGAAAAGAAAAGAAAGAAAAAAAGAAAGAAAAAAGAAAAGAAAAGAAAAAGAAGAAGAAGAAAGAAATGAAAAGAAAAGAAAGAAAAAAAAAAAAAAAAGCTCGCAAGGTTGAAAACCTGCAACAGGCGCCTTGGCAAAAGTTAGAGCATAAAAAGGAGAGGTTAAATACCCGAGTGTACCTTAACCCCGAACTACGTAAGGCTTGATTCCCATCTTTGGGATACGTAGGCAACTTCATTCTGAAGTCCAGCCGTAAAACAATTCAAATTCAATTGTCCATGTTGACCATCCTTGCCTTCTCTGTATCCGAGAGTACGGTTGCAATCATCGCTCTGAGGACTGACTACAATGCGCTGCAGTACCATTCAAACAAGGGGCAACTTTCGTTGCCATTCAGTGTGCTGCGGCGCCATTCAAACAAGGGGCAACTTTCCGTTGCCATTCAATGCGCTGCGGTGCCGTTCAAACAAGGGGCAACTTTCCGTTGCCATGCAGTTCTTCAAGCAAGGGGCAATTTTCCTTGCTATGGTCCGAGGTTGTGCATCTCAAGAGTGGTTCGCTCGTTGAGCGTGGCCGTTTGCAAAATAGTTTTTGAGAATTTTTACTGAGGTTGACTATTTTCTCGAAAATTATCCATTTTTCCAAAACTGGACCCTTTTCATGGACCCAAAAAAGGAAAATTTTCAGTGCTCATAGCCTAACTTGCATGATTTTAAATCAAAAATCGAACAAGCATGTTGATCTAACTCTCATTTTGGTCAAAACTGTTTTTAGTGAAAGCAAAAAAAAAAATGGTCAAAATGATGAACTAGGGGCACAGTTGAGTCAGGTTCTGTCTTTTCCCCTTGTCAACATACTCCAGAAAGCACTAGCCAAGAAGGGCACTCTACTGCCAAGAAAAAGGCACAATGAAGCTAACAACAAAGGCTGAAAGCTCTCTCATCCTCCAAGCAACGAGGTATCGAGCCAAGTGCGAAGCACGAACTGGAATGAGGCAAGATATTCCACTCCATCATCTGGACAGATCTTTCACGTCCAAACCCCCAGCAAGCATCATCAACCGATGCTAGCTGCAGATTTGCTACACACCCAGTTGTAGCGCAACCCCTCTGTGGAGGAATTCACTAGTGCAGAAGAAGAAGAATCTAGCAGAATGCTAGGGGCAAGCCCACAACTTTGTTTATCCATTAACCACCCAGGGGAGGGATGAAAAATGAGAGATTGAAGAATAGAGAGATGTGCGATGAGAGAAAAGTGAGAAAAGGGCTTTTTCAGAAAACAAGAGCTTGAGGCCAGTGATGTGAGAACCACAAATGAGAAAGGGTGGGAAACACTACCCGGTGAAACAGGCTCCCTGTGCACGTCTGAGTGTCGTGTCTTTTTGTTTTATCTCGATTTTGTTTTGGGTCGTTTCGAGTGTTACTCGATGTGTCTAGGTTGTGTGCCTTTTATTTCCTTGTTGAGTCGTTTTGCTGTTTCAGTCGTAGGCTCAATACCTGGTCGAAACTCATCTCTCAATTTCAAAATAAAATCGTTTTTGGTGCTCCGAGTGCCGTGCCGTTCTCCACATTTGTGCAAAATAGAATTTATTCTTTCATAAAATCGCAGGGTTCAACCCAAGTCATATGAGAACAGTAAAATCAGGATCTATCTGAACTATAATGGTTCCGAACTGCAAAGCAAAAGCAAAAGAGGAAAATGTCGGACATCTGAGTTTGTCCCAACTTCAGTAAGCTCCGAGATCGCATTCCGTATGCACCTTGTCAGGCCTTGTCAGTGCTCCGAAGTATGAGTGTGCCTCTACCTCAAGCTCAAGATCAAGTCTGCTTCAAGCCAAAATGGCATATCAGAGGGCTCTTCTCGAGTACCGTTTCACGCCAGGGACATCTTGGCTATGTTTGCAATGAGTTCCTAGGAGACCAACTGCGACGGTGGAAACTAGAGTTCGAATGGCTGATGCCTAGAACATAAAGGTTCGGGATTTCCGGACTAAAGTCTGGTTTAAATACCCAGAGGCGTGCCCTCGCTTGAAATCTGTATGGAAGCCCTATAGATTGAGATAGCATGCGTATGCACCTCAATTCTGGATACTGAACCAACCTAGTCTGTCACCCCGTTGGAGAATAGGGAAAGTTGTGAATATGATCAAGAAGACAAGCAGCAGCCGTGGCTCCTACATATAGATGTTGTTACTTGTCAGATTTCAGAGCCTTTGTACTGCGAGTTAAAGGTAAAGTGTTCGAAGAGCACGAGGGGAGATCCCCGTCGGAGAAGAGCGGGTCATCGCCACTCACTCATGAGGTGCTTTCTAAAGCGCCGCTTTGTCCATTTATTGCTTTCCTTAAGCATCATGTATTATAATGCATTGTACCCATCAAGTCTCTTTCTCAGTCATGCACGATATTGTATGTACGGTTCATTCAAAGGAGTTCCGTTCGAGATCATTTATTAGTATATCAATCGCACTTCATTCATTTTGTGTATCTATCACACACATCCTCATTTTGTGTATCTATCATGCACATATTCACATCATCACCTTTAGTGTATCAATCACACTTTGTTCACATAGTGCATCTATCACACTTTGTGTTCACTTTTAGTGTATCAATCACACTTTGTTCACATAGTGCATCTATCACACTTTGTGTTCACTTTTAGTGTATCAATCACACTTTGTTCACATAGTGCATCTATCACACTTTGTGTTCACTTTTAGTATATCTATCATACTTGTTCACTTAGTGCATCTATCACACTTTGTGTTCACTTTTAGTGTATCAATCACACTTTGTTCACATAGTGCATCTATCACACTTTGTGTTCACTTTTAGTGTATCAATCACACTTTGTTCACATAGTGCATCTATCACACTTTGTGTTCACTTTTAGTATATCTATCATACTTGTTCACTTAGTGCATCTATCACACTTTGTGTTCGCTTTTAGTATATCCATCATACTTGTTCACTAAGTGCATCTACCACACTTCGTGTTCACGTTCAATATATCTATCATACTTGTTCACTTAGTGCATCTATCACACTTTGTGTTCGCTTTTAGTATATCCGTTATACTTGTTCACTAAGTGCATCTATCACACTCCGTGTTCACCTTCAGTATATCAATCATACTTGTTCACTAAGTGCATCTATCACACTTCGTGTTCACCTTCAGTATATCAATCATACTTGTTCACTAAGTGCATTTATCACACTTCGTGTTCACCTTCAGTATATCAATCATACTTGTTCACTAAGTGCATCTATCACACTTCGTGTTTACCTTTAGTGTATCCATCACACTCTGTTCACATAGTGCATCTATCACACTTTGTGGTCGCTTTTAGTGTATGTATCAATCACACACGCTCACACTATGCCTACTTTGTGTATCAATCACACACACTCGCTTTGTGTATCTATCACACACTCACCTAGTGTATCCATCATACTCTCCTTCATATATGTTCCATCACACTTCTGTTCACCTTTGTGTATCTATCGCACATTTCGTGAAGATTCCATAATTTTCTTACATCCTTTCTCATGAGGCACAGATTGGTCCGAGTTTTGCTTGCCTAGCATTCGCTTAAAATGTTGCATTTATTTTGTGCATAATTGCTTCATTACAGCTCTCTTTGCATGATCATGAGTGATAACCGGCTTCGCTTAGCGTGTAAGTCCAATCTTCAAACCGGCTTCGCTTAGCGTGTAAGTCCAATCTTCAAACCGGCTTCGCTTAGCGTGTAAGTCCAATTTTCAAACCGGCTTCGCTTAGCGTATAAGTCCAATTTTCAAACCGGCTCGCGTAGCGTATAAGTCCAATTGTCAAGCCGGCTTCGCGTAGCGTAAAGTCCAATTATCAAAATCTCCCTGCATATCATTTGCATTTTGCCCTTGCCTGCGGGCACCCTGCGGGCACATATCTCTGTTTATCTTGTATGATTGTCTAAGTCTTCGGCCTTGTCAAAAATGGGTCGTCTCTGGGCTTTGACATTCACTCCCGTCACTTGTGACTTCCGAGTTCTGTCAAAGAGGGGCAACTGTAGACACCCCATTTTTTGACCGACCTTAAGACTCAGACGTCACCGATTGAGCGCTCGGTGATGTTGCATATTGTGCTCGTTCAGAAGTCTCAGAGTCGCGGCCGTGCGCCCTGCCCCTGGCCGACTTTCCGAACTTTCTTCTGTGCCTTGCCTCGGTTTGCGAACCAGACTCGGTTTTCTCTGTTTTCTTTCCTGAGGGGGGGAGAGGTTCCGTAGACCATCTCTCAGTGGCCGTAGGCCATTTTGCCCATTTCGGAGCCCGGTCCCCGGTTTTCGGAGCCGTCAGGCCGTGTGCCTCGGTTCGGGACCACCCAACCATCTCCGATTCCTCCAGTTTTTGGCATGCATCTCATTTACTCCCTTTCGAGGGACGCTGGGGCCTTAGATACCCACTTCGTGGCCAAACACCACTTTCGGTGCTTAACGGCCGGTTTTCGGGACCCTGAACCTCGCGGTTTGGCCCCGAGCATTCGTTTCGCATCGGTTTTTGTTCTTCTTGGCAGGTACCTCTGTTTCTTTCATAATGAGGCACACTGGGGTCTTAGATACCCACTTTGTGGCCAAACACCACTTTCAGTGCTAACAGCCTATTTTCGGGACCTCGAACTGCGTGTTTTGGTCCCCGAGCATTCGTTTTGCATCGATTTTTGTTCATTTTTGGAAGGTACCTCTGTTTTTCATAACGAGGACACTCGGGTCTTAGATACCCACTTCGTGGCCGAATGCCACTTTCGGTGCTTAACAGCCTTTTTTCGGGACCTCGAACTGCGTGTTTTGGTCCCCGAGCATTCTTTTTGCCTCGGTTTTTGTTCATTTTTGGCAGGTACCTCTGTTTTATCCCCAGGAAGATCACTGGAGGGTGGGAGGCTAGCAATTGTCTCAGCAACCTGTTATGCTCTTCCGGCGCCCCTCCGCGCCCGTTTTTCTCACTTCCGGGCTAATGTTGAACACCCTAGGGCCATTTTCTTTGAGCCAAAACCACATATTTGTGTTGTACACACATGGGAGGACCCTAAAACACATGGCCGCCGCCATTAATTCTTCTTTTCATTTTTGAACCTCTTTGAAAGTGGATCCGGGAAGGAGAAAAGTCTGCGCGGCTTCACCGAAACGGGCGTAACTCTTTGCACAAGAGGAATTAAAATATGAGTCCACCACCATTGGAAAAGCTTACTTCCGGGGCTTCATTTTGCACTCAAGAATCTCCTAAGTCCAAATCCGAGGGGAGGAGATATGGTTGGTTGAAGCCCGGTTGGACCGAATCTGCGCGGCATTACGGAAACTGGCATAACTTTTTCTACAGGAGGAATTTTAATGCAAGGTTTGCGGCATTGGAAAGCTAACTTCTGGGGCTTCATCGTAGAGGGTGGCCGGCCATTTTTATCCTATACCTGGCCGGCCAGCCACCTTTTCCAGCCGGCCGGCCACCTGCAACTAAAGCACCTTTTTGCCCACCTTTTCTCCGATTTTCTTGCCTATATAGCTGGCCCCCCAGCTCTTGTAGAAGGGTTGGAAAATATCTCTCAAGGATATACATTGATATCTATCTCTATCTCTCCTTTTTTTCTCTCAAATCTTCAAGTTTAGGCTCCATTTCTTCATCATCTTCAAGCTCTACTACCACCACTCCATTCCAGCTGCAAGGAAGGGTTTTTCAAAGGCTTAGGAGCAGCAAACTTGAGCCAAGAAGCAACAAGAGTGTGATCTTCAAGGGTAAGTATCAATCACCCTCTTTTGGCACTTTTTTTTGCACCATTCCTCTACCCTACTTGCTCACTGTTTTAGACTCCGGACCTAACTGAAAGGGGCCTTCTTTTGAGCTATTCTACATGTTTGTTCAAGGGCTCAACCCTTTTTGAGCCCTCTATCACACACTTGCTTCAATATCCTCTTGTATGCCTTTATTTTGCATGAAACATTAGGCCTATGAGTGATCTGATTTCGAGCATGACATAAACTGTGAGTGGACCTATTTTGAGCCCCTCTTCAACATTGAAGAAGGGCTCAACCCTGTTTGGCCTCCATATCATGCACTTGCTTCACAATTCCTTCAATTTACCGTAAATTTGCATGATTTGTTTGACCTACATGTAAATTGTTTTGGAGCATGTAATGAACTGTGAGTGAGCTTATTTTGTGTCCCTCTACAAATTGTAGAAGGGATCAAATCTTGTTTGGGGTCCCATATTATACTTGCCTTTATATCTCTCTTTGACCCCATTTTGCATGCCTTTTTGAGCTTAGCTAGCTTCTGTTTTCGGCCATCATCAGTACTGAAAATATCCATATTTTGGCCTTCTTGTCATATCTCATTGAGGGTCTTTGTTGGTTTGATGAATGCTTGGGGTACTTCATGTTATAGCCTTATATATCCTCATTCTTGCATAGCATTTTTACCGGTTTTCATACTGAGTTGTGGGATTCATCTACTGTAAATGTGCATATTTTTGGTCCCTCATCAGTGTTGTAGAAGGGTACTTTTCAGTTTGAGCATCGCATACACCACTTGCCTCAATACCCCTCTCTTGGCTCGTATTTTTGCATGCTATTGTTTCCTATCTATGCTCATTATTTCGCCATGTTTTGTACTGTGAATGATGCTATTTTGGGGCTGCCTTGCTACTGTTTTTCATGTCATGTACCAATTATGCATGTTTAGTATGGCTGTAGGCCATTTCGGGTGCTTATTATCGCATTTCGGGACCATTCCGTGCATTCGATGTCATTTCCCCGCCTTTCGGGACTGTTTTACATCATTTGTGAGTGCTGGAAATTCATTTGCATGTTTGCATATCATTTCCATGTCATTTCATGCCTTACGGCCCTCGCCTCGGTTTGCGCGCTCGTGTGCACGCATTTCGAGGCATCTCTTTTTTCTCCGACGGCCTCTCATGTGAATGTAGCTGAGGCTCTCTCATGTTAGTATAAGTCCAATTTGCATTTGGAGTGCCATTTCATGCTTTATGTCATTGCCTCAGTTTGCGCGCCCGTGTGTACGCATTTCGAGGCACTTCATTTTTATCCAACGGCCTCCCGTGTGAGTGTAGCTGAGGCTCTCTCATGTTGGTGTAAGTCCATTTCACATTCTGTATGTCATTTTAGTCTCATCGCATTGCGTATGCCATTTTCTCAGTTTGCGTGCCAGTGTGCACGCATTTCGAGGCGCTTCATTTTCATCTATCGGCCTCCCGTGTGAGTGTAGCTGAGGCTCTCTCATGTTGGTATAAGTCCATCTTGCATTTCGTATATCATTTTAGCTTCATTGCATTCCGTATGCCATTTTCTCGATTTGCGCGCCGTGGGCACGCATTCGAGACAATCCTCATTTTAGTCTCATTGCATATCATATTTCAAGTCATTTCATTGCCTTAGGCCATTGCCTCGGGTTTGCGCGCCCGTGTGCACGCATTTCGAGGCACTTCATTTTCATCCATCGGGCCTCTCATGTGAGTGTGGCTGAGGCCCTCTCATGTTATATAAGTCCATTTCGCATTTCGTTATGTCATTTCATGCTTTAATGCATCGCCTCGGTTGCGCGCCCGTGGGCACGCATTTCAAGGCACTTCATTTTTATCCGACGGCGTCCTGTATGAAAGTGGCTGAGGCCCTCTCATGTTGGTATAAGTCCATTTTGCATTCTGTATGCCATTTTCGCCATCATTGCATTCCGTATGCCATTCTCTCGGGCACGCACTTCGAGGCATTTCATTTGAGCCTCATTACATATCATTTCCATGGTATTTTGCATTCTGTATGCCATTTTCTCGGTTTGCGTGCCCGTGGGCACGCACTTCGAGGCATTTCATTTTAGCCTCATTGCATATCATTTCCATGTCATTTTGCATTCCGTATGCATCGCCTCGGTTTGCGCGCCCGTGGGCACGCATTTCGAGGCACTTCTTTTTTATCCGACGGCTTCTTATGTGAGTGTGGCTGAGGTCCGCTCGTGTTAGTGTAAGTCCAATTTGCATCGCGTATGCCATTTTATGCCTTAGGATCATCGCCTCGGTTTGCGTGCCCGTGTGCACGCATTTTGAGGCATCTCATTTTCATAGCATTGCGCATGTTAGGATTGTATTTTAGTTGCATTCATGCATATCATGCATATTGCATCGTGTTCGGGATAGGAGTTAGCCCGAGCACGGGAAACGAGGCACGTTTCGTACTCCGAGTGACGGAACGGGTCTCAATTCCCAAGTCACCGACACTCCGGATACCCATGATGGAGTTAGGTTTTGTTGTAGCTTCATCTGCATTCATCCTATATTGAGTTGGTGCAATCCGACTCCTCGGCCATATGCATCGAGATGCGTGATTGGTGGCACGAGGATCGAGGCTGATATATTTGTGAAAAAACATTGCTATGCCCTTTCTGCTCTCTGTGCAGCATATCAAGAATCAGCAGTCTTCCGAGTGCTTGGCACGCATTCGAGGAGAACATTGCAAACAGAGGCTAAATTGGGCATCCCAATAGATTTCTGCGCAAAGGCAGCCCAGCATACATCATTCATCAGAAGCGAGGCAGCCCCCTGGCTTGCATGCCAGTTTAAAGCTTTCTTAGTTTAATTTGTTAATTAATTAAAAATCTGTATTATTCGGACTGTATATCTCGGACTGTATTATTCTTTCATTTCGGACTGTATTATTTATTCGGACCCTCTGCGCGAGGGCATAATTGTAATAAGTGTGGGTGAGTGTGATGTATGTCTTCCAACCCCACGTCTTTCTCTCCCTTTTATTACCCGCTTACGATGGTTAGATATAGGGCATATTTCGATTAGCAATACAGTATGACAGCATGTTTGCATCATTCATCTGTTTTGCACGCACCGGGCTCGGCGCATCATACAAACTGCATTTGTATTTCAATTCCAAATTGAATACGTGTTAGTTGTTGCATTTCATATGCCATGTTTAGAATAGCCGAGCCTGCTATAGTTGCATTATTGCATGCGTTGCATTAGACATTTCTGTATATCTAGGATCATGCATGATTTCTAATGAGTTTTTGTTTTGGCTTGGAGTACTCGGTGAGTTTTATGCTTTAGCATCCTTGCATGCCTGTGAGTGACTGCCATGATAGCATGCTTAGGCTATGTGCTTATGTGATATAACTGCCTTGAATGCCTGTGGGTGGAGGTTGAGTTGCTTGGATTGGGACAATACGTTGAATGTTTGTTTTAAGCCCACTAGATAGTGGCAAAATCATGTTTTCTAAGCCCACCTGAGGGTGGCAAATCCGCGTCTTAGCCTACCTACGGGTAGCACCATCAAACCATTTTCAAACAAACAAACATGAAATGTTTTGTTCCAATTCAGGCGACCCAGTCTATACTTGTTTGCTGCGAGCATCACATAGTAACCTAGGCTAATAACCAGAATAAGAGCATACAATGTTTTCAAAAACAGATATCATGGTTAGTAGAGGCCGATTTTTGACCGGGCGAGCGGGGTGCTCACGAAGTGACCTTCCCCAATCGTACCCAAGTTCCCGAGCCGAGGCAACTTTGGTGATGACGGACACGTGGCCTTTGGCACCGAGTCAGGGTTTCCTAAATTTCCCATTTAAAAAACATTTAGGTGGCGACTCTGTATCTGGCAAAGCAGTCCATGTTTGGACTTCTTTCAAAAATCTGTTTTCAAAACGATTTGCCGGATTTGGACTCTTTGGTTCAAGATTAAGAACCGTGACATTTGAGTCCTTGAACTGTAGTGACCCCAATATGAACAGAACGGGACCTAACCCTCCCGGGGCGTTCGGGGACGTCTACAGTATGAGATTAGACTTTTAGGATATTATTTACATCTATTAAAGTCTTGGAAGTCATGTTAGAAGGGCACTTGACCAATGCTCATTCTAATAGGAACTCTTGGAATTTTGTGGAACAAATACTATCTGAAAAGTGTAGTCCATATGTGATTTATGTGACTATGTGCTTATGTGGTTTGGATTGAAATGTTAATATTCGGTTAGGACATGAGTAATCTCAATTGAGAGGTATTAGCGACTTAAATTAGTTCCACCACTTTATTTGGCAGAACTAATCATTTTAGGTACGTAGTAGACCGGTTGTAGGATTTGTATTAAACCTTAAAACCACTGTCTATGTTTTTATGTATGAGTGTGACCTTAAAATAGTAGAGATTTTGTTGCATAGTGAATGGTTGTTGTAATGAGAAGTTAATTATTTCTGATCTTTATATCAAATTTGTGGGAGTGGGTTAGATGAAGAATCTTGGAAGTGGAGTAATTTAGATATTAAACTTGTTGTAGTAGTACAGTTTGGTTGAGACCTTAATGATGATTAGGGTAACCTAAGATAAAATGTTTTGAAGTGTTGATATTGAAATACGTAAAGCTAGTTCTAAATTTCCTCGGGATAGATGAAGTTAATTATGATCGGGTTGTTCCATTAGCTTGATTGACTATTTGTAAGGATAGTGTTGGGCTTTAGGCCAATTGTTTTGTGTGTATTTGGAAATAAACGTTGTCTTAGCATGATAGAAATTACAGAGTGTATTAAGGGATGTGTTTCTTAAAAGAATTTGTTTTATTCAGAAAATTGTTGTAAATCTCAAAAGGGCGAACTAGATAAAGAATTTTGGATAGATTGTGATGAGATTAAATTTGATTTGGGTTGCGCCATTTGAAGAGATTTTTGGTAATAAAAATAGTGACTTATGAGTCTATATTTTGTAATATGTTGGCGAGTTTCAAGTGCCTTTGAGATTGGTGGAGTCCATCTTCTCAGAGTTGGTTGTTGATGTACTCAAGAGCAATAAATGAGTGTTAAGGGACATGATGGGATGGATGTTTTAGAGTTGTGTTAGCAACCAATGTTCTTAGAGGACATTTTTTAAGATTACTTTGTGAGGATATTATAATTCTATGGAGATTATAACTAGGTGATATAGGATAATTAGTATGGCGCTAATATGAGTATTTCCATGGAAATTTATGCTTGACACATAGAGAGTGATTGATGTTAACTTTTATAGTTACTTTTATGTATGAGTTAGAAATTGTGAAGATGAGAAATATATGTGAGTATTTTGGGTTATGTTTGGGGTGTGTAGTGACGGTGGTTTTTATGCAATTGAAATGGAGATCATTATTTTTTATTTGTTTGTCCATTGTCCTTTAGCTATAAGATTGTCTTGTATCCTTGGTGTAAGAGTTGTGAACTCCTTGTGCTAATTCTTTGTTTAGCTTTAGGTATGGTGAGAATTTGTGTTGTTGGTATTGGTCTAGTATTGTCATTGGATTTAATTTGGATACATTTGTTCTTGAGTGGTTAGTGGTGGTCCTAATTAAGAGGTATTTAGTTTTTCTTGATAGAAGGTGATTCTTTATTTTAATTTTATTCCATCGTGTTTTGTGGAGATGTTATCTTGGAAAACGTTATTTGACAGATCTCTTGTCGAGGAATAAATTGGTATAAAGTACTTTTGTTATTTTGTTTGTCTTGAAATTATTATGGAACATGTGGCATTATAGCAAGTGGTAGTACCTTTTTAGAGTTGTGTAAATGTGATTTTGATTAGAGGTATTGGATGAGATTTTGAAGTAACCACAAGACTGAATATCTTGAGTTGTGTAGACTTTTCATAATGGGTTTGATATGGTAGTGTAGACACCCCATTTTTGACCGACCTTAAGACTCGGACGTCATCGATTGAGCGCTCGGTGATTGTGCATGTTGTGCTCGTTTCGAGTTTCCAGCAGTTTTGGCTGAGTGCCTTGCCTCCGGGCCTCTGAACTCTTTGTGCTTCGGCTCGGTTTGCGGACCAAGCCTTGTTTTCCTTGCCTGAGGGAAGGAGATGTCTTGTAAACCCCTTCTTGTGGTCGTAGACCACTTTTCGTGGTCATAGGCCATTTTTCCCGTTTGGAGACTAGTTTTTGGTTTTCAGAGCCTTCGGTCGTGCGCCTTGTCTCGGGACCGCTTAACGTTCTCTGTTTGGCATGGTTTTTGAACCACACCTTGTTTCCTTGGCCTGGAGGGCCATTGTAGTTTGGGAGACCACTTTTGTGGTCGTAAACCACTTTCAGTGCTTGTCAGCTAGTTTTCGAGGCTCCCGGTTGCGCGCTTTGCCTCCCGAACTTTCGTCTTGCATCCGTTTTGGTTTGTTTTTGGTACAAACCTTGTTTTCCTTGTTTGGAAGATGGTACAAGGGTGGGAGACCAGTTTCTCTCCCCGCAAACCACTTTCCTTCCTGCCAGCCAGTTTTCTGGTCTGACAACTGGTCTCCCTGATCTTTGGACCATCAAAAGTGGTCGGCCACCACACTATTTGCTTGTTTTCATGCTGCTGACCTTCTCCCACCATGGCCGACCACTTTTATTTTTGGGAGACCACTTATAGTGGTCGGCCGACCACTTAAAGTAGCTGGCCGACCACTTCAAGTGGTCGGCTGCTTTTTGTCACCTTTTTGGAGATATTTTTAGCCAGCTGGTACAACTGGAGAGCACTAGAATCATCCTCCATACACGTGTATGGAGGGATGGCCTTGGACCTTAGCTTCCTCAAGAAGCTTAAGCTTTTGGTTCTCTATAAGAGAGAACCTCCTTCTCCCTCCTCTAGGTTCAGAAAATTTGGTCTTGAGTGATAGATATACACTTGTATATATTTTTCCTTGTTTGCTCTTGTTTTGTGCCTTAAAGTGTAGTTTTGTCTCACTTTTGTACACAAACACACACTCAAACACCATCCTTGTGTTGCTGAGGCTTCTTGAGGTTTGTTTTGGAGTTCTTGGATTGGTTTGAGCTCAAAGAAGTTGCTGGAGTTGCAGCTTTAAAGAGGGTCATCAAGGGTGAGTTTTTAACCTTTTAAACCCCCATTCTTGCTTAAGCTTTTAGCCCTACTTGCATGCTGATTTAAGTTTAACTCTTAATTACAAAAAGTTCTGATTTTTAGTCCTTAAAGTATTTGTTTAAGGTCACTTTTTTGTTGGGGGTGGTTTACCCCCTCTTAGGCCTTGTTAGGCCTTGTTTTGAGCTATCCCTTTTGGCTCTTTTTTTAGCCTTTGCATGACCTTTCTACCACTGAAATCCAAAGGATTTTCAGTGGTGGAAAGGTGGTTTTGGGGTCCCAAATAGGAGAGGGTCATCCCCTCTCCTTGTGTTTTGTATACTTGCCATATATGCCTCATGTTTGAGCATGTTTATTAAGCTTGTGTTGGCTTATTCCTAGCATGTATTTGGGGTTATTTTGCTGTGGCATACCACTGTTTTTACTTGGTTTTGTCACTCCATGCATGCCTAATACACTTGTAGTGTAAATCACACAAACTAGTCTTGTATGCTTCATGAAGTAGCATGTCATTCTAGCTTATTTTGAGTCCATTTCAGCATGTCTTTGGTATTGTTTTGCCATGTCATACCTCTATTAAGGTTTGGTTTGGTTGGCCCTTGCATGCTCTATGCACTTGTAGTGCAATTCCATGAAATAGCCTAACATGCATCATGCTTTAACATGTCATTCTAGCATGCTTTTGGCTTAACTCTAAGAAGCTATTGTCTATGTTTTAGCATGCTCTAGCTCTGATTTGTGTTGTTTTAGTCATGCATGCCATGTTTTGTATATCTATAATGCGTTCTAGCTTGTTAGCATTGTGCATCAAGTCCACTAGCATGCTTTACTTGGCCTATTTGAATGATTTGTCATCATTTCATATGTGATTTCAGTCAATGTTTCACGCTCATGGACTTGCATTTATCACTCATTCAATGCGTTGGAGGGTTTGCCCCTTTATGCCTTAACATGAATCATTGCGTATGCCTTCATGCCTTAGCTTGCGAGCCATCATTTCAATGTGTTTTTGGGGTTATCTTGCCATGATATAACTCTGATTTTTGTTGGTTAAGTCATCCCATGCTTGGTCTTAATAGGTGTAGTGTAATCCACCTTATTTGCCTTGTATGCATCATGCCTTATGCCCTTCATGCTAGCTTGTTTCGGCTTCCTTCCATGCTTGTTTTAGTATCATTTTGACATGTTCTAGGACTGTTTTAGGTTGCCTTTGCCATATCCTTCATGCTTTGTATAGCTGTAGTGCAATTGGCCTTGCTAGCTTTATGTTTTGTTGACTCATGCATGCTATCTTTGAGCTATTTAGATGATTTGGCATCATTTAATACTTCATTTCAGAGCTTATAGCATTGTCATGTTCCCACTTCTTTCATGCTTTGAATACCTTTAAGTGTTGTGCATTGTTGCCTTACTTATAGCCTAGCATGTATGCCATCTTGCCTAAACCTTTGAGCCTCCATCTTAGCATGCTTTGGTCCATGTTTTGACCTACTTGAGCTCTGTTTGTGGTTGGTTCATGCTTATGTGCCATGTATTGCATGTCTCCTTTGTAGTCCTCTTTGCTAGCTTTAATGCTTAAGGACCTTTGCATGCTATACTTGTGTTTGATTGAATGATTTGGTATCATTTCTTACTTAATTTCAGTACATTTAGTGTTGTTACACTTCTGCATTTGTCACTCCTTGAGCCTTCTTGAGGGTGGTGCTCTTAGGCCTACTTGTATGGCCAATGCATTGTGCATGCATGCCTTGCCTTTTGGCCTTTATTTTGGTGTTATGGCCACTGATTTGGGCATGGCTGAGGTCTACCCACATTCGGTTTAAGCCCATTGAGCATTATGTATGCCATGTTACATCGCATCGTGCATGTTATGTTATTGTTCGCATTGAGCATGCCATGCTCTTGATTCGCATTGTGTATGCCATGATCATATTGCATTGAATATGCCATGATAGTCATTGCATAGAATATGCCATATTGTTCATTGCATTGTGTATGCTAGTTCATTTGCATTGTGCATGCTCGTTGTTGTTCATATTGTTGCATGCTTATGTTGTCTTGCATTGAGTATGCATGCATTAGCATTGTGCATGCCATTAGCCTTGTTAGGTTGTTCATGTTGCATTCCATGTTTGCATGTTTAAGTCATATTGCATATTTGCATGCTTGTGTCACATTACATTTTTGCATACTCCATGTTACATAGCATTGTGCATGCCATGTTATGTGTTGCATTGTGTTTGGAATAGGTGTTAGTCCAAACAAGGGAAACGAGGGACATTTCATACTTGAAGTGATGAAACGTGTCTCAATTCTCGGTCGCCGATGCTCTTAATCAATCATGATAGAGTTCTAGGCCTTATGTGTTTATGTGTGCATTCATTTTACATTGAATTGTGCAACTTCGCCTCTCGGCCATCATGCATTGAAATGCACGATTGGTGGCCCGAGGGTCGAGAACCACACCCCCTTGAGCTTATGAAATGATAGGGAGGGTGGTTGTGCATACATATCTTGTAAATACATTGCCATGCCCTTTCTTGCTCTCTGTTGTAGCAAACTAGAGTCTGGTAGCAACAACTGGTCGGCCGACCAGTAAACCTGGCTGGCCGACCACTTTTTCTGGTTTGCAACAACAAAAAGTGCTTGGCATGTGGTCTCCCTCCTCAACAACTGGTCGGCCACCCTCCCACAGGTTCCCATGGTGGAGTTTAAGCTTTCTGGAGCTTGGTGCAAAGTTCTGAGAACAATTGCAAACAGAGGCAAGTTAGGGCATCGCGACGGATTTCCGAACGAGGCGACCGGGCATGCATGCACTATCCTCCCTCTGAGGGCCTTGTTTTATTGCTTTACTTAGCTAATTTGCTTAGCTAGTTTACGCTTTAGTTTGTACCTAATTAGTTAATGCGTTAACTATTCAATTTGTTTTGTAATAATTAGTTAACTAGGATTAGTTAATTAGCTTGATCTGTAATAAGTAGTTTAATTAGCTTAGATTAGCTAGTTAGCTTCTTTTCGGACCCTCCGTTGAGAGGGCCAACTGTTGTAATAAGCGTGCGTGTGTGTGATGCATGTCTTCCAACCACCATTTCTTTCTCCCTTTTACTTAACCGCTTACGATGGTTAGTTTTAGGGCATATTTTATTTAGCATACCTTATGCTTGCATGCGTGCATCCATTCATCTGTTTTGCATGCACCGAGCTCGGCGCATCATACAAACTGCATTGTATTTAAATCCTTATTTGAATACATGTACCAAGTTGCATTTCTCATGCCATTCTAGAATAGCCGAGCCTATCTTAGCTGCATTTTGCATGCGTTGCATTAGCCATCTTAACATGAACTAGGATCATGCATGATTTCTAACTAGTTCTCTGTTTTGGCTTGGAGTACACTGTGAGTGTTTACGCTTTAGCATACTGCATGTGTGTTAATGCTGCCATGAAAGCATGCTTGCCATGAGGCTAACTGCTTATTTGATATAACTGCCTGAATGCCTGTGGGTGAAGGTTGGATTACTTGAATTGGAACAATTCATCGAATCCCGAATTTAGCCTACTTGTGAGTAGCAAACTTCAAATCATTTTCAAAACGAACATGCAATGTTTTGTTCCAAATTAGGCGATCTAGTCTATACTTGTATGTTGTGCGCATCACGTAGTAAGATTAGCTAATTAACCGGAATAACAGCACATGTGTTTTCAAAAACAAAATATCATACTTAGTACAGGCCGATCTTTGATCGGGCGAGCAGGGGTGCTCATTGCATGACCTTCCCCTCTCGTACCCAAGTTCCTGAGCCGAGGTAACTTTGGTGATGACGGGCACGTGGCCTTAGGCACGAGTCAGGGTTTCCTAAATTCCCCCAAAATAAAATATTTAGGTGGCGACTTTGTATCTGGCAAAGCAGTCCATGTTTGGCATCTTTATAAAAATCAGTTTTCCAAAACGATTTGCCGGATTTGGACTCTTTGGTGATTTATCGGTCTCACATTGCACTTTGTGAGATTAGATTCAAAACCGTGACATTTGAGTCTGAACTATAGTAGTAGCTCAGAGAACAAGACGAGATCGCCCCCCGTGAGCGCGGATATCGGAGAGTTCCCAGGAGCGCGTCTACAGGTAGTTGGTGTTGTCATTTCTAACGAGCAGTTATGAGGATTCGATTTTATTTTCTTTGCATTTTAGTAAGTTGTGGTGGATTAGTTCCTGAGCTAAAATTATTTTTTCAAGTGTGGAGCAGATTTAGCAATGATTGAATTGAAATACATAAAAGATTATTTTAGTTAGAATTGTTAGCCAAATTTTACAATTAAACAAGATAAATAGAATCATGATTTATTAAATTAAATAATAGAACATCAAACAAATCTATATTTGATAAATTACATTCTAGAGCATGAAACATGATTAACAAAAATACATATTTAATTGAAATATAGAAAACAAGGAATCAAACCAAATTCTGTGTGATACCACAGTGTCCTTAAAACAGATTAGCTGCCTCACCGTGGGTGCTGGAGGAACGTCGACTTCTGTTTCCTAGGATAAGATGGTTTAGACCGGTTAATGCAGAAGCACCTTCTGTTAGCTTTGGCAAACTGACAATGGCATCACTCTCTCAACACAGGAAGAAAATTATAGGAGGAAGCGAACTGATTGTTTATCTAAAAGGCAAACATTCTGTACCAAAACCAAGGAGATGGGTCTCCTTTTATACACCATGGGAAAGAGAGGAGGAGCCTAGCCATGAAGGCTAGCAACTAATGCCCATGAAGGCTGGTAACTAATGGCCATTACTCTTGTAAAACTACTGGAGTAATGAACCAAAACTAATGGGGAAAAATATCTGAGATATATTTTCTGTATACACAAGTGTGTATGTCTGCAGCAGACTTGGCCTAAAAAGTTTAGGTTGGTGGACCACCAATCCGGCCCAACCCAAACCTAATCCATTCCTCAAGTCCCAAGTCAAGTCCCAAGATCCACACCCACGACCCAAGAATCACGGATCATAGACCACGGACCACGGACCCAGACCCTGCCGGACTCGGTCCGGCTAGGCGCGTGCACTTGTGGCAATTTTCCCATAACCAACTTGGACCATAGTCTTGGCCCAAGCCCATCCTTGAAACATCCATAACTCCCTTCGAAAAATTTGGATGCCCCAAAAGGCTCATGCCCTTCTCATAAACTTGAGGTTTAAATACCCATCAAAGTTTTCCTTACAATCAATGTAGGATTGGTAGCTATACACAATTTCCAATACCTCATTCATGAAGCCAACTTTATGAGACAATTTCTCATTCAATTCTTAATGGTTTTTGGTAATTCTTTTTGTAGTGTAAAGACCTTGTTACAAAGAATCTAAACCTATTTAATCCGACCTCAACCAATGGTTGGGACCTACTTTAATTTCACATTAAAGTTACCAAAAAACCCATTTTTTTCCAACAATCTCCCACATGAATAAAAATTGACCGAATAAAAAAATGGACAAGGTTTACAACAAAGACTCGGAGCGAGAGCACACAAAGTAACCCTGCATCAGAAAAGATACTTGTTGGCCTTGAACCTTTCATAGTGAAAGCCTATCGGATTTACTGGCTGACCAATGAAAGTGATGTCTTGAACTATTCTGCCATTTGTGTAAACCGAGACAATAGACCTCACACAGGAGTTACTCCAACCATTGTTCTTGTTCTCACTGGTGTGTCTAGTATGGCCCTAGAACACTAGCCTGGTTTAGTGAGTGGCTTTAAATAATTTGGCCTTACCAATTCTTAAAGAAGCAGCCCCACTTCGCACTCACATAGGTGACCTATATAAGGTATCTCTTTAATCCACAGTTTGACTATTCATATCACTTAGGTCATTAAAAGCATTAGCTTAACCTTCTACCCCAACAGGGTATCACTGTACAAAGGAATGGCCAAGAGGATTTACCTCTTTAGTGACTCACTCGTTACACGAAATTAGGTTGTCCCTTTGAACCTAGATCTTGGGATCTCCAGTCAACTAGGTTGGGGTTTCCGTTCCGGTAACATTCCTAAAGGCCTTAACCCCATTCCTCTTGACGACGTTTCTACTAACTCTCGAGTTAACCTTTTGGTTAGCAATCGCATTGTTGTCCGTAGACTTTACATAATCTAGAGACACAACTCTGTTAGAGATTAGTTGTCGTATGGAATTATGTCTATGATATGTCTAGACTTTCCATTATACATGTGACTCTGTGCTCGTCCAATCGCTGATTGGCTATCGCAATGAATACAGATGGCTGGCACAGGTTTGACCAACGTGGAATATCTCAATGAACTGGCAAAGCCATTCAGCTTCTTCAGTTGCTTTATCTAAAGCAATAAACGCAGATTCCATCATTGATCTCGATATACACGTTTGCTTGGAAGACTTCCAAGACAGAGCTGCCCCTCCGAGGGTAAACACATAACCACTAGTGGATTTGAAGTCCTTTATATCAGATATCCAATTAGTGTCACTATACCCTTCTAGTACCACTGGGTATCTAGTATAATGCAACCCATAATCCCGAGTGTAGCGCAAATAACCTAACACCTACGTAATGCCTCTCCAATGAGTGGCATTCAGATTACTCGTGTATCTACTAAGCCTGCTAACAAAGTAGGCTATATTTAGCCTTGTACAACTCATCAGATACATCAAACTTCTAATAACCCAAGAATATTTTAGCTGAGAGACACTTTCACCATTATTATTAGTCAAATGTAGACTCATGTCTACTGGTGTCCTAGACACACTTGTATCTGATTTACCAAATTTTTCAAGTATCTTCTCAACATAGTAGACTAAGAAAGTATAATACCACTAGATGTTCTAGTAATCTTAATACCTAGAATGACATCTGCAAGGCCCATATCTTTTATGTCAAACTTAGAGTTTAACAATCTCTGGGTAGTTAGAATCATTTCATCATTACTACCAACAATGAGTATGTCATCTATGTATAGACACAAAATGACATAACATCTGTTACTGTCTTTAACATATACACACTTGTCACACTGATTGATTCTAAACCCATTTGACAACATAGTGTTGTCAAATTTCTCATGCCGCTGCTTAGGCGTTTGTTTCAAACCATATAATGACTTGACAAGCTTACAGACTTTCTTATTTTTCCCTGGAACTGAAAACCTCTCAGGTTGTTCCATGTAGATTTCTTAATCTAAATCTCCATTTAAGATAGCTGTCTTTACATCTATCTGATGTATCTCTAGACCACATAAAGCGACTATTGCAATCACCATGCGAATGGATGTAATCCTTGTCATAGGTGAATACATATCAAAGTAATCCAGGCCTTTTCACAGCTTGTATCCTTTGATAACTAGCCTAGCTTTATACTTATCAATTGACCCATCTGCTTTCATCTTTCTTCTAAAGATCCACTTACTCTCCAAGGCCTTACTGCCTGGGGATAGATCAACCAACTCCCAAGTATGGTTTTGTAAAATGGAATCAATCCCACTCTTAATTGCTTCTTTCCATAAATGACTTTCAGGTGAAGTCACAGCTTTATGGAAAGTTTGAGGTTCTCCCTCTAACATATAAGTCAAGAAGTCCGGGCCAAAGGACTTTGCAATCCTAGCCCTCTTGCTCCTTCTTAGCTTATCTACTTCCTCATCTTGATCATCTACTTGATCATTATCTTGATCATCTTCAAGTTCCTTCTCAGAACTCTGATCTTTTCCTTGGGTTTGGTAAAGAAATATGTCTTCAAAGAAGGATGTATTCCTTGACTCTATTATGGTATTCTTGTGGATATCTGAAATATTAGACTTGTGCACAAGAAACCTATATGGACTCCTATTCTATGCATAACCAATGAATCTACAATCCATGATTTTTAGACCTATCCTAACCCGCTTGGGTGTAGGTACAACCACTTTTGCAAGACACCCCCACATTTGTAGGAAATTATAAGAAGGCTTGCCGTTTTCCATAATTCATATGGAGTCTTGTCTATTTTCTTCCAAGGGATTCTATTTAGAATGTAATTCGTGCAGAGAATTGCTTCATTCCACAAGTTCTGTGGCAATCCAGAACTTATCAACATTGTATTCATCATCTCCTTTAGTGTTCTATTCTTCCGCTCAGCAATCCCATTTGACGGAGGAGAATAAGGCGTCGTGGTTCGGTGGATAATGCCAGATTGAGCACAAATCTCAATAATTGGTGATTCATACTCACCGTCATGATCACTTCTTAAAGCGTTAATCTTGCGGCCTAATTGATTCTCAATTCATTTTTATAAAGAACAAACTTGTCAATAGCCTCATCTTTGATTTTGAGCAAATACACGTAAAATACTTAGTGCAATCATCAACAAAAGTAATGAAGTACTTATTGCCATCACGTGATTGTATAAACTTTAAGTCACACACATCACTATGCTCTAAGTCCAACGGCTCTGAACTTTTTTCAATAGAATGAAATGAAGATCTTGTCAACTTCGCTTCAACACAAGTTTCACACTTGTGTTGCGAATTAATCTTAAAAGATGGTATGTGATCTAACTTGATTAATCTACATAAAGATTCAAAGTTCACATGTTCTAGTCTACCATGCCATAAATTGGAAGACTCAAGCATGTAAGCAAAAGAAGATGCATCTTTATTCATCTTTGGAATAAGAGTCATTACATTGAGTTTAAACATACCCCCCAACATATATTCCTTACCCACATACACTCCGCTCTTGGTTAGAATGACCTTGTCAGACTCAAAGACCATGCGGAAACCATGTTTGCTGAGAAGAGACCCCGAGACAAGATTCTTATGAATGTTCGGAACATACAGGACTTCTGTTAAGGTCAGCTCCTTTCCTAAGGTCAACTTCAGGACCACATTTCCTTTCCTCGCAACAATTAAGGTAGCAAAATTCCCCATAAACAACTTCTCGCCATTTGTAACCAGCTCGAAAGTTGTAAACAGTTTCTTCTCAGAGTAGATGTGGCATGTAGCCCCAGTATTAATCCACCATTCTCTTGGGTTTGAGCCCATCATATTCACCTCAGAGACAACGGCAGACAAGTGCATGCCATCCTCATCATGGGAGTGCTCTTGCATATTTGCCATATGTGCATGATGTTTGGTTTTGTATGGCTTCCTCTGCTTGCGGCAGTCACTAGCATGATGCCCCTTGCTATCACAATTGTAGCACTTCCCAAAGAACCGATAAACAGGTTCCTGCGACTTGTATGCCGGCTTCTTTACAACACCACCCCTTGGCCCTAGCTTTGAGCCCTTGTTCACAGAGGGCTTCTTCCTCACCCCAAAAGATTTGCCATGCTCAATGACATTGGCCTTCATAGAGGAGGTACTCCCTCATTTCTTTCTATTATCCTTCTCAATTTGGAGTCAGACAATTGGTCCTTCAACTGACATTTCCTTGCGTGTATGCTTCAAGTAGTTCTTGAAGTCCTCCCAACCATTGGGAAGTTTCTCAATGATCACAGCAACTTGGAATGACTTGTTCAAAGGCATCCCCTCAGCATGAATTTCATGCAAGATCACTTGGAACTCCTGGACTTGGCTCATCACAGTTTTGAATCTATCATTTTAAAGTTCAGGAACCGGCCAACGACAAATTTCTTTGCCCCGGCATCCTCAGCCCTGTATTTCTTGTCCAGAGATTCCCATAACTTCTTTGCTGAGTTCTTGGCACAAAACACATTGTAGAGTGAGTCTGCCAAGCTGTTAAACACATAGTTTCGACAAAGATAGTCTGTCTGCTTCCATGTGTCAAGCACCATGACCTTTTGCCTGCCTAGCTCATTCTCTACCCCAGCTGGAGGATCCTCACTCAAAACCTTTGCAAGGTTCAACGTGGTCAAGTAGAACAACATCTTTTGCTGCCATCTCTTGAAGTTCACCCCCAGCAAATTTCTCTAGGCGCTCATGGTGACTGAGTGGTCTGCCCGGAACAACCGGAGTAACACCAAGGTTGACCATAGAGGTCATAGTTGGGATTGGCAAGCCAATTGCCCTGGGGTTCAGATCCCCACCAACGTTAGCAGTAGCAGCAGCATTGGTGATAGTTGTCATTTTTGAAAATTATAACAGCATTTCACTTTCTGTGTTTCTAGAAATTAAACTTAACACTAGAAAATCTCACAATTGGAAATTTAATTCAAAACTAGTCTCACCACTTAACCTAGAATTGAATATGGTCAAGAATGTTCCCAAGAAGACTGGAGCGGTCACATCGGTCCCAAATTAACCTTTTGACAAAACTTTTAAGAGCATGTTGACTCCTAGTCCATGGGAAACAATTTTTAGAATTAACTTTTCCAATAACAAACCAAGGTCCAAACTTACATGCAATTTAAAAATTGCTAACCAAATTACAAGAAATGGAAAAAATTGCTACAACAATTACAAGCAAATAAAACTTGCTTTTACAAATTGGTAAACAAACTAAATAAATCTCAAGCAAAAATCGCTTCAAATATAAGACGAGTAAACCAATCCAATAGGATTATTATTCGTCCAAACCAATTCCTTTCCATGCTTAGGTATGCCTACAAAGAAAGTTAGTAACAAACTGCAATATAATACAAAGCAACTAATTAAAAAAAAACTTTGTATTTAACCCTTCTAGAACTATCATGAATAGCACATTTAGTGAAAATTAAAATGCAATATAAGTTACACATATAAAACTTAAAACTACAACACTAAGGTCATGTTTGATTCACAAGATTAATAGTGAAGTATTAATAATCCTATTAAATTAGTGTGGTATTCACTATCCAATTGGATTAATAATCCCACCCCTACCCCCATTACTAATAATCCTACAAATTTGTTGGATTAATTATCCATTGGATTAATAATCCTAAACCAAAATGTTAAAACATAGGATAATTGGACCCACAGATTAATAATCCCAATCCTATGCTCTAATCCACCGAATCAAACATGCCCTAAATGTACAATTTAATTTACACAATAAATATGTAAATAAATTAGACAAGTTACACACCCTTAAAAATTATAATTCCAATAATTAAATTAAAATTTATAGCCATGAGTTATATATATTACTTATTACATAATGAACATGTAAATAGCTCATGTGAATGATTCTAGCTATTAAAAACAATTAGAAAATTATTGTAAAAAAATAAGATCTAATAATCATGTGGATTTTCTAGAAAAGTAGAAACTAATCAGAAGCATGTAATTTTAGGAAGCAAGTGACATGTAAAAAATTCTAGAAAACTAGAAGCAATTTAACATGCAAATTATATCTAGAAAGTTAAAACATGTGAATTAATCTAGTATATGGAAAATATTGAACATGGTAATTATACTAGAAAACTAGAAAACAATTAGCATGCCAATATTAACTACAAAATGTCAACATCCATAAGCATGTA
Organism: Camellia japonica; assembly: GCA_030407325.1. Taxonomy (NCBI): domain Eukaryota; kingdom Viridiplantae; phylum Streptophyta; class Magnoliopsida; order Ericales; family Theaceae; genus Camellia; species Camellia japonica. The sequence continues at coordinate 76,871,499 of JAPPVO010000010.1, read as the reverse complement.
AAATTATAAAACTAAAAGACAAGCAAATCATGTTGGACAAATATTGCATATAACCACTGAACAGTGGGCTAAGCATATATACAAAATTTTTGTTTTATTTTATTTTATTTTATTTTTTTAATAACAAAATAGTTTATATCAAGTAAGAGATGGAAAACGATACAGCAACATTCATATTATATTAATTACAATCATGCACTGACTTATATAATAGTGGCCTATCATAAATAACCAAATTGATTTTGAAAGCAAAACCAATTCACACTGTGAACATTTTTTTTTTTTTTGGGGGGGAGGGGGGAAATATATGGAACTTTTATTTTCCGGAAACACTAACAGCGAGCAAATAATTTTGTTGGTGAATACTGTTGGAACAATCTTCTGTGTAAATAAAATAAATTGAAATAATTCAAACAAAATAAAATAAAAACTTACAGAATTTATTTTGTTGAACCGAATAAATAATTAAAGACCAAGTCGAGTGTGTGACACTCTATCCTTAAGACAGATTCGCCCTGCTACGGTACTTACGGTTGAGTGGCGTCTATCTCCCAAGATACAATGATCTTCACAAATTGTAGTAGTACTCCAAACAATTTGTTCGGCAAACCAAACCTGTGTTCTAACTCTCTGAAATATATTCTAAAACTAATATGAAGAATAATTCAAAAATGCAGAATTTAGGACAGCAAAAAAAAAACTGAATTTTCAGCCTGAATTTCGGATCCTTAGACTGCTGGAAATGTCAAGTATTTATAGGCACAAAATGCTAACCCGAACAGGTACCATTTTGAATTGAACAGGTGTGTTTTGAATTGAACAGATACAATTTTAAATTCAAACAGATCTGGACATATGTTTGAATCTGTAACTGCCGTGTTGAAACTGTAACTGCCAGGGCAGTTTCTGCTTGAATTTGTTCGGCAGGTTCTGTAAGGAATTTCGGACAGAGGAGACTTAAATGTTGGACAAAAAATTGGAATTCAAATTTGAATTAAATTCCCACAATATTTTTTGAAAAAATTCAAATGAATTTTGTCCAAAAAATTAATACAAGAACCGACCCGACCCACAACCCACACCCGCCCCGGCACGGCTCGGCTCGGCCGGACGGACGGCGGCGGTGGCGCGCACGCGCGTGTGTGGTGGTTTGGGCTAAGGTTCACTTTGTCCATAACTCCTCCCTTCTACAAACTTGGGGTGCCCTTGGGGCCCAACCCAAGTGTTGTAGGCTAGAGCTTATATACTCAACAAAACTCTCTTAAAGTTTTAATGTGGGACAACCCTTTCCAAAGAAACCCACATTTACTTCTTTAAATTTCCTATTCCACGAACCCGAAAACGACATCATGTTCCCATTCACTTGTAAATGGTTTTGACGAACCGTCTTCACCGTGTGACTTGCCATGTAGCAAGGAACACTTCACCTTTTCGGACCCGCCCCAAAAGACGTTCGCGGCCCACTCAATTTTGGGCTCAAAGTTGGCCCAAAATATGCCTATATAAACCAATTTTCCAACAATCCCCCACATGAATGGAATTTGACGGAGAGAAAATGCAACAACATGATCTAATTACAGAGAGTACAGAAATTTGAAATATTCTGCAAAGGATATGTCGCTTTTGGCTTTGAACCTTCCCTTGTGAGACACTATCAGATTTACTAGCTAACCAGTGAACATGATGTCTTGAACTGTTCAGCCGTTCATGTAAACCAAGACAATAGAATTCACACAGTATATTCCCAGACACAGTTTAGTTCTCACTATTGTGTTCATTTTGGCCCTGAACAACCTGGTCTTTCATGAGTGCTCTAGAGAATTGTAGCCCTTCACAAATCTCATAGAACCGGCCCAATTCACACTCACATAGGTGATTCTTATGAAGAGTATCCTACCATACTCCACTAGGTTTACCTAGATATAAGAATCATTAAAATTTTACTAACCTAAAACGCTGCAGACATCACTATTTCATCTAGAAATGGGTAGGAGTTGTACTCCCCAGTGATCCTTCTGAGTCATTCACAACTTGGGTCCCCTTTGAACCTAGATCTTGGGATCTCTAGTCAACTAGGTTGGGTTGCCGTTGTGGTAACTCTTAGTTAATAGGCTTAAGTCCTATTCCCCTCGATGAATTCTCAACTAACTCTCTTGCTAACCCTTTGGTTAGTGGATCCGCTATGTTGTCTTTAGACTTAACATATTCTATGAAAATAATTCCATTAGAGAGTAGTTGTCTCACGGTGTTATGTCGACGACGAATGTGTCGTGACTTACCGTTATACATATGACTCTGTGATCTACCTATAGCTGATTGACTATCGCAATGTATGCATATAGCAGGCACCGGTTTTGGCCATATTAGAATATCTTCGAGGAAGTGGCGAAGCCATTCTACCTCTTCCCCAGCTTTGCCTAAAGCTATGAATTCTGATTCCATAGTAGACCTAGCTATGCAAGTCTGTTTGGAAGATTTCCAAGATACAGCCGCCCCACCAAGAGTAAAGACATACCCACTGGTGGACTTTGAGTCTCTAGTATCCGATATCCAATTTGCATCACAGTATCCTTCAAGTACTGTTGGATATCTAGTACAATTCAGCCCAATGTTACGAGTGAATCGGAGATATCTTAGAACCCTTATAATAGCTTTCCAGTGTTCTACTCCCGGAGTACTCGTATATCTACTTAATTTACTTACTACATAAGCTATTTCCGGGCGAGTGCAGTTCATCAAGTACATTAAGCTTCCAATAATTTGGGCATACTCTAATTGATAAATACTTTCCTGTACATTCTTAGAAAGATACAAATTAACATCTACAGGTGTTCTAGCAAGATGATCATCATCTTTGCTAAATTTGTCAAGTATTTTCTCAATGTAATGAGATTGTGACAAAGCATATCCTTCTGATGTTTTGGTAATTTTCATACCAAGAATTACATCAGCAATGCCCATTCTTTCATGTCAAAATGTTTTTCAACATTTTCTTGGTAGTTTTAATCATGTCATTATTACTACCTATGATGAGCATATCATCCACATAAAGACATACAATGACATAACCTTTGTCCGTGTTTTTAATATAAGCACATTTGTCACACACATTAATTTTAAATCCATTTGACATCATTGCCTTGTCAAATTTCTCATGCCATTGCTTTGGCGCTTGTTTTAAACCATATAACGATTTAACCAATTTACACACTTTTTTTTCTTTTCCTGGAACAGAAAAACCTTCTGGTTGTTCCATGTAAATTTCTTCATTTAACTCACCATTTAAGAAAGCGGTTTTTACATCCATTTGATGAATTTCTAAATTGTATAAAGATGCAATGGCAATTAACATTCTAATGGATGTTATTCTAATTTTAGGAAAAATCAAAGGTTTTAGACAAAAAGAAGGTCTTGATTACTTTGACACATACTCACCGGAATACACACAGAATAGTGGGCAATCATCTTCTAAACAATAAAAATAAATTATGACCCACAGCAAAATAAACAATAACATATAATATGGTACAGGTGATATGAATCAATATATCCTAATTCATGAATTCTATATGTACAATTTCATGAGAAATATATTTATCTGTTTTAAGATTGTTAACCAAAATTTACAATTAAACAAGATAAATAGGTTCATGATTTATTAAATTAAATAATAGAACATCAAACAAATTCATATTTGATAAATTACATTCTAGAGCACGAAACATGATTAACAGAAATACATATTTAATCGAAATATAGAAAACAAGGAATCAAACCAAATTCTGTGTGATACCACAATGTACTTAAACACAGATTAGCTGCCTCACCGTGGGTGCTGGAGGAACATCGACTTCCGTCTCCCAAGATAAGATGGTTTAGACCGGCTACATAGAAGCACCTTCTGTTAGCTTTGGCGAATCAACAATGGCAGCACTCTCTCAGAACAGGAAGAAAAAATTATAGGCGGAAGTGAATTGACTGTATATCTGGAAGGCAAACATTCTGTACCAAAACCAAGGGAGATGGGTCTCCTTTTATACACCATGGGGAAGAAATGACGTGCCTCCAGCCATGAAGGCTAGCAACTAATGGCCATAAAGGCTGGCAACTAATGGCCATTACTCTTGCAAAACTGCAGGAGCAATGGACCAAAACTGATGGGAAAAAATATCTGAGATATATTTTCTGTATACACAAGTGTGTATATCTGCAGTAGACCTGGCCCAAAAAGTTTAGGTTGCTGGACCACCAATCCGACCCAGCCCAAACCTAACTGATTCCAGCAAGCCTCAAGCCCCAAACCCAAGTCCCAAGATCCATGACCCACGACCCATAGATCACGAACTACAGACCCGGCCCTAGCCCTGGCCCTGGCCCAGTCCGGATGGACAGGCAGGCGCGTGCACGCGCGTGTAGCAATTTTGCTATAACCAACTTGAACCATAGTCTTGGCCCAAGCCCATTCTTGAAGCATCCATAACTCCCTTCCTTCGGAAAATTTGGATGCCCTAAAGGGCTCATGACCTTCTCATAATCTTGAGGTTTAAACACCCATTAAAGTTTTACTTTACAATCAATGCGGGATTGGTAGCTATACACAATTCCCAATACCTCATTCATAAAGTCAACTTTATGAGACAATTTCTTATTCAATTCTTAATGATTTTTGGTCATTCTTTTTGTAGTGTAAAGACCTTGTTACAAAGAATCTAAACTCATTTAATCCCACCTCAACCAATGACTGGGACCTACTTTAATTTCACATTAAAATTACCAAAAAAACCTATTTTTTCCAACCAAAATCTTGTATGAGATGTATAGGCCATGTTTGTTTGGCCTCATGGATGGAAAGGATTAAGAGTATAGTGGGATTGAGTGAGTAAATTATTAGTGTGGTAGTATTATATTGGAGATGTAGAATAAAGAACGTTTGTTTGACACCACCAAGTAATATTATTTCTTTTTGGCAATAGATGTACATTAATTTTATTTGGAGTGATTTTAATGTAATTTGAGGTTAATCTATTTATTAACGAATTGGGAATTTTAGAGTTGTCTTGGTGTTAATCTTTACATGTGTCTTGTTGTTATTGGTTTGAGATGCTTTTAGGGTGAGGTAGAATCTTCAGTTAGTTAGCTTTAGGAGCCATATAAATATTTGTAATTGAGTGAGGTCATGTTATAGAGTTGTTGAATCTGGGTTGTATCTCGTAAGTTATGATAATATTAGTGTGATGTGGAGTCATGTTGTAACTTGAGAGCTATTGTCATGGCATTGATTTCAAGGAGTATGAGCAATTCTGAATTAACTTTTGTTGGGAGTTTCTTAGTATGGTTAGAATGTGTACCTAGTCTTGATGAATTCTATATGGACTCAAAGTGCATTGTAAGAGTGTTTCGGTAAATTCTATATTGGAGTGAGATTGTTTGGGTGCATGTAGACAAATTTACGTAAATTGTTAGTCGGTTTGTCGAGTAAAAGAGATAGAGTAAAAAAAAAAATGCTTGGCTGGCAATTAAGATTATGGCTTAGAACTTTCAAGTAGTGTATTTCATGAGGGTCGATGTTTCCTATTGTTCTAAGTGAAGCAGATGAGGCTAAGGTGATTTGTGAATTTTTTGTTTTTGTTTTTGTTTTTGGAGTAATTCAGGGAAGAATAGGATTGTACTAGGGAATGAATGGAGGTTCCCATGGGACAAAATATTTTAAATCATTGTTTATGTTAGTTTTGTTCAAATTGGGTAACCTAATGTGGATTCGTTTTAATATTGAGATGTGTTAGTTTTCGTGTGACAGTTGAGATTACAAAATATATCATGAAATTGTGTTTTTAATGGAAGGGTGTTCTCATTGGTTAAGAGTCTTGAGATAAACACTTTGGATTAGTTTTAAGTAGATTGTGGCACTAGATTATGGAAAAGATTGTTTGTGGTGAGTCATCTTTAATGGTGTGTAACGTTTGAATACTTTTCTAAGTTCTCTTTAAAATAGGTGGATTATTTTGTTGTTGTGACATGTTGAGGTAGTTATGTGGAGTGAGCAAATTTTGTGGATGTGTTTGAACGTGTTCAAGTGAGATTGTGAGTACAGTTGTATTCCAATTGTGAATTTGATAGATTTTAATTAACCCTTTATATGTTGCAAAAGTCACCTATATTTTTCCTTTTTATTACGAATTGTTGGTTGAAATTCTACTACGAGTGGTTTTAAGTAGAGTGATGGCTTCTATAGAGTAGTGTATCTTAATATTATGGATAGTTATGGGTATTGAAATTTTATTTTGAGTCTATTGAAAATTTGTTAATTCAAATTGATAAAATAATTTTGTGAATGTAATTAGAACGAGATTTTATCATGATTGTAGGGCCGACTGGATTAGACCGTTCGTCATTCTTGTTTGATTTAAGCTATAAGAAGTAGTAGTACTATCCTTGAGGAATCATTGTTGTGTTTATACCTCTACTTTTAAAGTGTGTTTGAGAGTTTCAATTTTGGTTACAGTGTCTCTTATAAGTGGAGACAAGAGAACATTAAATTCTTGAGAGTGAGGTTGGTAAGTGTTTGGGATAATGAAGAAATGTCACAATGAAGAAATGGTTATCGAGAGTTTAAGGCTTGGGTGGTTATGCTAGGAGTAAATCTCATTATTCTTTTATCTAGGCAAATTTCGGGGTGAAATTCCTTAAGAATGGAAGATTGTAACGAGTTGAATCAAATTGAATTTTTGCCCTTATTATCATTATTATAGTTGTGGTATCATGGACCATTCTATTTAAATTGGTGAAAACAAAATAATATTACTTCTTGATTTTTGACTTCGTAATGCTCGCTTGGTAAATTTTATTTATTTTTTTAATTATTCTTGGGTCTTGAGTAATAAATGTGGATATAAATTTAATTTCTGGGATTTCATTTAACTAGCCCAAACTATTGTTTTAGTTCATATTTGATTATGTTAATGGTGGGGTGTAGACACCCCATTTTGACCACCCTTAAGACTTGTGTGTCTCATGTTGAACACGCAGTGATGAATTGTTACGCTATGCAAATCATTTAATTTCTTTAGCAAAAGGCTTTGGTTTTCAAACTTCAAAGCCCAAACCTTGCACTCTTTTTGAACCAAAACCTAATTTTTTCCAGCCTAACCACTCAAAGACCTATTGGCCAGTAAGTGGCCGGCAGACCATCTTTGGCTAGCCAGCCATCCCCCTCCATGGCCAGCTGGCCATGTTTAGCAGCAGACAGATATTTTGCTACCAGGTGTCCCTCATGCCCATACCTTGCACCGGTTGTCTCTATACAGCTGTGTTCGATGTAAGAAGGCTTTTTTCTATAAATAGCAGACCACCCCTCACGGTTTAAAGTTTGAAAATTTTGCCAAAGGCCAAAAACTTGCCAAACACTCTCCCTCTTTATCTTGCAATATACATACACTCTACATACACTTCCTAAACCAAAATTTTTAGGCTTCTTGCTGAGATTATTGAACCAGAATTTTAACTCTTGAGGGTGATCACTTTGTGGCTTGTGAACAAAAGAGTATCCTCACTTCAAGAGGTATACCTTGTGCTATCTTTTGCTTTGTTTACACTGCTCTTTTCTTCTCCTTTTTCACACTATTTTGGACTGCTTTTGAGGGCTGAAACTTGTGATTTAAAATCTACCAAAGGTGGAGGGGTTAACCACCATTTCTTGAACCTTATTCCATGACTTATATCCTCGTGTTTCCTACTTGTTTCTTTACTTTTAGCTACTGATTTTTCAGAGTTTTCAGAGGCTAAAATATGTGATTTTAAAGTCCAAAAAGTGGAGGGGTCAGCCACCCTTCTTTAGGCATGCTTACTATCTTCGTTCTTTTTCTTTTTTTTTACTTTTTCTACGTTTTTTTTTCAGCACTGTTTTGTGCTATTTAGGGGCTGTTTAGTGTGTTTATTTGGTTTATTCTTTGAATATTATGCTTGTATTGTTGTAAGTCATCATAGATTTGGTGGTTTAGGCCATAGACACCAATCTATTTGAGTTGATAGCTTTCTTTACATAGTTTTCATACATATATTCACACTTTCAATAATCACCTTTGCATAATCATCTCTGCAACCTCCCTTCTTTCTTTGCTTTCTTTGATTAAGAGTTGTCTCAAACACTTGGTTGTTGTTTAAGGCATGAGAAAGAGACCTTCCATGCTTAATGGTTTAATCTCTTTGGCATTACATCTCTCTCATGCTAGGCACAACCTCTTGTTTGACATTTCTGTTTTTCACCTTTTGCACTTAGTGGATGTAACTATCACTTTTGGATAAAATGAAGAAAAGATAAGAAAACGGCAAGGTAATGCAAAATAGGCTAATAAAATTAGAGTAAAAAGAGGTAAAAAAAAAAGGTAATAAAATTGAGTTAGGTTCAATCAGATGTTATATTGAATCTATTGCTTCTTGGCTCATTACATACTCTTAGTGATGTTCAATAATTCAAGAAACAATGTCCATCCCTTCTCTTGAGGTAACTCCATGCTAAGGAGGAGATGTTGTTGGTCTTTTATTTCATTTTATTGAGCTTTGGTCCTATCGTTTCATAGATTATCACGCAACAAATTTGCGACAATTTATGTTTTGTGAATTGAATCTACCCCTCCCTTGATCATCTTCATGATAGGGAAGGGCAAAGAGGATAAACATCTCCTACCAACACTCTCTTTTTGTTCTGTTTTGATTCTATGGCAGCAGGGCAATCTCCAAAAATAGTGGCCGACTGGCCACAACTCTATCCGACCGACGAATTTCTAAGGTCGGCCAGCCGGCCACATTTTTCTGTGCAAGTAGTGGCATTTTTGTGGCAGAACGAGCAGAAACTGAGGCCAAAACCAAATAATTTTATGACTGCAAAACAAAACAGAATCTGGCAGCAAACAAAGAAGTTTCTAAGAGAATGTTCTCGGTTGTGCGCTCATGGCTCCGTGCTTCCCATTCCATTAATTTAGTGTTTTAATATTAGTGTGTTGTAATTAATTAGTTAGCTTAATTCGGATGTGTAATAAGTAGTTGATTTAGCTTATTCATTCCTTCGGTTTGTAATAATTAGCTAATTAGGACATTCATTCGAAAGCTCTTGTGCGAGGGCAAACTTGTAATATTATGTATGTCTTCCAACCCCCATTCTTTCTCCCTTTTATTTATTTGCTTACGATGGTTGCATGCAGTATCCTATTTTGGTTTCATATTATTATCATGTGTAAATATGTATTTTTGCATGCATCGGGTTCGGTTCGTCATTCTAACATTGTTATCATTTTCCACTTATTTGAATACGTGCATTGCCATGTGCTTCGAGTTGATCCATATAACATGTTACAATAAACCAAACCTCGTAGTTGCATTTTGTATGTGTTCTTTAGTCACTTGCATATTAGAGCATGCGTGTTTCAAACTATTTTCTTCTATCTTAGCTTGCCTCGGTGGAGTACTAGGTGAGCATTTTTGCTTTAGCATGTTGCATGTATGTTTATGTTGCCATATCAAGCATATTTACCATGAAACTAAGTGCTTATTTGATATACCTCTTGAATGCTATGAAGGCTAATTTGCTTAAGTTAGGATGATTTGATAAATGTACACATGAGCTTGCTTTTTCAAGTAGCACATATTCAAAAACTCTTTTCAAACAAACATGAAATCAAAGCATTCCAAAGTGGGTGGAATGTCTATACTTGTGTGCCTCACATAGTAATGTTAGCATAATAATCAGAACAAAAGCATATATTGTACATAAAAATCACATCATAATTAGTAGAGGTCGATCTTTGATCGGGTGAGTGGGGTGCTCAATTCATAACCTTCTCCACTCATACTTAAGTTCCTGAGCCAGGACACTTTGGTTATGACGGACAAGTGGCCTTTGGCATGAGTCATGGGTTTCCTAAATTTCCCAAAAAATATCTTGGTGGAGACTTTAAAATCTGGCAATGAAGTCCATTTTGGCATTTTGATTGTAAATCGATTTTGCAAAGATTTGCCGGATTTGGACTCTCATTTGTGTGTGCGTGTGTGTGTGTGTTTTTTTTTTTTTTTTCACATTGCACTTGTGAAACCAGATTCAAAACCATAGGAGTTCGAATTGTAGGGCTATCATATCTGAGGAGACTAAACCCCTCCGAGGAGCACGAGAAACCAACTACATGGGAACCAACGTAAGTTTTTTTTAAAAAAATATTTTATACGTTAATGTCACTTGAAGAGTTATTTTAAATTATTAAACTCTATTCAATTTGGACCCAATTAATTGAATCACGACTCATTTGTAACCATCTATTATTATCATTATCGTTGTTATATTATTATTATTATTATTATAAGAGAGTTACGAATATTTATGTGGTGTACCATCAAGCGAAATATATTTTGTGGTGAGAAAATATTATTTCATTTTTTATTTACATTACTAAATATTATGATAGTGTTAAAATACACTTTTAATTGATATATAATATATAATAACAAAAGAGAGAGGTAGTGTCATGCCCCGTTTTTTACTACTCGGATTCCATTACCAAACCATTATTATAGCTTCAATTTCAGAGATAGCATATGGAAACTCTTTACATTTACAAGAACACATGAATAAAGATTCTCTCATTCGAATACAATATGAATGCAACAAGAGTTATAATTAAATAAACTGTCCATAGGCTTACATCTTTTAAATTAAGAGAAAGGATTTAACCATTTTACATCAATGGCATTCCGCTTACAAATAAAAGGCCTCATGGCCAATAGATAAAGAAGATCCATGACCTTGAAACACTTCTCGACGTTCACCTGAAAAAGAATTAGCAACATGGGATGAACATAAAGTCCAGTAGGGATCTCAAGATGATCATAAACAATAACAACATACAGATAGCTATGATCATAAATGCTTAGTCTCATACTATATAAATAATGTGACGGTTTATAACACCAAAGAATATTTACATAAGTATTTTTCCCCAAATTATTCAATTCCTTCAACAATACAGACAGTTCACATTTCCTTTTCATTTCCCATTTCAAAAATGTCTCGTAACAACCATTTTGTTTTAGAGTTTGAAACATGTTCATAAATATCTAGTTTCCTTCACATTACTTACGAACTCAACACATGGTCTACAACATTTTCCAACACATTCAAATATACAAATGTATATCTAATACTAAAAACAAAAAAATAAGCTCCCAATAACTATCTACTCAACATATGAGACAACTTGGCCTTCTTGAACCATAACCATCATAACGCATGATATACACAGGTACATAGAGATAATAATGAAAAATAAACTCTGCTCTACCTGCCTTAAGCACTGTAATCCAAGGATACACCTTTCAATAATGAAATGTCAATTTACCAGACACCGACTAGAAGGTAATGGTACATTTGCCAAGTTCTCCAAGCGCTAGCTGGAAGGTACTGGTACCTCTCATTCTAAGCACAGCTAATTCTCCAGGCGCTAGCTAGAAGGTAATGGTACTTCTCATTCTCATCGCAATATATGCTACCAATCATCACAACTTGACAAAGTACAACTAACACAAGTCTAATGCATACACATAAACTATTCAACATAACAATGTCATCATCTACCGATGACCAAGGACAAAACCTCTAAATGTATGTACTCAACACACATATTATAATAATCCAACTCTCATGAGATTTTAAATCCAACAACAACAATAGAAAAATAAAATATTCATAATCCAACCTCAAGTTCATTTCTAAAATTCACTGAGTATTATGATTTCCTTCTTTCTTTTGAAAAATCAATACTCTTATTTTCCAAGTTAACATACTCCACTCTTTATCCCCCAATCCACTCTTTTCATTTCACAAAACTAAATCCATGGATATTAAAGCCACAACCTAACTTAACTTAATATGATCAATCCAAAATAATTCCAATGCCATAGTTAATTCTCCCTTTTAGCTATTAACACGTTTACACAAACCATAATAACAATTTACAAACATTATTCAACTTTACCAATTTTTAATTTACCAAGTCAAAAAATTAAATTAGGGCTTTTTCTCCCTTTTAACATAAACATGTTACACTACTCTCCAATTAACCCAAACAACAATCAATTTAACAATCTCATTCACAAATAACAAATCTTAGATCCCCTTTCATGACTTTTAAAGAAATCCATAATGGATATGATTTTTATGCAATAAAATCTACCAAATATCTATCTATAAATGAGGTATTGAAAAGGAGTAAAGAAATCCCTACCTCAAGATTCGAAGCTAAAGATAAAGACCCAACTTGAAACTCCAATGAAATCGCAAAACAATTGGTAGAAGTCTTGATCTATGCTTGCTCTTCAACCTTCTTGAAATATTTGGGGTGAATCTTGGGTAAAAAGAGAAGAAATCAAGAGTTTGGACGGTTAGGGTTTTGGGGTTTGGAGGATGGGAGGAGAAGAGAGGGAGAAAAAATAAAGTTTTTTAGGCCACAAGTCACTTTATAATGTTTGTTAGCGACCTGGTGGCTCAAGCAAAGGAAGCTTGGCTCAAGCGTAGAAAAAAAGATCCCAGAATCTCTGAAAATCACGTAGTTCACTCGAGCGAGCATGCTTCCAGCATAGAAACTCAAATTGCAAATAGGTGTAACTCTCTCGTCCGAACTCTGTTTCAGGTCGTTGTTGTACCCAAATTGAAGCCCCGGAAGTAAGCTTTGCAATAGTTCTAGCCTCACATCAAGATTCAAAGTATGGAGAGAGAAAATGATGAAAGAGTGAAAACTACTCAATAATAATTATTCAAATTTGGAGTTTTTGATTCAATCTCACCCAACTACTATGGTAACACCTCAACCAAGGCTCAAATATCAACTAAGAAGGTTCTCAATCAAGATAATCAAAGAGTCAAATATAGTTCTATTATAACAAGAGGCACAGAGTGCTACAACCTCCCCACCTTAGAAAATTTTGTCCTCGAAATTAAGAATACACCAAAACACAAGGCAAACCGACCACAGAACACTCAATACCCGAGCACTTAGGAAACGAAAACTGCCCTCACAACAAAACCCTCGGTTAAGTCTCACAAAAGAAGAGGACTTACTATGAAAACACGTCCCAAAAGACAACGCTCTGGCATAATAAGCTCCAACAATACCAAACCCTCCTCAAAACAAAACACCTAAACACATGACTAGCGATTCAAGTTAAGTCACTACTTAACATTCATCATCCCAAGTAAAACAAACGATAGCAAGACTTTGTTTTGGAAATCATTCTCTTGTATATAAAACATTTCTCAAAAGATACTCAAATTTTCACCGTTCATAATCAAAATATATTTCTACATTTTCCATGTGAAACTCAAAAGTTTTGTAAACATTTTTAAAAAACAAGTTGTTACCCATTACACATAACCATCCATAATTTAATTGCCAAGGACTACTCATTGAAATTTCTCATACCATTTAAATTAAATTAAATCCTTAACATTTCTGTTTTAACAACGCCATTAGAAGGCCATAACACTAGGAAAAATTCATTTTCCAATTCCTTTCCAATAAAATAATCGGTGAACCTCTACCGTCACCCAACAACACCCATCACTCATGTAGTGATGCCACAACCAACATAAAACTTAACATTTCTGTAATAACAGTTACTAGAAATAACAATTGTGCTATCAACACAATAAGGCACAAGAAAATACACGATTTTCCAGTTTCATTCTGTTATAGTCATTATCATAAATTATCAGCTACACGTGGCAAATGCATACATAACGAAGAATCTACAATACGTTACCACATGTAGACACCACACTTTTGACCACCTTTAAGACTTGGGCTCCTTAGGTTGATCACTCGATGATGAAAAGTTACGTTGTACAATCGTTCAAATATTCAGCAAAATGCTTCAATTTTTGAACTTCTAATCCAACCTTACACCCCATTTTCACCAAAACTATTTGACCTTAAAACCCTCTTTTTAAAAATATTTTTCTAAATGTTTCCATGATGTTCCAAGGCTAGCATTTCGTTTAAAATATTGCACTTTTCAATAAACCAAGTGAGGACAAAGTGGAAATAAATGGAAGGGAGGTGAAATATTTGAAAAATATTTAAAATCATCTTATTTATAGGTCTGGGGTTGAATGAAATTAGAGGGGATGGAAGAAAACTAGTTGGGGAACAGGGTAGGCATCAAACCGTTAAGAAAGAAATGAGCAGCCTTCATTAAATTAGGTATATCTCTTTGTATACTTATAATTTAGATGTGGAGCCACCACCATTGGAAATTAGACTTCTGGGGCTTCAATTTAGACTCAAGAATCACTTAAAACCAAGTCTGGATGAGGGAGATATGCCCGTTTGAATTTGGGCTCGAAAATAGATTTTTGTCTGCAAGTGGCAGGCCCGCCACTTAGTAGCCAGCCGGCCAGTTGATGAGAAATCCGGCCATTTCAAGTGGCCGGGTGGCCATATGTCCCGGTAGGCCAGTTTTGGTGGCTGACCATCCCCTACATAGCCGGCCGGCCAAGTTTCTCGGCTGGCAGATATTTGTAGCCAACTGTCCCCCCTTTGCCCATACCTTGCACCAGCTATCCCTATACAACCGTGTTCGATAGAGGCACTGGTTTTTCTGTATATACGTGACCACCCTTCTTGAAATTAGGTTAAAAAAATTATCAAAGGACCAAAACTTGTAAAACACTCTCTCTCCATCTTGTAACCTACACACTCTCTTTACACTTCCTAAATCAAAAATTTAGGTCTTCTTGTTGAGGTTCTTGAGCTCAAATCTCAGCCCTTGAGAGTGAGAACTTGTTGGTTTGTCAACAAAGGAGTTATATCTCTTCAAGAGGTATAATTTTGACCATCTCTACACTACTTCTTTCCTCTCTTTTCTTGCTATTTTTGAATTATTTTTACACTGTTTTTATGGGCTGAAACTTGTGACTTAAAGCTACCAAAGGTGGAGGGGTTAACCACCCTTCTTTGAACCTTGTTCTTCAAGCTTTTGTCCTTGTGTTTCCCATCTATTTTCCAACTTTTTACCACTATTTTTTAGAGTTTTTTAGAGGCAAAAATGTGGTTTTGAGGTTCAAAAAGTGCAGGGATTAGCCACCCTTCCTTAGGCTTGCTTACTAGCTTCATTTCTCCATAATTGTAGCTTACTTTTTCTAGCTTTTCCATGTCAATTCCAGCACTGTTTTGGTGAGTTTTAGGTCTGTTTTAATGTGTTTACTTCATTCATGCTTTGTATAGTATGCTTGTAGTGCTGTAGTCCTCATAGGTTTGGTGGCTTAGGCCTTAGACACCAACCTATTTGAGTTGATAGCTTTCATTTTTGTTCTAACCATCTCTGCAACCTCCCTCATTTCTTGATTTTCTTTTTGTTTGTAAGAGTTGTTTCAACTAAGTGTTGTTTAAGCATGAGAAAGAGACCTTCAATGCTTAATGGTTTAATCTCTTTGGAGGTTCATTACCAGGGCATTACATCTCTCTCATGTTAAAAACAACTTATTGTTTGACGTTTCTCTTCATTAGTGGACATAACTCTCACCTTTGAACAAAATAATTAAAGAATGGAAAGGTAATTAAAAAGGGCTAATAAAATTGGTTTGGGTTCAATCGGATGTTAATTGAACCTATTGCATCTCGAGTCATTACATACTTATTAGTGATGTTAATGATTCGGGAAGCAATGTCTACCACTTCCCTAGAGAGGCAACTCCATGATAGGGAGGAGGTTTTTGTTGGTCTTTATTTTCATTTATTGAGACTTTGTCCCGTTGATTCATAGATCATCACACAATGAGTTTGCGTCAATTCATGGTTTGTGAATCGAGTCTACCCCTCCCTTGATTTGTTTCATGATAGGGAGAGGTAGAGAGGGTGAACATCCCTTGGAAACACTCTATTTTTTCTCTGTTTCCATTTTGTTGCTGCAGGGTAGTATCAAAAATTAGTGGTGGACGGCCTCCATACCATCCGGCCGACCACTTTCCTTGGCCGGCCGGTCGCCTTTTGTTGAGCAAACAGTGCCATTTTTATAGCAAAACAGAGTAGAAGTTGAGGAAAAAACAGATTTATTTTCTAACTGCAAACAGAACAGTTCAGACAACAAAACAGAGGCGTTTCCAGATAGATATTCTTGGTTGCACGTGTGATTCCTTAGTTCCCGCGCAAATTAGATTTCATACATAATGTGTTGTAATTAATTAGCTTTCAATTTCCAAGTTGCTTAGTTAATTAATTTTGTGTTGTAGCTAATTAGTTAGCCTAATTCTAATTTGTAATAATTAGTTAGCATAGTTAGTTCATTTATTTGGTTTGTAATAGCTAGTTTAAATCTAGACATTCATCCGGACCCTCTTGCATGAGGGCAAACATGTAATATTGTATATGTCTTCTCACTGCCATTTCTTCCTCCCTTTTATTTATATGCTTATGATGGTTGCGTGTAGCATCATATTTTCCTTAGCATTTTCCATGACTTGCATTCATTTGTCTTGCATGCATAAGGGTTCGGCTCATCACACTAAGCAATGTCAATTTCAAATTCCTTACTTGAATACGTGCTTTGTCGCATGTTTTGAATTGACTCACATGCCATGCTAGTAGCCAAGCCTAATACTTGCATATTATATGCGTTGCATTAGTCACATTGCATTGTTTAGGAGCATGCATTTTTTATTTTTTTTTCTAATTATTTTACCTTCTTTGGCTCGCCTTAGAGTACTAGATGAGCATTTCCTGCTTTAACATATTGCATGAATGTTAGCGTAGCCATATCAAACATGTTTACCATGAGGCTAAGTGCTTAGTTGATATACCTCTTGAATGCCTGTAGATGAAGGCTTTTTCGCTTAAGTTGGATGGTTTTGATGAATGTACATATGAGATCACTATTTAAGTGGTATATATTCAAAACAAACATGAAATCAAAGTGTTCCAAATTTTGTTAATTAGTCTATACTTGTGTGCATCATATAGTAAAGATTGCATAATGATCAAAACAAGAGCATATAATGTACATAAAAATCACATCATGATTAGTAAAGGTCAATCTTTGATCGAGTGAGTGGTGTAATGCCCCAAAAATAACACAATAATACAACAATAACAACTAATACAAAATGATACAAACAGAGTATTAGGCTTTCATTAATCAGAGTAAATTTACAAAAGGGCACATGCATTACACGTTTATAAGCTCTACCCTGAATCTATAGCATGTGACACCAAACTGGATGAACAACGAAATAAATGCCCTACAGGCTTACAACTTCCAAGACGATGCTTGGTCATAACAAAATGAGTCAAAAGCTCAATACAAAGAAAGCCCTAGGCTTGTGCAAAAATAAATACAAATAAACAAAAGTGAGCTCTCAGCTCCACCATCCTCCCAAGTTAAGTCCTTGGCGGAGGCATGTCACCAGCACCTGAAAATGGTTTCCCAAGTAGGGTGAGCCAAAGCCCAGTAGAAACAATCTAACACAAGATATGAGTATTAACAAAGATATAAGTGTGATGCACAGGTTCAATGCCCATATGACAAATCTTTTACAATTCTTTCGCAAACCATGCCTTGCCAAGTTTTATATCATAATTCATGTTATCTCAATCCCCATTTTAATTCAATTCATTTTATCTCAATTCATGAATTATCTCCATCTATTACAAACAACCAAAATCAACCATTTTATCACAACACAAGCTCATATCTATTCCCATGACCATTTCCAATACGTTCATTCGAAAACCCCTCTTTTGATTTTAACCCAAAACCCTAGGTTTGTTCAAAATCACAACAAGTTCCAATATTTCATACCCATCAACAAATAACTAAGTTAAAACCCATAGAAGAGTGTAGAAAGTACCCACCTCAAAGTTAGGAGATGAGCAAATCAAGCTGGAAACTCCAAAGACGTCGAAACTAAAGTTTATTCGGATCAAAATGTAGCCCTCGAGATGCTCTACCCTTTTCCCAAAGACACTAGGGTGGAAAAATCAACGGATCTAGTAGAAAAAGAAGAGAGAAGGTGAATTTTAAAAGAGAAACTCAAGATCTAGGGTTTTGGAGAGTTTTAGAGAGAGAAGAGAGAGAGATGAAAAAGTAGGCTACTGCGAACTGATATACACAGTCCGCTCGAGAGCAAGAGTTGACGCTCGAGCGTCAGACACAATAAGTTGTTCCGCTCAAGCACAAGAAGTGACGCTCGAGCGCGAAATACACACATCCAGTAGTTTTGCAGACGACAAACCAACACTCGAGCACAAGAATGGCCGCTCAAGCGCTGACCCACTCGAGTGTAGGAAACACTACTCGAGCATAGGAAACACTCGAGCGTAGAAAACACTCTCTCACTAGTTTTGTAGACCTGCAAAAGTACTAAGAGTTTGCAAAGCCCGCTCGAGCATAGGAAGTGCCACTCAAGTGGAGGACCAAAAATCTGGGCAGCATAAGGTTTGAAAAACAACCGACCAACCTGTCCAAACACAACTATAACAACCCAAAAGCCAAATTCAAGGAGATACAAGGGAAAAAGCTATAAACAACAATGTGAAACCATCAAACCCAAGTCCGGGGTGCAACAAAAGTCGGGTCAAAACTGGGATCGCTATAAGCAGGGTGCTCAATCCATGACCTTCCCCTTTCATACCTAAGTTCTCGAGCCGAGACACTTTGGTGATGATGGACTAATGGCCTTTGGCACGAGTCATGGGTTTCCTAAATTTCCCAAAAAATATTTAGATGGCGACTTTGAAATCTAGCAATGCAGTTCATTTTGGGCATCTTTGATTCAAAATCGTTTTTTTAATATGATTTGTCGAATTTGGACTCTTTTGTGTTTGTCCGTTTCACATTGCACCTGTGAAACCAGATTCAAAACCACAGGAGTCCAAACTGCAGGGCTATCGTATCCGAGGAGACTAAACCCCTCCAAGGAGCACGAAAAGCAAGCTACACCCTAGCCCAGGGCTTTCCACTAATCCAAAACAAGTCTCACACAAGCTTTCCAACTACATACATAAGACTCAACTCTCGCAAAATCATTCCAAGGCACCCATAACCTATCAACCTTTATACACAAGCCCATGCTTTCCTCAAGGTGACTACTTATCAACCAAACCCGATATCAACAAACTAACTAATCAACTCGATAAACCTCTACACTCGGCACCAAACACTGATGTGCTACTCAACACCATTTACTGCAAAAATGGGTTTCCACACACAATCCCCCATATTTTTGAATCTCACCAGATTCCTCAAGATCAAACCATACCATCATTGTTCCTAAGGAAATCATCACCCATATGCCTACATTGTAAGTGTGTCTTTACATCTCAAACACACGACCGACATGGTCAACGACAATCACACAATCCCTAATACATAAAACAATTTCGACCAATGCTACCCTCGTTACTCGAGAACAAAAACTGTTCTTCCTTCCAAGGAATACTTCTAGCATCTAATCACGAAATTCTCCTCCCACTCATAAACTCCACCCAATATCTAATAACAACACTAACCCATTTCACCAATACATAATTACCAACTTGTAACAAATCACAACACGAACACTACCCCTATTCATGATTGATAGAATCACAACGAACTCACTAACCAACAAAACTTAAAACACTAAACAACACACCAGTACCATTCTCACTAACCCAAGATACAAATCTCACACTCCCTCAGACATTCTTACATAACTTCGCCAATACCACAAAACTCTAAAGCCTCATATTCCCTTAAACTCAACACATCCAAAGCCTTATAACCCGACCCTTACGATACTACCACACCAATCACAATAAACCACGGATTCCGTTCTCAATAAACAACTTCCAAACTAAACAAGGTTCATAGGCCATCACATAACTATCTCATAATTTAATACCAGACATACAACAACACTAGGATTATTGATCCCATTAACAACTTCTCACTACATATATATAAAAGAGAGTTCAAGATTCACTGCGTGCCCTCTCCCCCACCCAATACATGAGGATAAACAAACAACAATATATATATATACAACACATAATCATGTTGTCTCAGTATCTAACAGTACACTGGTAAACAACAAAAAGATTCACATATTAAATCACTGACCTCTAATACAAAAGTCCCTCTCTAGGGTAATATTACTGTGTTAGCTGAGAAGTCGATCCTCACGAGGCTCTCGAAGCTTGGCCTGCCCGTTTCTGGTATCGATACCACCCATGACTAGACTGATGAGACTGAGTCTGACTAGGTTCTGAAACACCTGAAGAATTCACACGCAAAGGGCACAAACATCTAACATGGCCCAGCTGACCACAATCAAAACAAACAGCAAACTCCTTACACTAAGACTGGCCTGAAGCCTGAACCTCTGTGGACCTCCCAACGAAAGATTCAGAAACCCCTGATGAAGATAAGGATTGAGCTTGGGACTGAGCATGTGCTCGCCTCCACCTCTTACTAAGCCTAGAGTGCTTATGAAACGTAGGAGTTGCCGAGTTGGCCTAATCCCTAACTCGACCAACACTCATAACCATGGTCTCCACATGGGCCACTGCCTCAACTAAAGTATAGTAATTCTTCCATAGGGATCCAGCTACTTTCTCCTAGATATCATTACACAACCGCCTCTCAACCTCATAACAACGACGCTCTTCTGTTGCCACCAACTCTGGAGCAAACCTCGACAAACTAGTAAACCGCATCTCAAATTGTGCCAAAGGAGTAGCATCATGATACAACTCAACAAACTATTCCCTCAACCTTTCTTGAGCAGAATGAGGGAAGTACTTGGCCAAAAAGGCCTCCGTAAAAGCAACCCACGTATTACCTATAGTGTCCTTAGCATACTTCCATCAATAACCCGTATCTCCCTTCAATTGGAAAGTTGTCGAAGAAATTCTCAACCCCTTGTCCTCAACTCTGAGCATATCAAAAGTCTTGGTAATCTATTCCAACCAGCCATCCGCCTCCAATGGTTTAGCCTTCCCCAAAAACTCTAGTGGATTGGAGCCAAGAAACGCTTTAGTAAGCTTAAGGGTATGCCCATTGTCACCCTTATTGCGAGCTAGAGCATCTTGCACTGCTCTCACAATCTTGTGTGCAACTTCCTCGCCGACAGCTGATGTTGCAACGACATGTGCTAAAGGAACCGCTATGCCCCTATCGGCACTCCTACTACCCATTTGTCCTCTATTCCCTCGTGTAGACATCCTATAAAACCCAAAAACAAAACCAAACTTAGTGCACAACACAACAGCCTTCACCGAGGCACAAACTCACTACCCTTAAGTTACAAGACACACTTAGCCCCGAAACACACATTTCTGTTACATATAAACAACTAAACACATAAGCACATAATCGAATCATGTCCACAAAGATAGCCACTCATCCTGGAACTCTCAAGGAATTTCTATCAGAAACCACGTCGATCAGGCGTGTTTCTAATAAGATCTCAAAGCAAGTTCACCGACTACAAGTGCTATCCAAGAAACTTAATCTCATGCTCACATAAATGCAACATATAAGTCGTAACACATATGCTAACTATATGCAACGTCCTCACCACACATAGCAAACCCATTGTGGTGAAAACCACTTCCCATGAGCCCAAAGTATTCAAACCCGACTCACTTTGATACCAAGTTGTCACGCCCCGCTTTTTATTACTCAGATTCCATTACCAAACTATTATTATAGCTTCAATTTCAAAGGTAGCATGCAGAAGGTCTTTACATTTACAAGAACACATGAATAAAGATTCTCTCATCAGAATACAATATGAATGCAATAGGAGTTATAATTAAATAAATTGCCCGTAGGCTTACATCTTTTAAATTAAGAGAAAAGGTTCAACCCTTTTACATCAATGGCATTCTGCCCACAAATAAAAGGCCCCGTGGCCAACAGATAAAGAAGATCCATGACCTTGAAACACTTCTCAACGTTCGCCTGAAAAAAGATTAGCAACGTGTGATGAACATAAAGTCTAGTAGGGATCTCAACATGATTCTAAACAATAACAACAAACAGATAGCTATGATCATGAATGCTTAGTCTCATACTACATAAATAATGTGAAGGTTTATAACCAAAGAATATTTACATAAGTACCTTTCCCCAAATTATTCAATTCCTTCAACAATACAGATAGTTCACATTTCCTTTTCATTTCCCATGTCAAAAATATCTCATAACAACCATTTTGTTTTGGAGTTTGAAACATGTTCATAAATCTCTGATTTCCTTCACATTATTTACAAACTCAACACATGGTCTACATCCTTTTCCAACATGTTCAAATATACAAATGTACATCTAACACGAAAAACCAAAACAATAAACACCCAATAACTATCTACTCAACATATGAGGCAACTTGGCCTTCTTGAACCATAACCATCATAACGCATGATATACACAAGTACACTAAGATAATAATGAAAAATAAGCTTTGCTCTACCTCCTCTAACACGGTAAGCCAAGGATACATGTAACGCCCTCAAAATTCAACCCATTAAATATAAAACAAAGCATGCATTATTAAAAGACAACATTATTTATTACATCAATCATCAAGTCTTACGAAATAAAACCATAGCAAATGCCCTACGGCTTACATCTGCCAAGCCAACACTTGGACACAATTCACTGAGTTCTAACTCAAAACAGATAAAGCCCTAGGCTTGAAAGATTACATTATTCAAATAAAAATAAATAAACAAATCTTCAAGTCCAATCCTCTCAAGCTAAGTCCTTGGAGGGTGAACCACCTGAACCTGAAAAATAAAGTTCCCATATAGGGTGAGCCACAGCCCAGTAGAGAGATACTAAACCAAGCATAAGAATTAACTAAAGTATTAGCATCTAATACATGGTTAACACACTATAATCAGGTTACAATATTCATGACACGAATGTCTATACTGCCTATGACACATTGTCTATGGCACATTTTACTTTCCACTTATGGCTCAGAACCTGGCCAAATAACTCAACAGGGTTTCATCTTTTATTACCATTACTTCCAATTCAACAGGAATAACAATCAAGTTAGACCTAATCATAGCAAATACACATGTTGGTATTGTATCAATCATAACACTTCACTTCCATACTCCCCAACTGATACCATTTTAGTGATGTATCATATCAACAATAAATAGACATATATCTATTAATCAATAAGCACACATAAGAGTGATGCTACTGGAGTCCATCCCCTATCTTCTCCCAATAAATCCGGTTTAGAGGTCCATCCCTATCTTCCCCTAAACCGTGGAGTTCATCCCCTATCTCCTCCAAAACCAATGCATATGCAATAAAACACACAATTGCCATATACAACACATAATTAATACACAAATGTTCTGTATTAACTCAACAGTCAAACAATAGACTCAATTCCAGTTATACCTAAGCTGCATGCAGGGTCTACAACAATCAATGGCTATCCTCCACCGATAGCCCAAAACAGTTATTTCTAAACAAGAAATAAATACATCAATGAATGTAAATTTAACATTCCCAAGGTAAATATTAAACTACCCAATTCCATGAATTAAACCAATTCCCCATTGTTCTTTAAATTAATTATACAATTAATCTAAACCAAAACCCTAAGGTTTCTTCCAAAATTACCAAACTACCCCCACATACCAAAATACCAACACCTAGGATTAAAACGTATAAATGGAGTAGGAAATCCCTACCTCGAAGCAAAGAACCCAAAAGACGATGATGAAGAAGGTGCTCGAAACTCCAAAGTGCTCCAAACTGACAACTGCTCAGATTAAATGGAAGCCCTCACTCTCCTCTATCTTATTTGTAAAAGAACTAGGGCAAAACCCACCCTACTAGATCAAATCAAGAGAGAAGATGAGTTGGGAGAGAGAAAACTCGTAACCTAGGGTTTTATAAACTGAAAGGGGCTGAAAAACTGTTTTAAAACACGAAATCACGATTTTATACACAGCAGTTCCGCTCGAGCGGACAAAACCCCGCTCGAGCGTACACTCACAGACTCCCGCTCGAGCGGACAATCCCACGCTCGAGCGGCGGATGCACACTCCCAGCATCACGACAACCCAGGTCCCCGCTCGAGCGTCCAAATCCCCGCTCGAGCGGCATTCACACACTCCCGCTCGAGCGGCCCAACTCCCGCTCGAGCGGCCCAACTCCCGCTCGAGCGTCCAACCCTGCACAAGAAATACTGGATGGGTGTTTTTCCCGCTCGAGCGCAAAAACCCCCGCTCGAGCGGACAAGCCAAAATCTGGGCAACTAGTTTTGGTTCCTAAGCTTAACCAACCTGTTCCAAACCCGCCCAACACATCCTATAACTCCAAATAAGAAAATATAGGACGACAACAACCATAATACAACAAAGGAATCTACGGAACATAAGTCCGGATACAATAATCAAAAGGGAAAAGACCGGGGTCGCTATAATACACTTTTCCATAACAAAATGCCAATTTTACCAGACACCAGTTGGAAGTAATGATACCTCTGCCAATCAAGGCGCTAGCTAGAAGGTACTGGTACCTCTCATTCTAAGCACAACCAATTCTCCAGGCGCTAGCTGGAAGGTAATGGTACATCTCATTCTTAACGCAATATACGCTACCAATCATCACAACATGACAAAGTACAACTAACACAAGTGTAATGCATACACATAAACTATTCAACACAACAATGTCATTCTCCACCGATGGCCACTGACAAAATCTCTAAATGTATGTACTCAACACATTTATTATAATAATCCAACTCTCATGAGATTTTAAATCCAACAACAACAATAGAAAAATAAAATATTCATAAACCAACCTCAAGTTCATTTCTGAAATTCATAGTGCTATGATTTCCTTCTTTCTTTTGAAAAATCAATTCTCTTATTTTCCAAGTTAACATACTCCATTCTTTATCCCCAATCCACTCTTTTCATTTCACAAAACTAAATCCATAGATATCAAAGCCACAACCCAACTCAACTTAATACGATCAATCCAAAATAATTCCAATGCCATAGTTAGTTCTCTCTTTTAGCCATTAACACATTTACACAAACCATAATAAAAATTTACAAACATTATTCAACTTTACCCCTTTTAATTTATCAAGTCAAAACATTAAATTAGCGTTTTTCTCCCTTTTAACATAAACATGTTAGACTACTCTCCACTTAACCCAACAATCAATTTAACAATCTTATTCACAAATAACAAACCCTAGATCCCCTTTCATAACTTTCAAAGAAATCCATAATGGATATGATTTTTATGTAATAAAATCTACCACATATCTATCTATAGATGAGGTATTGAAAAGGAGCAAAGAAATCCCTACCTCAAGATTCGAAGCTAAAGATGAAGACCAAACTTGAAACTCCATTGAAATCGCAAAACAATCGGTAGAAGTCTTGATCTATGCTTGCTTTTTAACCTTCTTGAAAGATTTAGGGTGAATCTTGGGTAAAAAGAAAAGAAATCAACAGTTTGGAAGGTTAGGGTTTTGGGGTTTGGAGGATAGGAGGAGAAGAGAGGGAGAAAAAATAAAGTTTTGGGGCCAAAAGTCACTTTATAATGTCTGTTAGTGACCTAGTCGCTCGAACAAAGGAAGCTTGTCTCAAGCGTAGAAAAGAAGCTCCCAGAATCTCTGAAAATCGCGCAGTTCGCTCGAGCGAAGAAAAGTTCACTCGAGTGAGCAGCTTCTAGCACCGAAACTCAAAATTCAAATAGGTATAACTCTCTTTTCTGGACTTTGTTTACGTTGTTCTTGTGCCCAAATTGAATCCCTGAAAGTAAGATTTCCAATGGTTCTAGCCTCACATCAAGATTCAAATTATGGAGAGAGAAAATGATGAAAGAGTGAAAACTACTCAATAACAATTATTCGAATTTGGAGTTTTTTATTCAATCTCACCCAACCACTACGATAACACCTCAACCAAGACTCAAATATCAACTAAGAAGGTTCTCAATCAAGATAATCAAAGAGTCAGATATAGTTCCATTATAATAGGAAGCATAGAGTGCTACAGGCAGCATGTAGCTACCCTCCTTTTTGTCCCTTTCCTTTCTTTATTTCTTTGGTCAAGGCTACAGAGAGCTTGGTAGTTCTACTCTCTCTCTCTCTCTCTCTCTCTCTCTCTCTCCCCCCCTCTCTCTCGGCTCTCTCTCCCTCTCTGGTTCCATTTCTTCTTCTTCTTCTTCTTCTTCTTCTTCTTCTTCTTCTTCTTCCCTTTCTTTTTCATCATTTTTGCACACTTTTGAGCTTAGATTGGAAGTACTTAGAGTTAGAATCTCCACCTAGTTCTAAAGGCCAAAGTGTAGAGCACACTAAGAGCTACATTTTGATCTGTGGAGATCAAAATCCGTCAACGTCAAAATTTGGGATTTTTGCTTGTTTTCTCTTCTAGCTTTTAAGGTAGGGATTTTCTTTGAGTTATATATATATATTTGCAGGCCTATGGTTATTTTGATATTGTTTGGAGTGTGTTGAACTAGGGTTAGTTTTTATGAGATTAGGTTTTGCTCCAAGAGGGGTTTTCTCAAATCTTTCCTCAAATCTTTTACTTTATGAACTATAAGAATGTTTTGGGAGTTTCATGAGCAAAAACTTTTTTTACAAATGAGGAAACCCTAATTTTGTGATAGTCCTAAGGTTGAGGAAGTTGAGGAAAAAGTAGTATCGATGAAAAATATGAGTTATGTGATAATTGGGGTTTTTAATTACATTAAATCTTTCAAAAAGAGAAACTCTATTTTTCTTTTGTGAAAACCTAGATTTTGGAAATTTGGGAAAAAGTTAGGATTTTGTGAAATCATGAATTATTGATATCCATTTTTGAGAAATGATGAGAAAGTTGTAATATTTACCCCTATTGTTGAAATCCCTTATTGAGAAAATAGTGAATGGTATGTTGTTATACTTATCTTGGAAAGATGAAGATTGAGAATGATGATTTTCATGTTGAGATTTATTTGGTTTAAAGAGAAAAGAAATGTATTTCATAATGTGTTTTTATCTATCTCTTGGAATATATATTGTATACATGTATATTGAGTAGATATGTGGAACTTGATCACAATGGAATATTTTGTGGATGAAAGTATTGAGAAAATTTGAGAAAGTCAAAGGAATTAATATAGATATATATTACATTGGCATTTCATTTCATGTTCATTACTTTCTTTTGAATTGACATTGTTGTGATCACTTTTTAAACGAAAATGGTTTTGTGGAACAAATATTGTTATTGAACCGTTTTGGGGTAAATACGGTAGGAAATCTGGTTAGGGGGTGCAGTTTGAGAATTAAGTTAGCCTGAGTGTCCTTAGTGTAAGACTAGAAACACACATTTGTGGGTGCTTATGCCCTCCGATTAGAAGCCGGTAAGGTAGGATTTGGTAGTGCTTGATATGCCTACTTGCAAACAATAGCCCTGGGGATTTGCTTGAGTCGTGTTTACCACCCCTTGCTAATATATGGAAATCATTAGATTGATTATATTTTCAAACGAGCATTGTGCATGAGATTTTCAAAAAAGAAAAACTATTTTGAGCATGGCGTGGCATGTGCATCCATCTCATGAGACTGCATAAGATGTATATACTTTGTTAAGAATTCTCTACTGGGCTTTGAACTCACCCCTAGTGGATTTGTTGCAGGAAAAAGCTGTTGTGATCCTACCAAAGTAGAGGCATAGAGAATTGTTTTGGGAGCACGAGGCTCTTATCTCTTGTTGTTGTTATGTTGATAAGCCAAGGGCTATATTAGTATGGGTTAGAAAGCCATTTACCTGTAACTAGGCTTAAACCTCGGAACGTGTAGCCCATGGGGGCATTATTTTGTGTTTTAATTTCTATTGAATCCTCGTTACATGCTACCAAATACTGTATTAGAAATTATGAAAGCATAATGGCGTGTGGAACCTTTACATCTCTTAAATAAATGTCATAAATATACATGTATGAGAAGCTTGATTAGAAATTATACGATTCTTTAATTGTAAAGGATTCATGATTAATGAGGAGCTCATCTGCGTTATCATGTGTTAACAAGTTGAGGGCATTACACATCCACCCAAGGTGTTGAACCTCAAACCATAATCCTTCACACTCTCTTTTAGTTTGTCAACAAGGATTGCTTGCAACTTTTCTTTCTCAATTTCACATCTTGAACAAACAAACTTATCTTCATTTATAATCTTCTTTCCTTTCTCCATTTCCTCCTTATGAATTATTTCCAAATCTGCCAATAACACAATTGGAATTGGGGCCTTTCTTTTAATATTGGTTGTCACCATGTGAATTGGTGCCATTTTTGGAAATGGTTTGCTATCCACAGCCATTACCCCTTTGTCTTTTTCTGCATACTTTAGCAACCCCTTCTGAATTAAATCATGTACACAATTTTGAAAAGTCACACAATTATTAGTAGAGGGTCTGAAAGTATTATGCCATTTACAATACTCTTTCCCCACCCTATCTTGTTATTTTTGAATCACATGTCCAGGAGATAAGGTTAAAAACTTTCTAGCTAGCAATTCATCGAAAATAGCATCAGCCTTAGACAAATCAAATGAATATTGCCTAAAGGTTGTATTTGCATTTCTTTTTGCTGGCATATTCATTGGTTTGTCTATTTTCATCAAAGTCCCACAAACCACTAGTGTCTTGCCAACAACTTGTGCCACATCAACATCAATTTTTATTTCTAAATCCATTTCTTGAAAATAAGTTCCATAGGAGTTTGCATTCTTATGCGTTTCCTCTCTAAGTATAGACTCATACCTAGTTGCGTTTCCTCTCAAAACAACCCCTTCTGATGCGTTTCCTCTCAAAACAGGTCTCTAAACTCCATTCCTTCAAAAAAAAATTCTTAATTCAAATTCTAACCCATTTTGAGCCATTCTAACAATTTCAGTTTCAGGCACATACATTCTACACCTATTCTTTTCCCTTTTAAACCTATCAATAAAGTGCTCTGCACTTTCAGGAAATTTTTGTCTTAACTCAAACAAGTCAACAAGAGTCGCTTCTAGTTCAGTTCTATAAAACTGGGCATGAAATTGATTTTCCATTTCCACCCAAGCATGAATAGAATTAGCAGGAAGATTTATAAACCAAGTAAAAGTAGTTCTAGACAAAGAATGTGGAAATAATCTCATCTTAAGTACATCATTGTTTCCAACCTCCCTACACTGCAAAGTAAACCTCCCTATATGTTCAATTGTTGACTAACTCTCCTCATCATTAAACAAGGAAAACTCAGGAACTCTGTAGTTTCTAGGAAAAGGTTCATCATCTACCCATTGAGGGTAAGGCTTCCTAAACCTTCGCCTTTCAGGCCTTCTCATACCTGGACCATAAAGGTCTTGAACAATTTGTATAATTTGGTCTCTCTAAAAGTTGTTTATGTGATTAAAGGCATTCCCCCCCCCCCCTCCCCCTAAAAGACCATAATTATTCAAATTATTTTCAAAAAGTTCTTGTTTGTCAAAATTTAAATCCCTCATAGCTGGTCCTGATCCTCCTGGCCTTAGGCCATTTCCAAATGGGTCATAGTACATTTCAGGCCTATTCATTTGATTATATACAACAACATTCTCAAAATTATTAAACCTTTGATTCCCATAACCCATATTTTGAACCTCACCAAACCTAACATTTTGGTTTTCAAAACCTTGGTTATAGTTTTCAAAAACAGAGTTATTCCTTGGTCTTACATTCTGATAATTATTGAATTCTATATTAAAAACATTTTTATTTTCTATCCCCTTTTGACCATAAAGAGGATTAGAAAAGGTATGAGGCCTAAATTGCCCCCCAAGTCCAGTTTTGGGCCAATTTTCTTGAATTTTAAAATTTGGAGTTTGAAATACCTTTTGCATTCTTTCTTCAGCAGTTGGGCCCCTGTAAAGGTACATTAGTTCCCCAGAAGACTGTTGTGGTACTCCAACTGATGGCACTAGATACACACCTCCAGCAGTTGAGGACATTTTTTGTGTCTTCACTTCAACTTGACTTGAATGTTCCATTGATGGACCATTCATCACTCCTAACCTCTCCCATAAAGATTTGGTTCTCTTTAAGTCATTGGTTTGCCATAGCATCTCTCAACTGTGCAACCAAAACTCCTCTGGGGATTTTAGCTTGGCCACTTGTTTGGCTTAGTGTGCTCAGTGCTTGGCCACTTATCTTGTCTTTTGAAGCCACCACCTGACTCACATGTTGGGAATCTCCACCATCGACTAAGACCAAGTGCTGGTCTACTTCTTCTTCTTCGAACTCAACATGCCTCTTCTCTAAGTGCCTGCCATTTTGCTTCTTTGTCTTCACTATTTTCCCAAATTATGATGTTGTTTCACTAGGCATGCCTAAAATTGTTAGTAAAAATTATGCTTATTCCCAACCGATAGGGATTAAACAACAATTTAAACCAAACAATCAAACAAGAATAATCAAGCAATTGTGTAATTGATTCAAATGCCTCAAAGGAATGAGGACTTCTCTGGAACAATTGACAGTTACAAAGTAAACAACGTAAACAAAAAGTAATTTCAAAAGTGAAACTACTGAAGTTCACAAAAGTTTACACATTACAATGATAAACTATTCCTATTTCGAAAGAGAAACTACTCCTAAGATAAAACTATATCTAAAGCTATGTGTTGTTGAGTTGATGATATCCTTCTCCTTTCAAATTTTTGGCCTTTATATTCTCTTCCTCTTTTCCTGGCCCATGATCGCATGATTTCCCTGAGTCCTATAACTACCACTGCTGCAACTGCTTCCTCACTTCCAAACTTTCAAACTTCATTAAGCCTTCAATTTCACTTATCGAATTGTCTTCCCTCCATGTTGCCACGTGTCCTTCAACACTTTTGGCCTCTCATCGACAAAGCCAAGTCTTCAATCTGCACCTAATCCTTTTTGCAAGCAACCCACTAAGTCCATGACTTAGCCTGATAACTGTTTCACCTTTTGGGCATTTAATGCACATGATCAACCCCTCTAATGCCACTTGTCCCTTTGACTAATGGAGATTTCTCATTTTGACTCTACTATGTGTTATCATATGATTGATCCACATGTCGACAGGAACTCAACAAAAATGGGTGCAAACAGAACCCGAAAGCATTAATCTAAATTTTTTTTAAAAATAAATAATAAATGTTGAGAAATGCACATAGCATAGAAATATTGGTTCCTAAATGAATATTTAATATTCAAGACTTATATTTAACAATTAATATTTAAATAAATAAGTGGGCTAAGTACTAATAGATTGCACAAGACAATTCTCCAATGACTAGGCTTGAGCTAGGAATGGTTAGTATAAAACTTGACTTAAACTTAATCTCTACTCTACTTTCAATGTTTAATACAATTACTAAAACCCTCAAATTTGCTCATGTTGATCAGAACTTAAAAAACTTATAAAATTTAAATATAAGAGCAATGTTAAGAATTCCAAATGAATTACCAAATACTTTTTTTAGAATATGAAATCCCTACATTTTTGTAAATAGAAGTTTAAATCAATTATCATCATCAAATTTTCTACTAATTAATCACTTTTTTAGATTCGGTGAACAACTAGTCTAAGAGATGGCCCTTATGGGGCCTGATCTTTAGATAGCTTTAAATTTTCTACAATGTTTGGAATGCTAGCACATCAACCACCACTTAGGCCCCGTTTGTAGAGCTTGGGAAAGTGATTATAACTTATAGCTTAACAGCTTATAGCTTATAGCTGTGAACATGCTGATTTTTACTTATAAATTAAAGCTTCTCCTCCCCCACTCAAAAATATAAGTTGATTTTTGACTTACAAAAGCTATAAGCTGTATGTTAGCTGAACCAAACACATCAAAATAACTTAAATTAAGCTAAAAGCTGAAATAAGCTGAAAATAATCCCTACCAAACAGGGCCTTAGTGTGGAATCCACGTCACTTATGAGTGTGCTAGTAAGATTATTAGTAAATATGTTAGTATCTCTAATATTTTTCTTAATTTTTTCTTACATAATAATAATAATGACCAAAGAAAAATATACATATAGAATGTGTTTACTCAAGTGGTAAGAACATTCATTATTAAACTCATGGTCATTGGTTTGGCCCTTCCTACTCTTTTTAAAATGTTATATATTTTTATGAAATTGAGTGTACTATAATAATTTTTAAAATAAAAACGGAAAACTTATTGATATATAAAAATCATACAAAAAATTTCACAAGAATAATATGCAATGTCACTTTTATAAATAATATCATTTCTATATGTATTTTGTTTTGAAATAAAAGTCTGTTAATAATCATATCATTTGATATGAAATATCATTACTTTTTTTTTTTTTTTTTTGGACATGTGCTACAAAATGATCCATACTAATGGTAATCATATACATACACACCTACTCCACAAAATATATAATTTTATCACAAGATTTTATTACATCAATATAAAATGTGAAATTCATCATAAAATTGGCGTATAAAAGTTCAATATTTTATTGATGTTGCAAAAGTTTATAATTTAGTTACGATATTTTTTATTATGTCTATTTGTAATAAGATCACATATTTTATAATTAATATTATAAAATTTTGTAATAAAATCATATATTTTGTGATAAGGTGCCTATAGTATTTTCCTTAATTACTAGAGTAGAAGTAGTTGAACCTTCAAGGGCCTCCCAACTATAAACGTGTTTCTGTTCTCTCAAAATTAGAAAGATTATGTCATCGTGCGCTTATTTAATGAGATAATATCGTTTTTTATTATTTTTTTATTTTTAAAGTCATTTACTATTAGTTAGGTATATCGTTAATATAAAATTTTTGAAAGACTGAACAATTATATTTGCCCGCTCCACTAATTATATAGTACATTTTGTTCAAAAAATGTATGGTACATAAAAAATCAATGGTTAGGATTGAGCCACATAATTAAAAGTGACCTGCTAAACAGGTCACTTTTTATAGTTATGAGCTAAAATCATATTTTTTCATAACTATAATCAAATTGATCGTAACTTAGTTATAAGCACATCCCATAACCAACACCATTTTGTTCATAACTAATATCACATATTTATAACCACATCTCATAACCAACACTACTTTGTTCATAACTAATACCACATTTCATAATCATAATCACATTCCATAACCAACACACCACTTTGATCATAACAATATCACATATCTCATAATCATTGATCAATATCTCATCAACTACTACACACATAAAATCCATAACCACATCTCATAACTAGTCCCTTTGAGTCATAATCAACATCACATATCTCATAACCACTAGTCCATATCTCGTAACCAACAACCTTTTTGTCATAACCAACATCACATATCTCATAACCACTAATGACATATTTTATAATTAACACCTTTTTGCTCATAACCACCCACCCACTTTGATCATAACCAAATCATATATCTCATAACTACTAGTCACATCTCATAACCACTAGCCACATAACCAATATCTTATACTCATAACCATTAATACATATAGCATAACCACATCCTTTGACACCACTTTGCTCATAACCATTACCCACATATCTCATAACCACTAACACATATAGCATAAACAAACACCCTTTGACATCACTTTGCTCATAACAATCACCTACATATATCATAGCCACTAACACATATAGCATAAACAAACACCCTTTGACATCACTTTGCTCATAACAATCACCTACATATATCATAGCCACTAACACATATAGCATAACCAAACACCCTTTGACACCACTTTGCTCATAATCATTACCCACATATCTCATAACCACTAACACATATAGCATAATCAAACACCCTTTGACACCACTTTGCTCATAACCATTATCCACATATCTCATAACCACTAACACATCTAGCATAACCAACACACCCTTTGACACCACTTTATATAACCATTACCCACATATCTCATACCAACATCATATATATCAATAACTACTAATCACATATCTCATAACCAAACACCCTTTGATTTATAACTATACCACTCTGTTCATAACCAAAATCACATATCTCATAATCACTAATCATATATCTCATTACCTTTACCCACAATATGTTATACACACCACATCTCATAACCAGCACTTTTGTTTCATACTCAATATCACATATATCAAACCACTAATCAGATATTCATAACCACTACCCCATATAGGGGTGTAAATTTGGCTCACGAGCTCGCGGCACACCCTACGTCCCTCGTGCCGGGTAGGCCCAACTAGGCTTAGTCTAAACCCAACTAAGATATGTGTTCTAGAGCCCGGCCTGACCCTGGTGTGTTATGGATGTGACCATCCCGTGACTTGCCCTGAAATTTTCTTCCCCATCTGGCTCGACCTGACCCAATGGCTTCTGCCGCCCCTTGTCAGTGCAATGGTCAAAATTTAAATCAAAACAATTTGAAAGAGTCATATAACCGTTAATTCCACTAACAATCATTTTTATTTATTTTATTTTTTTATATAGATAAATTAACTCCTCCCTCCCAAGTCCTATAAATATCACCCTCTCAAATTTTATTTCTCACAAACAAATCTGTCTCTCAAACTCTCATTCTCTCTAAACTCTCAACTCTCTCATTAATTTTTGAAGTGTCATCTCTAAGTGACAATTGCAATTGATCACCTATCTCTATTTTAGATTATTTTTAGTCATGGTATCTTCATTAAAGATAATAGAAATAATAATATACAAACGATATACTTTTTAAAATATCTAATACACTTATAGACATATTATAATTTAACTAAATTTAATAAAAAATATGCTGATAAAAATTATCTATGACGTGATTTTTTTTTGTTGTACTAGATAATTTTTCTCCTAATTTTTTCCCAACTTTTCTTCATTTTTTTCTCCCACTCAATTTATTTCCCTTGATTTGTCCTAGTTGTGTCTGAGCTCTCTTTATTCTTAATCAGACTTCTCTATTTCGCTGAAATCATTGAACGACCATCGTTGATAGTTCTCCTCACTGGATTCTTCTTCTCTATACTCTTGTGTCTCTGCAATAGATCCTTGACTCATCACTATTTTCTCTGTCTATTTCAACACTATTCATTCTAGTGATATTTCTTTATAGTAAATGCATTTATCGAAACTCTAGCTCTTTCACGTTAATATGTTATACATATATAAACCTTTGCCCATAGTTATGATTTTATCAATTTGTACATATGTTATAGAATTGTTGGGATATTTTTTTCAATTAAGATATTTACGAATAAATCCCATCCAACAGACAGTTGCACCAATTGGTCCCAACATTGCATCTGTTGTTCTGATTAATCCTATTAGTGGGGAAATATCTTCCCGTTTGATCCTATTTCTCTTATTTGGTAACATTTAGTGGTCAATTATACCCTTCCTTTTCTATTGGGATGTTTTTGGTGGGATTAGTTGTGCATATTTGGCAAGTCAAAAATTGTAGTAGAAGATGTTTCCTCCATTACGTTAGGGTTTTGTGATTGTTGTGATGGGGTGTGTGGGAAGTGCTTTGTGTGCCGGACTGACGGAGAATCGGAATTCCGCTGTCGACATTCCTGGAATTCTGAAGGTATGGTTTGTTTTTGCTGATTGTGTGTTAGGACAGTTGTGTTCTGTACATATGTTAGTTCAATTGTATGGTGTGCCACATCGAGGTCATTTTAACTTTAATGGCTAGTCTCCATTTGTCGGTGTTGGGCACATTCGTATTCAATGTTTTTATTGGGTTCATGTGTTTAAATCAGTGTGTGTGGTGCCACATTGGGGTCATTCTGTAACGCCCTCAAGATAATACATAAATCCCATCATTTTAGACATGCAATGGTATAAAGAAATCAACACCTTTCCATTCATCAGAGTTTCTTACAACAGTATTACATATTAACAACAAAAGCAAATGCCCTACAGGCTTACAGCTTCCAAGTTAACACTTGGTTACACAAAGAAGAGTTCTAACTCTATACAAAATAAGCCTTGGCTTGATATACATGTAATACAAACAAAATAATCAAAAAGAGTCTTCAACTCCCATATCCATCCAAGCTAAGTCCTTGGAGGTGGCATGCTACCTGTACCTGAAATAATGTCCCATATAAGGTGAGCCAACGCCCAGTAGAGATATGCTAAACACAGTATGGGCAGTAACTAAACATTAGCAATTGATAAATGTTTAATCACATAAATCAATTCATAACCTAGTTCCATTACATGACCAGTTTATCCATGTTTCATTTCATTTTCCATTTCTTACCAAATTCACAATTCACAACCTCAGACCCTGGCCAACAACTTAAATGAGACAGTAACTCATATTAAACGTTTCCCCTTTTTACATTAGATAAGCATATTAGCTATATCAGTACTTCGATAGATGAGCATATAAGCTATATCAACATTTCAACAGATAAGCATACAGCTGTATCCACACTTCAACAGATAAGCATCTGAAGCTATATCAACACTTCCATAGATAAGCATATGAGCTATATCAACACATTAACTGACAAGCATATGAGCCGTATCAGCGGAGTCATCCCCTATCTTCTCCCAAACAACATCTGGTTAGAGGGTCATCCCCTATCTTCCCCTAAACCGTGGAGTACATCCCCTATCTTCTCCCGCACACATAAGGTATATACACATAGGTCATATACACAATCAATCAATACATAACGTTAATGTATTCTGTCAACCGTCATACTCTATGCATCATCCAATTGATTAGTTTAGTTTGCCTAATCATCATGCATTGTCTACAACAATCACAACTACCCTCCACCTAGCCCAAAGTAATTATTTCTAAACAGATAATAAAAGCTCCAACAGATAAAATATCAATGTTTTCAAAGTGAGTGATTAATAAATCCAACTCCACCATTCTACCATATAATGAGCCATTTCATTATTTCCAACTCAATTCCATATAACCACAATTTTCCCAAATTAATTATCCAATTAATTTGTACAACAAATTAGGGTTTTCTACCCCATTTCCCAATATTGACCCAATGGTCTATATATCACCAACCAACAACAATATCATTATTTTGAAACCAAAATACACATTTTTAGAATCAAAATAACAAAACCCCTTTTCAACCTTTTCAACCCTAACTCCCAAAATCAACCATTTAACAAAATGCCCAAAATCTATGTCAAAACCCATAGTAGTGAGTAGGAATCATCCCTACCTCAAATTCGGAGCTCAAAGAGGAGTTGAAGAAACCAAATGCTCCAAACACCAAGATCCATGGATCAAAATGAAGCCCTCGACAATCAATACAACTTTTACAAAGGCCAAAGGAAAGGAAAGCACTAAACCTAGATCAAACCCTAGAGAGAAGGGAGTTTCTAGAGAGAGAGCTCTCAAAATCGGTTTTGGGAAAGTAAGAGAGAGAGAGAGGAAGAATGTAAAAAGTGATTTAAAATGCCCAGCTGCCAACTGATATACGACATCCCGCTTGAGCGGAGACACAAACGCTCGAGCGTCAAGAACAAAAAACTAGGTCCGCTCGAGCGCAAGAATGCCCGCTCGAGCGCAAGACACAGGAATAAAGTACATCGCTCGAGCGCGAAAACCAGTCGCTCGGGCGTAGATTTCCCCCTCCCAGAACTTACACAAAAATGTACCCCGCTCGAGAGCGCCAAACAAGACCCGTCGAGCACGACGCTGCGAGCAGGAAACCCGCTCGAGCGTAGAAAAACACACTGCAGAAGTTTTGCAGGACACGAAATACTGGGAGTGTGTAAACCCCGCTCGAGCGCCAAGAAGGCCTGCTCGAGCGGAGAACCAAAAACCAAACTCCGCTCGAGCGTAGAATAACCCGCTCGAGCGTAACACCAAAAACCCGGGCAACTATATTTGAGACTTAGGCTCAAACCAACTTGTAACACACCTGCCCAAAACAACCCAAAACCCAAACACAAAGAGTAAAGGATGTAAACAAGATAATTACAACTATCAACTTCATGGAACGCCGAGTCCGGAATACAACTGAACCGTAAAGGGACAACCGGGATTGCTATAACATCCCCCCTTAAAGAATTTCGTCCCCGAATTAAATACAAGTGTTTTTTTTTTTTCAAAAACAGGTTTTCTCCATTTCCAACAATATTACTACATAATATTAAACATTCCGACCCATTACGGTCAATCTCATCTCTTTTCAAGAGGCATTTCACATTACACATAACAACTACATTATCAACATGCATTCTTTGAAATTTACCAATTTCAACTCATTTTCCACAATTCCATAACACATGCAACATTAATATTATGCTTGCATTTCCCACAATACTTGACATACAATGTTAGCATAACTTCCATTTACCAAAACATTCACAATGTTTTACAACTTAAGACATATATAATGCTCTTAAAGTTCAATAACGTTACAAAATTTCTATACATGATACACATCAACAAAAGTCCGGATATTTTCTCACGGACCTCTAACTCACGTTCCCAAGTGGCTTCCTCCACTCCGTGATGTTTCCACAAAACCTTTACAAGGGAATGGTCTTGCCTTGCAAGACTGATCCCGTCTATCCAAGACCCGAACGGTCTCTCCTCATACGAGGCATCCTCATCTACCCCAAATCGGTCCAATCCAACACATGGGACGGATCGGGCTCATACTTCCGAAGCATACTAACATGAAACACGTCATGCACCCGGACAACTACGGTGGCAAAGCCAAACGATAAGCAATTCCCCAACCCTCTCAAGGATCTCAAAGGGACCAATAAACCGAGGGGATAACTTCCCACTCTTCCCGAACCTCATCAAACCTCGCCTAGGTGATATTTTCAAGAAAAACATGATCACCTACCTCAAAACGCCAAAGGCCTCCTCCTACGGTCGGCATAACTCTTTTGGCGACTCTGGGCTGTAGCAAGCCTCCTACGGATAAGCTCAATTTCTCCGTCGTCTCTCTAACAAACTCCAGGCCCAACAAAGGTGCATCACCCCCCTCGGCCCAACAAACTAGAGACCTACACAGTCGGCCATACACGGCCTCAACGGTGCCATACCGATATTAGACTGAAAGCTGTTTGTTGTAGGCAAACTCCACCAATGGCAAGTGCCTCTCCCACATCCCACTAAAGTCAAGGACACAACCTCGAAGCATATCCTCAAGCATATGAATAGTACGCTCGGACGCCCTCGGCTCTAAGTCTGAGGTAGTAAGTCGTACTAAAGGTCAACTTCGTGCCAAGGCACTCTGCAAACTCTGCCACAACCTAGCAGTAAAACGAGGATCTCTATCTGAGATGATCGTCACTGGGACCCCGTGCAATCTCACTATGTCCCGAATATACAAATCGGCAAGATGATCTACCGAATCTCTCACGCGCATAGGGATAAAGTGCGCCGACTTAGTCAACCGGTCTACAACCACCAAATAGATCACTACCCGCTGAGTCCTCGGAAGACCTACAATGAAGTCCATAGTGACACTGCTCCCACTTCCACTCGCAATAGGCAAAGGGTTGCAACAAACCCGCTAGCCTCTGATGCTCGGCCTTCACTTGCTGACAAGTAAGGCACTTGGACACAAGAAAACTGCCAACATCTCTCTTCATCCCTTGCCACCAGAACTTGCGACCCAAATCCGATATATCTTAGTGCCTCTCGGATGCACCGCAAGGCGTGAATGATGAAACTCTCGGAGTACTTCTCTCGGCAAGACTCCGGCACAAACAAACGGTCTCGGTATCTCACACTCAGGTCGGGATACACTGTCAACCCTTCTCAACTTCCCACTGGAGATCTTTCTCGGAGGGATTCTACCTCAAGGTCACCTCTCTGTGCCTCTAACACTCGAGTCACAAGGGTAGGCTGTGTGCAACAACAGAAACAAGGCCGCAGCCTCAACAGATTCGCCCAGGAGCAAATCAAACTCGCCAAGTGCCCCTAACGTCTCTCACTCCGGATGGCTATTATAGCGACCCGGTCTTTCCCCATTTGGTTGTTGTATCCGGACTTAGGTTCCGTGGATCCCGTTACTATATATTTGCTGTTGTCGTCCTTTAATTCTTATTTTTGAGTTATAGGATGTGTTGGGCAGGTTTGTTACAGGTTGGTTGAACTTAGAACCAAGGGTAGTTGCCCAGATTTTTGCCTTCACGCTCGAGCGGAGCTTTTGACGCTCGAGCGGGCCCTTTGTTGTTGCTTCTCCGCTCGAGCGGGAGTTTTGACTCGAGCGTGATTTTCCACCTTCCAGTATTTTCCCTGCAGTGTTGGACGCTCGAGCGGAGCGTTTTGACGCTCGAGCGTGAGTTGTGTGTGACGCTCGAGCGGGAGTTTTAACGCTCGAGCGGGGACCTAGTTCAGCAAAAGTTCTGGGAGTGTGTATCCGCCGCTCGAGCAGGATTTTGATGACGCTCGAGCGGGAGTCTGTGAGTGACGCTCGAGAGGGGGTTTCCACGCTCGAGCGGGGCGACTCTTATATAAAGTCGAAGATCCGACTTTTTGGATCACTTTTCATTTTCTTTTGATTTTAAAACCCTAGAACCGTCTTCTCTCTCTCCCTACACACCTTCTCCCTTAGGTTTCATCTATTTTTAGGGTGTTTCTACCCTAGGCTCTTTATTAAAAAGATAGAGGGGTTGAGGGCTTCGTTTTAATCTGAACGTTTGACGGTTTGGAGCACTTTGCATTTTGATCATCTTCTCCATTCGTGTTCTTCACTTCGAGGTAGGGATTTCCTACTCCATATTATAGGTGTTGTTCTAAGTTTTGGTATTTTGATATGTTGGGGTTGTTTGG
This sequence comes from Camellia japonica, assembly GCA_030407325.1. NCBI lineage: Eukaryota > Viridiplantae > Streptophyta > Magnoliopsida > Ericales > Theaceae > Camellia > Camellia japonica. The sequence continues at coordinate 76,830,640 of JAPPVO010000010.1, read as the reverse complement.
TAATTTTGGGAAAAACCCTAGTTGTTGTAATAAATTAATTTGTATAATTAATTTAAGGAAAATTGGGGAATTTAGTTGAATTCATGGAATTGGGAAATTATAAGCTTAAATGGTGTAGTTGATAGTTTAATAACACACCCATGAAATTGTTGAGTTTATATTTGTTGTAACATTTATTTCCTGTTTAGAGATAATTGTTTTGGGCTATCGGTGGAGGATAGTCGTGATTGTTGTAGACATTGCATGTGGATTAGGGAAAACTGAAACTAATCACATTGGTTAAGTCATTGATTTTGACTGTTGAATTAATACAGAAAATACGTGTATTGATTGAGTATTGTATATGGCAAGTGTTTAATACATTGTATATGCATATTGTTGGGAGGAGATAGGGGATGATGACTCCTAAACCGGTTTGGGAGGAGATAGGGGATGGACTCCATTAGCACCACTAATATGTGTGCTTATTGATTTATGGAAGTGTTTTTACATGTTATTGATACATCACTAAAATGTGTATCAATTGGGAAGTATGGAAGTGAATTTTGGTTGAGGTTGATACAACACCAACATGTGTATCCATTATGATATAAGAAATGTTTAACATGATTTGATATCCCCATTGAATTGGAAATATTGTTAATGTGAGATGTAGTCTCACTGTTATAGTTTGGCCAGGTTCTGAGCCATATTGATAATAATGGAAAGTGAAACGTGTCATAGACATTAGTGTCATGAGACTGTATAATGATGTAATTGATTATCTTGGTTAACCATCTTGAATGCTATTGCTTTATTCAATGCTTATATTTGGTTTAGTATATTTCTACTGGGCTGTGGCTCACCCTATACGGGAACATCATTTTCAGGTCCAGGTGATGTGCTACCTCCAAGGAATTAGCTTGGAAGGATTTAGAGTTGAAGACTCTGTTTAGATTAGTTGTTATTTCAGTTTATTTGATATTACATGTAAACTCAAGCCAAGGGCTGAATTTGTAGTTGAGTTAGTACTCACATTTTTGTGCCCAAGTGTTAAGCTTGGAAAGATGTAAGCCCATAGGGCATTTATTTTGATGTTACATGTGATATCCTTCAATAATGATACTCTGATGAATGAGATAATGATTGGTTTTCTTTTATCAATGCATGCTACTGTTATATATTATGGGTTTATTTTGAGGGCGTTACAACTTGGTATCAGAGCGTACCGGGTTCGAATACTTTGGGTACGTGGGAAGTGATTAGTATCACAATGGGTTCGTCTCGCTTGATAGAGACTTAGTACTGTTATATGCTTATATGATAACATGTTTATGTGACTATGTGGGTATGGAATGTAGTTTCTAGGATGTTGATTGGACCCTTGAGTTTCTGAAAGTCTTGTTGGAAAGGCACTTGATCAATGTTGTTTCCAACCGGAACTTTAGTGACGCCTCGGGACTATCATTATCCAGGAATGAAATTCGTAGGTGCTTATGTGATTATGTGCTTACGTGGAGTGAATTATTGTTGTCCAATGCATTAGGACGCAAGTGTTATAGTTTTGGCACACTTATTAATGTGCTAACGTCTTTGTTACCTTTATTAGGATGTCAGGACGAGGACGACGTGGTAGGCGTGGTAGGCGTGGTGGGCAGGAGATGCCTATACCGGATGAGATTCCGGCAGTACAGGAGGGAGTTGGCCAGGCCAATGTGGCCGAGCCGGTAGGCCAGCAGGCTATGGGCGCTTTGGCCCGAGAGATAGCAGGGGCATTCAGGGAGTCAGTAGGCATTCTCAGAGCTGAGAATCAGGCTCAGTTCATGTTGCGGATGCAGGGCCTTCTTTTCTGAAGAGGGAGTTCTTCCGGTCTAACCCGGACGAATTTTTAGGTGATCCTAAAGAGCCACTTAAGGCAGATGAATGGCTCGAACAGACAACGAAGACGTTTGAGATGCTAGGCATCGAAGACGAGGTACTGAAGGTGACCTTGGCATCTTTCCAGCTTAAGGGGGATGCGGGTCAGTGGTGGAAGTTCACTAAGAGTCGTATAGGAGGGACTTGGAAGGCTTTTGTTGACGCTTTCCAGGAGAAGTTCCTGTCTCCAGCTGTTAAGGAGAGGTTGAGAGATCAGTTCTGCCAGCTTAAGCAGAACAGTTCTTCAGTGGCCGAGTTTGAGGCCGCATTTACTAGCTTGTCCAGGTTTGCACCTGAGTTGGTGGCGTCTGAGGAACGCCGTTGTTGAGTTCGAGAAGAAGTTGAGGCGCGGCCTCAAGTTGAGAGTTGAGGGTCTATGATTCGGATTATGGGCGTCTGGTTGATGCTGCAGCCCATATGGAGATCATGATGCAGGAGGAGGAGGAAGGGCAGAAAGGCTCCAAGAGGAGTCAGGATGGACAGAGTGATGGTAGGAGACAGAAGGGTTTTAACCCTCAGCAGTCTCAGGGTAGCTTTTCTAGATCGACTTTTCCTGTGCCGAGTGCTAGTTCTGGGAAAGGCAGCCAGGGAGACATTACCTGTTTCAAGTGTGGTCAGCTGGGCCACAAGTCTCCAGCTTGCCCGCAGAAGGGAGGAGGACAGAGAGCAGCGTCATCTTCGGCTCGATCTCAGAGCCAGAGTCAGGGTAGAGGCCAGCCGCTCTCTTGTTTTCAGTGTGGTCAGGCAGGGCACATGAAGAGGTTTTGCCCGCAGTTGAGTGGCACATCTGGTGCATCTGGTTTGAGGCAGACTCAGAGTCATCAGCCAGCTCAGTCAGTTCAGGCCTCGAGGGCCAATCAGGGGGCTTCATCGTCCCAGTCTGTGCAGCAGTCTTATGCTCCTAGGGGTGAGCAGGTTGATCAGAGACCGTCTGGGCGCGTGTATGCTGTTACCGCGCAGGATCTTGTACCGGCTCCATGTTGTGAGAGGTACCTTCTTGTTTTGCAATTCGGTTGCTAGTGTTTGATTGATACGGGTGCATCTCATTCCTTTGTGTCTGCTGCATTTGCATCTGTTTTGGAGTTGGAGTTAGCACAGTTAGCAATCTCTATTTGTGTAGTGTCACCCTTGGGGGTGAATTGATCTTGAAACAAGGTGTTAGGGGTTGTGATATAGAGGTCGCCGATCATAGGCTTCATAGGCTTTCGTTTCCTTTTGTAGTTATGCCCATGAAGGGCTTTGATGTTATTTTGGGTATGGACTAGTTATCGTCATACCGGGCAGTTATTGATTGCTACCGCCAGAGGGTCACTTGTTGTACCGTGAGCGGGGAATGTTTCCATTTCTTGGGGGACCGGGTTGGTAGTGTTTTGCCACCGGGGTATGATCCGCGAGGGCGGAGTGAGCTTAGTGGTCTACTTGCTAGCTTTGAGAGTGGTGAGTGTGATGAGACCCAGAATGTGTTGCCAAGAGTGGTTTGTGAGTACTCGGACGTCTTTCCCGAGGACCTTGTTAGTTTGCCACCTCATCGAGAGACTGAGTTCTCTATTGATCTAGTGCCCGGCACGGCGCCGATTTCTATAGCACCTTATCGTTTTGCCCCAGTCGAGTTAGTTGAGTTGAAGATTCAACTCCAGGAGTTGCTAGATAAGGGCTATATTCGTCCTAGTGTTTCGCCGTGGGGAGCACCGGCCCTCTTTGCTAAGAAGAAAGGTGGTGCTTTGAGACTGTGTATCGATTACCGGAAGTTGAATCGGGCTACGGTCAAGAATAAGTACCCTATGCCGTATAGATGATCTGTTCGATCAGTTGAAGGGTTCCGTTGTTTCTCTAAGATAGATTTGAGATCGGTTACCACCAGTTGAGAGTCAGGGAGGAGGATATTCCGAAGACGCATTCCGTACGGTATGGCCACTATGAGTTTCTGTGATGCCATTTGGGCTCACCAATGCACCGCAGTCTTTATGGACTTGATGAACCGGATATTCCGGGAATTCTTGGATCGTTTTGTAGTCGTCTTTGTGGATGACATTCTTATCTATTCACCTTCGAGGAGGAGCACGAGGAACACTTGAGAGTGGTGCTTGAGTTACTTAGAGCATAAGCTTTATGCCAAGTTTGGGAAGTGTGAGTTCTGGCTAGAGGAAGTGAAGTTCTTAGGTCATGTGGTTTCCGGGGAAGGGGTGTCTGTTGACACATCCAAAATTGAGGCAGTGCAAGATTGGGCACAGCCTAAGAGTGTGTTTGAGATTCGCAGTTTTCTGGGATTAGCTGGGTACTACCGACGGTTCGTGAAGGATTTCTCCAGGTTAGCTTCGCGGTTGACTAGATTGACTCGGAAGGGAGTCAAATTTGTATGGAGTGAGACTTGTGAAAAGTCGTTTCAGGAGTTGAAAGTTAGATTGACCACCGCTCCGTTTTGATTATTCCGGAGAGAGGGTTGGGTTATGCAGTCTATTGTGATGCTCACGAGAGGGTTTGGGTTGTGTGTTGATGCAAGAGGGGAAAGTGGTAGCCTATGGCTCACGTCAGTTGAAAATACACGAGAAGAATTACCCTACCCATGACCTAGAGTTAGCAGCTGTGATCTTTACCTTGAAGATTTGGAGGCATTACCTTTATGGTGAGAGATTCGAGGTATTCTCAGATCATAAGAGTCTGAAATATCTATTTACACAGAAAGACTTAAACTTGAGGCAGAGGAGGTGGATGGAGTTTATTGAGGATTATGACTTCGAGTTGCATTATCATCCGGGGAAGGACAATGTGGTGGCCGATGCCCTTAGCAGGAAATCTGTTGGCGACATAGCTAGTATAGCCATCCGGGAGTGGGAGATGTTGGGTGCACTTGGGGAGTTTGATTTGCTTCTGGGCGAATCCGTTGAGGCTGCGGCCTTGTTTTCTGTTGTTGCACAGCCTACACTTGTGACTCGAGTGTTAGAGGCACAGAGAGGTGACCTTGAGGTAATCTCTCGAGAGAAGATCTTCAATGGGAAGGTTGAGAAGGGTTTGACGGTGTATCCCGACCTGAGTGTGAGATACCGAGACCGTCTGTTTGTGCCGGAGTCTTGCCGAGAGGAGTACTCCGAGAGTTTCATCATTCACGCCTTGCGGTGCATCCGGGAGGCACTAAGATGTATCGGGATTGGTCGCCAGTTTTGGTGGCGGGGTATGAAGAGAGATGTGGCAGCTTTCGTGTCTAAGTGCCTTACTTGTTAGCAAGTGAAGGTCGAGCATCAGAGGCCAGCGGGTTTGTTACAACCCTTGCCTATTGCCGAGTGGAAGTGGGAGCATGTCACTATGGACTTCGTTGTAGGTCTTCCGAGAACTCAGCGGGGTAGTGATGCTATTTGGGTGGTTGTAGACCGGTTGACTAAGTCGGCGCACTTCATTCCTATGCGCGTGAGAGATTCGGTAGATCATCTTGCCGACTTGTATATTCGGGACATAGTGAGGTTGCACGGGGTTCCAGTGACGATTGTCTCGGATAGAGACCCTCTTTTACTGCTAGGTTGTGGCAGAGTTTGCAGAGTGCCTTAGGCACTAAGTTGACCTTTAGCACGGCTTATCATCCTCAGACTGACGGGCAGTCCGAGCGTACTATTCAGATCCTTGAGGATATGCTTTGGGTTGTGTTCTTGTTTCAGTGGGTCGTGGGAGAGGCACTTGCCTTTAGTGGAGTTTGCCTACAACAACAGTTTCCAGTCTAGTATCGGTATGGCACCATTTGAGGCCTTGTATGGCCGACCGTGTAGGTCTCCAGTTTGTTGGGCCGAGGTAGGTGATGCACCTTTGTTGGGCCCGGAGTTGGTGAGGGAAACGACGGAGAAAGTTGAGCTTATCCGTAGGAGGCTTGTTACAGCCCAGAGTCGTCAGAAATCATATGCCGACCGTAGGAGGAGACCTTTGGCATTTGAGATGGGCGATCATGTCTTTCTAAAGATATCACCTAGGCGAGGATTGATGAGATTTGGGAAGAGTGGGAAGTTGTCCCCTCGGTTTATTGGCCCTTTTAAGATCCTTGAGAGGATTGGTGAGGCTGCCTATCGTTTAGTTTTGCCACTGCAGTTATCGGGAGTTCATGACGTGTTTCATGTGAGTATGCTTCGGAAGTATGAGCCGGATCCATCGCATGTATTGGATTGGACCGACTTAGAGGTAGATGATGATGTCTCGTATGAGGAGAGACCGGTTCGGGTCTCTTGGATAGGCGGGATCAAGTCTTGCGAGGCAAGACCATTCCCTTGGTAAAAGTTTGTGGAAACATCACGGAGTGGAGGAAGCCACTTGGGAACGTGAATTGGAAGTCCGTGAGAAATATCCGGACATGTTTGTTGATGTGTAATCATGTATTGAGACTTTATAATATTATCGAACTTTAAGAACATTATGTGTGTCTTAAGTTGTAAAACATTGATTAATGTTTTGGTTTAATGGAAGTTTAATGGAACATTGCATATGTTGAATATATTGTATAATTGGAAATGTATTATGAACATTGAATATGATACGAAATGGCGAATCTTATAGATTGATAATTGTTGAATTGGAAAGAAATGCATGCTGATTATGCAAGTTGAAATATATGTTGTTTTTACATATTGTGAGATGCCTCTTGGTAAGAGATGGAATGACCGGTATTGGGTTAGATTTGTTTAATATTGAAATGTCATATTGTTGGAAATTGAGGAAAACTGTTTTTTGAAAACTTATGCTTAATTTCGGGGACGAAATTCTTTAAGGGGGGGAGGTTATAGCGACCCCGGTCTTTCCCCATTTGGTTGTTATATCCGGACTTAGGTTCCGTGGATCCCGTTTACTATATATTTGCTGTTGTCGTCCTTTAATTCCTTATTTTTGAGTTATAGGATGTGTTGGGCAGGTTTGTTACAGGTTGGCTGAACTTAGAAACCAAGGGTAGTTGCCCAGATTTTTGCCTTCACGCTCGAGCGGAGCTTTTGAAGCTCGAGCGGGCCCTTTGTTGTTGCTTCTCCGCTCGAGTGGGAGTTTTGGCGCTCGAGCGTGAATTTCCATCTTCCAGTATTTTCCCCTGCAGTGTTGGACGCTCGAGCGAGAGTTTTGACGCTCGAGCGTGAGTTGTGTGTGACGCTCGAGCGGGGAGTTTTACGCTTGAGCGGGGACCTGGTTCAGCAATAAGTTCTGGGAGTGTGTATCCGCCGCTCAAGCGGGATTTTTGACGCTCGAGCGGGAGTCTGTGAGTGACGCTCGAGCGGGGGTTTCCACGCTCGAGCGGGGCGACTCTTTTATAAAGTCGAAGATCCGACTTTTTGGATCACTTTTCATCTTCTTTTGAGTTTAAAACCCTAGAACCGTCTTCTCTCTCTCCCTACACACTTTCTCCCTTAGGTTTCATCTATTTTTAGGGTGTTTCTACCCTAGGCTCTTTATTAAAAAGATAGAGGGGGTTGAGGGCTTCGTTTTAATCTGAACGTTTGACGGTTTGGAGCACTTTGCATTTGATCATCTTCTCCATTCGTGTTCTTCACTTCGAGGTAGGGATTTCTCTACTCCATATTATAGGTGTTGTTCTAAGTTTTGGTATTTTGATATGTTGGGGTTGTTTGGTAATTTTGGGGAAAAACCCTAGTTGTTGTAATAAATTAATTTGTATAATTAATTTAAGGAAAATTGGGGAATTTAGTTGAATTCATGGAATTGGGAAATTATAAGCTTAAATGGTGTAGTTGGATAGTTTAATAACACACCCATGAATTGTTGAGTTTATATTTGTTATAACATTTATTTCCTGTTTAGAGATAATTGTTTTGGGCTATCGGTGGAGGATAGTCGTGATTGTTGTAGACATTGCATGTGGATTAGGGAAAACTGAAACTAATCACATTGGTTAAGTCATCGATTTTGACTGTTGAATTAATACAAAAATACGTATTGATTGAGTGTTGTATATGGCAAATGTTTAATACATTGTATATGCATATTGTTGGGAGGAGATAGGGGATGTACTCCACGGTTTGGGAGGAGATAGGGGATGGACTCCTAAGCCGGATATTGTTTGGGAGGAGATAGGGGATGGACTCCATTAGCACCACTAATATGTGTGCTTATTGATTTATGAAAGTGTTTTTACATGTTATTGATACATCATTAAAATGTGTATCAATTGGGAAGTATGGAAGTGAATTTTGGTTGAGGTTGATACAACACTAACATGTGTATCCATTATGATATAAGAAATGTTTAACATGATTTGATATCCCCATTGAATTGGAAATATTGTTAATGTGAGATGTAGTCTCACTGTTATAGTTTGGCCAGGTTCTGAGCCATATTGATAATAATGGAAAATGAAACGTGTCATACACATTAGTGTCATGAGACTGTATAATGATGGAATTGATTATCTTGGTTAACCATCTATTGAATGCTATTCCTTTATTCAATGCTTATATTTGGTTTAGTATATTTCTACTGGGCTGTGGCTCACCCTATACGAGAACATCATTTTCAAGTCCAGGTGATGTGCTACCTCCAAGGAATTAGCTTGGAAGGATTTAGAGTTGAAGACTCTGTTTAGATTAGTTGTTATTTCGGTTTATTTGATATTACATGTAAACTCAAGCCAAGGGCTGAAATTGTAGTTGAGTTAGTACTCACATTTTTGTGCCCAAGTGTTAAGCTTGGAAAGATGTAAGCCCATAGGGCATTTATTTTGATGTTACATGTGATATCCTTCAATAATGATACTCTGATGAATGAGATAATGATTGGTTTTCTTTTATCAATGCATGCTACTGTTATATATTATGGGTTTATTTTGAGGGCGTTACAGCTATACAAGCTACATCACCTATGGATTTTCTGCTAAGGGCATCGGCCACAACATTGGCCTTTCCCGGGTGATAGTGCAACTCAAATCATAATCCTCAATGAACTCCATCCACCTTCTCTGCCTCAAATTCAAGTCTCTCTGTGTAAACAGATACTTCACTCTTATGGTCCGAGAACACCTCGAACCTCTCACCATAAAGGTAGTGCCTCCAATTTTCAAGGCAAAGATCATCGCTGCTAACTCAGATCATGTGTAGGGTAATTTTCTCATGTATTTTCAACTGACGTGAGCCATAAGCTACCACTTTCCCCTCTTGCATCAACACAAACCCAAACCCTCTCGTGAGGCATCACAATAAACCGCATAACCCAACCCTCTCTCCGGGATAATCAAAACCAGCGGTGGTCAATCTAACTTTCAGCTCTTGGAACGACTTTTCGCAAGTCTCACTCCACACAAATTTGACTCCCTTCCGAGTCAACCTAGTCAACGGCGAAGCTAGCCTGGAGAAATCCTTCACAAACCGGCGGTAATACCCAGCTAATCCCAGAAAACTGCGGATCTCAAAAACGCTCTTAGGCTGTGCCCAGTCTTGCACTGCCTCAGTCTTGGATGTATCAACAGACACCCCTTCCCCGGATACTACATGGCCTAAGAATTTGACTTCCCCTAGCCAGAACTCACACTTCCCAAACTTGGCATACAGCTTATGTGCTCTAAGTAACTCAAGCACCACTCTCAAGTGTTCCTCGTGCTCCTCCTCAGAAGGCGAATAGATAAGAATGTCGTCCACGAAAACGACTACAAAACGATCTAAGAATTCCCGGAAGATTCGGTTCATCAAGTCCATAAAGACTGCCGGTGCATTGGTGAGCCCAAACGGCATCACCAGAAACTCATAATGGCCATACCGCGTACGGAATGCCGTCTTCGGAATATCCTCCTCCCTGACCCTCAACTGGTGGTAACCCGATCTCAAGTCTATCTTAGAGAAACAACGGGAACCCTTCAACTGGTCAAACAAGTCATCTATACCGGGCATGGGGTACTTATTCTTAACCGTAGCCCGATTCAACTTCCTGTAGTCGATACAAAGTCTCAAGGCACCATCTTTCTTTTTAGCAAAGAGGGCCGGTGCTCCCCACGGTGAAACACTAGGGCGAACAAATCCTTAACTCACTCAGCTCGGCTGGGGCAAAACGATAAGGTGCCATAGAAATCGGCGCCGTGCCGGGCACTAATCAATAGAGAACTCTATCTCTCGGTGAGGTGGCAAACTAACGAGATCCTCGGGAAAAACATCCGAATACTCACAAACCACCCTCGGCAATACAACCTGGGTCTCATCACACTCACCACTCATGAAGCTAGCAAGAAGACCACTAAGCTCACTCCGCCCTCGCGGATCATACACCGGTGGCAACACACTACCAACCCGATCCCCCAAGAAATGGAAACACTCCCCGCTCAAGGTACATACAGTGACCCTCTGGCGGTAGCAATCAATAACTACCCGGTATGACGATAGCCAGTCCATACCCAAAATAACATCAAAACCCTTCATGGGCATAACAACAAGGGAAAAGGAAGCCTATGGTCGGCGACCTCTATATCACAACCTCTACATCAGTGTTTCAAAATCAACTCACCCCCAATAGGCGATACAACACATATAGGAGATACTAATAGTGCCAACTCCAACTCCAACACAGATGCAAATGCAGCAGACACAAAAGAATGAGATGCACCCGTATCAATCAATACACTAGCAAGCGAGTTGCAAAACAGAAAGGTACCTCTCACAACTGAAGGAACCGGTACCAGGTCCTGCGCGGTAACAGCATACACACGCCCTGTAGGCCCCTGATCCACCTGCTCGCCTCTAGGAGCAAAAGACTGCTGCACAGACTGGGATGACGAAGCTCCCGGATTGGCCCTCGAGGCCTGCACAGACTGAGCTGGCTGATAACTCTGCGTCTGCCTAGAACCAGACGCCCCCGAAGTGGCACTCAACTGTGGGCAAAACCTCTTCAGGTGCCCAGGCTGACCACACTGATAACAAGACAAAGGCTGGCCCCTGCCCTGACTCTGGCCCTGAGGTCTAGCTGAAGAAGAAGCAGCTCGCTGACCCCCTCCCTTCTGCGGGCAAACCGAAGACTTGTGACCCAGCTGGCCACATGTGAAACAAGTCAAACCTCCCTGATTACCTCTCCCGGAGCCTGCACTCGGCACTGGGAAGGTCGATCTAGCCAAACCACCCTGATACTGCTGAGGGTTAGAACCCCTCTGCCTCCTGCCATCACCCTGGCCATCTTGGCTCCTCTTGGAACCTCTCTGCCCTCCTCCTCCTCCTGCATCATAATCTCCATATGAGCTGCAGCCTCCACCAAACGTCTATACTCTCGGATAAAAGACCCTCCAACCTCAACTTGAGCCCACGCCTCAACTTCCGCTCAAACTCAAAGCAACGGCGTTCCTCGGACGCCACAAGTTCAGGTGCAAACCTGGACAAACTGGTAAATGTAGCCTCAAACTCGGCTACTGACAAACCCTGCTGTTTAAGCTGGCAAAACTGTTCCCTCAGCTTCTCCCTAGCCTGAAGATAAGAACTTCTCCTGGAAAGCACTCACAAAAGCCTCCCACGCACCACCAACACGGCCCTTCTCGTACTTCCACCATTGACCCGCATCTCCCTTAAGCTGGAAGGATGCCAAGGTCACCTTCAATGCTCCGTCCTCGATGCCAAGCATCTCGAACGTCTTACTCATCTGTTCCAACCACTCATCAGCCTTAAGTGGCTCATTCGGATCCCCAATAAACTCGTCCGGGTTAGACCGGAAGAATTCCCTCTTCAAGAAAGAAGGCCCTGCCTCAGCAACCTGATTCTCAGCTCTGAGAATACCCAAAGCTCCTGCTATCTCTCGGGCCAAGGCACTCATAGCCTGCTGACCCACTGGCTCGGCCACATTGGCCTGACCAACTCCCTCCTGTACTGCCGGAACGTCATCCGGTAAAGGCTTCCTCCTCCTCAGGCCTACCACGCCTACCACCTCGTCCTCGTCCTGACATCCTATTAAAGGTAACGAAGACGTTAGCACATTCATAAATGTGCCGAAACTAAACACTCGCGTCCTAATGCATGGACAACTGTAATTCACTCCACGTAAGCACATAAACACATAAGCACTTACGAATTTCATTCCCGGATAATGATAGTCCCGAGGCGTTACTAGAGTTCCGGTTAGAAACAGCATTGATCAAGTGCTTTTCCAACAAGACTCACAGAAACCCAAGGATCCAATCAATATCCTAGAAATCAAATCCCATACCCAAGTAGTCACATAAGCATGTTATCACATAAGCATATAACATTACATCTAAGTCTCTAACAAGCGAGACAAACCCATTGTGATACTAATCACTTCCCACGTACCCAAAGTATTCGAACCCGGTAAGCTCTGATACCAAGTTGTAACGCCCTCAAAGTAATACATAAATCCCATCATTTTAGACATGCAATGGTATAAAGAAATCAACACCTTTCCATTCATCAGAGTAGTTCTTACAACAGTATTACATGTTAACAACAAAAGCAAATGCCCTACAGGCTTACAGCTTTCCAAGTTAACACTTGGTTACACAAAAGAAGAGTACTAACTCTATACAAAATAAGCCCTTGGCTTGATATACATGTAATACAAACAAAATAATCAAAAAGAGTCTTCAACTCCCATATCCATCCAAGCTAAGTCCTTGGAGGTGGCATGCTACCTGTACCTGAAAATAATGTCCCATATAGGGTGAGCCAACGCCCAGTAGAGATATGCTAAACACAGTATGAGCAGTAACTAAGACATTAGCAATTGATAAATGTTTAATCATAAATCAATTCATAACCCAGTTCCATTACATGACCACTATATCCATGTTTCATTTCATTTTCCATTTCTTACCAAATTCACAATTCACAACAACGGCTCAGAACCTGGCCAACAACTTATATGAGACAGTAACTCATATTAAACGTTTCCCCTTTTTACATTAGATAAGCATATTAGCTATATCAGTACTTCGATAGATGAGCATATAAGCTATATCAACATTTCAACAGATAAGCATACAAGCTGTATCCACACTTCAACAGATAAGCATATGAGCTATATCAACACTTCCATAGATAAGCATATGAGCTATATCAACACATTAACTGACAAGCATATGAGCTGTATCAGCGGAGTCCATCCCCTATCTTCTCCCAAACAACATCCGGTTTAGAGGTCCATCCCCTATCTTCCCCTAAACCGTGGAGTACATCCCCTATCTCCTCCCACACATAAGTATATACACATAGGTCATATAACAATCAATACATAACGTTAATGTATTCTATCAACCGTCATACTCTATGACACATCCAATTGATTAGTTTTAGTTTGCCTAATCATCATGCATTGTCTACAACAATCACAACTACTCTCCACCGGTAGCCAAAGCAATTATTTCTAAACAGATAATAAAGCTCCAACAGATAAAATATCAATGTTTTAAAAGTGAGTGATTAATAATCAACTCCACATTCTACCATATAATGAGCCAATTTCATTATTTCAACTCAATTCCATATAACACAATTTTTTCAAATTAATTATACCATTAATTTGTACAAAAATTAGGGTTTTCTACCCATTTCCCAATATTGACCAATGGTCTATATATCAACAACAAAACATATCATTATTTTGAACCCAAAATACACATTTTTAGAATCAAATAACAAAACCCTTTTCAACCTTTTCAAACCTAACTCCAAAATCAACCATTTAACAAAATGCCAAAATCTATGTCAAAACCCATAGTAGTGAGTAGGATCTACTCAATTCGGAGCTCAAATAAAGGAGTTGAAGAAAACCAAAATGCTCCAACACCAAGATCCACAGATCAAAATGAAGCCTCGACGATCAATACAATTTTTACAAAGGCCAAGGAAAGGAAGCACTCTAACTAGATCAAACCCTAGAGAGAAGGGAGTTTCTAGAGAGAGAGGCTCTCAAAATCGGTTTTGGGAAAGTAAGAGAGAGGGAGAGAATGTAAAAAGTGTTTCAAAATGCCAGCTGCCATGATATATACGACATTCCGCTCGAGCGGAGAACACACGCTCGAGCGTCAAGAACAAAAAACTGGTCCGCGAGCGCAAGAATGCCCGTGAGCGCCAAGACCAGGAATAAGTACTCCGCTCGAGGCGAAAACCAGTCCGCTCGAGCGTAGATTTCCCTCCCAGAACTTACACAAAAATGTACCACCCGTCGAGCGCCACAAGACGCTCGAGCGCGACCCGCTTGAGCGTAGAAAACACACCTGCAGAGGTTTTTGCAGGGACACGAAATACTGGGAGTGTGTAAACCCGCTCGAGCGCAAGAAGGCCCGCTCGAGCGGACAACCAAAAACAAACTCCGCTCGAGCGTAGAATAACCGCTCGAGCGTAACACCAAAACCGGGCAACTAGATTTGAGACTTAGGCTCAACAACCTGTAACACACCTGCCAAAACCAAACACAAAGAGTAAAGGATGTAAACAAGATAATTACAACTATCAACTTCAACGAAACCGAGTCCGGAATACAACTGAACAGTAAAGGGACAACCGGGATCGCTATACATTCATTTTAAATGGGTTGTTTCAGTTCAATGCAAAAAGCACAATAAGCCTTAGTGTACTTACCAATGTTGTGGCACCTAGCAAACACTCTTAGCATGCCACGTAGCGAGCCATACTCCAAACCTCTAACACACAGGGGTTGTGGCACATGACCAACACCCATTCCAAAAACATAATACAACACCAAATAACACGGACACATACGTAATCAACTTAATGTTATGAGTTCAAAAAGGAATAAGCAGTGGTATTTGTGTCATTCAACAACAGAAAGGACCAAATAGATCATAAGAAAAATTATAGGACCAAATGGAGCACAATTTCAACATTTAGGATTTATTGGTAAGTTTCCCTTAATTTTTTTTTTCAATTAATTTTTTTAATTAATCTTTTTTTTCAATTAATTTTTTTCAAATATTTTTTTTCCCAATTAAATTTTTTTTCAATTATTTTTTTTCAAATAAATTTTTTTCAATTAAATTTTTTTGAAATAAATTTTTTTTCAATTAATTTTTTTCAAATAATATTTTTTTAAATATTTTTTTTCCCAATTAAATTTTTTTCAAATTTTTTTAATTAATTTTTTTTGAAATAATTTTTTTCAATTAAATTTTTTTCAATTATTTTTTTTAATTAATTTTTTTTCAATTATAATGTGTGCGATCCCATTGTTATAAATAATAAAAATAAATATAAATATTTAGGCCCGAACAAACATATTTTTTAGTTTATGTTTTTAAAATTTTTTAAACATTTGTTCAACCAAACGCGTTTGTAATTTATACTTTTCTAAAAATAAACAAAAACCAGTTTATAAATTTTTGTAAACATAACCAAAAGGTAAAAGTTACCAAACGCTACCTAAAATTTTGTCTATTATGTTTACGCCAATTTATGGTGTGATTATACATTTTGTAGTTGATGAGTAAAATACTTTTTTTTTATTAATTTTACTTAATAAAAATAGATGAGGATTTATATTAAAAACAAATATAAATAAAATTTGAGTGTAAATTGATAAAATTATAAATTAATAATTTATTTTATTATAAGACTCTAAATGTTTTAATTTTTTTATTATGATTATTACATAATTTCCCCCAAATAATTTCCTCCAAAAATTTGGAACAAACATCAATTTTGTGAAAATCAAAATTCCCTCCTTCCATGACAAATCCCTCAGACTCCCAAACGTCTTCAAAAATTTTCACAAAATTCCCTCCTTCTATGACAAATCCCTCAAGACTCCCAAACGACTTAAAAAATTTCTCTCTCTCTCTCTCTCTCTCGGTCGTTGCCACTACCCTTGCCACCGCTGAGACCTGTTTTGCTTTCGCCGCCGCATCCTCCACCACAGAGAAAAGCTCCCAAAGCTGTTGACGAAGATCTCTATAGGATCTCGCCGGAGCTCTTCCTCGCCAAGCACCGAAGAGTGAGTTTGTTCCTTTGCCCTTTTCTTTTCCTCGTTTTAGCAAGCTACATGCCTCAATGTATGTCTCTCTCTCTCTCACTCGCTCTGCAACTTGTTTCTCTCCCTTTCTCGATCTCCATTCTATGAAACCCTAGACCGAAATCCCCTTCTTCGAAACTATCCCTTTCACCTTTGTGAACTCACTGGGTTGGTTTATAAATTAGGAAAATATGATTTGAATAGGTTTAGGTTTTTTATGTTTGTTAGTTGTGTTGATTCTATATATATATATATATACACTTGAAATTTGGCACTTGAAATTTGGCTTGTGTGTGAAATCTGATGTGTGGGTAATTGAATTTTGTACTCATGTAACTGATATGAGACTAATTTTTTATTTGAAATCTATTTATTTGATTTTCTAACAATTAATTGAAATTTTTTATGTGTGAAATTAGGAAATTTTTTATGTATGAAATTTTCTTTTCTAACAATTACTTGAAATCTTGTGTGTGAAATCTGTTTATTCATGTAACTGATATACTTGAAATTTTTTATTTTTCTAACAATTACTCTTGTGGTGGCTTGATTTTCCTATGAGAAACAAAATTAAAGTGGTTTGGATGTATTACCTTAGCAATTTTTCTGGGAATTGTATAAACTGAGAAACGAATGGATATTTTGATGTTACTGTATAAACCCATTAAGGTTTTATAGTTCACAAGCTCACAGACAAACAATTGGATATTGTAAGTTCATGAAGATGCATTGATAATTCTTTGTCACATTTCCCTTTCATTTCTCTTCCTAAATCCCTCCTAAAATACTAGATCCAAATACAACCTTAGTCGATCAAACAATGGATATTGTCAATAGTAGTATACCTGTAATCCCCTGGTAAGATGGGTATAATTTTTTGAATTGGCCAAGTAATAGAATCTTCAATAGCATTTCGTATCATGTCCTACATAAATAAAAACGACAGCTTCATGTTACGACATAAAAATGACAGCTTCAGCTTTATTAGCATCATCAATGATCTTCATTGATATAAGGTGTGGTCCACATCACTTCAAGTTAAATCTATACCAAACATTCAAATTCTAGGAACTTTTCTACGTATAAATAATTTATGTTAAGCAAGAATTATAACCAAAGCCATAGTTGCTGTCATTTATAATTACTCACTTTATGATATATAACTTCATGTAACTATAACATATGGATTGATGTTGGCTCAAATCATTTGGAAAATACACTCCCACATTTTTATTATATTTTGAATTTTTTTGGAAAATAATAAACTAGCACAAAAGAAGAAGAAAATTATGTGAATGTGCTTTGCTTTTTATAACGTTGAAACCATCATATTTCCTTAGTGGTATGTTTGGATCATGGATATAGCTACGGATTTGGAAATGGAGAGGGAAAGGGAAATGGAAAGGGAAAGGGAAAGGGAAAGGGAAAAGGTGTGTTGAATGTAATTATAGTTCATTGACATTTCACCCACATTTTTCCATTTCCTTTTCGAATTTCTATTCATATCCATGATCCAAACACAACATAAAAGTTCTATCAAGATCAGAAAATCCAATAAAAATAATCCAAATGCAGTAGTCCAATAGTTATTGTTTATGCAGTTTGTTAATGTCAAAAGATGTGCAAAATAATATTTTCTGTACATAGATTCTTTCTTTTCTCCCCACAATCATTAATTTCCTTACGTATTGTCTTCTTTACTAACTCTATTTCAATGTTCTGTTTTTGTTTGTCATAGGTCCTCAATTTCTCCATCTTAACATAGAAGTAAAGCTATACCTCCTCCATCCCTTCCTTTCTAGCGGTTGCATTACCAGGTGTGTTTTTTAATTTATTTGCTTTTAATTAATAGCAGGCACTGGCGGGTGTGTTTTTTTAATTTGTTTGTTTTAATTTATAGTAGGATATTTGTGGGTGTGTTGTCTTTTTTTTTTTTTTTTGCAATTAATGGCAGGGCACTGGTGGGTGTGCTTTTTTTTATTTATTTGTTTATTTTAGTTGATAACAGGGCCCTAGCGGGTGTGCTATTTTATTTATTTGTTTCATGTTAATTGATAGTAGGGTACTTGGTTCTATGTTTGTGAATTTATTTGCTTTGAATTGATAGCAGGGCACTGGCGGGTGTGTTTTTTTTTTATTTATTTGTTTATTTTAAATGATAGTAAGATACTTGCAGGTGTGCTGTCTTTTTTTGTTTGTTTGTTTGCAATTAATAGCAGGGCACTGGCGGGTGTGCTATTTTATTTATTTGTTTCATGTTAATTGATAGTAGGCTACTTGCTTCTGTTTTTTTGAATTTATTTGCTTTGAATTGATAGCAGGGCACTGGCATGTGTGCTTTTATTTTGTTTGTTTATTTTAATTGATAGTAGGATACTTGCGGGTGTACTGTCCTTTTTTAGAGGGAGATGATGTCACAAGAGAAAGATTGAATTCATTTTTGGTTGAACTCAAATTTGTTGAATGACATGTAAATGTCTGGAAATTCTGAACTGATACTTTTGCTTCCCACCCACGAGAAAAATAAACATAATTTTGAGGGAGTAGAGAAGAAATGTACATGTTTGAAAAGAAAGAACTCTAGAGGGCGAAAACATCACAAGAGAGTCTAGTTCAAGTAAATTCATTAAATTTCATAAACATTTGAAAATTCTATACTGAGATTTTTGCCTTCACCCACCCATCACAGACGAAGCATGAATCCTCTAGAGTGTTTATTTTATTTTATTTTCAAGTGATTCTACATAAATAATAATTGCTTCCAAAATTGTCTTGTAAGTAGTAGAGAGAATAAGGTATGGAGGGGATGTAAAATGAGAAAGATAAATAGTTGTAGTCCTATTTAAACCCTCTTTAGGGATAATAAACGAGTTGAACAGTTAATTGTTATAACTTGCTTTGATAACTTTAACAAATTTTAAAATTTGTTCAACTTTGGTTCGTTAAATTTTCGAGTCAATATCAAATGAGTTTTTGTCAAGCCGACCTGAAGTAATTTGGTAGTTTTAGATTCACCAAACAGAGCCGAACAAGCAATTGACTATTCAAACTTAATTTGAGAACTTTAATGACTTGCGCAGTTGCGATGCACGAGTCGTCGAAAATTCAGCATTCACTGATGCGGATATGTCTCTAGGTGATTGCTTTTATGGCATCTTTTCAGTTCAAATTATGTTCATTTTGCTTACATTTGCTTTGCAAATTTTATGTGTGGCTGCTTAATTCTAATTTCTTGATATGCCAAGATAGATTTTAGCTAGAACATTTAGATGTCATAACTAATTATGATGTTTACAACTTGATTATGAAAATAAATAATTTACGAAAACAAAATGACAAAAGAGTGTGTAATGACCAATATATCAAAATTCAATTTGTTATGATTTGAATCATAAATTTCAAGTGAACAAACCTTAACGACAATTTAATTTGTTTTTGCAGGTGTTGTTGTGGGTAATAGTTGCTATGATCGAGCGGGTGATATTGGGAGCTAAACTAAGATTTTTTTTTAAAAAAAAATTTGAGGACTTAAATCTGTTAGTATTTTGTATAAATACTCTTCAACGATGGTTGATGGATATTTGTTTTGCTGTATGGACTTAATTGGCCACATGCCTTGGATACTAAGCTCCTTTTTTTTTTCGTGAAAATCATTATATAGGAAAGTTTCATTGACAAGTATGAGTGTATGAGCTTCTCTATAAACACTGCAGCATTGCAATTGTGATTTTTTTTTCATACAGACATTCATCAATAAACAATAATAAGCTCTACAACCCCTTTTATAACATATTTGGGGATTCTTTGTTATATTTCCAGAATGGAATCTTAGTTAGCAAAAATAGCCTTGACTGTTCAAGTCAATGTGAGATGTGCTTCAAAAAACCTTAATCGATCATCTATTCAGATTAGTAATTAGCATTTTTTTTTATAAAATTTTTCTATCATTGAATTGCTTATTATTATTAATATTTTAGTTTGGTGGTACTACTCTCTTCTAATAGATTGGTAAAAGAACTCATTCAAAGGGGTGTTATTTAAAAACAGCATTGGCAAACTGGAAAATTATGAGTAAGTGGGACAGTTAGGAGAGAAAATTTTGAAAACAATGTCGACTGCATGATCTTGTGGTGTTCAGTCTAGGACTAAACAACACCTCAAGTTTTATGGACAACCCCATTCATGTGAATTCATGACATAGGAAAAAAACCAAAATGTAGTTTTCAACGATGTTTTTCTACCCTGCAGAAGTCAGACTGGGGAAGTTGCAAATTAGGTAGTTTTCAATGGAAAATTTTCTTTTTTGTTCCTATTAAGAAAAATTTTAGCAATATACACAACCTGCAAATTGGATTTAGGCAGCAAAATCCAGAATCCAGGATCCTGATCATCTCCTTTTTCATGGATCGAATTGAGATCTCCAATTTATGATTGATGAAGTAGCGCAATGCAATGTTGTGAATTGAAATCGAGATCTCCACTTTATCTAGGAAATAGATAGGATCAAAATCCTAAAGTTGAACCCCTTGTCAACTCCTGAAAACCACAGACTCTTTGGGGTTAAGTTCAGACCCTAAACAATTTTCCCAGCAAAATTTAATTTCTCTGCTTTTTTTTTATTTTCTTTTCCTTGTGTAGTTAACAAGAAGGAAAAAAAAAATTATTGCTTTTTTTAAATAAAAGAAAAAAAAAACATCTTGGGACAATCATCCGTTTGAAATTATTTTTGCCATTTCAAGAAACAAGAACCTACTGTGACTGCAAGAGGTAATTGCTGAGAAAGCTATAAATGCATACTTGTCAACTATATAGTAACCACTTCCACTTAATAACCTTCTCTCTCTCTCTCTCTCTCTCTCTCTCTCTCTCTCTCTCTCTCCAAGTAGAATCAGCCAAGTACCCACCACCATATTCAAGAAAGATCAAGAAAATTTCTGAAAGCAGTGACCAAGAAGGGAAAACGATGAAGAACTCAGATATTGAGGAAGAAGAAGAAAAAGATGAATAGAAGGCAGACGATGTTTCAGAGGAACAAAACCCATCAGCGGTTGCTGCTACTGGTACAAAGGTCTCTGATAAATTGGCTGTGTTGTCTTCTAAAAAAGAAAATGTTGATCCACCATTAAAGAAACAAAACCCGGGCATTCACAGAAAAAGAAAAAGGAAAGGCAAAGGATGTTTTAGAAGAACAAAACCCATTAGTGATTTCTGCTGCTGATACAGAGTCCTCTGACAAATTGATTTCACAAAAGCCCAAATTGATCTTAATATTCCAGCATCAGAAACAGAATCAGAATGCAGGTAACTGCTAATACAGAATCAGAATGCTGCTAATATAGACCTTCTTTATGATTTTTTTTTCTTTTTCTTTTATTTTTTTCCCTCCCTATACCTTTTCTTGTTCTTGGACAAAAATGGATGAACTAAACACAAGTTTCTTCATCTCACTGGGCTCAATCTGGAAAGTGACTGCAAGGAGGTTCAAGCATCAACTTTATATAGAATATTTTTGGAATAAAAAAAAAAAAAACCTTAATCAACCAATCACCATTTTTTGCCTCCAATAAAAAGTCAAAGACATAATAATTGCAAAATATCATCCAAATAATGAAGTAGGTTGATAGACTCAGACAAGAATAGTAGTATGTTTCCATTATGAAGCAAAGCCAAATCAACATGTATCATATGACAAAGGTCCACAGACACCTTGAAAAGCAAAAATCAAAACATAATAGTATTAATCAGGCGGCATTGACGTGCTTGGCAATGGTAGCAACTCGTCTTTGTTCGCTCCCACAACCTTATCCACTATCTTTCCTTCTTTCAGGATCACGAAAGTCGTATAGCCTCTACTTCTGTTTCAATTCACCCCTAGCTCTAAGTTCTGCACAAGATAGCCCACTTGAGAATATAATTTTATAACAAAGGTTGAGTTATAAACTCAAAGTTCATGAGTTTAAGAAATGCGATAACGTCATTGATTGGAAGAACTAATGAAAAATAAAAAAGAATAGAGCATCACCAGCTTTATATTACGCGATATCAGCAACAATATCAGCTGAATTATGCTTGTTTATCACAAGATCAAGTAACAAGCGGCGAGCCCTATGCAAATAGTCAAACTACATGCCAAAAGTAGTGAGTACGTAAAAACATCACACATTATAAAATTAGTCTTCATAAAACATAAGATACTGATAAGTGGACAATTGGGTATAAACATAAGTACCTTGATTACACCCGAAGGAAAAGGTTTCCCTTGCATATATTTGATGACGAAAGGACCACAATCGTAGCTATAGGAATGAGTGTAGTTGTAACAATAGAGTCAATGAACTTAGAGATTATAACATTAAAGCTTATTTAAAAATTAAGAACGATAATGTAGTGTATTACCTGTTGTCTTGGCGTGGCATGTGAAATGCAAACGAACTAACATCTTGAACATAATCTTCTCCATGCGCATACTGAAGCAGCTTATGCAATGATTGTAGCTGTTGGTGGTAGGTAGTAAGGTACATAGATCAAGAAACAAAAAAGTGGATACAATTGGTATCATAATGGTTATTCTATTACCAATAATCTAGCTTCATTTTTTTGATCCTCATCGGTGTCAATACAGCCGCTGGAGTCGAATAGATAGGCAACACGTTTTTCCATGTTTACGTTCAAGCACAACCAGTGGTTTTTCCCATGGTTGAAGGGCATGTAAATCTAAAAATATAACGTCGAATGTACATGCAATAAATAAATAACATGGATCAAAAGGTCTTAGAGTGTAGTTCTTGGGCTGGTTAGTTTGGAAGAGAGGATTGAAGACAACTGAGTTTCTCCAAAAATAATACAGGCAAATAAACAAGCAACATGTAACAATCAAAAGGTCTCAATATACAAATTAAAAACTCAAAAACTGTTTTTGAAAATTCGAAACCAAATATTATTTTTCTTTTACACATTACTCAGTTAAAATTAGTGTTGGTTTTATTTGTCTAGATTTTTAAATTAAAAACTCAAAAACTGAAGCTTAGAGGACCTTGTAGGACAAAATATGTACCTATCCAAGAAGTAGTTCAGCAACAACATAACCAGCAAACTAGAAGTCAATAGCTGTAGTGTACTCCGTCGATTGAAATATAAGCACAGATGTAAGAGGTATTGGGCTCTCCTTTTACCTGCCAAAAATAAGGAATGAAGCATTTCAACCAAAACACAAAACTAAGGGAGAGGGGAAAAAATTAAAAGACATAAAAGAACATGCCAAAACTTTAAAAATTCCAAAATGAAGTTGTTATTTGTAAAAGAGTTAATGAGGTGGTGGGAAAATAGTATATATGAAAGGGCACCATTACTGATGGAAAAATGTGAAATAATTACAATTACACATGAGGGGTTATAGAACTCTAATAAGTATATAGCATATTAATTAGGATACATGTTAGAGTTTAAATCCTTTGGAAATTAGGCCAAATGTTATAATTTGCATATGGTACACATCTCAAAAGGGGTGTAGTAGCAGCCATACATACCACACATAAACCCATATAAACTTTAGTTTGGATGAATCAATAAATCAAAGACCCAAAAACAAAAGAACAATAATTTTTTAAAGGCATTTCTCTGTTTCATGTATCTTCATGCTCTTGTAGAAAAAGCAATAAACAACAAAGAAAAAGGGAAGAAAAAAAAAAGAAAAATAAGAAGCAAATTAACAATTTAGTGTCTTTGAAGTTTGAGGGTTTTGAATGAAAATAGGTTTTTCTCGAATCAAGTAATTTTGATATTTTTTTTATTATTTAATGGAAAATTAGGATGTGTGTATTTGCTAGTTCGATATGCGGTCAGATGTGTTATTTGACATGAATGTTGGGGGTAATCCTATCATCACTCTAGTTCAATCCAGATGATTTTTTATTTTTTATATTTTCTTTATTAATTTGCTTGTGTTTATCATTGTTACTGTACTAACTTCTATGTCTTGGCCTGTGCTCATTGAAGGTTTTTGTTTATTTCTCATTTTTTTAAAAGCTTTTGCATTACATATCCTTATCATTTTGTTGAGTTTGTACAAGAGGTCTACAAGTTCCACCTTCAGGTACCATTCCAACAAAATGGCATGGCTAACTAGATCATATGGTTGGAGTCCCATCTCAAATAATCACATGGCTAACTAGAGCTTAATGATTCTACTAAAGCAGGAAAGAAAATTAAATTCTAAGCTTAAGAGTTCAAATTCAACTAAATTGCATAAATTGACAATGGAGATTAGAGTCAACAGTAGTTTACAATCACATTTACAATACATTGTAGTATAAGATTTCAACCGTAGATTTAAGTCCTTACATCTTTGATGGGGCTTGAATATCCAAATAAATCATAGACTCCAAAAACAGAAGTACAATAATTTTTTAAGGGCATTACTCTATTTCAAGTATCTTCATGCTCTTGTAGAAAAAGCAATAAACAACAACAATTAATAAAATTACAGTTGAAAACAACTTTAACACAGAAGAATATTGCCAAATAATATACTTGGTGCCACAATGCAAACTATCTGAGAAAGAATACATAGAAGCTAAATAGATTTAAAAAAAAAAAGAAGAAGCAAGCATTAATTGTGTTCGCATG
This sequence comes from Camellia japonica, assembly GCA_030407325.1. Classification (NCBI taxonomy): domain Eukaryota; kingdom Viridiplantae; phylum Streptophyta; class Magnoliopsida; order Ericales; family Theaceae; genus Camellia; species Camellia japonica. Next base: position 76,806,202 of record JAPPVO010000010.1, on the reverse strand, counting down.
CTATGCCAATGACTGTAGAGTGTAAAATACCAGATTTAGTACAGGGTAGCTATATCACTAGTTAACCGAAAACTTAATGGGTAACAATGTTAATATTACTCATTCCAAAATAAACAACACCTATATTAAGAGTCATACAAATAACATAGTGACTTGTAGCATTACATCAATTGCAAACTTCAATAGCAAATATTCAATTGGTAGTACAAAGAAACGGATAAACCAAACGAATATTACCATTTGCACCAAGAATTTAATCTGCATCTGTTATGCAAAATAAATGATTGGTTTTGGGTCTCATGGTGTTTTTTTGTAAATATCTTATTCGTTATGGAATCTGCAAAAGCCTTTCTTTTGGATCATCTTTATAGATTAATCTCTCATCAAATAGTGAACAAAAACCAATGGAGCATTTGAGATTATGATTTGAAGCCCCTAAATTTTGAAGCATCCTCCACAACTTTTTAGCATGTTACTCCCTCTTGAGTTTCATCAATCAAAATTGTCATCAAGAAGTAGCATTTCAGATTATGATTTGAATTCGCAAGTCAGAATTTTCCATTATAAGATTCTCTCCTTAATTTCTTTTGTATGGCAATGAAAAGTTTACTAAAAAGCATATAACAAAATGATAATCTAAGATTGCTTGGGCCTAATAATTTGCAATGGCTTTTGCAACTTCTTGTTCTTCCTAACTACATGCTTCAAAATAATCAACTAAAGTTCTTAAAGGGCAGTCTCTTTGATAACCAACTAAAGTTTGTGTGTAAAAAAAAAAGAAAAGAAAAAAAAAAGAAAAAAAAAGGAATCATCTCTTTGATCACGTTTTCAATGAGAATGATGGGGTGGAAGCACCTTTGACCTTGCCTTTTAAATGTCTCCTCCAAATGAGAGATGCCAAAGACCATGTTGTAGAGAAAACCTTCACCCATTACTGAGGCCTAATAATTTGTTGCTTTTCCACTATACTAACCCTGTCTATCCCTTGTGTGGTGCTAATGGGGAGGACCATGATCACCTGTTCTTCCAATGCCCTTTCTCCTCTAAGGTTTGGACTGATGTGCTCACCAAGTGCAATGCTAATTGGCAGAGCACAAATTGGTTAGGTCTTATTGAGGTTGTGGCTAGAGATTGCTTGGGCAAATCTCTAGCTACAATCATCAAGAGACTTGGCTTCTGTTGCACTGTGTACCAGATCTGGATGGAGAAAAATAGCAGAATATTTAGCAATGAGAGAAAACCTGAAGAGGTTATTCTGCAGAGCATTATTGGTATGGTCAGATATAGGGCTCTTGCCCTTAAAAATATCAAACAGTCTTGGACTGATAGCTGGTTTCTTCAAGAGTGGAGGTTGCCTACAACCATCCTTAAACATTGAGGGGAGTGGTACCTTCTGTGGGTCGAGTGAAGGTGAGCATCTATTGAGGGTTGAGTGTGGTGAGCTTCTATAATGAGATGGTTTTGATTGTTCTAGTTAATGTGTCTCTGTTTTGCAAGTATAGAATGATGAAGCCCATAAATGAGAGTTCCGAGTTCTCCAAAAGTGGGTTGAGTGATGGCAGCCAGAAATTGAGTGCTAATGTAATTGTTTTTTCTTATGTACTATTGCAGGTTTATATAATTGCTGGTACTGGACAGGGGATGTTGTTGGTGAGGGTTGAGTAAGGGGATCTATAAATTGTTGGAGTGTTGATGTAGTTTTTTTTTTTTTTTTCCTCACTCATTGTACCACTTTCAAAACCAGCAGCCATGGAAACCCAGTTGAGGAGAAGTAATGAAGGCGGCGGTGATGGAGGTGGCAATGATGGGTTGACTAGGGATTTATTAGGTCTTAGAACAATCTCTCATAGGGGGTTTCCAAACATGGCTGGGCTTGATCATATGAACTCACCATCATCTTCATATGATCAGTAGAACCAAAATCAAACACCATGGCAAGGTTAGATTAATATATATTATGCGTGAAGTTTCTATTTACATTTGATTTATTGTCATGAGTTTGTTCTTGTTGTAATTCATCATTTATCTGTTCTTCTACATAATAAGAACACAAGCAACTGCAATTTGTTCTTTTCATTTAGGACTGTTTTTTGTTTCTTTGCATTTTTAATATATCAATGTTGCCTTCTTGATCATTCTTTTCTACTTACTTGCTGTAAGTAATTAAATTATAGAAATTAATACAAAACTGAACACAAATTATATGAATGAATAAGATTTTACAAAATTTGTTTGTACAATTCACTTTAAAAAAGCTTATCTATTCATAATATTGTAATCATCAATTATGCGATCACTTTTTGTATAAACTTAATCTAAATCAGTTTCTCTATTGTTGTTTCATTTTCTTTTAGAATTTTTAATAATCTTTGGACTTCATGCCGTGTTGTTCTATCTGGGCATATAATCAATCTAGACATGTCCTATTAAGAAATCAAACCAAGATTGAAGCAATTGATTGTAAAACTCCATTTCCTTAAGGAAAATAAAGGGAGAAAAAATTCTCCCAGAAAAAAAAAAAAATTTGTTCTTGAAATGAGACACGAGACATGGAATGTGTACAGGTGATGGCAATATAGCTTTGGATATGCTGACTAGAAAATTCTTGAAATGGGCATGGAATCAAAGAGAGGATGATTTAGGAATGTGATCAAAGAAACAGAGGATGATTTGGGAATGTGATCAATGACATTGCTGATTCTAGATAGAATCAAAGAGAGATAGAGAAAGAGCCAATAGTTGGATTACAAATTTTGAACTTTTTCAAAGGAAAAAGCTGATAAAATAAAAATTAATATCAGATATTCATTCTTCACAGTTAGAGTTCTGAAATCAAAGTGGCACAGCTATTGGATACAGATGTTAATTTTCATTGAGAACCAAACTTAATATCAGATATTCAATAAGGGTTAGGGTTTTCAAATCAAAAGCCCTAATGGAAATGAAGTTTAGACTTAGAAACAAACCTGAGCTTTGGAAATATTCGATTATAATGGAAGCAACTAGTTCTTGACGTCGAGAGAGTGAGAGATTATGAAGAAAGATGTCAACACTGAGAGAATGGTGGCCCCGACGCCGATGGGGCTGGTGGTCTTCAACAATGGCTGAAGCTTCGGCTATGGTGGAAGAGAGGAGGGAGGAGAAGAGAAGAACAAGAGCACGAGCCAAAGCAAGAGAGGGAGGCCAACTGACTTGGGACCGTTGGACTACTCTGATTTACTTTGCTCTGTGTTTGGTAACCGGTTACACCGGTTGCCTATTTGAGAGTTAAATTATTTAAATAATTTAGTTATGACCTGGTTATGAAGTAATATGGTATAAATAAATAATTGAATATAACTAAGTTATGAGTTAATATGATAGTAGTTATGACTAATATAGTATTGGTTATGATATAAAATCATATAAGTTCATAATTAAATGTATGGTACATCTAAATGTACCATAGCATCACCCATGTCTCATTGCAAAATCGTGAGTTGCACTTTCTCCACTAATCATAATTCTTTTAGGATGTGTTCGGTTGAAGGTTTGATGAGATAAATGAAAAAAGAAAAGAAAATACAATCTCACTTTTTGTTTGGAATGTAATTTCACTTTTTGTATTTTAGATTCTTAATTTGAAATTCAAATTCTATCAATTCTTTTCTTTTCTTTTTATTTCTCTTTCCCTTTCATTTTTTTCATCAAATTTTCCAACTAAGCCTTAAAGTGTACTATCTGACCATGGTCCAAAGTCACCAAATAACTTCTCTTTGGGTGGTTGAAAAAACTGCGATGTGCCCCTTTTCATCAGCAATGGTTAATGCTATGAGTTTGCTAAGCGTTATTTATTTAAGTTTTTGGTACCTTCTTTCCTCTCTTGAACTCTATTCACATAGAGAGAGAGAGAGAGAGAGAGAGAGATAGTGAGAACGTGTTGGTGAAAGCTAGTATTTTTTGCTACAAGTAACAAAAGAAGAGCAGAGAGGTTATGATGATGGAGCAGAAACAGGTGTCTGTCTCTCCTCTTAACAAAACCACTAGTGATGAATCTAAAAAAACAACAAAAGAAGCAGCAGAAGGAGCAATAACAACAACAAAACAATAACAACAAAGAGAGCTGTGGAGTGCATCTTGTTAGGGAAAATATGTGATTCCCCACAAGTAAATCAATCAATGGGAATAAAAACTAATGCGGAAAAATTAAATCAAAGGCAACACAAGAATTTTTACGTGAACTATCAACCAAATAAGTTCCAAACGATTACAAACGAGACACGAATGGTCTCACAAACCACCCTTAGGTGAATTCCAAATAAACAAGAGGAAAGACCTCACCAAATAGATGAACCAAAATCTTCAGAACCAGAGTTGAAGAAGACCCAAAAAATTAACCCAAACAGCTGAATCCAAAGCAGCCAACCGAACCAAAGCAGCAACAAGGCATTGAATTTGACCAAGTCAAAAACACTACACAATCAACACCAATTGAAAAAAACCCACCAAATTTATTTTCAATGTTGTTCTGTATATGCGGCACACCACACTAAAAATATATATATATATATATATATATGTTAATCTAGGGTTTTGTAATCAAACCCTAATTGTATCCAAATTGAATTGGGCCTCCACAAATATAATATATAAAAATATATTATACCTAAACCAAGCCAAATTAAAACTCTTTTCCAAAACCAATTGGGTCCCACACTCCAATAAGGAGGTATACCCAACAATTCTCCCCTACCGACTTAGGTGGAGACATCAACCATACCCGCCAAAGTTCGACACTTTAAATGTTTGTCCCTCGACAAAGTCTTTGTCAACATATTCGAAATATTATCATCCGTGTGAACCTTTTCGAGTTGCAACAATTTCGAATCTAACACATCACGAATCCAATGGTATCTCACATCAATGTGTTTCGATCTCGAATGAAAAGTAGAATTTTTACTCAAGTGAATAGCACTTTGACTATCACAATAAAGCACATACTTTTCTTGCTTCAAACCCAACTCTTGCAAAAATTTCTTCAACCATAACTCTTCTTTGTAAGCTTCTGTAATGGCAATAAATTCAGCTTCGGTAGTTGAGAGAGCAACACATTTTTGTAATTTAGATTGCCATGCCACAGCTCCCCCTACAAAAGTCATCAAATACCCCGAAGTAGATTTCCTAGAATCAACATCACCAGCCATGTCAGAATCGTGAACCCATCAAGCATCGGCTTACCATCCCAAAACAAAAAACACACCTTCGAAGTCCCTCGAAGATATCTTAGAATCCATTTTACCGCTGCCCAATGTTCTTACCCGGATTAGAGAGAAACCGACTCACCACACCAACGGCGTGAGCAATATCCGGCCTTGTACAAACCATGGCGTACATCAAAGAACCAACTGCTGAAGCATAAGGAACTTTCAACATCTCTTCTTTGTCTTTCTCACTTGTAGGACATTGATTCGAACTAAGTTTGAAGTGACCCGCAAGTGGACAACCAACCGGCTTTGCTTTATCCATGTTAAACCTCTCAAGAACTTTCTCAATGTAGCTTTCTTGAGACAACCAAATCAGTCCCTCTTTGCAATCACGAACAATTTTCATACCAAGAATTTGCTTTGCCGGTCCCAAATCTTTCATAGCAAAAGACTTGCTCAACTCCAATTTCAACCTGTTTATCATGGTAGAATCTTGACCCACAATTAACATGTCATCAACATAAAGCAAAAGAATAATAAATTTCTCATCCGGAAAATTTTTCACAAACACACAATGGTCCGAAGTGGTTTTAGAAAAACCATTATTCATCATGAAAGAGTCAAATTTTTTGTACCATTGCCGTGGAGCTTGCTTGAGGCCATACAAACTTTTCTTCAATTTGCAAACAAATTTCTCTTTCCCTTTCTCTACAAAACCTTCCGGTTGCTCCATGTAAATTTCTTCTTCAAGATCACCATGAAGAAATGCGGTCTTCACATCAAGTTGCTCAACTTCAAGGTTCATACTTGCAGCCATGCCAAGTACAACCCGAATAGAAGACATCTTTACAACCGGTGAGAAAATCTCGTCAAAGTCAATACCTTCCTTTTGCCCAAAGCCTTTCACAACAAGACATGCTTTGTACCTCAAATTCTTCCTATCATTCTTCAATTTGAAAACCCACTTATTTTTCAGAATTTTCCTCCCTTTAGGCAACTTCACTAAATCATAAGTCTGGTTTTCAAGCAAGGAATTCATCTCCTCTTCCATGGCCTTTTTCCAATCATCTTTCTTTGCATGCTCAATTGCTTCTTGGTAGCTCTCCGGCTCCCCTTGATCGGAAATCAACACAAATTCATTGGGAGGATACTTTCTTGAAGGTTGTCGGTCCCTTGTAGATTTTCTTAACTCAAGTTGTGGTGGCGGTTCTTGAGTTGGATGCTCTTCCTCAATTTCTGGCTCAACTTCATTAGGATTAGCATCATCCTCCACTTCTTCAATAGGTGGCTGCACATCTCCCCCATTTTCATCATCAACTGAAGATGAAGGAGATGGATCCATATCAATGAGATCACTAGTTTTTTGCTCCGGTTGATCACCTTTGCCAAAGTCTTCAATTGTTTGGTCTTCAAGAAACACAACATCACGGCTTCGAATGACTTTCTTGTCGACCAAATCCCACAATCTATACCCAAACTCATCACGCCTATAGCCAAGAAAAATACATTGTCTTGACTTACTATCAAGCTTGGACCTCTCATCCTTTGGAATGTGAACAAAAGCTCGGCAACCAAACACTCTCAAGTGCTCATAAGACACATCTTTGCCAGTCCAAACTCTTTCAGGAACATCACCATTCAAAGGATAGCAAGGAGATAAATTGATCACGTCAACCGCTGTACTCATTGCCTAACCCCAAAAGGATCTTGGCAATTTAGCTTGTGAAAGCAAACACCTTGTTCTTTCCACAATGGTGCGGTTCATCTCTCGCAACGCCATTTTGTTGAGGAGTCTTCTTAACTGTCTTTTGGTGCCGAATACCTTGGCTGCGACAATACTCATCAAATGGCCCAATGTATTCACCACCATTGTCTGTTCGGATGCACTTCAATTTCTGCCCTGTTTCTCTTTCAACCATGGCCTGAAAATGCTTAAATACTTCTAGAACTTGATCTTTAGTTTTTAGTAGAAAAGCCCAAACTTTCCTTGAATAATCATCAATGAAAGTAACAAAATAAAGTGCACCACCATGTGTTCTAACTTTTAAAGGACCACAAACATCCGAATGAATCAACTCCAAAACATTTTCTTTTCTACAAGCAACATTTTTATGAAAAGAAACTCTATGTTGTTTACCCGCCAAACAATGAACACAAGTTTTAAGATGTGTACCTTTCAAACCGGGTAGAAGCTCTTTCTTGAACAAAACTTGTAGCCCCTTTTTCACTCATGTGCTTAAGTCGCCTGTGCCACAATTCAGTAGAAGTATCACCTTCAAGTGCATTGACAACACCTTTACAAATTTTTCCTTGCATCGAATAAAGTGTATGAGTCTTCTTGCACTTAGCCACCACCAAAGAACCCTTTGTGAGCTTCCATATTCCATCACCAAATTTGTTGTTGAAGCCTTCATCATCTAGCTTCCCAGTAGAGATCGAATTGAGGCGAATGTCGGGAACATGCCTCACATCTTTAAGCAACAACTTGCAGCCCAAATTTGTTTCCAAGCAAACATCACCCATGCCGATAATCTTGGACAAACCTTCATTACCCATTCGAACAGAACCATAATCTCCTGCAGTGTAGGTAGTGAAGAAATCAACTCGAGAAGTCACATGAAAAGAAGCACCAGAATCAATCACCCAACTGCTCTCTTGGCCCACAAAATTGATACAATCATCTTCACAAACGACCATGAGATCATCGGTAGTAACTGCCGTTGTGTCTTCTTGCTTTTTATCCACACTTTTGTTACGCCTTTTCTCCTTGTTCTTGAGCTTTCGGCATTCTCGCTTCATGTGCCCTTTCTCATGGCAATAATAACACTCAATGTCTTTCTTTAAAAAAGAACTATCTTTTGATTTGTTACTATCACCCTCAATTGGACCATACAAATCTTAACAAAATAATAGGTCATCCATTTTAGTTTTCCAAGTTACCCAATTGCTTCCATTGAAGCTAGACATACGACCCACATTCCCCTCCATTGATTTACACAAATAAATAAACCCCAATAAACCGTAAGCTCTGATACCAGTTGTTAGGGAAAATATGTGATTCCCCACAAGTAAATCAATCAATGGGAATAAAAACTAATGCGGAAAAATTAAATCAAAGGCAACACAAGAATTTTTACGTGATTCCCTCAATGTGAGGTACGTCCACGGGATCGAAATCCGATTCCACTATCAACCAAATAAGTTCCAAACGATTACAAACGAGACACGAATGGTCTCACAAATCACCCTTAGGTGAATTCCAAATAAACAAGAGGAAAGACCTCACCAAATAGATGAACCAAAATCTTCAGAACCAGAGTTGAAGAAGACCCAAAATAATTAACCCAAACAGCTGAATCCAAAGCAGCCAACCGAACCAAAGCAGCAACAAGGCATTGAATTTGACCAAGTCAAAAACACTACACAATCAACACCAATTGAAAAAAACCCACCAAATTTATTTTCAATGTTGTTCTGTATATGCGGCACACCACACTAAAACAATATATATATATATTGTTAATCTAGGGTTTTGTAATCAAACCCTAATTGTATCCAAATTGAATTGGGCCTCCACAAATATAATATATAAAAATATATTATACCTAAACCAAGCCAAATTAAAATTCTTTTTTCAAAACTAATTGAGTCCCACACTCCAATAAGGAGGTATACCCAACACATCTATGGAAGCAATGAGGATGAGCTTAACAAAATTCGTCTCATGAGGGCCTTTGTCCAAACACAAGATCCTTCTTCCAAGGTTCCTTCTCTCTCTCTCCCTTTTCTTTTTACGCTAGATCATGAATTTCAATAGGATTTTAAAAAGAGAAAAACAAAAAAATTATATTTCATTCACATAAAAAGGGATAACTTTTTAATGTTCCATTTTCTTTTCAGTCAACAAATTCCCTTCAACTCCTAGATCCAAAGCAGCCAAAAAATAAAAATAAAAAATAAGTATTGACATAATTTATCATACATTTCTATTATTCATAATAAATATGTCATTATCGCATTCAATAATTTCAACCCACAGAATCTCTAAAAATTTAATAGATATGTACCGAGATACATAACTATACAGAGTATATTTATACTTCTTGTTAAACCAAATATTAAAAACTTAGGACGTGTTTGGTATTTCGTTTTCAATTTTTAATTTATATTTAAAATTTTTTTAAAAATTCTCATAAAACTTGTTTGATAATTTTTTTGGTTTATAAATGATTGTCTCAATTTGTAAATTTGAGGACAAAAAGTAAACTCAAAAAATGAGTTTACGTTAGTTTTTAAATAGAAATTTAAAATTTGGACTAACAATTTTTTTTTTCAATTAATTTTTTTTCAATTAAAATTTTTTGCAATTAATTTTTTTTCAAATAATTTCTTTTTCAATAATTTTTTTTCAATTAATTTTTTTTTGAAATAATTTTTTTCAATTAATTTTTTAATTATAATGTGTATGATCCCATTGTCATAAATGATAAAAAATAAATATATATATTTTAGGCCTGAACAAACATATTTTTTAATTTTTATTTTTAAAATTTTTCAAACATTTTGTTCAAACTAAACGCGTTTATAGTTTATAGTTTTCTAAAAATAAACAAAAATTAGTTTTTAAAATTTTTGTAAACATAAACAAAAAATGTAAATATTACTAAACACTACCTTAATGTTTAATCTAATTAATGAAAATTCCAAGGCCAAACCTGAAAATTCCAGAACATTAACAAAATCTGAGAGAGTTTATTCATTAACCTAGAACATTAATTAAAATTCCGGTTAATGTTTACATTCATTAACCTAGTGCAAATCAAGAAAGAAAATGAGGAACTTGTAAAGAATTGTAAGGGAAAGAGTTCCTAACCTAAGTACTTGCTTGAGAAGCAAAATTAAAAAAATCTAAGACAGAATGATAAAAAGAAAAACACTACTAGTAAGAGCACTTCTCAATACTAAAAATGTATAAGAATCTATTTTCATGTTTGGTGAGAACCTCAATCCATTTGACTAAGATGAAATAAAAATGATTGTTAACATGAAACCCATTTTTCCTTAACCCTCATTTGATTATTAAAGAGAACCTCAACCCAATTATTGGAAGAAGAAAAAAAAAAACAACAACAACAACAACAAAAACAGGAGAGGATAAAGGGGAAAAAATAGAACACAAAAAGAAAAAAACTAACAACAAAACACACAGTTTTTTTGCTTCAGATTCTTTAGCCATTCGACTGAAAAAAAAAAAACAAAAAACAAAAAACATAAAACAAAAAACAAAAACAAAAACATGATGGTAGGGATGATGGGATGAAGAAAAAAAAATCACAGAGCTATGAGCTGCAAAAAAACAGAGTTAAAAAAAAAGAAAGTGAGAAGATAAGAGTGCATCACCTAGTGATGGTGGAGAAAAAATGAAAAAGAATACAAAGAGCTTTGTCCTTCAAAGAGGTGAAGCTCACAGTGCTTTGTTCTTCAGAGCTTCGTTCTTCAGAGAGCTCATAGTGATGCTGTTTTTTTTTTTTTTTTTTTTTTTTTTTAATAACTCAGGGTGTCCGGGCCAGCTTGCGTGCACCTCGACTAATCCCTGGGGACCAGTCCCACCGTCCACTAGCGGGGGGCCCATTTAAAGACAGAGCAAAGCTCTGTATGGACTGGCCCAACACAAGAGTTGATAGCACCTAAGAGGTTTTGAACCTGAGACCTAGAGAGGAGCAAACTCCTAAGTCCCAAGCCTCCACCACTAGGCCAACCCTTGGGGGTTCACAGTGATGCTGTAAAGTGCAGTGGAATAGGTAAGAGTTGACAGTTAGACAAATCTGGACCATTGAATTCTTATTTCTTAGACAAATTTCGACCATTGAATATCATTTGAATCTCAAACATTGTTTTTAAATTAGACAAATCTAGAACATTGAAGATAGTTTGTAAGAGAGATATTTTTAAAAATAAATATGAGCCATTGTTTTTAAATTAGATAGATCTGGAATATTAATTAGAAAGACATTTTCAAACCAACCATTCCATTGTTATATTTATATACATTTTTAAATTTAATTTTTTTAAAGTTTTTTTCTTTGATTTTAGTTTTTTTTTTTAAAAAATTAATTAATTAATTTTATTTATTTTAAGGCCTTTTAGCCTAGTTGGATCTAAAATTGAAAAATAAAATAAAATAAAATTCAATAAAAATGAAAAAATAATAATAATAAAAGCAATTCTCTCTTATTTTGGGAAGTAGGTTGAAAATTGACTTTTTAACATTTTTTTTTTTAAAAATATGCAAAGAAATAGAGAGGTGAAGTAACCCAAAAAAATTAAAAAGTTGTCTTTTATCCGAGTTCCCAAAGTGATGTTTTGGAAAGTAAGTTAAAATCTAACTTTTAATTTTTTTCTTTTATAAAAAAAAAAACGTATAAAAAAATAACGAGATAATATAACTTAAATTTTTTTATAAAAATCTAAAAATCTGTCCTTTAATCCAATTGTTAAAATACGCCAAAAATAGTTCTTCCCGTTCATCATTTTGAGTCCCCCTACCTTATCTATCAAGAATTATTCACTCACGTGATTATAGTGAAATTGTTCCGTATCCATTTCTCTCCTATTTACGTTCCCACTTTCTCTCACTCTCTTCTAATGGGAAGTTTTGGTTTAATGATTTGATGAGAGAAATTAAAAAGAAAATGAAATTAAAATAAAATGAGAAAAAATTTATAGAATTTAAATTTTAAGTTATATTGGTTGCGTTGAGACTATTTCAAATTATATTTGGTTGAGTTGAAAAATGAAGAAAGACAATAACATAAGTAAATCTAAAAGACAAAATGTAAAATTGTATTTTCCTTTCACTTTCTTTTTCCCTTTGTTTCCAATTAACCAAACAAAAAGTGAGATTGCATTTTATTTTTTCTTTTCATTTCTCTCAACAAATCTTTTAATCAAACACAATCTTAAGGTTTCATTTTATTAAAAAAATAATTTAATAGAAAGTAAAAGAAAATGAAATGCAAGAAAAGAAAATAAATAGAAAAGAAAATATATTTTTTTGAAAGCATTTGATTAAGATGAAAATTTTGTAAGAAAAAAATTAAAAATTGTAAAATTTTAATTATAAATAACTCACACATTTAATTTTTTTTTTCAATTTTTTACAAGAAATTAAAAATTAATTATAATGTTAATATGAGTTATATAAAAAAAATTAATTTTCTTTTATTTTCATAACTTTCAAGCTAAACAAATTTATAAAAGTTAAATTTTTTTTTTCTCTTATTCTTTTATTTTCTAAAAAGTAACATAAAAATAATAAATCTTATTATTTAAATCAATTAAAAACAAGTTCAAGCCTTGAAGGCACTACATAATTTTACCACAGGTGAACTATAAATAATTTTCCTCCTTTTCACGGGCTCACCATTCTCTCTCCTCCTTTCGCAAAGGAGATACGATAATTGGTAGATTGAATATGGATAGTAAGGTGTGTTTGATTGGACGGGGTAGATAAAAAAGGATTATAATTTATCAGACTTAAATCTTGGAATTAAAAATCCTTTAGACTCATTGGTTGCATTGGATGTGTATTCTGTGTTTATTTTCCAATGAGATTAGATATTTGAAAAAGATCATTTTTAGTGAATCCAATATTTGGTTGGACGGACTGGATAAGTATAAATGTTCAAAAGACTATTTTACCCTTATAATTTATAATTTATATTTTTTATTTAATATATAATTTTAAATTTGTAATCTATAATTTATTATTTATAATTTATAATTTAGCAACACTAAAAATTTTAATTTATAGGCCATAAATTTTAATTAAATTAAATTTATAATTTATAATTTATAATTTTTATTTCTATTGATATATAATTTTAAATTAACAACACTAAAAAAATAATTTTATTTAATATATAAATTTAATTTTTAACAACAAAAAAATTTTAATTTATAAGGCCATAATTTTAAATTTATTATTTTAAATTTATAATTTATATTTTTTATTTAATATATAATTTTAAATTAACAACACTAAAAAAATAATTATAAATATTCAAAAAAACTATTTTACTCTTTTCCAATTGTTTATTAAGTAATCGTATGAGGGTAAAATAGACATTTTATACATTAGTCCCATAGGATACCAATCTCATGAAAATAATCCCACCCCCCTAGGATTGTATAGTGCCTCATATGAGGGATATGGAATCCAGCCGTATTCCATGTCCGACAGACTAAAAATCCAATCAAACGATGGACATTGTCTTCCATGGGATAAGCAATCCGCACAGTAAATAATTTCCTCCTCTCTAATCCCCCCCAATCAAACACACCCGTACAGTCATATCAATCAATTTTTTTTCTTTTTTTCTTTTTCAAAATTTTTATTTACTTATTTTATTTGTTTTTTTTCACTTTTTTTAGAAAATCATAGAAAAGCGTAATGTGAATAAAATAAGTTTCTCAACTCGTTAAGGGTTCAACTCGTTTAGTAAATAAGCTGAACACGAACTTAAATAAGTTCGACTTCTTTATCTTTATTTAAATTATATATTAAATAATATACTAAATATATACAAATAACAATAAAAAAATCTTGTTGAGCCGAGCCGAGCCGAGCCAAATTCAAGCCCAGTTAATCATCGAACTGAACTCTAGCTCAATAAACAAGCTCAACAAATAAACGAGCCGAGCTCAAGCTTAACAAATCTCGACTCAACTCGTTTACAGCCCTACTTCTATGGACTGGTTGGGATATTTATTTGTTGTTAATTATCTTTGATGGGTTATTTGACCAATTAAATGAAGGGAAAAGATAAAACTTACAAACCATATTTTAATTATGACATAAAGCTTACAAACCATCACACCAATGCCGCCATCGTAACCATCCTCACTGCACCTCAGTCCCATCACCACCACCTCGTCATCACATCCACCACTCACCACCACCACAACTACCACCACACCACTACCCGACCACTGTCACCTCTGCCATCTCCTCATCCTCCTTCACTACCATATCAATGCCGCCGCCACCACCACTCCAATATAACTATTAATACATTAGTTTCAACATCAAAAAAATATTTTATACCGAAATGAACTGAGCATTAGTTCCTTTTAGAGTTTATGTATAATTGTAGTAGACACAAAGGAAAAGGAAGCATGACTCTTTGCTCAAACCATATCTACTTTCCTCCACAACCAGCTGGTACATGTTCTTTTCCAAGTATGCTAGCTAGATTGCTTTAAAATGGTTTCTCTACAAGAAGCTGTATTAAAAGAACTAACTAAATTTTAAAGATTCAAACATTGAAAAAGTAATGATGATCAAACAAAATGTAAGTAGTGGATGGATACTAAAGCATTAGCCTGCATTGTATATATATACCATGATCAGATCATTGATTTTTTGTTTTTTTTTTTTTTTTGAAGGGGGGGTTGAAATGGATTTACAGGATGTAGATGATTTGATGATCAGAAGGTTTCTCTGGGCTCGTAATGTGGACATACAAAAGGCTTCAGCAATGTTCCTCAAGTACTTGAAATGGAGAAGAACATTTGTACCAAATGGATTCATATCCGCTTTAGAGATCCAAAATGACTTAGCACAGAACAAAATGTTTCTTCAAGGAGTCGATAAAAGGGATGTCCCATAACAGTTGTCTTTGGTGGTAGACATTTTCACAACAAAGGAGGTTTGGAGGAGTTCAAACGTATGTTCCTCACATTTTTCTATGTTTTTTTTTTTCCCACTTTTTTCATGCTTAAATTATGAGTCATTGAAGTTTAGATACGCTTTGTTTTGGTTCCATGAAAAATATTTTCCAACTAATGCGCCAATGGTTATACTAGTGGCAATGTTATTGGAGGTAGGGTGGTCTTGTAGTGATATGTTGGGAAAACTCCTATATTTTTCCCTCCTTGTGTAATTAGAAAATGGGCAACAAACCAAAAAATACAAGCAATAATATGGCTGAAATTAAAGGCACAAAAACAATCACAAAACACCAAATTTGTGTGATTCAACAAAAATGCCTACATCCACGGGTCCAACTCCGAATCAACTTCCACTATAAAATAATAGGGTTACAAGATATCATCTCTAGTCATAACTAGAGGCATACAATCATCAAGAGAATATTCTTGGATCACTAATCAACAATTATATCATCACCATAAAGGTGGGTTTCAACAAAATCAACAAGAGATAAAGTTTAGGTCTCACCAAAGTGGATATCCCAAACTACTAGTCCAAGAGAGCTTTGATAAGATCAACTCCAATCAAAATGTAGAACTTGATTCCATGAGCAACATGCTGAAATTTCATCAAGATTGGGCAAGAAATGATCATCCAATCTTGGTTTGAACTATAGAAAAAAAAAAAACCCTAACTTTTCTCCCATTTTTTCTCCTCTCTCTCTCTCTCTCTCTCTCTCTCTCTCTCTCTCTCTCTCTCTTTCTCGGCACTCTCTGTTTTGTTACTGTGTGTACAAACATTAGAGACAAAAGTCACTTTTTACTCCTTTTTCTTGTTTAACTTGCAGGTACAAAACTAAAGCTTCTTTGGAAAGCTTTACAAGCAAAGCATATATAATAATAATATTGACTCTAGAGAGTCTTTGTGTGGCCCACCCAATTAAGGAGGGACCTACCCAACAAATCTCCCCCTCCTGACTTAGGTGGGGGGCACAACCAACCCCGCCTTGTTTCTACAAAAATCATGCTTCTCCTTGGACAATGATTTAGTCATCATATCCGACCAATTCTCATCGGTGTGAACCTTCACAAGTTGAAGCAATTTTTCTTCTAAGACATCGCGTATCCAATGATACCTCACATAAATGTACTTCGACCTTGAGTGGAATGTTGGATTCTTGCTCAAGTGGATAGCACTTTGGTTGTCACATAAGAGAACATATTTCTCTTGCTTCAACCCCAATTCATGTAGAAGTCTTTTGATCCATAACATCTCATTGCATCTCTCTGCTACTGCGATGTATTTGGCTTCCATGGTAGATAGAACAACACATTTTTGCAACTTTGACTGCCAATAAATAGCTCCCCCTTAAAAAGTCATCAAGTACCCGGATGTGGACTTCCTAGAATCAATGTCTCCAGCCATGTCTGCATCTGTGGAGCCTTCTAGCAGAGATTTTCCATCTCCAAAACATTAAAACATCTTGGAAGTGCCTCTAAGATACCTGAGAATCCATTTCATTGCAGCCCAATGATCTTTTCCAGGATTAGAAAGAAATCTTCTCACAACGCCAACCGCATAAGCTATATCCGGCCTAATGCACACTATCGCATACATCAAACTACCAACGGTGGATGCTTAGGGAACTTCTTCATTTCATCTTTTTCTTTCTCACTTTCTGGACACTGCTTCGAACTAAGTTTGAAGTGATTTGCAAGTGGAGTACTCACTGATTTCGCCTTGTCCATGTGAAATCTTTCAAGCACTTTCTCAATGTACCTCTTCTGTGATAGCCAAATCTTGCAATTCTTCCTGTCACGGGTAATCTTCATGCCAAGTATTTGCTTTGCAGGACCCAAATCCTTCATAGCAAAGGACTTGCTAAGTTCTTTCTTCAACTTCTCAATTTTGCTAGCATCATGCCCAACTATCAACATGTCATCCACATAAAGCAGCAAAATGATGAAGGCGTTATCTGAGAATCTATTCACAAACACACAATAATCTGAAGTAGTCCTCTTGTAATCATGATCAACCATGAAGGAATCAAACTTCTTATACCATTGTTGTGGTGCTTGCTTCAACCCATATAAGCTCTTCTTGAGTTTGCACACTAAGTTCTCCTTGCCTTTCACTTTGAACCCTTCAGGTTGCTCCATGTAGATCTCTTCCTCCAAGTCACCATGAAGAAAAGCGGTCTTCATATCAAGTTGTTCAATCTCTAAGTTCAAACTTGCGGCCAAACCAAGAACAACCCGTATAGATGACATCTTCACTACGGGTGAGAAGATTTCTTCAAAATCAATTCCATTTTTTTGGCTAAAACCCTTCACAACCAATCTTGCCTTGTACCTAGGCTGTGAGTTTCCTTCTTTTGTCTTCAATTTGTAGACCCATTTGTTCTTGAGTGCTCTCTTCCCTTTAGGCAATTTCACCAACTCATAAGTGTGGTTCTCATGTAAGGATTTCATCTCTTCTTGCATGGCTTTCAACCACTCCCCCTTATACTTGTGAGTTGTAGCTTCTTGCTAGCACTCTGGTTCTCCCCCATCTGTAAGCATCACATACTCAATAGGAGAGTACTTTGTTGAAGTCTGACGCTCTCTAGTGGATCTCCTCAACTGTGGTTCTGTTGGTGGTTCAGGAAGTGTTTGTTCCTCTTGCTCATCCTCTTCCTCTTCTAAATCCATAGCATCATCACTTACTATATCATCACCATCTTCTTGTACATCTCCCACATCATCATTATGCTCCGTAGGTGGAGGGATTGGATCCAAGGTTATTGGAAACTCATTTGTGGAAGCTAGCTTCTCAACTCCTCTATCAAGGTCTTAAATGGTTTGATCTTCAAAGAAGATTACATCTTTGCTCCACACTACCTTTTTGTCAAATGGATCCCACAATCTGTACCCAAACTCTTCATGGCCATATCCAAGAAAGATGCACTGCTTTGTCTTTCCTTCAAGCTTCGATCTTTTATCTTTAGGAATGTGCACAAATGCTCTATACCCAAACACCTTCAAATGCCCAAAGAAAAATCCTTCACTGTCCAAAATTTGTCTGGTATTTCACCATTAAGTGGAGCTGAAGGAGAAAGGTTGATTAGATCAACCGCAGTCCTCATTACCTCACCCCAAAAGGATTTAGGCAGTTTTGCATGCGAGAGCATACACCTAATTCTTTCCACAATTGTTCTATTCATTCTCTCTGCCAGACCATTTTGTCGAGGTGTCTTGGGAATAGTTCTTTCATGCTTGATGTCAATCTTCTTGCAGTAATGTAGACGCGCCCCGAACGTCCCGGGCTCCGCGCACGAAATGGCGCGGATTCTATTTTGTCCATTAGGCTTACTACAGTTCGGACTCAAATGTCACAGTTCTGAATCTAATCTCACAATGTGCGATGTGAGACCGATAAATCACCAAAGAGTCCAAATCCAGCAAATCATTTTGGAAAACTGATTTTTATAAAGAAGTGCCAAACATGGACTGCTTTGCCAAATACAGAGTCGCCACCTAAATATTTTATTTTGGGGGAATTTAGGAAACCCTGACTCGTGCCTAAGGCCACGTGTCCGTCATCACCAAAGTTGCCTCGGCTCGAGAACTTGGTACGAGAGGGGAAGGTCATTTAATGAGCACTCCGCTCGCCCGATCAAAGATCGCCTGTACTAAGCATGATATCTTGTTTTTGAAACACATGTGTTCTTATTCTGATTAATTAGCTAATCTTACTATGTGATGCACACAGCAAAACAAGTATAGACTAGATCGCCTAATTTGGAACAAAGCATTGCATGTTCGTTTGAAAACGGTTTGAAGTTTGCTACTCACAAGTAGGCTAAAATGCGGTTTCAATGAATTGTTCCAATTCAAGTAATCCAACCTTCACCCACAGGCATTCAGGCAGTTAAACACTTAAGCAATTAGCCTCATGGCAAGCATGCTATCATGGCAACATTAACACACATGCAATATGCTAAAGCGTAAACACTCACAGTGTACTCCGAGCCAAAACAAAGAACTAGTTAGAAATCAATGCATGATCCTAATTCATGTTAAGATGGCTAATGCAACACATGCGAAAATGCAACTAAAATAGGCTCGGCTATTATAGAATGTCATGTGAAATGCAACTTAATACATGTATTCAAATAGGAATTGAAGTACAATGCAGTTAGTATGATGCGCCGAGCCCGGTGCATGCAAGACAGATGAAGGGATGCACGCATGCGAAGCATAAGGTATGCTAAACGAAATAGTCCTAAAACTAACCATCATAAGCGGTTAAGTAAAGGGAGAAGAAAGAAATGGAGGGGAAGACATGCATCACACACACGCACGCTTATTACAACAATACCCTTTCGAAAGAGGGACCAAATAAGAAGCTAACTAGCTAATCTAAGCTAATTAAATTAGTATTACACAACAATTAATTAACTAATCCTAGTTAAACTAATTATTACAAAACGAATTGAATAGCTAACGCATTAAACTATTAAAGTACAAACCAAAGCAAAAGCAAGCTATCTAAGCATGGCAAGCTAAGGAAAGCAGTAAATCAGGAGCCTCAGAGGAGAGGAATGCATGCAAGCCCGGTCGCTTCGTTCGGAAATCCATGCGATACCCCGATTTGCCTCTGTTTCATTTTCTCAGAACTCTACACCAAGCTCTAGGAGAAGATGAAACTCACCTAGGGAAACCGGGAGGGTGGCCGACCACTTTTGGTCTCTCCACACACCTGCCGACCACTTTTGGTTGTTGAAAAAACCAGAAAAGTGGTCGGCCAGCTAGTTTTTCTGGCTGGCCGGCCAGTTGTTGCTGCTGAACTGCAATTTGATGCAACAGAGAGCAAGAAAGGGCATGGCAATGTATTTGCAAGATATGTGGCACAACCACCCTCCCTATCATGTCATGAACTCAAGGGGGTGTGGTTCTCGACCCTCGGGCCACAATCGCGCATTTCAATGCATGATGGCCGAGAGGTGAAGTTGCACAATTCAATGTAAATGAATGCACAAGTAAACACATAAAGCCTAGAACTCTATCATGTGTGATCAAGAGCGTCGGCGACCGAGAATTGAGGCACGTTTCATCACTTAAAGTATGAAACGCCCCTCATTTCCCGTGTTTGGACTAACACCTATTCCAAACACAATGCAACAAGAAACATGGCAAACATGTAATGCAACTACATGGCATACACAATGCAAGGGACAAGCATGCAACAACATGCAATGCAACATGATCAAACTACCAATGCAAATGGCATGCAAACAATGCTAACACATGCATGCACAATGCAATGCTACAAGGGCAACTTGGCAATGTTAGGAATACGCATACTCAATGCGAAGAAACAACTTGGCATACACAATGCTATGAACCACATGGCATACACAATGCATAATGTAAGATGGCATACTCAATGCAATGAAACAATATGGCATACTCAATGCAATATACATGGCATAATCAATGGACTTAAACCAAAAGGGGTGGACCTCAGTCGTGCCCAAATTAGTGGCCATAGTACTAAAATAAAGGCACCGAAAACACATGCAAACATGCATGCTAATTGGCTCACCAATTAAGGCACTAAGGTGCAACTTTTAAGAACACTTAAAGAGTGAAAAGCGTGGAAGTGTAACAACACTAAGTGCACTGAAATTAGACAAGAGATGATGCCAAATCACTTAATCAAAGAAAGTAAAGCATGCAATGGTCCTTAAAGCTTAAGACAAGCAAAGAGGACTACACATGAGGCATGCAATACATGGCAAATATGCATGAACTAAGCATGGACAGAGCTTAATTAAGTCAAAACAAGGACCTAAACATGTTGAGATGAGGGCTCAAATACCTAGGCATGCAAGCTAGGCTACAAGTAAAGCAACAATGCACAACCCTTAGAGGCACTCAAAGGGTGAATGAAGTGAGAACATGACAAGTCTATATGCTCTGAAATGTCATGTTAGATGATGCCAAATCATGTACACAACACAAATGAAGCATGCAATGGTGCTCAAAGCTTGAGGCAAGCAAGAGCATTTGTACTACAAGTATACAAAACATGAAGCATGTGACCAAGGCAACCCAAAATAGTTCTGAACATGTTAAATGAGATAGCTAAAACATGCATGGAAGGAAGCCAAAACAAGCTAGCATGGAGGGCATAAGACATGATGCATACAAGGCAAATAAGGTAGATTACACTACACCTATTAGGACCAAGCATGGGATGACTTAACCAACAAAAATCAGAGTTATGTCATGGCAAAATAACCCCAAAAACACATTGAAATGATTGCTCGCAAGCTAAGGCATGAAGGCATACGCAATGGTTCATGTTAAGGTATAAAGGGAGAAACCCTCCAACGCATTGAATGAGTGACAAATGTGAATGCATGGCCATAAAATATGGACTGAAATCACATAATAAATGATGTCAAATCATTAAAATAGTCCAAATAATGCATACTAGTGGACTTGATGCACAAAGCTAACAAGCTAGAATGAACCAAGGCTATACAAAGCAAGTCATGCATGGCCAAAACAACTAAAATCAGACCTTAAACATGGTAAAACATGAACAAAATCTTCTTTAATTTAAGCCAAAAGCATGCTAAAAAGACATGTTAAAGCATGATGCATGTTAGGCTATTTCATGGAATTGCATTACAAGTGCATGGAGCATGCAATGGCCAACCAAACCAAACCAAAATAGAGTCATGACATGGCAAAACATCACCAAAAACATGCTGAAATGGAAAGAAAACAGGCTAGAATGACATGCTACTTCATGAAGCATACAAAGCTAGTTTGTGTGATTTACACTACAAATATATTAACCATGCATGAAGTGACCAAACCAAGCAAAAACAGTGGTATGCCTCAGCAAAATAACCACAAATACAAGCTAAGATATGGCCAACAACAGCTTAACAAAGATGCTCAAACATGAGGCATATGAAGCAAATAAACAAAATACAAGGAGAGGGGATGACCCTCTCCTATTTAGGACACCAAAACCACCTTTCCACCACTAAAAATCCTCTGGATATCAGTGGTAGAAAGGTCATGCAAAGGCTTCAACAAGAGCCTAAAGGGATGGCTCAAAATAAGGCCTAACAAGGCCTAAGAGGGGGTAAATCACCCCAAATGAAAAAGTGATCTTAAACAAAGATCTTAAGCATGCAAAAATAGAACTTTTTCTAGTTAATAGTTAAGCTTAAAAACATATGAAAGAAGGGCTAAAAGCTTAAGCAAGAATGGGGGATTTAAGGGCAAAGACTCACCCTTGAAGACCTCCTTTATAACTGCAACTCCAGTAAGTTTTTCAAGCTCAAGCCAACCCGAGAACACCAAAAAACAACTTCAAGAAGCCTCAGCAACACAAGCAAGGTGTTTGAGTGTGTGTTTGTGTACAAAAGTGAGACAAATCTACACTTTAAGGCACAAAAAAGAGAGAAATGAAGATGTATAGATATAGATTATATGTATGGCTCAAGGAAGTTTTTTGAACCTAGAGGAGGGAGGAGAAGCCTCCCTCTTATAAAAACTAAAAGGCAAAGCTTCTTGGAGAAGCTAAGCTTCAAACAAATCCCTCCATACACGTGTATGGAGGATAGCTCTAATGCCTTCCAGTTGTGCCAGCTGGAGGAAAATAAAAAGGTGCCAAAAAGCAGCTGACCACTTCAAGTGGTCTTCCAAAGCAACAACTGGTCAGCCATAGGTAGGAGAGGTCTACAACATGAAAGAAAGCTAGTGGTGTGGTGGCCAACCAGAAAATGTGGCCCAAAGACCAAGCAAGCCAGTTATCCGACCAAAAAACTGGCTGGCAGAAGGAAAAGTGGTCTCTAAGGAGAAAAAGTGGTCTCCCACCCTTGTACCACCTTCCACACAAGGAAAACAAGGTTTGTACCAAAAACAAACCAAAGCGGATGCAAGACGAGAGATCGAGAGGCAAGGCACGCAGCCAAAAGCCTCGAAAACTGGTTTACGAGCATCAAAAGTGGTATGCCACCACAAAAGTGGTCTCCCGGACCACAGTGTTCCTTTAGGCAGAGGCAACAAGGTGTGGTTCAAAAACCACACCAAACGGAGAACGTTAAGCGGTCCCGAGCCAAGGCGCGCGACCGAAGGCTCCGAAAACCAGAAACTAGTCTCCAAGCTGGAAAAGTGGTCTACGACCACGAAGAGATGGTCTACAAGACCTCTCTCTCCCTCCAGGAAGAGAAACAAAGTTCAGTTCACAAACCGAGCCGAAGCACAAAAGAGTTCAGAGGCCCGGAGGCAAGGCTCTCAGCCAAAACTCCGAAACCTCTAAACGAGCACAACATGCACCAGCACCGAGCGCTCAATCGATGACGTCTGAGTCTTAAGGTCAGTCAAAAATGGGGTGTCTACAAGTAATCTTCAAATGGACCCCTGTATTCACCACCATTATCTGACCGGATACACTTCAAAGGTCTTCTAGTTTCCCTTTCAACATTAACCTGAAAAAGCTTAAATGCTTCCAACACACAATCTTTAGTTCTCAAAGCATAAACCCAAACTTTTATAGAATGATCATCAATGAAAGTGACAAAATAACGTGCACCGCCAAGTGTACTAACTTTCATTGGCCCACAAACATCAGAGTATACTAAATCAAGAACATGCGATTTTCTAGATGCAGGAAATCTATTGAAAGGAAATATATGTTGTTTTCTGGCTAAACAATGAACACAAGTTTTGAGTTGTGTACCTTTCACCTCAAGAGAGAGATCTTTCCTGGCTAGAATTTGCATGCCTTTCTCACTCATATGACCAAGCCTCTTGTGCCATAGCTCTGTAGAGATCTCTTTCTCAACTGCATTGACATCGCCTTTACTTAGCTTTTCTTGCATCATATAAAGAGTGGAGCACTTTTTTCCCCTTGCCACTATCAAGGAACCTTTGGTGAGCTTCCATTTTCCATCACCAAATTGATTTTTGTAGCCTTCATCGTCAAGCTACCCGGTGGAAATCAAGTTAAGACGAATGTCTGGAACATGTCCCACATTTTTAAGAACAAGCCTACAACCAGTGTTGGTCTCCAAGCAAACATCTCTCATTCCCACAATCTTGGACACACAATCATTTCTCATCCTTATATTGCCAAAGTCACCAAGTGTATAGGATGTAAAGAAGTCCTTATGTAAAGTAACATGGAAGGAAGCACCTAAATCAGTCACCCAATTGGACTGATCATGCCCTATGAGCCAAACATAGCCATCATCACTGACAATGATAACATCACCATCCTTAGAAGCAAGTGCAGTTGTTTCTTTATCACCATTGTTCTCACCACCTCTTTCTTTCTTTCTTTTGCTTTCTTTTAAGCTTTCAGCATTCCTTTTTAATATGCCCTTTCATGCCACAATGATATCATTCAATGTCTTTCTTGGATTGGGATTTTCCTCTAGACTTGTCTCTTGACTTGTCATGGTTGTAGATTTTTCTGGTTCTACTTCTTCCCCTATTTTCAGCAACAAGAGCTTGTGACTCACTGGAAGTGCCCTGCTCCTTTCTTCTAGCTTCTTCAATGAACATGCTATCTTTCACCATATCCACGGTGACCACACCATTTGGAGTCGAATTGTTCATAGTCACAACCAATGTTTCCCAACTATCAGGCAAAGAGCTCAACATCAACAATGCTTACAACTTATCATCGAACACTATCTTCATCGTTGTCAATTGATTGATCAAGCCTTGGAAGTCAATCATGTGCTTTGCAACAATGCGCCCATCTTTGTATTTCAAGTTTACAAGCCTTCTAATTAAAGAAGCTTTGTTTTGCGCAGTTTTCCTCTCATAAATGGCTTCCAATTTCTTCCACGAAGTGTGAGCATTGGTTTCTTGAGCCACATGATAAAAACACCCTCTAATCAATCTAATGGCAAATTTGAGCAACGGTTTTTCTATTCATTATGATCCATCTTCAACATCAATATTTTCTGGCCTTTTACTTTCACTATAAATTGGTCTATACAAGTCCTTAGTGTAAAGGACATTCTCCATTCATGGTTTCCAAATTGCATAATTCGAAGAGGTCAATTTTATCATAGCCCCCGAATTATCTTCCATTCTACAATTCACACAAGAATTTTATCAAACACTTTATAAGGGCAAACCGCCCACTCTTATACCACTTGTTGGGAAAACTCCTACATTTTTCGCTCCTTGTGTAATTAGAAAATGGGCAACAAACCACAAAATACAGGCAATAATATGGCTGAAATTAAAGGCACAAAAACAATCACAAAACAGTAAATTTGCATGGTTCGGCAAAAATACCTACATTCACGGGTCCAACTCCGAATCAATTTCCACTATAAAATAATGGGGTTACAAGATATCATCTCCAGTCATAACTAGAGGCATACAATCATCAAGAGAATATTGTTGGATCACTAATCAACAATTATATCATCACCATAAAGGTGGGTTTCAACAAAATCAACAAGAGATAAAGTTTAGGTCTCACCAAAGTGGATATCCCAAACTACCAGTCCAAGAGAGCTTTGACAAGATCAACTCCAATCAAAATGTAGAGCTTGATTCCATCAGCAACATGCTAAAATTTCATCAAGATTCGGCAAGAAATGACCATCCAATCTTGGTTTGAACTATAGAAAAAAAACCCTAACTTTTCTCCCCTTTTTTTCTCCTCTCTCTCTCTCTCAACACTCTCTATTTTGTTGTGTGTGTACAAACATTAGAGACAAAAGTCACTTTTTACTCCTTTTTCTTGTTTAACTTGCAGGTACAAAACCAAAGCTTCTCTGGGAAGCTTTACAAGCAAAACATATATAACAATAATATTGACTCTAGGGAGTCTTTGTGTGGCCCACCCAGTTAAGGAGGGACCCACCCAATATGATATTTGTATTTTAATCTGAAAATATTTTTCATCATTCAAAAGTTGAAAAAAAAAAAAAAAACCCAAAAACTCTTCTTCTTTTTCTTTTTTTTTTACCACGAAAAACATTTTGCTTTGATTTTCTTTTTTCATCTGACCAAACGTTAGAAAATACAAAAAATATTTTTTCAAGCATAGTACATTAAAATTTACAGAAGGCAAAGAGGAATAATAACCTATACAAGTAGCTCAACAGAGGACAAATTTTGAGACGAGTTAGTTATAAGATATATTTGATTCAACTCTCATCTCTCAATCTTAATTGATACCTGTAATTTGCAAGTAATTTTAAGTATCTGAGATTTACTTTGCAAATTGAAAATATATGAGATTTACTTTGCAGGTGTTGTGCCATGCTGAGGTAAATCATTAAAATAAAATAAAACAAAATATGAAGAATTATCAATTTCCTTTTAGTTCTTTTAGGAAGGATTAATTACATCAAAACCCCTTATCTATCAATCCATACATGTTGATCTCCTCAAATATGAAAATCATATAAATACATCCATTTTAAAAGTGATCTAGAATGGGTGAAAATTATATATTTTTAGAGTAGAGAGGATCAAAATATACAAATTAATAGATCAAGAGATAAGGTAATATTTCCTAATAATGGTAGGAGTTTTAGTATAACTATCCCATTGATTTACCAAGTAGATGTCGAAGTTGAACTTGTTATTGACTAAACCATTAAACTCTTCTTTTCACAAGTTTCACAGTCTTTGCCCTTGAGAAATTGTGTTCAAGGTACTGCTTTCCTAAGAAGCTAGTTCTCTTCAATCATTACAACAAAACTAACTATTTACGCCTTTAACTTTATGATATACATCAAATGCATGTCGTAAATAGTACATTTTACGACATTTTTTTTTTTTTTTGCAAGCCGTTAATGGTTTTTCAATAACAACATACATACCATGTAAGTCATTAATTCACATATTTATGGCATATAAAAGTATACCGTAAAAAATGTATGTTTTCACGACTTTAAAAATATGTCGTAAATCTTTGCACTTAAAACGACATACATTTCATGTTGTAAAATACATACATTTCAAGTTGTAAAAATATTATAACTTTACACGGCATGCACTAGCATGTCATGAAAACTTTTATTTAAAAAAAATTCAACCCGATTTTTTTTCTTGGATTTAAAAAAGCCAACAATTTCCAACCAAGCTTCTCACCTTAAATTTTCCTAATTGAGGACAATGTAAAAAATAGTTTATACATTATTTTATAATTTAGTTCTTCTTTTAAGGGATAATTGCACCCAGTGGGATTTTGGGGAAAAAAAATAACACATTCATGAAAAATTTATAATTTTAATGATTAATAATTATATTGCTTCTCACTAATTTGTAATTATTTTTTTTAAATTACCTTGATTTGATATTTTCCCCTTTTTTTAATAATTTATTTATTTTTTACTTTTTAGATGTGCCTAATTTGGATACAACTAAAAAGTAAAATATTTGTAAAAAAATATAATATATATATGAAATGTATTGAATTTTATATTTTTTTGAATTTAGTGATTTTTTTGGAAAATTAAAAATATTTTTCTTCTAAGTATATGTAAATTATTTGAATTTAAAAGTTAAAAAAAAATTATTTAAAATATTTAAAAACTTACAATAACTAAAACAAAAAAAAACTCAAAAACATTATACATGCCTTTGCCCCAAACCCACCCTCTCTCTCTCTCTCTCTCTCTCTCCACAGGCGAGCTCTCGAGCTCTCTTCATTCTATTCTATTTGAGGTATGTTCTTTGAGCACTGCCTTGATCGATCACGCGACTTCGCATGGCCTTACATTGTATGTCATTCACTTTCTCTTCCAATCGATCAATTTTTCTCTATCTCTCGATCATTTTTTCCCAAAAGCTTTGAATTCATCATTTTATTTGAAGTTAGGGTTTGGTGAGAGCCATGGAAATGTAGACTATGAAGCCAAATGCATTCTCAATCAATTGATCTCAAACCCTAACTAATCTCTACACGCTCCTTTGTATCGAATGATCCGACCTCTCTGCAATCTCCTCTCTGATCACGAACTTGAACCAGTTGAAGCAATTCATCAATGATTGCAAGTCCAATCCCTCAATCCTCTCCGATCCTTCTCTCTCCTTCTTCCAAGACTACCTTGAAAGGTATGATATAATTCATTTTTATGTATTTATATACTGTCCTGTTGATTTTCTTTTCCTATGTATTTTTATATGATTTTTTGGTGGTTTAGTGGAGTGAATTGATTTTGAATTTGATATTCCTTGCTGAGATTCCTATGATTTTTCAATTCAATTTTTAATTTGTTGTTAAATTGTTTCATGCTTGAATTTATTGATCTTTTATGTAGTTTGAATCATGTTTAAAAGATGGAATGGAAAGAGGCTTTAGTAAAGCAAAATCATAGCTATTTTGGGGGTGAGTTTTCATGAATGTGCAAAATTGAAATTGTGCAGAGGCCTAACTTCGATGAATTTTTAAAAATAGTTCTCTACCTTGTAATTTCATGAAATTTTAAAAGACAATCCCTCCATGAGTCTAGTATATTGTGTAAAATTTCTATAAGAAAATTCCAATAAATGAATTTTAAATAAATCTCAAACTAGGTTGAGTTATGTTTTACTACTACATTGAATTCTACTTTAACCTACTGTTTTCTATAAGTTTTTTAGTCAAACAGACACTTGAAACAATTCGAAAATATTAAAATATTTTGAAGTTGTATCAAGGGAGCACAATAAATCACTACCTTTAAAATGTGCTAAAATTTTACTTGAAACAATTCGAAATAAGTTTTCTATGATTTTTTTTATTTGCTGATCTTGTACTGTACCATCTAAACAATTTTCATCCTACATAACTTTGTGATTGTGATAATGCTGAGGCTGGGTGTGTTATAAATTTCCACTTCAAAGTGTCATGTCATGCTTTTCTATTTCTTTATAAAGTTGATCACTTCTTAGTGCGACTCTTAATTACAATGTCATCAACACTGAACTGCTATGGCATCTAATTGTTAATAGGGAAGTTACTTCCAAAAGGATTAAGATCAAGCAAAAATGATTAATGTTCCTATTTTGGTTTGCTAAATTAACTTTTTTTTCCTCTATCCAATAATCTATTACGACTTTGTTTCCTATTTTGAGTAACTTTTGTCAATTTTGAATTTGCTGAGTGATGCAGAGTGCATAAAACTGTTATGAGCCTACCACTATTATATATTTCCCAAAAAAAAATTCATAAGTTTGCTAGCTTTGAAGAAGAGATTTCCTCTTAAGATTGATTTATTTTTTTGTAGGTTGTTGAGTTTGCCCTGGCTTTGCAGGAAGCTGGGTGGTTTTCTGTTGTTCTAGAATGTGTGCATGCACCTGTTGCTACTGTTGCAACATCTGCTCTTCGAATCCCTACAATTGGAATTGGGGCAAAGCTTTTCTGTATTGGCCAAGTTAATTGATTCTTTAGCTCTCTCTATTACTCATAATAATGAATTAGACTTGACTGGCTTGTGTTGTGTATAATCTTTTTGCTTTCATTTGTACATATAATTTGCTATCTAATCTTGTAATTTGCTTTTCAAGTACTAAAGTGGGCATTTTAGTGATATCATGTAATCATATATTGAGTTTACTCATGTAATGAACTTTGAATTTGCTTTTCTTCTCTCTCTCTCTCTCTCTCTCTCTCTCTCTCTCTCTCTCTCTCTCTATATATATATATATATATATACATACATATATAATATTAAAAATAATCTTCTACGACAGACAAAATTATGTCGTGAAAAGTGTAATAATTTATGATATGCAAGAAAATACTGTAAAAGATTATATACGGCATACAAAGTATGCCAGAAATATACTAAAAATAACCTTACCGCATACAAAATTATATCATGAAAAGTGCAAAAATTTATGACATGCAAGAAAATGTCATAAAAGATTATATACAACATACATAATATGCCATAAATATATTAAAAATAACCTTCTATGGCATGCAAAATTATGCCATGGAAAGTATGATGATTTATGGCATGACAAAAATGTCATAAAAAAAATATATACGACATACAAAATATGTCATTAATGTTTAATTTATTACTTTTCATAACTTTACATGCACGCCGTAAATAACGCTCAACTTTCCATGGCATGTCATATAATGGCATTTGTGTGCATGCCGTGAAAGAGTTTTTACGGCATGCATTGCAAGTCGTAAAAATTCAATTTTGTTGTCAGGAGTCACTCTCACACACATACCCACACAAGCCTGCAAACTCATTTCATTGAACCAAACTAAGAGCTTGTTTGGTGTAGTTTCTAGTAGGTTGAAAGCTGATAAATCATAAACCAGAAGCTAAAATCACATATTCTCTTACTTCCTAATAATCAGCTATTTTCCACTTATTTAAGTTACTTCCACCTCATAAACTATAAATAAAAACTGCACTAAACACTCTAACACATTTAGAAGACTTCGCACGTGGGGGTCGTGACATAGTGTATCAAGATTAAATTAGTAGTTGTTACTCCATTTTTCTTAATTTTCTAGATAAATGAAACTCATCCACATCAAGAATAGCTATACTTGCATGTGCACTAACTCACATCTTCAAGAAAAAACATAAACCAAAAAAACATAGACACTATTTCACGGGTAGTCAATATCATAAAAACCTCACATCTAACCAAAAAAAAAAATACGGCAAATAAAATCCAATTCAAACCATACAAGCATACTCCAAAATACAATTCAAAACCAATAAAAAGTTAAATTTTTTGGTTTGAGGCATTGGGTTTGTTGAAAATTAGCTTTGTCGCAAGAAAGAACTTTTTTTTCCTCCGAGTTACTTAGTTTGTACCATTCAAAACCTTTGAATCTAGAACTATTTGCACTCCTCTAAAATGCAGATTGTTTAAATGGAAAATACAACAATGTATCAATACAACAATGCAAATTCTCATTGGATCACAATCTACACTTCAATTACTTAAACAGTTTCAATGGGAAAATTCCAAGCTTTGAACTTTCAAGACCGCACACAACTTCATGTCTTTATCACTCGAAGCTATCTTTTGGATTCCTACATGTAATTTAAGATTTGAATATGCATGTCCAAGAATTTATGCTTTAGAAAGTGAGATCAACCATTTGCTTAAAGCAACTACCAAACAACATGCTCAGACACATGTTGATATTTGCAAATAAAAGAAAATAATTCATTATCAAGAGAAATGAAAAGAAACCTATATATAAAGGCTTATAACTCTGTATAAGCTAAGACCAAACATTTGAATTCATAAGTGCCGTGACAAATTATCAAACAAAACCCCAACAGACTTCATTTTGGTGATGAGATGAAATTATACTTCTATTTTGATTTCGAGGTTCTATGTTTGATGGAGAGAATCACCCCTAACATAAATGTCAACAAATTTGCATGTGCTCACAACATTACAATGTTATTATTACTACCACCAACACCAATCAGAATAATAGATTAGGGCTAAAAGTGAAAATATCTATAGATACAATAGATTAGTACCACCAAGTTTCACATCTGATTGTCAATTTATGTGTGTTTCATTTCGGCACATGGTGGAGCACATGGTGGGCACACCATTAAACAATTGTGAGGAACAAGAGAAAATATCTATAGATACACAGATATACTTACATATATATACATATAGATACACAGATATACTGATATATGTCACGACCCCTGCCCCTATAGGTTTAGCATCGTAACCAGCCAGTAATCATTGGATTACCGAAGGCCTCTGAATATATTAACATATAATTAAGGGGCTAGTGGAAGCAGATATATTAAACATACATAGTCCATTGAGTTGTGTAGACATACATAGTGCAAAAAGGTCAAAACTTTATATATATTCATGTGACGTCATAATTATAGTTATCTTACATCCCATTCATTACAGATATAACCAAAAAAAAAAAAAGAACTTAGCCCAATGTACAGATAAATAGAAATCTTGTTCATATTCCAAAAAGAAAACAAAGTCTTATATGTTCACAAAACATGACCACATGATTTTCGGAACCTCCTCGAGAGGCACAAGGGTTGGCCGACAAAACAGAACTCTAGGCGATCATCATTGAGCTTGGCCACGCGCTTGATCACTTGCATACATAAATAATAGAGTGAGCAGGAGCCTAGTGAATAATAATAGAGTAAAGGGTTTTAATAGAATGATGTCCCATATCAGATTCGGGAAACAAATTCATTTTCAGACTTAGAAACAGAAGTTGATCCATATTCATATTCTTGTTCAAATCATATACAGAAATTAGAGTTGCTGCTTAATCATACGTGGTACATCCATTAGTACTAACATAAGAGATACATAATAGATGGTGGTTATAAATAACCAGTTCCATAAAGGAACCTCCGGATCCGGGTAACAGATAATAGACATGCTGAGCTCCATGATGGAGCCTCCAGTGCGAGTAACAGATTGTAGACATATTAAGTTCCATGATGGAACCTCCGATACTGGGTAACAGATACTAGATACGCTGAGCTCTTTAATGGAGCATTCGGTATGGGTAACAGTTAACAAATATACTAAGTTCCATGATGGAACCTCCGATACCGGGTAACAGCTAACAAATATCATGTGATGCTAAGGATACCACAAATACATAGTCAAAAATTGGACAATCATTCATTGTACTGAACATATCATTTCAGAAAACAGATCTTAATTCATCATATAGAAAATAAATAAAGTTGAACATAGCTTTACTAAGTTATTACTCACAGTTGGCTCCAAAAGCAGACAAACAGAGCAGACAGATCAAATAGGTTATGGTGTGTGACCTACACAACATAACAGAAACACATATTGAAACAAGCACTCAAAAAATGCTTAACTCATTGTGTTTCATTCTTAGTGTGTTTCTAAGTCTTATCCTCATAATTATGTCCTAATTAGGGCTTAGGAATGCCCACGATGCAATGAGGATGCCAAAACGTGATTCAGAACACTTAGTCAAATTTGCTGAAAACAGGGTTTCGCTTGAGCGCAACTTTCTTCACTCAATCGGAGATTCAAAAATAAGGTTGTCGCTCGAGTACAACTTTAGTTGCTCGCAGTCTATAAACTCTGCAAAAGTACTGGTTACTTGATTTTTCCACTCAACAACCACTCGACGATCACTCAAGCGTGTGACTAAGGTCCTCGCTCGAGCATAACTCTGGTCGCTCGAGCGGTCTGCAAAACTTATAAACTTCTGGGAGCATGCATTTAACACTCGAGTGCACTTTTGGTCGCTTGAGCGGAAGTGTAAAATCAAGAGTGGTCTCTTGAGCAGAGGTTCTGTCGCTCAAGCGGAGAAACAGAATTTTGAAATTTCCAGATTTGCTTCCAAGCTCCAAAACTCAATTCAAAACTGCAAATCAAGTTCTTTTAGGCCAAAACGTAAGGAAACTTGTGTAAACTTGTAAAATATGGTGAATTCAAAATCGTTTCACAAAATCAAAGCCCAAAAGTAAGTGAATTCTTCAAAAACATACTTGAATTATATGTATGCGTATCATGCATGTATTGGTATAATCTCAAACCTTGCAAAACATGTACAAATGAAGTGTGAAAGTGAAAAACCATAATAAGCTCCCATAATTGAACAAAATAGGTCCTTGCATGTAAGAATTTGTTGAAATGAAAACTCAAAATCCATGAATTATGCATTACATGTATGGTATGACTTAGATTCCTTCACTTCTAGCTCAATTCTTACAACTCTACTTAATCCTCTAGAATTCATTTCTTAGATACCATAATCATACAATCTAGGTGTTGAATTCTTACCTTAACTTCTCAATTAAGCTCTAGATGGTGAATTCACTAAGATTCCAAGCCAAATCCTTGAATTTCCAAGCTAATTCCTTAGTTTGAACTCAACTCTCTCTTGGTTCCTCTCTCTACATGCATGGAATCTTCAAGATAGTGAAATGAAGGTGCAAAATGAACTAATGGATTCATATTAGCCTTATATAGGCTCATTAGGAAAGCTTAAGTAAACTTGGTTTAAAATTAGTCAAGTATCATTATTTTATTCTAATTACTTGGTTCCGAATTGAATTTCAATTAAACTTACCACAAAATTCTAAAAATTCCAAATAACACATAAATCAAGTCAATTTCGTGATCGCATGCCGATAAGGCCTTCAATTCATAGAACAGAATGGAAACACAAACAGATATTTCTACGATAGACAGATACATATGCAAATAACATATAATTCATGCAATTAACACATGATTTCCTCTTAATTACTTATTAGGCATCCTTAATCATGGTTTAATAGCTAATCACAGGTCGGCGTTGTTACAATATATATATACAAACATATATATATAGAGAGAGTGAGTGAGGAAAAAAAAAAGCATATGCGAGACAAAGCATCAATGAAGTAGTGTTCTTGTACTCATTTCTGGTCTTTAAGCATTTCACAGTAATAGGACAAAAGCAATAGAACTTATGAAGTGCTTCCTACTAAACTATGCAAACTACAAAGTAGTACAGGTAGAAAGCTTGTTACCTTTCTAATCAGGTCCTGTGAAAGGTATGAAGGGAAGAGTAAGAAGGGAGCTAAATGATGAGATTAAACAATGTTATTAGGAACTAAAGAAGCAAGTTTTATTGTCAAAATTTTAAAATATCCTTGATTTGATGTATATATTTCCACCCGAACCAAGGCTTAGCCTGGGAGACCACTCCGTGGAGTGTCTGAGTCGAGCTGAGAGCATTACAAGGGTTCGTTAGTATGAGTTTTTGTGTAAGAAGTTAACATATTTGTAAGTTAACATGCAAAATCTCG
Organism: Camellia japonica; assembly: GCA_030407325.1. Classification (NCBI taxonomy): domain Eukaryota; kingdom Viridiplantae; phylum Streptophyta; class Magnoliopsida; order Ericales; family Theaceae; genus Camellia; species Camellia japonica. The sequence continues at coordinate 76,771,497 of JAPPVO010000010.1, read as the reverse complement.
CTCCAATGGAACTGTTAATTCACTTGTTAACTATCATAACTATGAATAGTGAATTAATATCGTACAAGAAAGTGAAGGTACTTTGGCATCGTTTAACTATATTATTTTCTTTCCATACACATTTATACACACTCGAGTGGACTTGCCATCTCCATTGCAACACACAAACATCCACTAAACTAACAAATCTTAACACACAAAATTGGGCCTTTTTTTTAATCATTTTTGGTCATATAACACCTAAATGCGTACAATTTTAATATCTCACGGATGCTTTAAGAATGGGCATGAACAGTAGAGCTGGAAGCATGAACCAGAGGATGAGCACAACCAGAGGCCGAGCTGACCAGAGTAAAAGAGGTTATCAATATCTAGGGCCATACATAGAGGCAAATGCACAGACAAACACGGTAACACTGATGCCGCAATATAGAGAAAAAGAAAGGTATTATAAAACCTTTATGGCCTTAATTTACAAATTCTGAAGGTTTTTGTCATAAATTACTGATCTTTCTTTAGAAATTCAAAGCATTTTTTTGTCAAAATATACATAGATACAAGGACATCCATAACATAATCACCAGAACTCAACAGAACACTCAGAAAATAAGAAAGGAAAAATTTTGAATAAATAACAAATGATGTCTTTATGGGAGATTAAGAACCATCTAGTCTCAGAAAACCTAAATGTCTTTCACACAAATATATATATATAGAGAGAGACAGAGAGGGTACTTGATTAGTGTGATGGATCTGTGAAGATTAGCGGAAGAGGAGGAGGAGGATGAGGAGGAGGAGGCGGCGGCGGCGGCGTCAAAAGATCGGCAGTACTCAAATCTATGAAAATCAGCAGTGACGGAAGGTGAAGAGAAGAAAATAAGAGAGAGCAAGAGGGCAGTGGCGGCAGTGGTGGTTGCATAGCGATGGCGGAGGAGGAGGAAAAGGTGCTCCGACTGCCAGTGAACGCGAGGAGGAGCAGCGACGCAGCAAGACTCCCCAACGCTTCATATTCTCTTCTCTCTCTCTCTCTCTCTCTCTTCCTCACGTCTGAAACGAAGAGAGAACCCTAATATTTTATTTTGAATTACTGCATCAAAACGACATCGTTTTGGTGAGGTATTCATCTCACCCGTTGGTTCTTCAAGTGATCCTAGCCATCCGTTTTACATCCTTGTTTACTTATTTTCTTGACTAAAACATAGTTTTGTTGCCAATTAATTAACGAACCCTCCAAAAATTCAAAATCCTTCCTCCAAAATTTTAATTATAATTGCCAACTAAAAACTTTAGTCAGTAAAAGTCATCTAAAGGCGACTAAATTTTTTTTAGTAGCTAAATATTGCCGACTAAATAAGTTTAGTCACCAAAAATAAATATTTACATACCAAATATTTGGTCGCCAAAGAGAGAAGTAAAAAATATATTATTTGGTTGGCGACTAAATTTCTTTTAGTCAACAAAATTTAGTATATGACGACTAAAATTTATTTAGTCACTGAAAATAAATTTTTGGCGACCAAAAATAAAAAGTAAATTTTTGTTTTTCATTCGGCAACTAAATAAATTTAGTAGCCAAAACTAACTACACAATGACTAAAATATTTATTTAGTAGCTGAAAATAAATTTTTGCCAACCAAACTTTTGGTCGCCAAAAATAAAAAGTAAATTTTTGTTTTTCATTCGGAAACTAAATAAATTTAATAGCTAAAACTAACTATGCAGTGACTAAAAAGTTTTTTAGTCACTAATTGTGGCATTTTTAGCGACCAAAAATTTTTTTAGTAGCCAATTGTGGTATTTTTAGCAACTAAATTTTTTTTAGCCGCCAATAATCAATATACCCCGACTAAAAAAAATTAGTAGCTAAATCTTATACTTTTGCTAACTAATATAATTTTTGGTCACCAATTCCACAACTTTTGGCGACTAAAAAAAATTTAGTCACCAAATTTGGCTGCCAAAAGTGCAATTTCCTATAGTGATGTAAGAGGCACGTGAAGAAGGAGTTAACAAAGGGCAGTTACTAACAATTACACACACACGAAGAGAAGATTATGTCCCTAGGAAGTAGCGAGAAGAAAGGAGATCATGATGAAAGATAGTAGCCTAACTACTTCAAAGGCATCAGAAGAAGGCTATAAATAGATGAAAACAAAGACTAAGAGACCCCTAACCAAATCCAACTCTACGTCTTTAGGCAATGGAGACTGTGGGGGCATATTTTGTGAATGACAACACGTGGCCAAGGTTGCACCAGAGTGTCAGCCAAGGTGCCACGTGTCTTGGTCATGTTACTGAGGTGATCTCGGCTAGGCCGAGGTTATCTGCAGAGATACCGGAATTCGAGATGAGTGGATAAGGGACAAGAGTCCTAGAATGGGGGAGGACCTCAGTCTGGATAAAGATAAAGCTCTTAGGGAGTTTATCTCTATCTGGCTGGGAGTCCAAGATGAGTATTGAGCCAGAGTCCATTGAAGCTAGGCTTCTACAGGGATCAGGTTAGTGCTGGCTATAAAAGTAAGGCGCCCTCGTGGGTCTAAGGTATTCATTTTATGCTCTGTCTAGTGAGTTAAGTACTATTGGCTATCTTTGAGAGATAATGACTAACTTGATCGTCGGAGTGCCCCCGGGTGGACGAACCACCGCCAGATTCTTATCTTTTTGTAGCAGGTTATTCGAGCGTAATCTATTATGTCGGTGCTCTCTTGTTGAGTTTTTCCTGTTTGGTTGTGTGGTCAAAAACCAACACCCATAATTTGGCGCCGTCTGTGGGAATGTGAGAAGAATAGATGGCCAACGACGTGCAGAAAGAAAAGGTCGGGGATGACATCCCTAGTGGAAGTGGCAAACACACCGATCCTAATGTAGAGGAAGAGAACTGTAATGAAGAACCCTAGGAGCAGAATCCCGGGGAAAAGGACGTCGGTCAAGAGGGAGACATACCAAAGAAGGCAAGCCGAGGCGAGTATTACAACGAAAGGGACCTCCAAGTATGGAAAGATAGATGCCTGAGGAGGGACGGCGAGATGAAGGTAATGGCAAACAAATTGGCAGACCTGCAATCGGTTGTCAACTTCATGATGCAGAACAACGTCATGCAGCCACCGTTTCCATTGGAAGACATGCTGATTCCAGTGGCCAAGATCTATGCCCAGAAAGGGAGGCAGAAAGCAATCCCTGCAGTCCCTCAGCATGACAAGACAAAAGAGCATTCGTATTGGCCTTCACAAGAGGTCGGGCTAGGAGAATCAATGAGAGGAGAGTCTTAGGAGACACCTCGTGCCAAGGAAACTTATGTCAAGGAACATCGGCATGTGCAAGGGAAGGAGCTTTGTTTTGACACGATAAATGAAGGAAAGTCTAAGAGGACTCATAACAACACCGGGAGCAGCGCACCAAAAAGGTTGAAATCCATTGACAGCCGAGCTCCTAGATGGACTAAGGAGGATTTGAAGGACTACCTCCAGAGGAAGTGACAAGATGCCGAGGTTACATCTCCGATCAAGCTGAGAATGCCGTTCTTAGTAGAATTGGATAAGTTTAAGGCCCCAAAAAGGTTCCACATGCTGAGATTCCAGATTTACGACGATAAGTCCGATCCTAACTTTCACGTCAGCTTATATTTGAACTCAATGGCATTGTATACCGGGAACGAACCGTTGCTCTGCAAGGTGTCCCCCTCATCCTTTGGGGAAATCGCATCAGATTGGTTTCACACGTTGTAGAAAGGAACTGTGAAAAGTTGGGAAGGCCTTGTCGAGATGTTTGTGGCCAGGTTTGTTACAAACAAATTGCAGCCGTTGAGGGTAGACTCCCTGATGGCTCTAAGAATTGGCGAGGATAAAAGCCTCAGGGCTTATGCCAAAAGGTATTATGAGGTGTTTAACCGAATACCAGGGTGCAACCAAGAGTTAGTGGTCATATCTTTTAAGAACAGCCTGAACGATGACTGCATGTTTCGAAAATCACTGGCAAAGACACTGCCAAAAAGTATGGAGGAACACATGGCCAGAATCGAGAAATATGAGAGAGCAGAAGAAGACACGCCAGGAACAAAGGCGTCAAAGCAAGAGAAGAGGAACGGCTCGCCGAAGAGAGGTCCAGGTAATACAAATTTTAATAGACAAGAAACAGGACTGAGGGTTGCACAGGCAGTCACCATAGTGTTCCGGATCCCGGTTTACAAAGTCCTAAAAAGGATCAGGAACTAGTCGTACTATAGAGCACTAGAGAAAATTCCTAGCGAATTTATGGGAAGAAGCCTTGAGAAGCACTGTGCCTACCATAATGAGGATAGGCACCTAACTCAGGGGTGCAGAGCCCTGAAGACACATTTAGAAGATCTGGTCAGACATAGCCACTTGAGAGATCTGGTAGATGAGGCCAGAACGAGGGAAGAACAGGTAAGACTGCCCTAGGCACCAGCAGCACCACCTCTACCAACACCGCAACCGCAAGCAGACGGACCTCGAGTGATCAATGTGATTTACTCAAAGGTCAATGAGAACGAGGTACGTGGGGAGACCCAGAGGGTGAAACATTTACAACATGTGTATCAGGTCCAGCAAAAGAGGCCTAGGACAGACAAGTACCAAGGACCAATGGTGTCCTTTACTGAGGTCGACCTGGACATGGTGCAACATCCATACAACAATGTTATGGTGATATCCCTCAAGATTGGAGAATGCCAGGTAAAGCACATTCTAATTGACCAAGGCAATTCTTGTGACATCATGTATGTCAGATATTACAAGGAGCTCGTCCTTCACCGAGATAATCTGGAGCAGTCCAATGGTCGGGTTCAATGGAACGCCGACCTGGTCCCTGGGAGCAATAAATTCAGAGGCACAGGCAGGCACCAAGAAGGTAAGCATAGAGTTCACAGTAATTGATACCCCCTCCCCTTACAATGTCATCTTGGGAAGGCCGTGGTTACATGCAATGAAGGTTGTTCCCTCAACACTGCACTAGTTGTTGCGGTTCCCAACAAAGAATGGAATTAAGGAGGTCAGAGGGGATTAGGTACAGGCAAAGCATTGCTCCATGGTAGCAATGAAATCCACCTGTAACGTGTGAGAGACAAAGACAGTAGAAATTGAAGACGAGAACATGGAGGTCCTGGATGACGTCAACAAAGAGCCGGCTGACAAAAGTGAGGAAGCCTTGAAGAAAGTTCTGGTCCGACAAGGTGATGAAGAGCGTTTCTTCCTTCTCGACTTAGGTTTAGCCAAGGAGGAAGAAGGGAAGTTGGAAGCATCCTTGCGAGCAAACATAGAGGTGTTTGCCTGAACGCCCTACGAGATACCTGGCATTGATCCCCAGTTCACATGCCATATGCTCAATGTAGACAGGTCGGCTAAACCTATCATTCAACGAGCAAGGAGGCCGTTGTTGGTTCATGTAGAGGCAGTAGAGGAAGAAGTGGACAAATTGTTGGAAGCTAGAGCCATTCGGGAGGTAAACTACCGAACTTGGTTGTCAAACATAGCTGTTGTGAAAAAGAAGAATGGGAAGTCGAGGGTCTGCGTGGACTTCACCAGTCTGAATAAGGCTTGTCCCAAAGACAGCTTCCCACTCCCCAAGATCGATCAATTAGTAGATGCCACTTCAAAGCATGGAAGGATGAGCTTCCTAGATGCTTACAGGGGGTACCATCAGATAGCCATATACCCCTCATAATGAGGAGAAGACAGCATTCATCACCCCAAAAAGGTTGTATTGCTACAGAGTGATGCCTTTTGGGTTGAAAAATGCAGGAGCAACTTACCAGAGATTGGTGACTAAGATGTTCAGACATCTAATTGGCAAAACAGTGGAAGTATACATTGATGACATAGACGTGAAGACCAAAGAACCTGAGAATCACCTGGCCGACTTAAAGGCAATTTTTGACATCTTGAGGACATATCAACTCTGACTCAATGCGTCGAAGTGCGCATTTGGAGTTGGGTCTGGTAAGTTCCTGGGATACTTGGTTACCAAAAGGGGCATTGAGGCAAGCCCAGATCAAATCAAAGCTATTCTGGACTTGAAAAGCCCAACGTCGGCAAAGCAAATGCAGATGTTAACAAGAAGGGCCGCAGCCCTTAATAGGTTTATAAGCAGAAGTTCAGATAAATGTAAACCATTTTTCAGTTTATTAAAGAAGGCCATAGATTTTTTGTGGACAGAAGAGTACGAAATCGCTTTGGCCGACTTGAAAAAGTACCTGACAACAGCTCCAGTTCTATCAAATCCAGTACCTGGAGAGGAGCTATTCTTATACTTGGCAGTTTCAGAGCATGCAATGAGTGCAGTGATAATCAGAGAAGAGAAGGAAGAACAAATGGCAGTATACTATGTGAGTAAAACCCTAGCAGGCATAGAGACCAGGTGCTTGCCCCTGGAGAAATTGACACTAGCCTTAATGATGGCTTTCAAGAAGTTGAATCATTACTTCCAAGCCCACAAGATTGTGGTATTGACTGAGCATTCCTTGAAGTCCCTACTATAACAAGGAGATCTGACAGGCAGGTAGCCAGATGGGCAGTAATATTGGGCCAATACAACCTGGAATTTAGGCCCAGAACAGCAATTAAAGGCCAGGTTCTAGCCAACTTTGTGGCCGAGTTCACACTTGGTGCCATCCCACATCGGGCTCCGGTGAGCCACGGCTTAGGATGTCCGGGGGAACAAGAAGAGACCCAGTTGAGAATGAAAAACCCCATAGCAGAGCAAAAGAAAAAGAAAAACTCAAGCCTGCGACATTTACATCAGCGACTCCTTCTGCCTGTTTGTTGATAGGAGTTCAAACCGTCATGGAGCAGGGGTAGGAGTAGTGCTAGTATCGCCAGATGGGCGGATGTTAGAACAATCTATTCGATTGGGGTTTAAGGCCTCAAACAATGAAGCCGAATATGAAGCACTGATCGCAAGATTGAAGTTGACAGCAACAATGGAAGCCGACGAGGTGGTAGTCTTCTGTAACTCCTAGCTTATTGTGAACCAGGCAACATGCGAGTATACAGCCCGAGATGAAAAGAATGATAGCCTATGTAAAACAGGTTGTCAAACTGTTAGCCTTATTTTAGGATTGCCGAGTACAATAAGTTAGCCGAGATGACAGCAGTCATACCGATGCCTTAGCTAACCTGTCTAGTGCAATGAAATTAGGGGAGGCAAGGACAATAATGGTTGATTATTTGTCAGGCCCAAGTGTGGAACCACTAATCATAGAGTATGAAGCAATGTGTGTGGAGATGGGTCCAAGTTGGATGGATGCAATAGTAATGTTCCTTAGAGATGGGAAGCTACCAGATGATCGTAAAGAAGCGCACAAGACCAGACTGAAGTCGGCTAGGTTTAGCCTAACAGCAGAAGAACATCTCTATAGAAGGTCTTTTACTAGTCCCCTTTTGAGATGTGTGCATCCCTCCCAGGTTGGAGACTTCTTGTATGAAATATATGAAGGAGTATGTGGAAGCCATGCTGGGGGCAGATCACTTGCTCATAGGGCTATCACTCAAGGGTACTGGTGGCCCTACATGCAGAAGGATGCTGAAGCCTATGTCAGAAAGTGTGAGAAGTGTCAAAGGTTCACACCTTTGATACATCAACCAGTAGCAGATTTGAACCTAGTGTCCAGTCCTTGGCCATTTGCCTAGTGGGGCATGGATCTTGTTGGACAACTACCCCAAACAACTGGACAAAGGAAGTTCCTACTAGTAGCAACTGATTATTTCACAAAGTGGGTAGAAGCTAAACCCTTTGCGAAGATTCGAGATATTAATGTGAAGAACTTCATATGGAAGAACATCATCACCAGGTTTGGGATCCCAATGGCAATAATAGCAGACAATGGTACACAGTTTGACAGTAAGCTAATCAAAAGCTTTTGTGCAAAGTACAAAATCAAGAACTATTACTCTACTCCAAGTTTTCCTCAGAGTAATGGTCAGCAGAAGCATCTAATAAGACTATCTTAGATGGATTAAAAGAGGCTCCAGCAGCAAAGGGAAAAATGGGTGGAAGAGTTGCCCAATGTACTCTAGGCATATTGGACTACGCCAAGGAGATCAACTGGGGAGTCTCTATTTGCCATGGCTTATGGCACTGAAGCAGTTATCCCACTAGAAGTCAACATTCCAAGGATCAGAACCCAAGGAGTGGAAAATGGTACTAACGAAGCATTTCTAGCCCGAGATCTATACCTTCTGGAGAAGAAAAAAGAAAGAGTAGCAATTCGGCTGGGGGCATACCAGAAACAACTTGCTAGGGCTTACAACAAGAAGGTTAACCCAAGAGAGTTCAAAGTTGGGGACCTTGTGCTGAGGAAAGTGGTCGACAAAAAGAAGGATCCTAGGGAGGGCAAGCTAGGGCCAAACTGGGAGGGGCCTTATAGAATTATCTCAGTCGCCAGCAGCGGGGCATATCAGCTTGAAGACAGTGAGGGTAAAGAGTTACCAAGACCCTGGAACACTTGCAACTTGAAGTTTTTCTATCATTAGATTTTTGTATTTTCGAAGTTTATGTCGTTAGCCGAAGTAATAATAAAATTTTAGCTTGATTTTGAAATTTGTGTAATAGGACTGACCAATCCTTTGGTGATGTTTCTAATTGAAACATGACAAATAACTTAAACTTATTATATGGCAGAGTTGAATTATAATTGCGTATAATAGAGTTGAACTAAGTCGGCGATGTTTCTAATTGAAACATGACGAATAACTTAGACTTATTATATGGTAGAGTTGAATTATACTTGCATATAATAGAGTTGAACTAAGTTGGCGATGTTTTTGATTGAAACATGACGAATAACTTAGACTTATTATATGGCAGAGTTGAATTATACTTGCATATAATATAGTTGAACTAAGTTGGCGATGTTTCTGATTGAAACATAAGGAATAATTTAGACTTATTATATGGCAGAGTTGAATTATACTTGCATATAATAGAGTTGAACTAAGTTGAATTGAAACTAGACTTGCCATGTTGGCATAATTAAACTTAGAAGTGCATTTCAGTTAGATTAACAAAGAAACCAAAGTTGAGAACCTCGGCCAGTCTTTGTTTGAATCTGACTTCGGTGAAAGACTATACGTGCTTAATGTGAACATAAGTGAAACTTAGGTTCACATTAGGGGGCAAGGAGCTGGAGAATGATGAATAAAGCTTAGAAATTTGAAGTGCTTGGGACTTGTTGAAATTTTATAGACACAAAAATTTACAAGTCAGAATGGGCTTAACACTTGTTGAAATTTCAAGAAAATTTACAAGTTGAAGTTAGCTGAGGTTATATAGAAAAAAGTATCCGAGGTACATCTTACCCGAGGTAACCAACTAGGTCGTCCAAACTTGGAAAGGGTAAAGTCTTAAGAGAGTATAACATATGGAGATACAAAAGAAATACTGAATAAACACTTGCAAAAATATTTTTGATGTTTTTGAGTGTTAGCCAAGGTGTGCCAATGGTTGGCCAAGGGAAAACAGTCAAGGTTTGTATCCGAGGTATTATACTCCAGAGTTATTATACAGCTAAAGGTATACTTTGAAGAAATGCAAAAATATTCTAAGTATGGAAGCTTGAAAGGCATGAAAGAAAGCAGTAAAAGCATACATGAAACAAACATTCAACACTTAGAAGAAAATTGGAGACTTGCATTCAAAAAAGGCACTTCGGCCTGGCAAAAGACAACTTGGTCAAATTACAAAAGGGGCACATCGGCCAAATTTCAAGCTAAACATTGTTCAAACAAAACAGAAGTACAAAGAGAGAAAAGATTCAAAGTGGAATGCTCCGCTTCAGCAATGGGCTATGTATCGACATCGGCATCGATCTCATGAAGAGTTTGATCGAGGCTCTTCTCGGCTGTCTGTACTTCGACCCTTGACATGGTTCTTTTGGGAGAGACACTCTTGGAGACCTCATCCTCGTCATCTTGAGTCAAGTCCAAGACTTGCTCATTCAGAGTTAGGGACTTGGCCCCAGCAGAACCCTCAGCACCAACTCTGACCTCGGCTTCTTCTTCTTCCTCCCCAGCCTCACCCTCAGATTGGCTTGGAGCGGGGGGGAATGACACAACAAGTCAGCTCTCATCTCGGAGGGGTGAGTCCTCGGGGACAGCCAGCTCTTTCAGAGCAGCCATCCAACCAAGGGTGTAACCCTTATTGCATGCCTATCTCACTTACTTTTTGTATTCCTCACAGATGTCGGCTGCCTCTTCAGCATAGGCCTTCTCGTCTACCTCCTTGATTTCGACTGACTTTGTAGGCAGTGCCGTTTGGAGCTCGGTTTGGGCCTGGGCCTCTTTCTCCTTGGCTTCTTTCACCTCGGCCTTAGCGACCTCGGCAACATTTTTGCAGCCTCAGCTTAGTCCTCAGCATTCTTCAAGGCCAACTCAGTAGCCTTGGCCTGGTCTAGGAGACCTCGGATGCAGGCCTCGGCCTTAGTGAGTGAGGAAAGGAGTTTGGCAGCCTCCTTCATTTTTTGGGTAAGTTCTTTTTTGAATTCATTGGTCTTGACTACAAGGGAGTGACCCTGCTGGATAGCCTGCAAGAGTGCAAAGGAAATTAGTTAAGTATGAAAACCAGAGTTAAAGCTAGATAAAAAGTTACAAGTATTGAGACTTACCAAGACACAATGTTGCATCATCATTGCATAATTTTCATACTCCGAAAGCTCAGTCATCCCATTAATGTCGGCTGGGAGTAGAACGGCGGTAGAAATAGCGGCACTGACCTCTAAACTGTCCAGAGCACTATCCCCCGCTAGAAGAGGTCGGTCTCCGACTGTGACAGATGGATTTCAGGGAGCATCGGCATAGAAACCAGAAGGATCAAAGGAGCTGCTGGACCTCGGCCTTTTGGATTATGGTGAGTCAGACGCCTCGGCCTCGACTGGCCTCTTGTCAGCCGAAGAAGTACTCTTTTCAGCCTTGGCTAACTTGGAGATTGGTATAGTGTCCTCAGAGTCGATCTGAGTCACTGTTGCCTTGGCTTTGGCTTTCTTTACCCTCTTTGGCTTAGCCTTGGGTTAGGATTGTGATGGGGAGGATTGCACTATTTCAACACCAAGCAGGTCGGCCAAGAGGTCTTCAACGATAGCCTTGCTATGTTCTATCTTGTCGGCGATGGTGGCAATAGTGAGTTTGGTACTGAAACGGATTGCTAGAAGTGTGGTAGGTGGGTTTGTAGGATTGTAAGCCAATGACTCAGTATTTTGGCATTTATGGCTACGAGTTCTACCTGTAGGAGCGAAGAGTGGAGCTCGACGTCGGCGTTGGCGCTGGGCTAGAGGAATCAATTGGGGAGCAGATGTTGATGGCTGCTCCGCTGGATCAGAAGTTGAGGCTTGGTCAGGCCTTGGTGATGAAGTAGCAGAGGGGAGTTGTTGCTGAAGGTGGAGACTTGCTCTTTCGAGGAACGTCGAGCAGCGGGCTCCGATATGTCGGGATGTAGTTGAGGAGGATGGGAGCCTTGCGAAGTTCGATTGGCAAGCCGAGAAGGCGAACCAAGTCTTTGCTCGGCGTTTAGTATTAGTGGAAGTCTTTTTCTGGCTAGGGAAGAGTTGTAAAAAGAGGTCATATATTAGAAACAAATTAACAAAAGGGTGACTAAGTAAATAAAAGAAGGGACTCTAAGGAGGAAAACTAAGTCCTTACCCTTGTCATCCCTAAAAACTTCACGGCACAAAGGGAAGAGGGGGAGTTCATCATCTGGCGCGAACTCCCAATTGCCCGAGACAATCAGGTAGTCGTCTTTCGCGCCTTTATTTCAGTCTAGAATGTCAGCTATCAGCTTGTATTGGGTAGATCTTGGCTTAAGGTAATATGTATAGTCAACCTTGGTTTTAAGGCCACACATCGTGTAGCAGTACTGGATATCAGACAGGGTGATCCTAGCGTTCTGCCGGCGTTCCAACTTGGCAATTCCGTTTATAATCCTAAAGAGTTTACTGCTAACTACATGGGGTTCAGTTTGTAGTAATGGAGGACCTCCCTAAAGAGGATGTTGAGGGGGAATCTGACTCCTCCTTCAATGATGGAGACTACGGGAAAGGGCATATAATCCTTTCCAAGCATAATGGAGTCATCCTTTCCAGCTAACCAGATTTGAACGTCAGCTGGAATGGAGAACTCTCACCTGAAGTATTCTAGTTTGGTCGGGGTGTCTACTCTCCACCTAAACATTCCCATGATGTCGGCTTAGGGTGGATTAGTGCACAGTTTCAGGAGAGAAAATTTGGTATGGGTTTGGGAATCTCGGTTAAAGCCTAGACTGGCACTAGGGCAAGGGTTTTTCAAGATCTAGGAGGAATTCGTTTCAATTTTCCTAGGGATAGTGATTTCTATCAAAACCCAAGGCCTAAATCTATACAGAAACAAGAAATCAAGGGAAAGATCTGGAACTAAGCAAGAAAAATAGAAAAGAACAATGGTTCAGACTCAAGAAAACAAACAGAAAATCAAGAACAATTAGTAAGTGTATGCAGGTGTGCAAAAGCCAAGAACAGTGGCAAAGTTTTTAAAACTTCAAATTTATGAACACTACAAATCACAAACAAAAGTGAATAAGACAAAAGGGTGTATTGAACAGCATACAGTAAAGATTCAAGAACATAAACAGATTTGCAATGGCATCAAATAGTGTGTAAACAAGCAATAGATTTTGAAATAAATTAGAGACTGAACCAAATAAAATGAACGCCGATATGGGGTTCGCCGAAGTCACACGGTGCGAATAATCATAAACAGACGACGAAAAGGTCGCCGAAGGAGGTAATCGGAACAGTTGCAGAACTTGAGAGCTTGAACAATGGCGGTTTGGGAGAGAGATGTTAGAGAGAGAAAGTTTCATAGCGAAATGAATATTCAGAAGTGAAGAGATAGGGAGTGAGGGAGAAGTTTTGTCAAAATTATGAAAAAGGCAGCAGATCATAATGATGTGCCTTGACGACGTGTCTTGATAGCGTGTGTCAAGTACGAATCAATGAGAAAAGGACGCGTGGCGGAAACGGTTGAGAAAACCGTACGTAACAGCTCATGCACAGATAAAACTCTTGGAGTTCTTGATTTAATGAAGCAAAAACCTCAGCTAGGGAAGCGATCTCGATTAAGGAACTCAAAGAACTTGGTTCTTGATTCTTGGTTATTGATAAAGTAGACTGCAGAGTCGTGGTCATGTGAAGACGACGGGTGACCAACTCGGTCATGAAGGATAGAGTAAGTTTTAGCCGACGTGCCATGTGACAAACGATGTAGGTTTCATCACCTCAAGATGCCGAGATAATAGAACCTAGGGGCAATTGTGGGGGCATATGAAGGATAGAGTAAGTCTTAGCCGATGTGCCATGTGCACAAACAATGTAGGTTCTATCACTTCAAGATGCCGAGGTAATAGAACCTAGCGAGCAGTTGTGGGGACATATTTTGTAAATGACAACACGTGGCCAAGGTGGCACCGGAGTGTCAGTCGAGGTACAACGTGTCTTGGTCATGTTGCCAAGGTGATCTCGGCTAGACCGAGGTTATCTGCGGAGATACCGGAATCCGAAATGAGCGGATAAGGGACAAGAGTCCTAGAATGGGGGAGGACCTCAGTCTGGATAAAGATAAAGCTTTTAGGGAGTTTATCTCTATCTGGCTGGGAGTCCAAGATGAGTATTGAGCCAAAGTCCATTGAAGCTAGGCTTCTCCAGGGATCAGGTTAGTGCTGGCTATAAAAATAAGGCACCCTCGTGGGTCTAAGGTATTCATTTTATGCTCTGTCTAGTGAGTTAAGTACTATTGGCTATCTTTGAGAGATAATTACTGACTTGATCGTCAGAGTGCCCCCGGGTGGACAAACCACCACCGGATTCTTATCTTTCTGTAGCAGGTTGTTCGAGCTTAATCTATTATGCCGGTGCTCTCTTGTTGAGTTTTCCCTGTTTAGTTGTGTGGTCAAAAACCAACACCCGCAAAGACCTTACCTAATGGTTATCCATAGAGATCCAATTCAAAATACACAGGATTTCTCCATTTTTCTACCTATCAGATCAAGTCGATGACATAATTTAAATCTCCATAAGAAATGGGTTGGGAATAAGTACCCGGCCATCTCTCCATATGTTTTGGCATACTCAGCTAGTTCCTATTTCTCTCTCGAGTCCAAAGGCAATGATCTCAGGCTGATATGTTCTAGAAATGCAAGTTTCTCTCTCTTTCTAATCATTCAATTCTCTCTCTCTCTTTCTCTCTCTCTCTCTCTCTCTCTCTCTCTTCATTCACAGCTTAAACCACACCGATACATATACATACATTCATATTTACATTCAATTTCCTAAATCTCAGATCATGTTTCGCTTGTTGATCATGTATATATATTAGATATTCTGATCATATATATATATATATATTAGGTAGATCATACATATATTAGATATTCTGAATCTGTGTATATAATACAGATTAGTTTTTTTTTTTCTTCTTTATTTGAGAATGTGTTTCTTCTTTTACTTTAAGATAAGTTTCTTAATTAATTAACTAATATATATTTGATTGTGCTGTTGAACCAAAACAAAAAATTTGATTAACGTTATGAATCTCAAATAATTTACCAAATTTTTTTATCAAACCTCTCACATGGTGTGGGACCCACACACATTTGGGTTGGTGTGGGTTGATTTGGTAAAAAATTTAGTAAATTATTTGGGATTCATAACAATTTCCTAAAAAATTTGAATGTGTATTTGGCTTTTGGCTGTGTACCTTGTAAGAGAGAAAAAAAAAAACAAACAAACAAACAAACAAAACAAAACAAAAAAACAAAAACAAACAGGTCAAGGTGGGTTGAGAAAAATTCAAACCCATTAGGAGATGGGGAGGGTAGTCTCCATAGGGGATGAGAGATGGGAAATTGGAAAAATTATAATAGAGAAATGGGAATGGAGAATTAATATCCGCTCCATCACCCTCCATTGTCATTCCTAGTCTTTATCAATTTCATTTATCTTTAAATTTCAGCACTTTATTTTTATGCACTACTCTTACATTTCATAGGAGTAAATTAACTTTGTAATTCCAAAACTTGTTCGGTTTAAAGCTTTGAAATTACCCTTACTAAAGGTAACATGTTTATTCAATTAATTAATTGCAATTTCTGCCCAGTCTCTCTCTCTCCTATTCTGTTACAAATTTGAGTTAAAATATTGGTTCCTCTTTTGAACACAACACAATAAAGTACTCTTCATTGAGGTTAAGAGAACCTTCACATAATTGCTTGATAAAATTGACATTTATTATTTGTAAAAACTTTTCAAATTCTTACTGACACGCTCAAATTACATTTCTAACATTTGAAATGTCACAATTAACCAACATATATCAATCTCAATCAAAACAAAGTTAGTATTTGTTAATAAAGTATGTTTTTTTTTTATAATATTATATTTTTCTAACTTAAAAATATGTAATTATATGTATTTATTGTATATACAATCTATTAGATGCTGGTGTGAGGCCTGCCAGCACCTGCCCATGAGGTTTAATTTTGTTCTAACAACTTGCAGATCTTACTAACAAATTAAAATATGATATGAAAAACAAAGAATAACCCGAGCTAGCCCTGAATTCTATAGGGCCCTAGGCGAAGTTTCAAGAGGAGTCCTTATACATATTTTTCAAACAAAAAAATTTGAGTAATATAATAAATAGCAAAAATGCACAAGTTATTGTTTTGGCCTTTTTTTAGTGGGACTTTTTGTTTTGGAGGGCCTCTAACAATAATTGGATCTTTTTTAAAACTTAATGGTATAAAGGATTTTCAAAATTTAAGACTTTATTTTTGGCCAAAATTTAGGGGACCTAGGCGCAGGCCTCACTGGCCTTAGTTCTAGTTAATTATTTGTTTGTTACACTTTCTCAGGCTTGGAGGATGGCAATATCCCATTTGGACCAGTCAAAAGGCTTTGCTGGCAAATTGACTTATCGTTCATTTCAGTACATTTGGTATTTTAATTTTTTTTTTTTTTTTTTTGTCAAGTTAAAAGTGCAAATCTCATTTATTTTTTTAGCTTCAAAATGATTTTCTTTTCTCCTCCTAGTGAAAAACAACTTTGTAAGGGTATTTAATTTTTTTCTCTGTCTTAAGCCATTAATAGGCTTAACGGTGTGCTTTAACTCACAAACCACATGTGGGTTGTGTGCTTATTTCCAAATGACAAGGCATGTCCACATGCACCAAACCACAAGCTGGTAACATGAAATTTGCCCTCGAGCAAATTTCAAATTGTTTTAGATTTAGTTATATCTGATGCTATTTTTCCCCTTTGCACTGCACTTTGATGGCTTTGCTGATAATGATTGCACAATTTGTCAATTTCTTTGTGTAAATTGTTATTCAACTAGTCAACATCAGTGTCAAGTTTACACCTTGTGTTGTCAAAATATCTAGCTAAATTCAGTCATTTTTTTTGGGACTTCTTATCAAGTACTAACCTTGTGTTTCAAGAGGTTTTCTCCATTTTACTGCTCAATTTGTGGAGTGCATTGCATGCATTAATTTTCAGTTCTGGAGTTAATTGAGATCCAAAATTAAATTTCTCAATATTTTGAGGGAAAAGTATGATTTTGATAATGTTTGGTGTTGGGTTTGGCTCTATCAAGTTCATTAGTTCAAATGGTGGATTCATATACCTTCTGCACAGCTGTAGATCTCTTGACCTTTTTATAAAGCTCATATGAAGTCCCTTTGTTTGAAATACATCAGGAAGCTGATATAGCATACTTAATCTAGGCTAGAAGTCACAAATGGCAGTGTGTTGTTTGATATATCTTGGTATTGGTGTTTTTTGAAGTCCTTTAAATAATATTATCGTAATTTTATTCTTACTGAACTTGCATATATTTATTTGATAGAATTTGAGTCCTTTTAAGTTACTACATTGGGTCGGAGTGGTTTTAGAAGACTTTCATATGGTTTGTAGATTTGATTGCTGCAAAACAAATATTAGGCTCTCAAATATGAATGAAATGCAGATTTAAGTATAGATTAGGCTCTCTTCTCTCTCTCTCTCTCTCTCTCTCTCTCTGTGTGTGTATATAATATAATTTAATTGCCTATCTTTATACTATGTATTGAGATAAAAAGAGTGAATATCATCTCTAGTGAAATTTAATATTATTGTAATATTATTAATATTATTGTAATTTAATTGCTTGTCTTTATACTATGTATTCTTCTCCTCCTAGGGTTTACAATCTTGAATCTCCTCCTAGGGTTTGCCCCTTGCGATTTCAAGCTGTAAATTCTCTCTCTGATCTTGAAGTTCATATTTAATTATAAATTTGTTGTGAGAGATTTGAATTTGAATCCATGTGTTCATTTGATTTGAATTTGAATTTGAATATGAATTTATAGTTGTCAAATCATGAAATTCAATCTGTGATGCTATGAAGTTGAACTTGAGTGATTGCTTCCTCATGAATTTACTTGAGTTATTGTGTGCTTGTGATCTCTAAGTTTATATTGCAAGGCTTCCTATTCTTGACCAAAACAATGTAAATAGATTTTCATAGCAGTGACTGAAAGTCTGTCACTGCTAAATTTGTTCATAGCAGTGACAGATTTTCTTGCAAGAAATAAGCTCTCTTGCAAATTTGCAGCAACTCTTTCTTGGTGGAAATAAGCTCTCAGACAAAGTCATGTGTTTTTGCTTCTTTAGCACCAGTATATTTTATGATATGGTAATGCATTCCATGGGAAACACTGTGAGTATTGAAGGCTTTATTTAGTATATAGGGAAGGTTAATCCTCAATACTACTCAAGAAGACCCATAAACATTGCAGTAGTAGAGCATAATTGCAAAGTAAACAATAGTGCAAAACATCTTTTAAGATGGCTTCTTCAACCTGATCTCTTATTGTAGTAGCAGAAAACTTGAAGACCAAATGAGGGGCATTTGTAAGAGAAAGTTTTGTAAAGCAAATATTTTGGTGAATAAAATTCAGATTTGTAGTGCCTAGATAAGCCTCTTTGTTGTTGTTTTTATTATTTGTTTTAGGGTAGAAATTGATTGCATGAAGTTGAATATTTGTGTAGAAAAAAATCAAATTTACATGTGTTGTGTTTGTGCCCTGTTATGCCCTGTTTGTGGCTGTTTTCTTATATTATTAACTACTTTTTTGTTTGTTTTTGACTTTCTATTCTTTTTTTCCCCGTGTCACTCGTGTAAAAAATGTAGACATTGATCAAATTCAGATGATTGAAGATGTACTTAATTTGAGCCTTCTTGACTGTGGAAAACTACTTTCACTTTCACCCAATGCTGTAGGTGCTAATCAGACATCTGAACATGGTCTTCTCTCTGAGCTCAACGTCGATGGTTCTATGCTTAGTTCTGGAAATCTACTATCAAGTTTCTCCTTTATTGTTGATGAAGTGTTTGAGCTTGAGAGAGGGTCATCTGCACCTTCTTTTTTCTAGTCAGTCTCTCTTCATCATTTAATGCATCTGCTGCAGCGCATTATGGCTCTGTTCCAATGAATTTTCAGAGTATGAAAGTTGGAACCTCCTCACCTAAGCGGGAGGGAGGAACACAAATAGCACAGATCGATAATGCTCCTAAAGTTTATGGTGGATCTCCCCATTATAATAATGGCTCTTTTTATTCAACAAGCAATTTGAAGGGCATCATGCAGTCTAGCTTTGTGAGTTCACCACCTTCTAGTTTAGGAAGGAGCACAACTTTGAAAAACTGTCTATTTCAAAATCTGACCAGGATTTGGCTTCTCTTAGATCTCCACATTCTGCTAATTCTTGTGCCACAATGGATTTGTCTTCCCCACCAAGACTGACTGGCCCCCGAGTTTCTGCACCAATTGTAATACCTAATGGGCCTAGAACCTCAGCAATTGGATCTTTTAAAGTTTCTGGATCTAGCCCTTGGGCTACAATTGCCATATGTAAGTTACTTTGATTTTATCTGTATTAGCTGCGACTTATAAATTTCAATTAAATAGTATTTTTGTAATTAACTGTATTTGTGATAAATGTGTTCCTTTCAGCCAAAACACCAGATTTTGCAGTTGGTCCTAGCTCAAATCTAGATGCTATTACTAGACATGATAGAAGATCAAGAAAGCGTACAGTTTCAGATATGTTGAATTTGATTCCATCACTTTAATGTTTAGAGCTCCAGTCAGGATTTAGTAAGAGAAGAAAAATCATGGATTCAAGATTCAGTCGTCAGACTTCATCTCAGGCACTCATTTCATTGGAGATGATTGGCAAAACTAAAGGTTACAGTTATGCAAGTCTAATTGCTGAAGCAAATAAAGGAAATGCACCTTCTAGTATATATGTTTCAGCTCTTCTTCATGTGGTCAGGCACTGCTCACTTTGTATCAAGCATGCTCGACTATCTAGCCAGATGGATGCACTTGACATTCCATATGTTGAAGAAGTGGGTCCAAGAAATGCATCCTCAAATTTATGGTTCCGACTCCCATTTGCAAGAGGCGATACATGGAAACACATGTGTCTGCAACTTGGTCGACTTGAAAGCATGTATTGGGATGTCAAAATAAATGACCAACACTTCAGGGACTTGTGGGAACTTTAGAAGGGAAGCAATAGTACTCCATGGGGTTCTGGTGTTCGTATTGCCAGTACGTCTAATGCAGATTCTCATATTTGTTATGATCCGGAAGGTGTTGTTTTGAGTTATCATTCTATGGAGGCAGATAGCATCAAGAAGTTAGTGGCAGATATCCAAAGGCTCTCCAATGCTAGAATGTTTGCACTTGGAATGCGAAAAATGCTTGGAGTAAGACCAGATGAGAAACTAGAAGAAGACAGTGCAAACTCCGATGGTAAAGCAACAGCTGGAGCAAAAAGTGCTCTCAAGGCATCTAACAAATTTTCGGAACAGATGAGGAGGGCTTTTCGCATTGAGGCAGTTGGGCTCATGAGTTTGTGGTTTAGTTTTGGTTCAGGGGTACTTGCTTGCTTTGTTGTCGAGTGGGAGTCTGGTAAAGAGGAATGCACGATGCATGTTTCTCCTGACCAACTTTGGCCTCATACCAAGGTTAGTTTTTTGTTTGTTTTTGACTTTTTGTTCTTTTTTTCCCCCTAAATATTTAGTCTAATGGAAATCAACCTACTTCAATTATTTTTCTTTTTCCTTTTTTGAAATGTTACAGAGGTATTGTTGTATATATACACTGCAACGTTGTTATAAGGTAGTGTTAAACTTGTGATATGCTTCACAGTAGCCACATGTTAGCTACAGGTTAAGACAGTTGCAGTTAGAGTCAGTGAGGAAGCTGCTTATGGCCTAAGGTCTCCAAAATTCATCCAATAACCCTCTATTTTGGAGTATTTCTATAATATATATGACATGGTCCCTCAATTTTTCCAATATTCTTTTGGTTTTCCAATATTTCATGAGTATTTTTACAGTGTATATGGGATGACTATTCACATATTAATATTATATAATAGAATCAGTGTGTACTTTGGCACCAAAAAAATATATATATAATATGTAAAAGCATTTTTTTTTTCAAATATAAAAATCATAGAGGTTTTTTTTTTTATTCATAGAGGTATTTCTTTTTAAATAAAACAACTACTGTGAAAATAATATAACAAAAATAAGGATCAAGGTAAGTTGTAGTTTCCTAATCAGTTAGCTAAGCTACCTAAACAATGCAGCTCTCCTCTAAGGAGCCTACTTCTTTACCTCTCCATTTCCCAAATGACCTTTTGGATGTTGTCATTTGTGGCAAATTATACTCCAATGGGTGTGAATGATCTAAACATCACTTTGGATAAAGTTATGCCAATGAACCTTATGTAGTAATGCCATTTTATTTAGATATTCTCACCCATTTGGGTTCACCAGGTAAGTTCAAACCAAATCTAGCCAGCCTTATCAGATTGTTTTTGGGTAGCTTTGCCACTATATAAAATTAATTATCGCAATTTCATGTGGTTACCACCCAATTTTAGATAGCTTTTGTCAATTTTGAATTTGCTAAGTGATGCAAAGTGCATAAAACTATTATGACCCCACCACTATTATATATTTTTCAAAAAAATTCATAAGTTTGCAAGCTTTGAATAAGAGATTTCCTATTAAGATGGATTTATTTTTCTGTAGGTTGTTGAGTTTGCCCTGGCTTTGTAGGAAGCTGGGTGCTTTTCTGTTGTTTTGGAATGTGTGCTTGCACCTGTTGCTACTGCTGCAACATCTGGTTTTCGAATCCCTACAATTGGTATTGGGACAGGGCCTTTCTGTATTGGCCAAGTTAATTGATTATTTAGCTCTCTCTACTACTCGTAATATTGAATTAGACTTGACTAGTTTGTGTTGTGTATAAACTTTTTGCTTTCATTTGTATATATAATTTGCTATCTGATCTTGTAATTTGCTTTTAAAGTACTAAAGTGGGCATTTTAGTGATATCATGTGTTCATATATTGAGTTTACTCATGTAATGAACTTTGAATTTGTTTTTCTTCTCTCTCTCTCTCTCTCTCTCTCTCTCTCTCTCTCTCTCTCTCTCTCTATGTATATATATATATTAAAATAACCTTCTACGGCATACAAATTATGTCGTGAAAAGTATAATAATTTATGACATGCAAGAAAATGCTGTAAAAGATTATATATGGCATACAAAGTATGTCAGAAATATATTCAAAATAACATTTTACGGCATACAAAATTATGTCATGAAAAGTGAAATGATTTATGACATCCAAGAAAAATGTCATAAAAGATTATATACATCATACATAGTATGCCATAAATATATTAAAAATAACTTTCTACGGCATGCAAAATTATGCCATGGAAAGTATGATGATTTATGACATGACAAAAATGTCGTAAAAAATTATATACGACATACAAAGTATGTCATTAATGTTTAATCTATTACTTTTTACAACTTTACTTGCATGCAGTAAATGACGCTTAACTTTCCACGGCATGTCATATAACGGCATTTATGTGCATGCCGTGAAAGATTTTTTTTACGGCATGCATTGCAAATCGTAAAAATTCAAGTTTGTTGTAGTGATAACATACTTTATTTGAAGCAAGATTGTCACAATAGCTGAGACATGAATAGGTTAATAGAAATCTTAAGATGGATCACATGCCATGCAAAACAATTAGCAACCTTTAATGGGATTTTAGTAATTTTTGTACATCTTTTCAAAATTCATCTTGACTAATATTGTATTTATCTTCAGTGTGATAATGTTCATTCACAAATTAATAAAGGAGGTCCATTACAACCCAAAAATCACTAAGTGTAGCATTTCACTTATGTCGTGTTTGGTTCGAAAATTTAGAAAGAGATATAGAAAGGAAAATTGAAAAAGAAAGTAAGTAAAATATGAATAAAATATATTTAAATTTCATTTACTTTTACACCCATTTTATCTTTCCTTTTTCAAATCTCCCAACCAAACACAGCATTAGAGGTCAAGGATTTGATTTTTTTTTTCTTCTTGTGAGAGCCGAAAAGTGGTTATACTTGAAACGACAAACAGAGCATCCAAACCCATCTAAGATGGGCCGAATAAAGCCAAAGCCCACATAACTACGTCTTTGCCGAATAGAGGTCATGTGATAACCCTGTCTTGTGTTAAGTTAATTAATCATGATTATGTTGTGAATATGTGATTAATTTGAATTTGGGTGTTAATTGCATGATTATATGTGATTTTGGCCTTATATTTGTTCACCGTAGGAAGATTTGTTCAACTTACTGTTGTAAACTGAAAATTGAAGGCCTTATCGGCTACAGAAATTGAAATTGACTACGCCATTGTGATTAGCCTAATTTTTAGAGCTTACTGTGAAATTCAACTGAAAACTGATTCGGAACAAATTAATTAGTTCAAATTGAATTAATTAAGCACCATTGATTAGTTCTAATTAAGTGTGATTAGAGAAAGCCTATATACATGAGCTAAGTATGTTTAAGCTCATATTTTTTTTGAGCTCAAATCAGATTCTACACTCTAAAGAGAGAAGGTGAACCGAATTTACAGAGAGAGAGAAGCCATTCTTGAAGATTTTGCAAGAGAACTCAAGTTTTGGAAGGCTAAGCTCTAGAACTAGCTAAAATTGTGAAGATTGAAGCTCCTAGGTGAGTAATTGAGCATAAATTCACGAGTTTGAGTTTGTAATTTTGTGAATTCAAAGTTATATAGTAATCAAGAACAAGAATTAAGTTGAATCTGATGAATTTGAAATCATTATAAACATGCATGTAAAAGATTGCCATGAATTTCTGTATTTGAGCATGAAACATATGATCCATGTTGAATTTTGATTAAGATTCATGCTTATGATCATCTTTTGCATCACTTAAGTTGAGAATGGAAGTTATATTCCACATGCAAGCACAATTCATGGAGGTATAAGTTTTGGTTGCATGAATTTGAAATATTGGAAATAAGTTTGGTATAAATTAAGTATGCATATAATTAATTCATGGGAATTGAGCTTCATAATGTTATAAATTTAATATTTGTATCATGTTAGAAGATGTACAAGTGAATTATAAGTCATAAAAAGCCAGTTACATCAATTGGAATGCAAATTTGAAGCTCAAACAGAGTTCTGAAAACCCAGAATTTGACTTGTCCGCTCGAGCGAGGAAAGCCTCGCTCGAGCGTGAATTTGTAGCTCCCAGAAGTTTTGCAGAGATTGCACAGTGGCTCGAGCAGCCAAATCTGCACTCGAGCGTACCCTGCTTTGCATGGCTCCTCTCTCGAGCGTCAATAGTCTCACTCGAGTGTAAATTACAAGCAACTAGAACTTTTGCAGACCGAAAGGGTTCGCTCGAGCGGAGAGCCTTGTTTCAAAAACTTTGAAAAGGAGTTTTATGATTTGTTTTCTGTTCTCTTTCATTTCTAAGCACTCTTAGACATGTATTGAGCATTGTAAATGGACTAAGAAGATAAGAAAGAGGCCTAAAAGGAATAAATAAATTAAAGAGCAGATTGAATCGCTTGTGACCTGATGTGTTCTGAAATTTGTAGGGTCAAGCGCAAGGACAAATTATCAGGCAGATCACTGTGAGTAATATCTTAATAAAGATATGTTCAAGTACGTTATTTTCCACAACGTTACTTCTGCATAAGCCTTATGGATCTGTATTTTGAATTATGGATGAATAGTCTAAATGTTAGTCTTTCACATAAGACTAATTGAATACAAATGTGATTATGATCATGGGTATGACACACACACGAATATGAATATGGAAATGAATGATGGGCCAAAGACCGTTTGACAAGAATGATTGGGCCAAAGGTTGTTTGACAGTAATGATTGGGCCAAAGGCCGTTTGACATGGATGATTGGGCCAAATGCCGTTTGACATGAATGATTAGGCCAAAGGCCGTTTAACATGAATGAATGGGCCAAAGGCCGTTTGACATGAATGATTGGGCCGAAGGCCGTTTGACATGAACGTTTTGGGCCCGAGATTGTTTGATAAGAATGAATTGGGACCGAGGCCGTTTGATATATTTGGCTTGAGGCCGTTTGATGTATTAGATGGAAACTTAAATGGGCCTATGACCGTTTAATACGTTTGCTACAAATTTCATTCATGTAACTCCTTTATTTTGATTTTATTTACTGGGCTATCGCTCACTCTCATTTATATGTGTGTAGGTGAGCAAAGAGATGTTCAATCCCAGCCTCAGTGAAAGACATGAGAGAAGTCAAGTTTTTGTAGAGTCAGCTCGAACGTCTCACGCATGAGACTTGTTGTGCTTCTTTTGTTTTCTCTTTGTTACCTTGGTGAATATGTTGGATCACCATGTACATAAGCTTTTTGTTTGGCTGACTATATGTTTGAAAGTTCCTGGACATATAAGATGTTAATTTCATCTATATGTGTGAGTTATTATGGAATGTTTGTTTTACTATGTAAGCACAGCTCATCGGACAAAATTTTTGAGTTTGCTTCCGTTCGGCCCCATTATTGTTATAATATATGTTTGATTTCTGTTTGAGGCCGTAGGTAATCCCATGATTACTAGCCGGTTATGACCTTAATCTATAAGCGCGGGTTCGGGTCATGACAGAGTGGTATCACAACACGAGTAATAACTCACACACTTGTCCAAATGAGCAATGAGCAATGAGCAATAAGCATCTAGAAAAGATCTTGGATGCATTCATGTGATAAGTATGAACTTGAAGACATCGAACATATGCTTAAATGCTTCGAAACAAATGACTATGTGCTATATATTTTGTGAATTACTCGTATTGTGAATTATTTGAATATGTGTACTCCTTTGTATATGCGTGCTTGTGAACATTTTGTATAATGAATAATGCAAGTCTAATCTAATAATGGTAAGAACAAGAGGTGATGAAATAGAGGAGTCCTCTACTGCCAAAATGGATAGGATGGAAAGGTTGATACAGGATATGGTAGAAACATTGAGACAACAACAATAGTGGCAACAACAATGGCAACAGCCACACCCTCCACCTCCAGCACCACCTGTACCAGACCTACAGAATGATGACCGAACAATATCTCTCACCAAAGAGTTTAAGAAAATGAAATCGCCACAATTTCATGGGGGATTGGATCCATTAAAAGCTAAAGCATGGGTCCTCAGCATAGAAAAACTGTTTGAGGTATTTCCTTGTCTTGAAACCCAAAAGGTGTTGCCAGCCACCTTTACTCTTGAAGATGAGGTAAGAAAATGGTGGATGTTAATATGTGAAAGCAATAAAGATATTGGTTAGGCACGATTTTTGGAGATTTTCTACGACAAATACTTTCCACAATATGTCCGTGACAAGGAAGTGTCAGAGTTTATGGGAGTTAAGCAAGATAGTATGACCGTAGCTGAGTATGAGGCCAAGTTTACTGAATTGGCTAGATTTGCACCACATATGGTCGATACCGACTACAAGAAAGCGAGACATTTTGAAGGAGGGCTTCGAGATGATATCTTAGAGAAGGTGAATGTACTCAAGCTGGAAACCTATACCGAAATGTTAGACCAGGCCATAATATCAGAAGCTAATATAGCCAGACAGGCCAAATCATCAACCTCCTAGAAAAGTAGTAAAAGACAGGGCTTCTTTTCAAAGAAGCAGAATACGGGCTCCTCAAGTACATCAAATTCTTCCAAAGACACATCCCCAATGTGCAACCAGTGTGGTAAAAGGCATCGTGGGATTTGTTACGGTATATCAGGGGCTTGTTTTAAGTATGGTAAGACAAGGCACATGGCTAGGGATTGTAATCAAAGCAGTGGGAAGATAGCTGCTAGCTCAACTGCATCGATCCCAAAATCGGGAAACACTACAAGGCCTATTTCCACCGAAGATACCATGAAACAGGGAAGAGTCTTTGCACTTGTTCGGGTGATACATGGAACGCAGAAGCCATCGTTTCAGGTACTTTCTCTATATGTAATCAGGATGCATTTGTGTTAATTGACTCCGGATCAACGCACTCCTTTGTAACATATGCATTTGCATCTAGATTGAGTAGACCTCTAGAGTCATTGCCATATTTGTTATGTGTATCTGCTCCATCCAGGGAATCTATGTTGTATACATCTGTGTGTCGATTTTGTGATATGCGTGTCGGGAATGCTACCTTGTATGTGGATCTGTTACCCCTGGACTTTAGACATTTTGATGTAATTCTAGGCATGGACTGGTTATCTAAATACTATGCCACCATTGATTGCGTAACGAAACAAGTTGTATTTAGACCACCAGGACATGAAGAAATTGTGTTTGTGGGCAACGAGGTAGTGCCTCCATCTTATTTGATATCTGCAATGAAAGCATGCAAATTAATCAGGAAAGGGTGCCAGGGTTATTTATGTTGTGTATTGTCCGAACAATTTGTGAATGTTGAATTAAACAGTATCCCTATTGTTAGCGAGTTTCCAGATGTGTTCCCAGATGAATTGCTAGGAGAATTGGTTGACAGGGAGATAGAGTTTACTATTGATATTGTGCTAGGCACTCAGCCTATTTCAAAAAACCCTTACAGAATGGCTACTACTGAAATGAAAGAATTAAAGGAACAGTTGCAAGACCTACTGGATAAAGGGTTTATTCGACCGAGCACTTCACCGTGGGGTGCACCGGTGTTATTTGTGAAAAAGAAAGATGGAACCTTACGCCTGTGTATTGACTATCGAGAACTAAACAAGGTGACAATAAAGAATAAATATCCCTTACCTCGTATTGATGACTTGTTTGACCAGTTGCAGGGATCACAAGTGTTTTCCAAAATTGATTTGAGATCCGGGTACCACCAGTTGAAGGTAAAAGCAGAGGACGTTGAAAAAATTGCATTTCAGACAAGGTATGGCCATTATGAATTTCTTGTTATGCCATTTGGGGTGACTAATGCTCTTGCAACATTTATGGACCTAATGAACCGAATTTTTAAGACTTACCTTGACGATTTTGTTGTGGTTTTTATTGATGATATCTTGATATATTCAAAGAGTGGACTTCAACATGAATACCACTTGAGAACTGTCTTACAAACACTTAGAGAAAAGAAATTATTTGCCAAACTAAAGAAATGTGAATTTTGGTTGGATGAAGTTATTTTCTTAGGGCATGTTATCAACAAGGAGGGGATTTCAGTAGATCCACAGAAGATAGAGACAATTGTGAATTGGTATACTCCAACGAATGTAACAGAAGTATGTAGTTTCATGGGTCTGGTCGGATATTATAGGCGGTTTGTAAAGGATTTTTCAAAAATAGCTGTACCACTTACCCAACTTATACGCAAAGGACAACCATTTAAGTGGACTGATGAAAGAGAGTCTGCCTTTTAGGAATTGAAGACAAGACTAGCCACTGCACCAGTTTTGGCATTGCCCATAGGTATGGAAAACTTTGTGATATATAGTGATGCTTCTTATAAAGGTTTGGGCTATGTACTAATGAAAAATGGAAGGGCGATTGCCTATGCCTCTTGTCAATTAAGACCGCATGAAAAGACCTACCTGACACATGACTTGGAACTAGCCGCAATGGTGTTTGCTTTGAAAATTTGGCGGCACTACCTGTATGGGGCGAAATGTGAAGTTTACACGAATCATAAAAGTTTGAAGTACTTCTTTACCCAGAAGGAATAGAATATGCAGCAAAGGAGATGGCTTGAACTAATAAAGGATTATGATCTTTAGATTCAGTATCATCCTGGGAAAGCCAATACAGTTGCTAATGCCTTGAGCAGAAAATCAATGGGAAATCTAGCTTGCTTACTTACTGAACAGAAGGAAATTTTGCTAGATTTTGAGAGAACCGAGATTGAAGTCGTGTTGTACAAACAAGCTGGGTTGGTAGCTACCATTTCAGCTGAACCAACAATAATTAATGAAGTTAAGCAAAGGCAAAAAGAGGGTGATTCCTCAAGAAAATAATTGATGAATTTGAGGCAAATCCGAAACCAGAATTCGGTATTGACGGTGAAGTGTTGAGATTTCAAAATTGAATGTGTGTCCCAAACGTTCCGGAACTAAAGAAAAGAATTCTTGATGAAGCTCACAAGTCAGTATTTGCTATGCACTCGAGTAACAACAAAATGTATCGGGTCTTAAGGCAAAGTTATTGGTGGCCCAAAATAAAGAAAGAAATTGCAGAATATGTGTCCTAGTGCCTTCAATGTCAGCAAGTTAAAACTGAACACCAAAAACCAAGTGGCCTACTCCAACCTCTCCCTATTCCGGAATGGAAGTGGGAGCATGTGACCATGGACTTTGTTGTTGGCCTACCTTAAACTCCTAGAGGTATGGATTCTATTTGGGTTATAGGTGATAGACTGACTAAATCTGCACATTTTCTACCTGTTAGAACTACATTTGATGCTTATAGATTGGCTACTATATATGTTGATGAAATTGTTTGCCTACATGGGGTTCCGGTGTCTATTGTCTCGGATAGAGATCCGAAATTTGTATCTAGATTGTGAAAAAGTTTGCAAAGAACTATGGGAACAAAATTGAGATTCAGTGCTGTATTCCATCCACAAATAGATGAGCAATCAGAACGGACCATACAGACCTTGGAGGACATGCTTAGAATGTGTGCTTCAGATTTTCAAGGGAGTTGGGAGGATTATTTGCCACTAGCAGAGTTTGCATACAATAATAGCTTCCACTCTAGCATCAGTATAGCACCATACGAAGCTTTGTACGGTAAAAAGTGTAGATCACCAATTTGTTGGACAGAGATTAGAGATAAGGCTTTACTTGGGCCCGAAATTGTGCAAGATACTTTTGAGAAAATTAAAATCATTCAACAAAGGCTCAAAATAGCATAGAGTTGGCAAAAGAATTATGTGGATGTTCGAAGAAAACCTCTTGAGTATGAGGTTGGCGACCATGTGTTTATTCGTGTGATTCCGATGAAGGGCCAGTTAAGGTTCGGTAAGAAAGGAAAATTGTAGCCCCGTTATATTGGGCCGTTTCAAATTCTAGAAAGGCTTGGTCCAGTTGCTTATAAGGTTGCTTTACCACCAGGATTCGAACAAATGCATAATGTGTTTCATGTATCGATGCTGAGGGGTTATCTTCGAGATCCATTTCATGTGATTGATTACCACCGGATAGCTCTCGATGAAAATATGGAATACGAAGAATGGCCAGAACGAATCATTGACCGGCAAGTGAAACAGTTGAGAAATAAGTCCATCCCAATGGTAAAGGTAGAATGGAAAGAACACCATGGGAAGGACGCTACATGGGAAAAAGAGAATGAGATGCGACTACGCTACCCACACTTGTTTCCGAATGAAGATAAAATAAGTTTGGAGGACCAAACTTCCTAAAAGGGGGAAGATTGTGATAACCTTGTCTTGTGTTAAGTTAATTAATCATGATTATGTTATGAATATGTGATTAATTTAAATTTGGGTGTTAATTGCATGATTATATGTGATTTTGGCCTTATATCTGTTCACCATAGGAAAATCTGTTCAACTTACTGTTGTAAATTGAAAATTGAAGGCCTTATCGGCCACAGAAACCAAAATTGACAACGCCATTGTGATTAGCGTAATTTTTAGAGCCTACAATGAAATTCAATTAAAAACTGATTCAGAACGAATTAATTAGTTTAAGCATCATTGATTAGTTATAATTAAGTGTGATTGGGGAAAGCCTATATAAATGAGCTAAGTATGCTTAAGCTCATATTTTTTTTGAGCTCAAATCAGATTCTACACTCTAGAGAGAGAGGATGAACCGAATTTAGAGAGAGAGAGGGGGAGCCATTCTTGAAGATTTTGCAAGAGAACTCAAGTTTTGGAAGGCTAGGCTCTAGAACTAGCTAAAATTGTGAAGATTGAAGCTCCTAGGTGAGTAATTGAGCATAAATTCATGAGTTTGAGTTTATAATTATGTGAATTCAAAGTTATATGGTAATCAAGAACAAGAATTAAGTTGAATTTGATGAATTTGAAGTCATTATAAATATGCATGTAAAAGATTGCCATGAATTTGTGTATTTGAGCATGAAACATATGATCCATGTTGAATTTTGATTAAGATTCATGCTTATGATCATCTTTTGCATCACTTAAGTTGAGAATGGAAGTTATATTCCACATGCAAGCACAATTCATGGAGGTATAAGTTTTGGTTGCATGAATTTCAAGTATTGGAAATAAGTTTGGTATAAATTGAGTATGCATGTAATTAATTCATGGGAATTATGAGTCATAACAAGCAAGTTACATCAATTGGAATGCAAATTTGAAGCTCAAACAGAGTTCTGGAAAACCCAGAATTCAACTTGTCCGCTCGAGCGAGGAAAGCCTCATTCGAGCGTGAATTTGTAGCTCCCAGAAGTTTTGTAGAGATTACATAGTGGCTCGAGCGGCTGAATCTGTGCTCGAGCGTACCCTGCTTTGCATGACTCCTCGCTCGAGCGTCAATAGTCTCGCTCAAGCGTAAATTACAAGCAACCAGAACTTTTGGAGACCGAAGGGGTCCGCTCGAGCGGAGAGCCCTGTTTCAAAAACTTTGAAAATGAGTTTTATGATTTGTTTTCCGCTCTCTTTCATTTCTAAGCACTCTTAGACATGCATTGAGCATTGTAAATGGACTAAGAAGATAAGAAAGAGGCCTAAAATGAATAAATAAATTAAAGAGCAGATTGAATCGCTTGTGACCCAATTTGTTATGAAATGTGTAGGGTCATGCGCAAGGACAAATCATCCGGTAGATCACTATGAGTAAAATCTTCATAAAGATATGTTCAAGTACGTTATTTTCCACAACGTTACTTCTATATAAGCCTTATGGATCTGTATTTTGAATTATGGATGAATAGTCTAATGTTAGTCTTTCGCATAAGACTAATTGAATACAAATGTGTTTATGATCATGGGTATGACACACACATGAATGCGAATATGGAAATGAATGATGGACCAAAGACCGTTTGACAAGAATGATTGGGCCAAAGGCCGTTTGATATGGATGATTGGGCCAAAGGCCGTTTGACATGAGTGATTAGGCCGAAGTCCATTTGACACGAAAGAATTGGGCCCGACACCGTTTGATAAGAATGAATTGGGCCTGAGGCCGTTTGAGTTATTAGTTGGAAACTTAAATGGGCCTATGGCCGTTTGATACGTTTGCTACAAATTCCATTCATGTAACTCCTTTATTTTGATATTATTCACTGGGCTATCGTTCACTCTCATTTATATGTGTGTAGGTGAGCAAAGAAATGTTCAATCCCAGCCTCAGTGAAAGACATGAGAGAAGTCAAGTTTTTGCAGAGTCAGCCCAAACGTCTCACGCATGAGACTTGTTTTGCTTCTTTTGTTTTCTCTTTGTTACCTTGGTGAATATGTTGGATCACCATATACATAAGCTTTTTGTTTGGCTGACTATATGTTTGAAAGTTCCTGAACATGTAAGATGTTAATTTCGTCTATATGTGTGAGTTATTATGGAATGTTTGTTTTACCATGTAAGCATAGCTCATCGGACAAAATTTTTGAGTTTGCTTCCGTTCGGCCCCATTATTGTTATAAAATATGTTTGATTTCTGTTTGAGGTCGTAGGTAATCCCATGATTACTAGCCGGTTATGACCTTAATCTATAGAGACGGGTTCGAGTCATCACACGTACGAATAAACGTGAAAAAATCAGTGAGCGCCGCATTGCGGGTACTTGTGCCGAACAACAGAGCCGAATGTGTCGGGCAAGTCGGCATGACCCCATTAGATGGGACTAGACTGTCCCTTTCAAAGAAGTATAGTAGAAGGATGGGCCCTGACAGAATGATGATAAAAGGCTAAGTTGTATGGAGTAAAGATCGAGGAGAGTGACTCTATAAAAGGAGGAGGAAGGCTAGAGAAACAAGTATGTGAAATAGAACCTTGAACCTGAAGAAATCATAAAACACCAATCTTTCTACACAGACTAACATACCTGTCGAAGTGCTAATTCTGGCACCACCATCCGAAATTTTATTTCCATTTCAGGTGACAGCTGTGAAGATCCTACAAGAGCTTATTTGGATAGAAGGAACATTCCATAATCATTTCCTCACACTTCCCAAACTACAATCTCCAATGTATTACAAAAATAAAAAGAGAAAACTTGACTAAAAAATATTTCAAAACCTCCATATGTACAGTCTAATAAAATTGAAATGGTGCAAAAAAGAGAAAATCACCTTGTGTATAATTTGTGGAAACCATCATCTAATTTTTACTTTTTGCTTTTGGCAGACACCACAAATTTATACGAAGTCATTTGTGTTAGTAAGTGGGCATTTTTGCCAAGTTAACGGGGAATTTTTTTATTGGTAAATAGAAAATAAATTTAGAGCTTAAATTTGGGTGTTGAGTTTGACTAACCTTTAAGAATTTAATATTCTTTTACTACGCATCCTACACTTTTTACGGTGATCGTAGTCACAATTAACATGTGCCAAGAGCACGAATTTACTCTCATTATTCAAAATTAGTAAATCGCAACTATGTGGGGGTGGTGCAGGTTTGTGGTGCCCTGCCCCTGCTCCAAATCATATTGGGGGCAAAGGTGGTCGAGGCACAATGGAACTAGGATAAAGCGGGGATGGGGTAATTTTGTAACCTTAATAAAAATGAGAGATGATATATTATATTTTGAAAAATATTTGATAAATAACAATTAAAATATGTAAGATGAAAGATGAAAAAGTGGTATTATTAGTGTTTTAATATTATTATATTGGGTAAATTATAAATACACTTCTTAAGGTTTATTTAAAATACAAATTGCCCCCTTGCGGCTCTATAAATTACATCTCGCCCCTTAAAATTTCTAATTTTATAACAAATGGCACATTTTATTAATAAACCATCAAATTAATTAACAACTTTTAATGATGTCATAAATTTATTTCAATTAATAATTTAAATAATTTTATTATTGTATACGAGAGCAGTTAGAAATTTTATTTTTCAATTAATTATGTTAAATAAAAAATTCTAATAAGGGAGTATTTGTAATTTTTCAAACTATAAGGGCAATCCATATTTTAAGCAAATCTCAGAGGGTATATTTGTAATTTTTCCTAATTAATTATAGCTAAGTATTAAGGGCACTCGGTTCAAAAGTCTAAAATTAATTTTTCCTTATCCATAGGTCCACGTGCTAAACAATAATGTCCATAAGGATAAACTCTTACAAAATGACCAAACTACCCCTCCATAGCTTGCGTTCCTCCCAAGCGTGGATTTATTTCACCCTCTCATATCTCACATCTTAGTCTCTCTCTCTCTCTCTCTCTCTCTCTCTCTCTCTCTTCCCTTTCTTACGTCTTTATCTTCGCTATCGAGCCACTACTCCGACACCATCGACGCTACGGCTCCTCCACCACTACTGCTCATCGCTCTTTTGCCGCATCCAGTCCTTCATCCGCATCGGCAACTGTAGGTGTACCCAAGCGGGCCCAACAGTTCAGACTTCTGATTTCCTGATCTAGTCTCATAGTGCAATGTGAACAAAAGATGAGAGTCCAAATCTGGTAACTTTTATAGAAAATCCATTTATTGCAAAATATGCTAGAAATGGACTACATACTAGATCTCAGGGCCACCACCTAATCTTTTGGGAAAATTAGGAAACTCATAACTCATGCCAAAGGCCACTGTCCGTCATAATTAGAAATGTCTCAGTTCGGGACCTTAGGTATGAGAGAGTAAGGTCATGAATTGAGCACCCCGCTCACCTGATCAAAAGATCGGCCTCTATTAAACCGTGATATGAGTTTTATAAACATTATATGATCATGTTCTGATTATTTATTAATGCTACAAATTACTATGTGAAACAATCAAGTACAGAGTTTGTCATTTATTTTGGTATGCCTTGATTTCATGCATTTTGAAAGAGCCTTTTCGTACAAACTCAGAAAGCATAATAATCAACCACATTCCAATACGAGCAACATAACCTCCATCTACTAGCATTCAAACAGATATCTCATTTAAGCACTTAGCCTCATGGTATAGCAACAGATATAATAAGGAACACACACATGCAATATGCTAAAACTGAAAATTCTCACCTAATACTCCGAGGTAAGTTCTAACAAATGTTTCAATATATACATATGCATGATCCTATATACAATCAACTAATGTAGTATATACAAGGCATGCATCTAGAAGTCCAGATACTAAGATATGACATAAATATCATCTCAAGGCATGGAACAATGCATGTATTCAACTTTGAAAACAATAAATTCCACAAATGCGAGTGAACCAAACTCGGATGCATGAAAAATGGATACAATATACAGGCAGAATAAAATAAACTATGATGTAATACAACATATATGAAAAGCAAGTAAATAAAAGAAATAGAAAGATGTGGGGTTAGAAGTTATTACGACAATTTGAATAAGAAATGAGGTGTGTGTGTGTATGTGTATGAGAGAGAGAGAGAGAGAGAGAGGAGAGAGAGAGAGATTATTATAACACTTTGAGTAAATAATAACAGAAAAGAAAGAGGACAAAAGAAATTATTACAACAATGAATTAATTCAGCCAAGTTACAGCTGAATCTAATAAATCATACTATACAATTAAAATAAACCATCCAGCAGCTCCAGAACTACCTAAGGGAGCACTCCCTATAAACTGCTTGCTCTGTTCTTGAGAGGAGGCATCTGGCTAGACATAGGACAAGCCGGCGGAACAAGAAAGTTGCCGGCCAAATTCTTCTTTCGATTAAGATTTAGGTCAGTGCAGAAAGTCCAGAACAAAAGCTAAGAGCATTTAAGGAATGCTCATCCCTTCTGCCTCTCTCTCTCTCTCTCTCTCTCTCTCTCTCTCACACACACACACACAGAAAACACTTAAGGAAGAGGTAGATGGGTCTCAACCCTTAAAAATAGTATATAATAGATATGTACAACAGATATTTTGCAATAAATCAACAATTAAATGAATCAAAATCGAGAACAAACTCAAGCCCAAGAAATGGATAGGAACCTACATCTTCTCTTTGTAAATAAGGGCAAATTAATATCCAAATTCATCTTATTAAGTGGTGGATTAATGCAAATCATTTCTTGGTGGAAGCTTTGCTTATTAAAAATAGGGATTCATCGAATTTATTGAAAACTCCTCATCTAGTCATAGAACAAGGATGGTTACACCCCTTTCTATGTTCACAAATGATTCAAAGGAGAGGTTTCAACTTCCTTTGACCCAAAATCTCTTGTTTCATTTTCAAAATATTCAATGAGAAGGTAAGGCACAACTTTTCAACATCAAATCCCATGGATTACCCAAGCAATCCTATGAAACAACCCCTAGCACTCATTGATATTGAATAAGGAATTGAAACACATGGATTGATACATTTGAGAGATAGGATAGATGAAGAGAATGGGTGTAACAATAAGAAAAGCTACTTATTGAACTTGTGAATGGATGGCTAATGGTTACTCCCAAACCCATCGACAAAGGTCCAAGGTATACAAGAACTTGATGTTAAAGCCAAGGAAAGTAAGAAAGTGAAAAAAAAAAAGCTATCAACTCAATAGATGGGTGGCTAAATCCTAGTTCCCTCTACATCCATGAGGACTTGTTACATCTCTATAATAATTACATAGTGCAAACAAAGCTTGAAATGAAGAAATGAAGAGAGAAAGATATCAAAAGGTTAAAAAGTTACACCTTTTGAAAGAGGGTGAATTTCTTTATTGCCAAACTCTTTCCTAACACCCTCAAAGTTCTTGAATAAGTTCAAGAATCCTTAGCAAGGAGCTCCAAGGTAAGGTTTAATGGTGTTTAGCTTATGGTGTATGAGAAATGAAGGTGGAGAAGTTGTAAGCTTTTGAGTTCAAGGTCTAGCCTTTGAGAAATGATCTTTCAACCTCTTAGAAAATATTTCCAACCTTAATTTTAGCTTTAATGGAGTTTAAGGTGGTGTATGAGTGAAGAAGTAGCGAAGAAAAGGGAGAAGAATGCTGAAGATGGAGTGTAGGCATAAACAATTTTGGAACCCCTTGAAATGAAAAATAAGAGGTGTATTTATAGACTTTTGTGGCAAAGAAAACATCTGAGATATTTGCAGAGGAAGCCCAAAGGAAAAATATCTAAGATATTTGTGTAAAATTTGAAGAAAATGCCGAATTTCTCGAAATTGCTCTGTTTCCAGAAAAAATCATCCGGCCAGACAAAAAAGGGTCTAACCAGACAAAAAAGTGTTTGGCCAGATAGTTTTTCAAAGGAAAAAATAGGATTTTTTTTTCTAAAAAATTATCATTCCTTCCACTCATTTTCACTTTGTCCTTGCTCAATTTACTAAATAAATATAACACTTGAATTTTGAAAATGCAAGCCTCGGAACTTTTGTAGAAATGTTTGAAAAGGGTTTCAGAGGATCTAAAATACTTTGGCCAAAACAGGTGCAAGGTTGGGATTAAAGCTTGAACCTAGCTCTTTTGTTGAGAAATTCGTAAAATAGCACATTTTAACTTTCATCATCGGGTGTTTGGAAAAAAGAGCCCAAGTCTTAAGACTGGTCAAAATGGGATGTCTATAGCAACCACCACACCTCTATCTCTCATCTCTCTCTCTCTCTCTCTCTCTCTCTCTCTCTCTCTCTCTCTTCTCTTCACACACACACACACATACAGAGGGGTGAGCATGGTCCAGATTGGTTCGAATTAGAATAAAACCAGGACCAATCCGTTATTTATGATTCTTGAAAACTTGGAACCAATCCAATTTGTTTAAATCATGGAACCAATTCAAACCAATCCATTAAAACACGGATTAGATCGGTTTAGGACCACGGATTCACATAATTAAATAATAAAAAAATATAATATTTTAATTTCATAAAAATATAACCATAGTATCATATTAGTTCCACAATAGTAACATGTCTTTCTATAATAACGACATACTGTTGTAGAATTTAAACAATCATAAGAAAACTAGTTTCACCATAAATATTTAGACCATTACAAATTAAAACTAAAAACTAACAAACAAAAGCAATAAAAGAAGATATTATACGGGTCTAGGTTTGGATATGGGTTATATATGGAATAAGAGAAGATACTATGCCGGGAGGGTGTATAATATAGATATAGGTTATTTGTATACGTTCCGGATTGGTTTCAATCCGAAACCATGTACTTCAATCTGGAACTGATCCGTGAACTACGGATTTTTTTATTTTTCAATCCAGAACTGAACCACAAATTCAAAAAACCAATCCCAACCCACCGGATTGGACTGAACCAGATCGGATTATGAATTTTACGGATTCCTTACTCAGTCCCACTCTATCTCACACACACACACACACACACACCTGCGTCTAGATCTAAGAAAATGCTACCGTCGACACACACATACATCTGCATCTAGATTTAAGAAAAGGCTACCGTCGACATCTTCCTCATTTCCTCAAGAACCCGGCACAGCTCTGCTGCCGTGCCACGATGTTGAATGACGAAGCTTCTTCTAATGTCACTGAACCACTACCGCTGACCCATGGGGGCTAAGCCACCAAAATCGCCTCCACTCCCTTCTTTGCTTCTCTCTATGCTCCATCATCGCCGCCGCTGTCTTCTATCTTCCTCCTCCGCTAGGGCTGCAAACGAGCCGAGCCGAGCTGAGCTTTGCTGGGCTCGAGCTCAGCTCGTTAAGTTATCGAGCTCGTTTATTGAGCTCGAGCTTGGCTCAATAAGGGACTGGGCTCGTGCTCGGCTCGGCTCGGCTCGTTAATTTTTATCGAACTCAAGCTCGACTCGGCTCGGCTCGATAAATTTTTTTTAATATTATTTATATTATTTAAATATAAATATTTAAATAAAAAATATTATTTATATATTTATATTATGTAATATAAAAATGCATTATATTATTATTTTTATATATATTTATATATTTTTAATATATAAATAATGTATTTATATATATTTATATATTATTTAATATAAATAATATATTTATTATATAATTTAATTAAAGATAAACGAGCCGAGCCTACCGAGCCGAACACATGCGAGCTCGAGCTCGGCTCGTTAATGAAACGAGCCCAATAATCGAGCTCGAGCTCGAGCTCGGCTCGTTTACTAAACGAGCCAAGCCGAGCCGAGCCCTTACCGAGCCGAGCTGAGCTTGTTCACGAACAGCTCGGTTCATTTGCGGCCCTATCCTCCGCCGATCTCCTCCTCATCTCTACTCTGACTGATCATCATCTCTCTCATTTTTGCGTCAACTACCCTAAGCGTAACCATGCATCCGCCTACTTTAACCCTAGATCTAGGACACCGCCGTGGTCTAACGGTGAAGATGAAGACGAAAATAAACCT
Source organism: Camellia japonica (assembly GCA_030407325.1). Classification (NCBI taxonomy): domain Eukaryota; kingdom Viridiplantae; phylum Streptophyta; class Magnoliopsida; order Ericales; family Theaceae; genus Camellia; species Camellia japonica. The sequence continues at coordinate 76,732,634 of JAPPVO010000010.1, read as the reverse complement.
TCAACTACCGATCTATGGTCCTCAGTTTTGTCTCCACCATTACACTCCAACACCTTTTTTTCCTCATATCCATCATTCATTACAGCAATTTCACACTGATCATCTGATTTTAACCTGATCTAGTTTTGTACAGGTCTGAATCTGAAAATGATCAAGAAAGACATTCAGATCGGTGACCTCAGAATGACTGATGATTTCCCCCGTTGTGCCTCTATCTTTCTCTAACTTTTTCTTTTCTCTAAACCATCTCTCTTCTCTCTCTTTCTCTCTCTCTCTCTCTCTCTCTTTCTAGATTTGGAATTTCAAATTGCTTGTGCTTGACTAATTCTTGTGGAGAGCATCAGAAAGATTAAGCAAAGAAGACTCATATCTACACATATATGAGATTAGGATTTGTTGTTGTTGTTGTTTTGTTGTTACTGTTGGTGATAAAACAATTGCACAGATAGAGGAGAGAGATAGAGAGAGGGAGAGGGAGAGATATTTGAATAGATAGAATTTTTTTGAACAGATAAAATTTGGACATAAAATTTAGACAGATAGAAAATTTATATAGAAAAATTTGAACATATGGCAAATTTACAAAGAAAAAAATTGAATAAATAGGTGAAAAAATTGAATAGATAGAAATTTTTTTGAACAAATGGACAAAATTTGAACATATAGATATAAATTTAAATAGATAGTCAACGAAAAGTCAAACAGATACAAAAAGTCAAGGGGTGAAATTGGAAAAAAAAATATTTTTCAGAACTTCTCACCAAATTATTTCACAAAATATGGATCTCTCATTAGTAAAAAAAATCTCTTGGACTTAATTCCTTAAACACTTTTTAAATTAGATTTATTACTAATTTTCTCAAGTATTAAGTAATTTTACATGGAAATGAGAAATTTGTTAGAAATGCAATAAATAAATAAAATTCCAAAAGGAAAAATCTAAAAAAGAAGAAATTGAAATACCTTAAAGCTGTGTTTGGATATGCCTTTAAAGCCCAAACAAAATCAAAATCCAACATGAAAAGGACCTTGAACGGCAATAGAGCAACAGTTAGAGAGCTCAAGTGGAAATGCCTTTAAAGCTGTGTTTGGATATTTTCAAAAAATGAAATCAGTTACACACATTTTTTCGAGATAGTGTTTGAGGTGGGCTGAAAAATATTGCCTTGCTCCTCTTGAAAGATGGATAATTTAATTCCTACCCACAGCAAAGAAAAAAAGCTCCAGTGGGATTGTACACCGGGTGGACCCTCCGAACATTAAGTTAGTCCTTTGAAAACTCTTACTAAAATTCAATGCAATATCTTTCTTAGAGTTATTTCAGAAAGATAGTTAAAAGTTAATTTTTTTATTTTTTTAACTTTTTTTATTATTTTATGTAAAAAATAATATAACTTAAATTAAATTAAAAATAAACTTTTAACTTTTTTATATATGTTACCAAAACAACCCTTAATTGTTTCGCACTTACCCTTCTTTCAAGCATGCATCTCTTATTTATAGGATCTCTCACCACCTCATTATTATTCTTTTTCTAGCTTTGTCATGTCAATTCCACTTTTTCCTTTATGATGGGACGTTTGCTTTGCCTCAAATGAATAATATTTGGTAGCTCGAAACTAATTGGCTCGAAATTGGCTTGAAACCCAAAACGACGTCGTTTTGGGTTTCTCTTTTTCTTTTTTCTTTTTTTTCCTTTTCTTGCTTTTGAATACAGAGGGAAAAGAAGAGGAGAGAGAGAGAGAAGAAGGAGAAAAGATGGAGACAGTGATGGCTTCAACGGTGATGGCGGTGATCGCCAGTGGGTATCGCCGATTGCCATTCTACTTTTTTTCTTTTTTCTTTTTTCTTTTTTTTTTCCCCTAGTGGATCTGGATCTAAAAATGAAGGGAAAAAAAAATAAATAAATTTGTTGGCTGATGATGATGTGTTGATGAAAATGTTGTTGATGATGATGATGTGTTGATAAAGATGTTGATTATTATTTTTTTTTTTTCTAGTGGATCTAGATCTAAAGATGAGGGGAAAAAAAAAATTTGTTGGCTGTTGATGACGTGTTGATGATGATGATGATGTTGTTGATGATGATGATGTGTTCAGCTATAGCTGCTCTCTCTTCTCTTTTCTTCTTCTTCTTCTTCTTCTGCTTCTGCTTCTTCTTCATCTTCATCTTCATCTTCAAAACAGAGAAAAAGAAAGAAGAAAAAATAAATAAAAAAATTCCAAAACAACGTCGTTTTGGATTAGGGGCAAATTCGAGCTCGGAAATTTCGGGCTACGTATCAGAACTGGCCTAAAATAGTGCTTTCACTTTTCTTCCCTTGGCGTTATCAATTTGCTAGGCATGGATGCTCTCGGCACGTTGCCTCTTGGCAAACACGTATTGGCCAACAGAAGAAGATTTTTCTTGGTTACTACAGTATTCATTAATCATTCAATCGCGCTACGTAGCTCGAATTTTTCGTGGTTCGAGTGGTCCAAAATCCCAAAATGATGTCGTTTTGGCCTTTTTTTTTTTTCTTCTTTTTTTTTTTTATTTTCTTCATCCTTTCCGTGAGTTGAAGCGAAGAAGAAAGAAGGAAGAAGAAAAAAGAAAGAAGAAAGAAGAAGAAGAAGACAGAACATCATCAATAACCAACAAATCATCATCAACACAGCATCATCATCATCATCAACACATCATCAAAATAGCATCATCGTCATCAATAACCAACAAATCATCATCAACACAGCATCATCATCATCATAAACACATCATCATCAACAAATCAAACCCCCCCCCCGCCTCACACACACATCTGGAAAATAACCCCCTCCCCCACACACACAGATCTGGAAGCCAAATCGATGAAACACACACATACACACACACGATGGCGACGGAGTGGAAGAGAAAGAGGCAGCGACGGCGACGACGTGAGAAGATCGGCTCCCCCTCCCTCTTCTCTCTTTCTTCTCTCTTCTCTCTCTCTTTCTTCCTCCCTCTGTTTCATTTCACAAATAAAAGAGGGAAAAAAAAAAATTAAAACGGTGTCGTTTTGAATTCGTGCCATTCGAGCCTGAAGGCTTTCGAGCTCTCAAGCATTTCTCTTAGTCATTTTCTCATATTTACTTTTCTACTTGTCTAAAACCCAAACACAATCATTTTCTCATTCTCATTTTTTAACTTGTCTAAAATTCAAACACAACATAAGAGTAATCGATACGGATTACTTGTTGCAACTTGTTGGGACTACTTATAGTTTATTGATTTTTTTTGTCTATAGACTATAAACATTAACAGGCTAAGCAAGTCATCTCATATAAGTAAATCTGGTTATCCCCCACTAAAATATCATTTGGAAATTTTAATATTTTTTTCACTGCATTTGCTTTTCTTTTCTTTTCTTTTTTTTTTTGTCTTTATTTATTTATTTATTTATTGTAGTAAATAGTTTTGTTAACTATAGATTCGTCTTGAGAAATTTTGGTATCTATAGATTCGTTGCATTTTTATGGCATAGATTCGTCTCATACCAACATTAAAGGTGCAGCTAAAAAAATATTTCACAAAAGAGAAAAAAAATTTGCAAAAATTGCAACAAAAAAAAAGGTCAAAAAAACCTTAAATAATTTGGTTTGTCAAATGCACTTGGGTGTATTTTGGGACTTGACTTTTTTAGTATTTTTTTTAACTTTATTTATGAAATGAAATTTTTTTAATGCGTTTGAAAATGATTTTTTTAAACTATATAAAAAAATATGAATAATTGATGGGTATAACTTGGCTTTTTTTTTTAATTTTTTTAACTTTCTTTTTGTGTGTGGTTTTTTTAGTTTTTTTTTTTTTAAAAAAGAAAGAAAAAAAAAAAAAAGAAAAACTAGCTTCACTAAATGACAAAAATGTAAGGGTAGGCGCGGGTCGGTTGCAGCCACGGAACCTCCAATCCGCCATCCGTCAGCCAGATTGGCGGATTGGAGAAAATCAATCCGCATCCGTCCGCCAATTCGGCAGATGTGGATTGAGCAGATTGACGGTTTGGCGGATGGATGCAAATCGGTTTGGCGGTTTAAAATTTTATAAATTTTCAACATAATTCAACTTGTGCACTTCCTTAAAAAAACAAAAAAAAAAGAAGAAGAAAGTAGTACAGTTAATGACTTAAAAAAATATTACAATTACTGCATGCCTCATCCAAAGCAAGAAAGTTTGAAACTTTAGAATATCACAATCACTGCATGTCTCATCCACATACTACAATCACAGCATGCCTCATCTACATAAAGTATTACAATCTATGGTTCTTAAAATATAAAAACAATTCAAATCACCAAAACCATGAACATAGTAGTAGTAGAGATTGTATGTCTCTGTATTGTTACATCTATATCTGTTTTTGAAAACAAAAATCAACCAGCATATATCATATTTTCTATTTATTATTTTTAGAGATAGATTTAAAAATAAAAAAATATAGATAAATGATACGTTTATTTTTTTCAATTCAGAAAAGATATTCAAGTTGAAAGCTTTTTTTCAACATAATATTTAAACTCTTTTTTAATTGAAAACATAAACAGAATATTTAAACAAATTAAAAACACAATGTCTTATAAATTATTAGGGGTGTTCGCGGTTTGGTGGTTCGGTTGCGGCCAAAGGAATCTCAAATCCGCCATCCGTCAGCCAGATTGGCGGATTGGAGAAAATCAATCCGCAACTGTCTGCTCATCATCACGCATCCGTCTAAAATGCGGCGGATCGGTTTGGTTCGGTCGGTTTTTGCGGATCGGTATATCCACTGCTCACCCCTTATGTAAGCATTTCCCTACCAATAGACGTGTGCATAGTGCGATTCGGACAGTTTACGAAGTTAAATTACAAACTAAATTATGAATGGCAGATTGTCAAATAATTAAATTGCGGTTTGGGCTATTTGGATAGATTTTAATTTGTTAATTGATTGAAAAATATTTCTAAATTATTATCAAATATTTACATAATATACAATATTAATTTGCATAATATTGTTCATATATATAGCACAAATTAATTTTATATAATATTTTTCATATGTATAACTATTAATTTATAATAAATTTTACATTTTAAATCTCTCTCATACTTATTTTTATTTTAATATTTCATAGATCAAGAAAAATAAATATGTATTAATTATAATAGAACAGAACCCCACCCTTACACTTGTTTTTATTTTAATATTTCATAGGTCAAAGGGAAAAAAAAAAAAAAAATCCCAACCCCAAGTGACAGCAGTAGTAGAAGAATAATTTGTAGTAATAAAATATACAGAAGTCTTGAAAATGATGTGTAGATTGCAATTTGCAGGTCAACTGACTCAGTGGACTGACAGTGTCTAAGTGATGTCAACTGAGTTGGAAGTTTACTGGCCGACCGAGTCAGAGGACTGAGTCACATGAGATTCATATCATTTGAGGTGCTACATTATGGAATTTACAACTTGGGTGGGCCAATCCGATCAAGCCGAGTTGAGTGCCAATTTTTTTTAAGATTAGACAAAATATTTTTGAATTTAGTGCAAGTTTGAATTATAATTTAAAAGTTTAAATTGAATTTGAATAGGGTTGAGAAAATATATCAAATAATCCGAACAATTCAAAAACTTGAATTATATATCTATTAAATATATATATATAAATTATTAGTCATCAGATAATATAAAAATAATTTAGATTATTAGATCATATTGCATATAATATATATATATATATAAGTACCACAACATAAAATGTAATATTTTTCTTTTCTCACTCAAAAATTGTAAAAATTACCATAGCAGCTCATTAATTCTTCAATTCTTATCTTTCTAATATTATATAAATTATTTGTTTTTGATATTATTAATGATTTTATATATTAAAAAAAATATAAATAATCTAATTTTAACAAATTATTAAGTTAATTGTACTTATAAAAACAACTCAATTTTTGTACAACTTGAATAACTCCGGTAATAGGCCTAATTCGGGCCAGACTTAGGCAGGCCTGAGCAACACTCAACACAATTCGAGTTGAGTTTGGACAACCTCTCAACCTGTCGAAGTTACACCCTTAATACATTATATGATTACTCAAATATGATCACTTTAATATTATTGATGAAAAATCTTATATTACAGTAAGGATCGAATCATGATGGTCATGATTTGTAACACTTATAAACAAATTTATTTAGATTATTTGTTTTAATATATATATATTCAGTTTTTGGTTAAAATTTTAAACACCATAAATATTTGACTTTTATTTGACTTTTATAACTTATTTAGTCCAAAATATGAGATTTTCTTAAGTTATAATTTGTTGCTTTGTTTTTAGCCCAGTTGGAACTTTTGAATATGCGTGGAACATAAAAATCCAATCTTTTTTTATTTTGTCATAATTATAATTCTTGAGGATATTATAAATATTGGGCAAATGACTCATTTCCATACTACTATCTGTAAGAATATCCATAAAGTGGCCCATATGCCACATGTTTGTTTTATTTATTTATTTATATTATATATATTTATTATATATATATTTAATTAGTTTAATGATTAATGGGTAACTAACGTCTGTTCACTATCACATTGGTGGTTTCATGGGACCTTACAACATCCCTAATGGTGGGAAGTTATAAGGAGTTACACTTGGATATGGGTCCAAGCCTATCTATATATATGCATGTGATAGCCATCAAACACAGACGTTATTTTTGGTAAATAGAATAGGCTTTAAACTCTTTTCCCATATAGTTCTGTGAAAGTGTTCTGAGAGTGTTTTGTTTATACATTCAAGATTTGGCCATCTAAGAACAAGATTCAAAGGCTTGACCATCATGTCAGGAGGTATTCTTCTTTCTGAATTAATATTATTTTAATTCTCACAATTGGTATCAGAGCCTCCTCTCTTTTTTGTTGTTTAGCCTTACTGTATTTATAGAGGCCATTATGTTATATATATATATATATTAATTATTTTCCTGAACCTCAATTTTGTTCTGGTATAGTGTGTGAGTGATTTTCTGGTCACACTGCCTATCTTGTGATTCAGCGGTAAAAACAAAGCAGGATAGATGGCATAGATAATAACACGAAGACACAAAGGATTTAACGTGGTGTTCAGCCACAGCTCGGGAAACCACAGAATGGAAAGTCCTCCCCCTCTCGGACAAAGCATCCGTTTAGGGTACCCCGGATGGGCGGTGCATCAACTCAAAAGGTTTCCCCATTTGTTTTGCTCTGGCTCTCCCAGCCATCTCCTTTCCTTTCCTTACCCAATCCTCCTTAGTGGGCAGATAACCCAAACCAAAGGTGTGTGGGTTGTGCGGCACTTCGTCCAATGCTGCGATGCCCTTCCGGCCACTCTTTCCCAATCCCAACCCGGGGATGTGTTGGAGCTTGTTCATGAGATATACTGCTTGAGCACTGACATATATCCCCTCGTTAGCAGCCATGATGTTCTGTACAACCCGAGCCTCAGCCAGGGTAAAACCTGATATGAACACATCCTCCATACCATGCTCAATTTCTAGAACAGGCGTAGATACCTCCGGTGGTGGATGAATTGATGAATTCCCAAAAACAATGGCTACTCCCTTCCCATGGGGGTATTTCACCATTTAATGCAAAGTGGATGACACTGCCTTTACCTGATACAGCCATGGCCGCCCCAAAAGCAGGTTGAAAGTTGCAGGAACCTCATGGAAATCTATCTCATGCTGTCCCGGCCCAACTTTAGTTGAATTTTCGTCCCCATGACTTCTCTACTCGTGTTGTGCATGCCCGAATCACTGGGCTGTTGGTACAAAATCCGCGATTTTCAAACCAATCGCATACGCTGTCCTTGCCGGGCAGACATTGATGGCGGATCCGGTATCAACAAGAACCACCGGTATCCATTTATTCCTACACTCCACAGAGATGTAGAGTGGCTTGTTGTGGTTTGCCCCTTCGGATGGTAATTTCTTGTCGGAAAAAGTCAGCGTCGGGGTAGCTCCTCTCGGAAAGACTAATCCCACCAGCTGTTCTGGCATGGTTTCTATCGAAAGCTTGGCCTTGTCCATGGCTGATAAGACAGCCTGTCTGTGCACTCGTGATGCCATAAGCAGTCCCCAGATGGAGATGTCTGCTTGTATCTTTTTTAACTGTTTGAGCACAGCCTCCTCTTCAAGTTGTTTCTCCTTTTGTTCTCAGCCTCCCTATCTTTTCCAAAAGCCTCTGGTTGATCTAGGTGCGGGGGTTTGAAGTATCGCCCGCTCCGTGTCATATGGTCGACTTCTCCAAGGTACTAGGTGTCATCGGGTTGGTTGTTCCCCCAATCTTCATCTATGTGGGCAAGACATAAATCCTCATCCTCCCACCACATTCCATCAGCAGCCGACAGACTCCTGTCCGGCTCTGGTATGACTGTTCTCGCACTCATGGTACCTCCCATCCCTATGCTCGCAGCATTCTCTGTTTCTATGCTCATAGCAGTTTCAGTCCCCACATGGGCCTTTGCTTTCCTGATTCTCTCGGAATCTTCAAATCCTTCCTGTTTCGATTGTGTCAATACAACTGGCTGTTCAACAATTCCTGTATTCGAAATGCTCCAATCCTGAGCGAAGTTCTTGACACCGGTGCTCTCCAGCGATGCACTCTATTCTCCGACCCTTCCGGCCGTCACTGACATTCTTGCCCCTGTCGGGCCCTATTCTGGTTGGAACTCTTCCACCACATCCGGTTGATCATCTAACCACCCAGTAGCCTCTGCCGATTCCTCATAAACAAACCAGTTGACTGCTACGTCCCCTGGATCTTGGTCACTGTAAAACTGGAGATTGGTAAGGTCTTCTTCCACAGCCGTCAAATCATCCGTCCTCTGTCCCAAACCATCCCCTTGGATCACACACAGCTCTGCCTCTGTCGGCAATTCCACATCTAGCCCATCCTGGCCTATTGACGAAATGTAGTCACTCGGACTATATGTCTTCTCAACACAACTTCCAGATTCCTCAGGCTCTGGCTCAACAATCCTCTTCTCCTCTGGAATCTCCCCTTTCCTGTCTTTGATAGTCACCACATTGGCTTAGGTTGGGTTATGGAGATGTCCATCATGCACAAGTCGGTGCAATCAGGAAGGAGTACCTCGGTTTAGGCAAATGGGGAAAGAGTGATATAGACGCTGGGATCGCAAGAACGACCCCAATCTGGATGAAAGTTGATTCTTTTGGGAGGTGGAGCTTGGTTATGTGTGGGGAGAGGGTTTGTTGAAACATTGGGTTTCTCGGGAGGAGAATCACCCCGTTATCGATGAGATCTTGAATCTCATGCGTAATCGGTAGCACAGATCGGTGTCATGACCATGCTGTTGGTGAAATGCGAATATTGGTTGGATTGTGGGTAGGGGGAAGTTTTCCGGTAACGGCCGCGGCTCTAGGGCTTCAAGTGCCCTTTTCTGATTAAAACCCCAGAGCTTTGGACAGGGGCATATACAGTGGAGCGAAGGTTCTTGTGTTTTTGGGTGGGTATTTGGCTATTTGGTATGGCTTCCGACGCACCGGAGAATGGCGTAGCTGCCATGGTTCTTGAAGGGAGGTTGGTGGTGACCATGCTCACTTTGGAGGCTTCGTAGTTGTAGCTCCGCTCGGGCCTGCATTAGTGTTGCGGTTGAAAGTTCTTCGGGGTTGCTCCCGGTCATTATCAATTAAGCCTTGCTTCAAGGCATCCTCAATCTGTACCCCCATTTCATGTAGATCGGAAAAGGTAGGAAAGGGGAGTACAATCATCTTGCATTAACTTCGGCTAAAGATTGCGCACAATCATCCGAATCTGATCTTTGTCTGTGGGCCTTAAGGTCATCATCGAAGCCTTGGCCCTCCATCTGGTCACGAATTCTGAGAAGCTCTCTTTAGGCTCTTGCCTTGTTATTTCGAGATCACGGGTCGTAATCTCGATTTGTGTATTGTATGAGTATTGCGCAATGAAGGCCTCAGCCATCTCGTCCCAATTTCTCTTGACGTCATCTTCTAATTTGGCATACCATATGGCTGCCACACTCGACAGGGTCCGGCCGAATAAAGACAGCTTCTGCAGTCTGGTAAGGCCCATCGGCCTTAAAATATCCGAAAACAACCTCAGGCGTACCATGGGGTCCCCGAATCCATCAAATCGGTCGATATGAGGCATTTTGAACCTATCAGGCAGCGTTACAGCTGCGTCGGTATATCCATCTTTAATGTCAGGGATGGTCTTGACTCCCTGGGATCTCTTGAACAGCTTTTCAAGCTTGCTCAACTTCAGTGCTGTGGGATCCGTCTCGAACTCAAAGGGAGAGTCCGGTAGGTTGGTGGTGTTTTGGATAACTGGGGTGGGATTGGGGGTAGGATCGGGGGTGGAGGCGGTCCTGTGGGAATGTCTGTATCATTCTGAACATTAGCTGTCTCCCCGAGGGTTGGAACTCCTGGCGGGGGAGGAGCTTGCTGCGAAGCAGATGCTCCGGCTTGCTGCTGTAACCTCACGATTAACTCCGCTTGTTCATTCATAACCGTGGCCTGCTGTTGGCGAACTCTGCCTGTCGGACAGCATCCTGCTGCATCATTTTCATACTCTCTTGGAGTTGGCGCACCATCTCCTCTAAGCTGGCCATACTGTTCTGATCTGATTGAATTACCGATATATATTGCCTCTCTGTAGGTGAAACAGAACCCCGATCCCTACTGTACTCAGGTGGAGTAGATAAGTCCCTCTGAACTAACTGCTGAACTGATGCCCTCTGCCTAACTGCCCTCCGTCTAGTCACCGGGAGTAGAGAGTGGTACACTGGTTGTCTGTCTACCAGATCCTTAGATCGATGGAGTCGACGACCTCTAGTCCAAAGTGCTTGGGGAATATCTACTGGGTCAGAAGCAATCGTGCTCAACTACCTAGCAAGGAGATAAATAAAGCGTATAAAATAAATTAATAGACAAATGGACAGCGTAACAGCATAAAATAAACACACAACACATAGTTGGGTATCATAACATCCTGCCAATAAGTTGAATATACTGTTCCTTAATCACTGATCACTGTTTCCAAATCGTTGCCCCCAAGTCTGAATCTGACACCCGCAGATAACTGATTCCCCAAAAACACTGATGCCCGCAGGCCTGATACTCAAACTTGCGAACTGATATGTGTGTTCCAGTAGAGATACACTCTAAAAGCATATAGCAAGTAAAAGAGAGCCAAAACACCCCTATGTTGGGGTAGGGTTTCCCTGTCCTATTTTGTCAGGAGCTAGGGTTTCACTATGCACACAGCGGTTTCAAATAACCTAACATCGGGTAAGCAACCTGTCCTAGTTTGGAATGGTCACTATGGATTCCGAATATGCACTAGGTCGAATGGTCGAAAAGGGTGCCCCGGTAAAACCGGGGTTTGTGTTCCCATACTGGCAGAGCCCGCAACCAGTCAGCCTTATGGTCATGCCTTGACAAGACACGCCTCCGACAAACCGTTCAGGAATAGCAGATGGCCAACACGGTGTCCTAGGCGCACCAATGCATATGCAATGCAAAGAAACACATAAGTGAAATCAAAACAAGATATCACGAGTTCGAGTCAAGCTCTCTAAAATCCCCAGCAGAGTCGCCAGAAACTGTAGATGCGCCCCGCGTGAGGGCCTCCGTGCTACAGTTCGGACTCGTTTTGTCACGGTTCTTAATCTGAACCAAAGAGTCCAAATCTGGCAAATCGTTTTGGAAAACAGATTTTTGTAAAGAAGTGCCAAACATGGACTACTTTGCCAAATACAGAGTCGCCACCTAAATATTTTTTATGGGGGAATTTAGGAAACCCTGACTCGGTGCCAAAGGCCACGTGTCCGTCATCACCAAAGTTGCCTCGGCTCGGGAACTTGGGTACGATTGGAGAAGGTCAGCTATGAGCACCCCCTCTCGCCCGATCCGAAGATCGGCCTCTACTAACCGTGATATCTTATTTTGAAAACATTACGCGTTCTTATTCCGGTTATTAGCCTAAAATTACTATGTTATGCGCACAACAAACAAGTATAGACCAAATCGCCTAAATTGGAACAAAACATTTCATGTTTGTTTTGAAAATGGTTTGCTACTCGCAAGTAGGCTAAAATATAGGTTTTGCCACCCTCGAGTAGGCTTTTAGAAAAGATGGTTTTGCCACTATCTAGTGGGCTTAAAACTCACAGTTTCGATGCATTATTCCAATTTAGGTAATTCAACCTCCATCCACGGGCATTCAAGCAGTTATATCACATAAGCAGCTAGCCTCATGGTAATCATGCTATTATGGCAACACTCACACGCATGCGGTATGCTAAAGCATAAAAAGCTTACCTAGTACTCCAAGCCAAAACAGAAACTAGTTAGCAATCATATGCATGATCCTAGTTCATGTTAAGATGGCTAATGCAACACATGCGAGATGCAACTACAATAGGCTCGGCTATCCTAAAGATGGTATGTGAAATGCTGCAATTAACAAGTACTCAACTTGGAATTGAAATACAAATACAGTTAGCATAATGTGCCGAACCCGGTGCATGTAAGACAAATGTATGGATGCACGTATGCATAGCGTAAGGTATGTTAATTTAAATATGCCCTAGTCTACCATCATAAGCGGGTAAATAAAAAGGAAGGAAGACGTGGGATTGGAAGACATGCACACACTCACCCACACTTATTACACAATTGCCCTCGCTCGGAGGGTCCGAATAAATATTACATAACCGAATAAATAATTAACTACTTAATTAATTATTACAGAACCCTTATTTAATTAACAAATTAAATGCAGAATTAAAATGGCCACAGCCCCGCCTTCAAAATATTTGGATGATGCATGCTTGACTCGTACTGCCCGGAAACTCGCTGCCATAGCATTACTGCCTCTGTTTACACTGCCTAGCTCCTCTGAAGACTACACAAGTCTTGGGATAGGTTCTTTGCACACTGTGGAACACCACCGGCTAGTAGGAATGGTCACGGGCCATGGGAAATGGCCACCGGCCACTGATGAAGTTATCGGCCATTAATGGATGGCTGGTCGGCACTGGAGATGGCCGGCCGGCCAAAACTTCCTGCAGAAACTGGTTTTTGACAGCAACAGAGGGCAAACAGTGTATGGCATGGAATTTCAAGCAAATGTACGCATGGCCACACTCCCTATCATGCAATGGACTCAAGGAAGCATGACCCTCGGCCGTCGGGCCATCAATTAGGCATGATGGCCTAAGAGGCCAAGTTTTGCAAATCAATGTAAATGCATGCAACCAAAAGAGATGAATGCCAACACCCTATCATGTTGGGGTCAAGGGGATTGGCGACTGAGGGTTGAGAGGTGTTTCGTCACTTAGAGTACGAACACTCCTCACCCTTCAAGTTTGGCTTGACACCCCAATCCAAACAATGCAATGCATGTATACAAACTTGGCTAAAAAATGCAACATGAGCAATGCAATATGCTAAACATACAAGATGTAATGCCATGTAACTATCATGCAAACTATGACATGAAATGCAATTAGCTAACAATATGCAAGCATGCAATTGTGATACTAGGCAAGCATGAAATCAAAGCAATGCAATATGATCATACAATGCAAAGGGGCAGACCTCAGCCCACCCCAAAACAGTGACAAAAGATGCCTAAAATGATGGATAAAACACTCATGTAAGCATGCACACCAATAGGCCCAAGATTAAGGCATAACAAAGGGGCATTCTATACCACTACCCCCAAGCAAACATGGCATGAACTATACAACCAAAACAAAGTTTTAAGGGCACAAAATAAGTCCCAAAACCCACTGATATGGCAGCCCCAAAGGTTTAAACACTTAAGCATGCATAATGCTCATTTCAAGGCACAAAAGGACACGTCTTCAAAGCAATAAAAGGAGAACAATTCCAAGTATGAAAGCATAAAAACATGGACTGAAATGGCATGGCAAATGATTCCAAATCATTGAAATAGACCAACAAAGGCATGTTTATGACTCACTTACTTAGGGCTCACAAGCCAAAATGCATAGCAACCATATTAAATATGTTAAACATGACCAAATCAGTAACCAACAGACCTCAAGCATGGCAAAATATGACCAAAAACTTCACAAGGCAAGGTCAAAACATGAGAGCATGGTGATCTAATGGCATGATGCACTTATAGGCAAAATGAGGGAATACAAAGCAAGTGTATTAAGCATGAAAGGGACCACTAATCTGACCAAAAATAGAGGCATATTATGACCTAACAACATACAAAACCCTCTGAAATGGGACCAAAAACACCTAATCATGCATGCTACCCTTATGAGCCAAGAACATGCAAAAATGAGAGACTAAGGGAGAGGGGTGTCCCTCCTCTATGCAAGACCTCAAGACCCCTTCTTCACCACTCAAAATCCACTGGATTTCAGTGGTGAGAAGGTCAATACACAAGAGTAATCAAAGCTTAACAAAGAGAGCACCAAAAGGGCCAAACAACGCCTAAGAGGGGGAGGTCGACCCCAAACCAGAAAACAACCTTAATGAAGTATCTTAAGCATGAAAATACAAGACTTTTCTCAGTTATACACAAAGTCTAAAACAGCAAGCCAGATAGGCAAAAATCTAGTGCAAGATTGGGGAATCTAAAGTAAGAATGTTACCCTTGAAGGACCCTTGAAGAACAGCAAGATCAGCCACCTTCCTCTGATCAAAACCAGTCCAAAAACTCAAGAACAAACCCTCAAAGCCTCTCAAGGTCAAAGTATGGTGTAATGGTGTGTGTCTTAGTGCAAAACCAAGGTCAAAACACACTTTTTAGGCTTCCAAACACACACAAAGGATGAGAGAGAGGGAGATATATATAGAGAGAGAGTATATGACAGATATATGTATGTATAAGCTCTGGTTTTTTTGTCCAGCCCCTAACAATGGAGGAGGAGGGGCTCTTATATAGGCAATGCAAATGACTAAGCTTCTCAAAGAAGCTAAACAAAAAAAGGGTCAAAGGGGGCAAGGCTTCCTGAGGAAGCTGGGACAGCTGGAAAGCTTCTTGAGGAAGCTAAGACAAAGGTCCAAGCTTCCTCAAGAAGCTAGACCAAAAGGGTGCAAAAGGGGCAAAACAGCCACACTTATGCACGGGAGCAGGATTAGTGCATTCCAGCTGGCACAGCTGGCATGCACCATGCCTGAAAAAGGCAAAAAAGTTCTACCGGCCAGAAAAGGAGGCCATCGGCCAAAAAGATGGCTGGCCGGCCACACTGAATGCCGACCGGCCAATGGTATACTTTATCAATGGCCGGTAGCCTCAAAACACGGCCGGTGGCCTCAAGCCACGGCAGGCGGGTGCCAGGGGTAGCTAACAAGCTACTTTCCAACCTCAGAAACAAAAACACAAGTGTTTGGTGCAAAACCGAACATAGACCAGTCAAGTTGAGAGATCCTGAGGCAAAGCGCGTAGCCGAGACCTCCGAGAACTCAAAACGAAACACGAACATGGGTAATCACCGAGTGTTCAAACGGCGACGTCCAAGTCTTGAGGACGGTCAAAAATGGGGTGTCTACAAGCATGTAAAAACAAAATGTCACTTTACCCACAGAAATTGCAAGTTCAACAGAAATTCTACTATAACCAACAATTTAGTTTAAGAGGCTCTATCCATCTCAAATATTTAATGTTCTATAAAAGAAATGTAATTGAATGTTGATTGTGCAAATACCTTGAGTTCATTTCAGATATCTGCAACCATTCTTCATTATCTTCTCCATTTGAGCTCCTAGAAACTTTTGAACGCTTGGGACGTTGGCTAGAGTTACCTTAGAAAGAAGAAAAGCAACTTAACTCCTTGGGCATACACATACTAGTGATTGTATATTTGTAAAAAATGTTCTAGATACCATCATATACAAAGTCACATAAAGATATAATCCCAAAGTATAAATTGGGGGGGTTCAAAACTCCCATATTAACAATCTTATATCATAGAGAGTACTGTCTAACAGTTTATTCATGATAAACAGAGTCTTCAAGAAAAATTTTGATCGCGCCCCAAATTTTAATTACTCGAAAACATTACCAAAGCCTTTAAATTAGGTCCATTTCTTTTTTTTTTTTACATATACAAATATCTATTACACTTGAGTAATAGAAATACAATGAAACATGTTCTCTCTCTCTCAATGAATATTACAATGACAACAATACATGTCAGTCTCCTACTGTACTACAAATAAATAAATACAAATACAAGATCCATTTCCTTTACATCTACTACAAAGTTATACAAAGGGACTCAAGAACTCCATAAATCTTCAATCAAATAATCCAAACCTTCTTCCTGTAAAAAGATAAAACAACCACGGGGTGAGCACTAATGCCCAGTAGGAATCTCATAGTTCTCAATCAATAACTAACACACATATAGAAATGATCATACATGCAGGGTGATACCATATAGTAAAGTGACGTTTTATAATTTCAAAATACCATACATAGAGTATTTTTTTCTCAAAATTCATATGAACATTTATAGAAAACCTTCAACCATCAAAACTTTTCCTTTTCATTAGGAAACCATAAATCCTTTTTAAAACATTTATGTCTAAGAAACCACATCATTTATATTTATTAACTCATTCCAAAACATTTCTCATTTAATTTCCCATATTTAATATTCCTCTTTTTCTTTCATTCTTCTTTCCTTCTCATTATATTTAATTAGACTCCATCACTTCAAGTTCAGTTTCCCTTTTCAATTTATTAAAAATTCTCCTATATTCAATTTACACCGTTAATTACACTCTAAAATTTCATTTCAAGATGACACAAGATTAATAAACCCCTTTCAATTCAATCTCTTGTTTATTTACAGAATAACACTCACAATTTACCTTTATTGTCACAACTAATTCATTATATTCACCATTACCAATCCATAATCCCCTACTCATTTTTTGGGTTCCATACATTACAATGTCTATATACATTTTCTCTTTATATCAATATATACATCAATTTACAATTTCATAGATTCATCACAAGTCACAAATAACATCATCAACTTAACACATATATCAACACAATCCACTTTTTGCCGACTTACTACGGCGGAATAGCGGGCACCCAATCTATAACACTTTTCACCTTTCGCTGGCTACTATACAGCAGGAAGTGAACCCCCAAAAATATTTTTCTCAAAAGCCATGTTCTTCCAAAAACCATATTTTTTCAAAACCATTTTTCAATTTTTGAAAACCATCCCCTACATTTGCCGGCTACTATATGGTGGGATGTGGGCACCCAAAACATTTTTGAAAACCATTCGTTTTTCCACTTTTGCCAACTACAATACGACAGGACTGTGTGGACACCCAAAAATCATTTTTCCACTTTCTCCGGCTACTATACGGCGGGACTGTGTGGACACCCAAAAATATTTTCCCACATTCGTCCGCGAAAAGCCTAGACAGGGCAATTGGGCAACTTTAATCCAAAACGACCCCACATTTGCTGGCTACTATACAGCGGGACGTGGGCCCCCAAAAACCTTTTTCTTCAATTTTTAAAATCATTTTTCAACTCCCCGCACAGGTACCAACACAACACCACCCAACACAACTCAACCCAAACTCCACACACCCAACACAACACAACTCAAACTCCACACACCCAACACAACACAACTTAAACTCAACACAATCCAACACAACTCAACTCAACACAATTCACATGATTCAGACACAATTCATCATAATTCAACACCATTCAATTCAACATTATCCAACACAACATAATTCAACAAAAGTCAACATCACTAAGTTCAACAACACTATTTGCAATTCAATATAATTCAAGATAACTTCTTAAATCCCATTTCAACATTCCATAACCAAGTTTATGTCATCCATATCATTAATAAATCATTTCTCCAATCTTCCTTTCACATTATAGCATGATTTATAATGTTCATAGTAAAAGTTCAATCGCTAATTTTTAACATAATTTTGAAACACCTCCAAAATCCAATTAAACTTGTACATATATAATTCAACCTACCAATTTCATGATTCTACTTTCAATTTGGGCAAAATCATTAATTATCATGAATCAACTTAGGGTTTTCAAGAAAAATTAAGATTTTCAACAAAAATACAAACTTCTTAAACCACTACTTTTAATTCCAATTTCCCTCTTGATTATACACCTAAGGTTCATAATCCACCATATTAACCCAACCATTGAACCCCCAACACTTCAAACCCTAAACCCCCAAACCTTATGATGTTCACCATATGCTCAAAAATAAAGATTTTGCATGTGTATAATCAAAATACCACAAATCTATCTATTTATGGAAGTATTGAAGAAGGACTAGGACCTCTACCTCAAGAATTGAACAAAAGAGCAAGCTTTGATGAGATTCCTTCGCAAATCCGAGTTCCAATCGGTTGAAAAAGTTGAGCTTCAAGCCTTCTTCACTTTTTGGTGGAAGATCTTGATCAATCCAAAGGGAAATGAGAGGCATTTGAGGTCAAAGACCTAGGGTTTTCGGACCTAGGTGAGAGGAATGAAGAGCGGAGATGAAAAGTGTGAAGAATGATCTAGAAATGTGTCTTTAAACTTGCTGAATTCGCGCAGTCTGCTCAAGCGTCTCTTTTCTTGCTCGAGCGCACCTGCTTCCAGCACAGATTCCAAAACTTCAAACAGGTATAACTCTCTCATCTGGACTCCATTTTAGGTCATTCTTGTGTCCAAATTGAAGCCCCGAAAACAAGCTTTCCAATGGTTCTAGACTTACACCCAAATTCAAAGTGTGGAAAAAGAAAAAGACAAAAGAGTGACGGCTGATCATAGACAAATTATTCGAATTAAAGTTTTTGGTCCAATCTTACTTTACCATTATGTTACCACCTCAATCAATACCTCAAAATAAAATAAGGAGGTTCCAAATACACTAATAAAAATGTCAAGGGCAATCTCACTTTCCACGCTCGAGTGCGCATAGAACAACAAAACCGTCCGCTTGAGCGGCCACTCCCACGCTCGAACGGAGATTCACAACTCTCAAAATTTCAGGCCGTCTGCAAAAAAGTTGGAAACCTCTCAAGTCCACTCGAGTGTTAACTCCCCCGCTCAACCGGAGGGAAAAATTCTAGATCGTTACAAATTTAAAGGATATACTTTCACAACTTTTTTGCTCAAAGCAAAAGGAGAGGACACAAACATCATTATATTACTTGATACAAAGAATTTGAAAGAAAGTAATACCTAAGACTCAGGTTTTAGAATGGCCTACAAAAAATTACATGCCATACCATCTGTGACTTGAGCAATAGATGGATTCTTCTCAAGTAATGCTTATCACAATAAGCATAACATGTAAACAAAGGAATGGAGATTGACAGGTACATCAAATTTTAATAACGTTTCAAAAGCATCAACTGCTCATCTCATTTGTGAACTGATCTGAAGGACCTTCTTGAAGCTCCACTTGGAAAATAAGTATAATATATGTGCAGTTTTTAGGAGTTAGGATATATGAGACATACATAATACGTAGAATGTATGTCAAACTTTAACTAGCATTCATCACTTTATATAGAACATGCTAAGGTGGTACAGTTGCAACATTTGAAATATTATTTAAAACGTAGAAAGACAGCTCAATGTCAAAGAAATTAAACGCTGTTAATAGAAAATTTTAAATTAGGATGAAGTTGCATTCTTAGAGTAGTGCAAGTTTTACTTCTATAGTTTGAAAAGTTTAAAGTTGTGCTTTGCTTATGGTTTATTTACACTAACAAACATATCGGGTCAATAAACTAATGTAAATATAAAACAAATAAAAATAAAACAGAGAAAGAATGATGCATTTTGATGTGTCACAGAGAAAGGCGACCATAAAAATCCATTACCTTGAATGGTCCAATGAATAATTTGGCAGGGAAAAAAACCCAAATTGCAACAAAAGTAGGAATAGTTAACTAGAAAATCTAAAATTCGTCCAATACCACAACTTAAGAAATAATCCCATGGACTGTTGCAGTTATAACCATACTCCTACAAAATATGCAGAAAACATTCTCATAATACTATTTTGATTTAGAGGAAAGACAAGGGTAACAGATTGACAATTTGTCTATACAACATAATAGACCAGATATAGTTTATTTTCTTAGTACCATATGGCTTTGAATCTCATCCAACATGAAGCATCAATTATAAATGCTTCCTCATTTGTGGAAGAAAGATTCAAAAAATATAAAGCATAAAGAGATCAAAAACATAACGAAAATTTAGCACCCAATATTTGGTTTACAAATCACATGCTCACCATAGACTCCTGGAACTCAGCTCCAAGATAGCCACTAGAAACACAGAATCAGTTGTTTAATAGCAAATAGTATGCAACAGTACCATGAAACATGGTAAAAAAATGATATGTTTATTTTTAAAATTATAAAGACAGAGGCCATAACCCAATGTTTGTCTTGTCAATTCTGGGTTTTAGGAGAATGGGTGTGTACAGACCGAGCTTCCAGCTTCAATTGCATGAAATAGTTGTCTACAAACTCAAAACCCATGTTTTCTCAGCCTAGAGTTTTACAGTCGCACCAAGCAATGGCCACTGCCTCTAAAAACTAGGAAAATACAGATTTAAAAATCACCAATGGATACCTCATTTTGTATTCAGTTGCGCAGAGAATCAACAAGGGTATTCCTGTCAAATCCCATCTCAACAACTTCTAAAAGAATCTCCTAGTCAATCTGCAATTGAGGTTACTCAAATAGCTTAGCAAAAATAAAATTAAAAAAAATAGATAAGAAAGAATAACTTGAATTGGCCAGTTAAAAAGACCATATTCACTAAGTAAAAAACATTAAAAAAACATAGCAGTTTCCTAATAAAATTTATTTTGTTACGAATCAAAAAAGAACTACACAAAATAGTAGTAATTTGGATCAAAATATGACAAGTAGCACACAGAATAATTAACCAAAATGTATGCTAGACTAAGAAATACCATCTCACCCCACAATACGAAGAAAACTTGCATATTACATCCTGTGCTTGAAAATCAATGGACCAGAACAAAAACTATTACTAATTTTCTTTATGGTTTTGATCAAGATACTAGAATTTATACCAAATAATTTCTTATAGAAACCTTTATTTTAAAAAAGGGTTCCACTCAAATAAAATTGAAGAGCAACACTTGCAATAATGGGTTTCAATCAGCCGTTAGGCCAGTGTCTACAAACTTTCTAAGTACACGTAGCTTTCTTTACCCAATAATTGGAATGATCATTATACTTTGATTCACATTAACTACATAGGGAGAAATGTTAGATAAAAAGGAAACTTACAATAATAAGATCCTAAAACCTATAAGTTGCATTTGGATATAAATATATGGATTTGACATAAATGAATTTGGACTTAATTATTTAAGTAAATAGCTTAGAGTTAGTTTTTATAGCTTAAATGTGGATTACAACAGGATGCATCCCTTTTGTATAGTTTGAATGTGCTTTCACTACAGACAGCAACTTGCAGCAGCAGCAGCAGCAGCAAAAACCGCTCTGTAGCAGTAGCAAAGCAACAACAGCAAAACAGCTCTGCAGCAACAGCAACAACAAGAGCAACAACAATAGCAACAACTAAGTACATCAATAGCAGCATTAGAGTGTTGCTATTGCTTAGACTTGTTCTGATATTACAGCCGATATTGCTCTGTTCTGAGCTTGTGGCTAGGCTGCAGCCACTTTGGCTTGGGCTGTAGCCTGGTGTTTTGTTGTAGTTGAGTCTGCAACCTGGTCGACGGCTCTGTCTTCAGCTGGGGTTCCTATACCTTCATCAATGGCAACTAAGTATGTGGCTGCAGCTTGGTCTGCACTTGGTGCTTTTGCTTCGACTTGTTTTTATAACAAACGCAACTGGCTTATCCTAAGTTCATAGTGCTCTAAAGTGTGAAATTGAACCAAATTAACTCAAACTAAAAAATTCAAGTTCTACTGGAGATGTGAGAAAACCAAAATTGTGAATCTCTATTTTGCAAATGATCTAATGATTTTTTGTAAAAGGGATAGTAATTTTGTTACTCTTATTAAGGAGAGATTAGCTGAGTTTCAAAGTCTGATTGGTCTGTTCCCTAATCTTATGAAGAGTCATGTGTTTTTCTCTAGTTGTGAGCAGAAGTTGAGGGATGAGATTTTGGATATTACTAAGTTTAAGGAAGGTACTGTCCCTATGAGATACCTGGGTGTCCCACTTATTCCTACTCGGCTCAAAGCTGTTGATTGTCAGATTTTTGTGTCTAGAATCTCTAATAGAATCAAATCTTGGACCAATAAAATTTTGTCCTATGCTGGGAGAGCTCAGTTGATTAGAACTATCTTGTTCTCCATGCAAGTTTATTGGTCCTCGTTGTTTATTATACCTAAGAAAGTCATTAGAGAGGTGGAGAGTCTCTGTAGGTCTTTCTTGTGGACTAGTATTGAGCTTAAGAATACTGGTGCCAAAGTTTCTTGTGGGAATATCTGTTCTCCCAAGAATGAGGGTGTATTAGGATTTAAGTCCATGGAGCTATGGAACAGAGCTGCTATAGCTAAGCATGTTTGGTTTTTACTTGCTGAGGGTGATCAATTCATGTGGTGTCAATGGGTGAAATCTTATTTGTTAAAAGGGAATAGTTTTTGGTGTGTTAAATCTCCTAGTGACCCTCCTTGGATTTGAAGGAAACTGCTGAAATTGAGAGATGATTTGTTTCCCCTTATAAAGTCTATTATTGGGGCTGGCTCTGATACTTTCCTTTGGCATGATAACTCGCACCCTTTGGGCTCTCTTTTGGCTAAATTTCGGGCAAGAATTATATATGATTATGCTCTAAATAGTCAGACTAAGGTCAACTCCATTGTTTCTAGTTCTGGTTAGTCTTAGCCTATTGCATCATTATGGGAAATTAAGGAAATGATCAGCTCTACTCCTGCTAATTTCTCTCCCTCCCATTTAAACCCTGATAGACTTGTTTGGCTCCCCAGGCAAGATGGTATATTTAGTATTGGTTCTGCTTGGGAGCAATAGAGGGTTAAAAGGCCTAAAGTGGGTTGGGCTGGTCTTCTTTGGGGCCCTTACTCAATCCCTAAGGCCAGTTTTGTGGTTTGGTTGGCTATTCTTGGTCGTCTTAATACTGGGGATAGGCTTGCTACTTTTGGTATAACAAATGCAACAAATTGTCCATTACGTGGCATTGTGGAGGAGGATCATAATCACCTATTCTTTAAGTGCTCATATTCATCTGTCGTTTGGAAAGCCCTAAAAACCAAATGTAAGGTGGACTAACATGGGTCTGCTTGGACTGAAATTGTTATTACTGTAACTAATCAATGTAATGGCAAGACCTTGGCTACTATTGTTAGGAAGCTGAGTTTCTGTTGTACTATTTACCATATATGACTGGAAAGAAACAAGAGAATTTTCAGCAATAAAAAGAAACCTGAAGAGGTTGTGATCCAGAACATTATTAATATGATCAGATTTAGAACTATGGCTTTATCATATGTGAAAAAATCCAATAATGATGAATGGTTTCTTAGCTCCTGGAGACTTCTTAGAACAATCCTCAAGCATTGAGGTTGTCTATTTTGTTTATGGGTTGAGTGGTGGTGAGCAACCTGTTGTTGAAAGAGTGAGCTGTGAGATTTATACACTGTGGGTTGAGTGTTGAGAGCACATGTGGAGTGAAATTAAGTTAATTTTGTGTGTTATTTTGCAAGTGCAGTTGGATTTGAGGATTGTGAGGATTACTAAAATCTGGGTTGAGTGGTGTGAGACCATATATCTGTGGGTTTATACTAATTTTATCTTTTGCCTATCTATTTGTATCTTCTATTATAGGTACAAGAGGGAGCATTGTCAGTTTGAGTGTTATGTGGTTTGTAAAAGTGGGTTGAGTGCTGTGAGACCAAAATTGTGTGTAGATTTCCCAAGTATTTGCTTTTCTTGATGAATGTGAGGCACATTTTTGTGGATTGAGTGACTTAGGAATTCATTGTTTGGTGAGATTTGGTTATGCAGGTTTTGATGCCTACTTATGTGGAGTGTCATACTCAGGTTTGCTAAAATCGATAGTGATAGAGGAGAGGCTGCAGACATGAAGACCAGGCTGCATATTGCACCAGTCAAGTGCTCTCTCTCTCTCTCTCTCATGGGATATTGTTGTATTTCTTTATGTAGACTGGAGTGAGAAAAGAAAATAGAGGGTTGTGTTTAGTAAGAAAACAAAGTTGGTGATATATGGATATGGGTGGTATTTCTTTTTCTTCTTTTGTATTTCAATGGACAATCTTGGTGTTATGAAAAATACACCAACCAATCCATTTGTTTCTTACCGAAGTGGTGACAAATGAAACACATAAAATATGAGAGTTCTCTTTCTCTCCATTTCTCACCTAACTTATAAACCAAACTTGATAAGGAGTTCTCATTTTCTTATCATTTCTCACCAAATCATTTGATTAAACTGACAGTAAGTGGTATCTCCTACCACTTCCAAAGAGAGATGCGTAGGTTTCAGTACCAGCTGCGACATGCGAGTGTGTTTGTGTGTGTTACTTATCTCCACAACAAAAAAGATAGAATGAAATACACTAATATATATATTTAAGCCACAACAACAAATACTAGTGATCCAAGGCAAACCTGCTAAGATCCCACACCATAAGCCTCCTCCCAAGACAACAAGAAGCTAATATGGTCTCATTCTTTGGATAATGACAGGCTGAATGAAGAAGTGTGGAGCAACTTGTGGGCATCACAAGTGCCAGGTAAGGTCAAACATTTTCTTTGGAAGTGCTGCCATGAGGTGTTACCGGTGAGGAGGTGTTAATTCGACGAAGGGTTAATGCGGATGGGTTGTGCCCACTGTGTCAAGAATTTCCTAAACAATCTTGCATCTGTTAGTAGAGTGCTCTTTTGCTCAGAAAGTGTGGTATCTCTCTCCTTTGCGATTAGATACCTGAAGAATGAAGAGTGGATCCTTTGCAGATTGATGGGTAAGTGTGGTTAGGAAGTTGGGGGGAGGTATGGACGGTGAGTGGTGTTTGTCTCTAGCTGGGTCATTGTTATGGCAGATGTGGAAAGGGCGGAATGCATTGCTTGTTTGAAAAAAGGTGTCAAGATTCGAGGGTGATTTGCCAAATAACGGTGCAGGGGGCATTGTCTTTTGTGGATGCGATTAAGCGTGCTGAATTGCCTCCCAAGTGCGTGGTTTCAGTGGTGGATCAAGGGTGGTGTAGACCGAGAGGGGGTTTTGTAACGGTGAATGTTGATGGGGCTACTAGAGTGAACCCAGATAGGGGTGCAGTGGAGGTGGTTGGCAGAAATTCATATGGGCATTTTCTTGCAGCTACAGTTTGTTCGGTTGAGGGGATTAAGGATGCTTTGATTTTGGAAGCTCTGGCAGTTCGGGAGGCGATGGTGATGGGAATAGAGATGGGTTGGCAAAGGTGGTCATTGAGTCAGATTCTCAATCTGTAGTGTCCTTCCTCCATGGGGAGGTTGGGAGGGAGAGTGGGGGTGGTGCTGGCAGATATTGGAATTTTAAGACGAAATTTCTTAGCTTGTGATTTTGGTTTTGTGCTGCACCAGAACAACGAGGTGGTTCATGTCGTAGCTTGGTATGGTGTGCGTTGTTTAGGGCATTTCACTTGGGAGGGGCAACCTCCTAGGTGGTTGAGTGGTCTCTGAGGACTGATGATGTTGTATGGTTTCTATCTCTGGTTTGTGGCTATCTCAAAAAAGAAAAAAAAAAAAAAAAACCTTTCGATTGTTTATGAATATTAGGAAAATACACCTTTGGTATCAGATTTGGACAAGATGAAAGATATAGAACTTATATTTTATAAGGAAAAGAAAACTCAATTTTTAAAATTCTCAAACAAAGCTTAAACAATTTGAGTGGGAATAGTTTCTGAGCTACTATCATAACCCCAATAACATATATATTTAAGGGATTGAATTCTCACATTGCTTATCTAATTTAAAAGAGCATTCAGATTTGGTGGCGTAATTTTGAGGCTAATTTCAATGATTTGAACCGTTCACTTTTTAGGAGTCATTAAGTTAAATAATCGTGCAAAAATTTAGGATAAATTATACTTTACCCCTCCTAAAGTTTCACCTTGCATCCAAAAAATTAATAGAATCTATCACATTACTAACACATGAAGGGTTATAAAAATACTATTTTTTTTATAGAAGTTAGTCTATGAGTAAAGTGGAAAGGATTGTAAATATGAAAGGTCAACGTGGGAAGTATTGCAAACACGAAGGGCCAAAGTAGAAAAAATCAAACTTAAAGAGCCAAAGTGGGAAAGATTGCAAACATGAAGGGCCAAAGTGAAAAAAATAAAACTTAAAAAGCAAAGTGAGAAATGGATGAAACTTTAGGGAGGCAAAGTGTAATTTATCCAAAAATTTAAGATGGTTAAACATCGGTAGTTATGTATTTGAATTACATTTGTTTTAATAAAGTAGATAACAATTATAATTTCAAAATAAAGATTCATTTTTTGTAATACAAATATGATTCAAACATATAGTTACCTATGTCTAATCATATTAAATTTTTGCTTGAATATTCCATTTAATGAATATTAAGTCCCAAAAAAGACCTATCAAGCCCAAACGTTCTCTCAATTGATGACAATTTAAGAAAATCCAAACTATACGTTTAATTATTGGTAAAATTCATTTAAGATCTTAAAATTTTTTAGATTAATTTACTATAATACAATACAAGCTAAATCACATGTATATTGTCTTTACCCGGCGGTAACTAACTCAAAACTTGGCGGTCTATAATTTCAATTTAGAAATTTAACTAAAGAGTCATGCTAATGATAGTTTAATAAATTGACAATAAGAGAAATAAAATGTACAAAAGTCAAATTTTCAATATATTTTTATATGTTTCATAACATTTTAATCTATTTTTATACAATTTTTACAAGTCTGCCAAAAACCATTTCACCGCCCAAAGGGTTTTCATTAGCATTTGCCTTAACTAAACAATAATGCTAGATATCGTGAAAGAAATATCATAGAAGTCTTCATGAAAATTTTCTACTTTTAATTAGTTTGTAGCGTTTTATCATATATTATGCAATCACTCTTCGATTAATTTTATAAAACTTTGCATGATATTATTTCATGACTTAACTAAAACATGGACATAATTGTTTTGTCTTTTCATTTTCCTGACACACGTTAAATAGAAGGGTAGGAAAATATGTAGAAATTCCAACCAAATCACTCACAAGAAGAGTTTTTTTTAAGAGGAAAAGAAGTGCTATGTTTGCATTTGCATAAGCACCATCATGGTGCCATGAATGAATGCTCTATCAGCAAAACAAACATAAGGAGGCAGATGACGACACGCCACCAAGAATTTATCGTAAAACCTATCTGCACGCACTTATTGTTAAAACCATAAAAAAAATGAAGCTTAGTCTAGAAACTCCTATTTTAAAACACTTACCTTATGGCTATCACAAGAAGTCTCATAATGCATTTATGGGTTAAAGAAAGCCAACATTTTTTGAACCCTCTCCCTCAATGGCTTCCGATTATCAAGCTTCCAAATAAGATTTGCTAAGATAAGAGTACCCATTGAGGGAGAGAATTCAGAGAAAGTTGGACCACAAAAAAACCGATTTCGCCATGGAGTATCCTTGAGGACTGAGTACTGCTACACAAAAAAAGAGAGAAGGGAGGCTAGGAGGGAGGGGGTTGGAGGAAAAGAGGAAGAGAGGAAAGTATATAATAATGCTCCTATTTCTATGTAAGTTCATGGTGTTACAAGCAATAATTAGTTTAGGGTAAATTATAAATACACTCCGAAATTTTACTTAAAATATAGATTGCTTCTTATGATTTAGAAAATTATAAATATCACATCGTTAAAATTTTTATTTAACAGAATTAATTAAAAAAAAAAATTCATAATTACTCTCTTATACAATAATAAAATTACCTAAATTACAAATTGAAACATACACTACAACATATAAGAGTTTTAGAGACCAATTTTTTTGGTTTCTAAAAGTAAAAATTTTGTTGCAAAAGGCATTTAGTGATCAATTTCTATCGTCGTGAGAATAATCGCTAAAAGGTCGTTCTGAAAAGTCAAAAACAAAGCTTTTAGAGATAAAATTTTGAAAATATCACTAATAAATAGACTTTTAAGAATAAAATAATTTGGTCTCAAAATGGTTTATTTTTTAGACAAAAAATTTGGTCCCAAAAGGATAATAATTCATTACTAATGTTCAATTTTCATTGCTAAAAATATAATAATGACACTTTTTGCAACAAAAATATTTGGTCCCTAAAAAATAATTTTGTTCCTAACTTTTAGTATCTAAAACCTTAATTTTTATGTAATATTTCGAATATCATTAAAAATTGTTAATTGACTTCATGATTTATTAATAAAAGGGACGATTTGTTATAAAATTAAAAACCTTAGAAGGTGAAATGCAATTTTCAAAATCACAGAGAGTGATTCATAATTTAATCTAATCTCAAGAGATATATTTGTAATTTACCATTAGTGTATTGCCTCTTGTTTGTAATATTTTTTCTTTCAATTATTTATACATAAACTTCTAATATGCCTCACAAGAAGTTAAAGAAAATTTCTAAGAATAAGCCAAGGGGTATCTACAAGAAATACTACAATCAAAACGGAGACTTACACTACAAGAAAGAATATTATTTGTTAAAATTGGTATTATTTACGTAGTGCTCTTGATTAAATAAAGAATTACAAAATACGATGAGTGAATCTTTTTTGTCACTCAACCACCTAACAAAGGTTGATCAATACCGTTCCACCCATAAAGGTTTCTATTACGTTATTGGTTGGAAACACCATTTGGACAAATGTCATATGGAGGAAAGCTAAGTGCATAAATTGGAATAAAGAATGTGCACAAAAAATACATTGTGTGGCTGATATTTATTTTAAGTATGATCTTCATCTCAATAAAGATGGATCCACATAATGCATCTTTTGTACGTATTATGTGTTCTAATTGTGTGCACCTATGATTATATAGTAATGTTGGGAAATGACTCATTTTCATACCATTATCCTCCATATCCATTTATACTCTATTTTTTAGGCCATATCACAAGCCCTGGGGATGACTCTACAGCCAATGTTGGGTGTTCAATTGACCTGTACGCCGTAAATTTTTTATTTATTATATATATATATATATATGTAATTCAGTCCAAAACATTATGTTGAACACCCTAACCACTTTCCTGAACATCCTAACCCACTCTCCTAAACACCCACCTAACCTACTTTCTTGAACACTCAACTCAACCCATAACCTTTTAATCAATATATATGTTTTGTGACACACGACATGTTTTGGAGCTTTAGTGCCTCAGCCTGTGCAAAGTACTTTATTGATAAAATTGTGTGATTTTGCAATTCTTAACAAGTGTACCACTTAGAACGTTAATGTTAATCAACAGTTTTATAACTTATCTCAATTTGAATTAAAGGAGCATTTCTCATTTTTTTTATCATGCTAGTGACAAAAATAAAGTTTATTTATCTAAATTTTTGTATCTACATTTTATTTTTTGAAATAGTGATATCAATATATTAGAATTTTATTTTATTTATTTATTTTTGTGTGATTTAAAGAGTCTAAAAAAATTAAAATTTTAATAGAACAATGATTTCAACTGTTCATCTCATAGATCTAGCATTAAAGATGAGTTGTGCCAAAAAAAAAAACTATCGAATATCATTGCACACATGAATAAATCATATTTTATTTTTTTAAATGGATGACAACTATAAGTTTAAATTTAAACTGTCCATTTTATAAAATAAATGTAATTTGTTCATTTATTTATTGATATTCATCCATGAGGTTGATTTTTTGCATAGATAGTCTTTATTGTTGGATTTACGAGATGAATAATTCGGATTATCATTCTAGGATTAGGATGGGGCCCATGAAGTAGAATATGAAAAAATATGAAGAATAATACTATGGAGAGAAACCATTCTCATTAGGGTAGGGCAAGCATCCATCTGATCTATCAAAATTGAATCGCCCTAGCCAATTTGTCATAGAATGGACAATTTTAATGATTGGAGCGGATGGATGCAGATGCATTTTTCTCAATCCTCCTAAGTTCGGACGAATGGTGGATGAGAGATGTGACATTTTGTTCCAGGCGCCCGCTAGTGTGAAGGAAGTTACGCTCGAGCGGAGAATTGCAACTCTCAGAATCTTGCGAGTTTGCAAGCGGGTCACTCGAGCACAAGAAGTTGTGCTCAAGCAGAAAATGTTGGCTCCCAGTTGTTTCAGTGTAGCTTTGAAAAACTTCTAGGACTCGTCATTTTACACTTGTCGCTCGAGCGAGCCTTCTGAGTTTGTGTCTTACGCTCGAGTATAGGAAGTTGCGCTCACGCGGTTTGTGCGATATCAGCAATTTAAAAAGGACATTCTAGATCATTTCCTTACCCTTTTTCTTTTCTATCTTCCCTCCTCTCTCTACATTTCCGAAAACCCTAGATTCCCACTCTAAAAAACCTTCTATTTCACTAAGATTTGGCCAAGATTACATATCAAAAAGTGAAGAAGACTTGAAGATCTTCATCTTTACCGATTGAAATTTTCTTTGGTGAAGGATTCTCCTAGGAGCTTCGCTATATTGCCTGATCATCGAGGTAGGGTTACCTTTAACCTTGTATTTCTTTGTTTTGAAGAAATAATCGTGGTATTGTTGTGGCTTAAGATGAAATATTGATGTTTGAGTTGAAATAACCCTTAATTTACATAAAGTAGACCTTTCCCTCTCTTTTACTTGAAATTTCCCAAACTCTTTTTTATCAAATATGCATATTATGGCAATGGAAACATGTAAAAGTGAAGAAGTGGAGAAAGCCCCAAATGTAATGAAACCTTAATTTCAAAATTGGGTAGAGAATGGTATTTTAATTGATGGTTTTCTTTAAAGTATTAGGATATTGTGAATAATGAGGAAATAAGATATGTGGATATTATAGTTGAGGTGGAAATGTGATTCGGGTAGTGGTTTCCTTTGTATGTTATGTGATGTTGCATACCTGCCAATGTTGAATGTTTGATGATTGAATGGAAATTTGATAAATTGTTCATTGAGCATGAGTCCGGGTAAGAGTCGGTGTTGATTTTGTGTGAGTTGTGTTGGTACCTGCACGGGGGAAGTTAAAGTTGCCCAATTACACTGTCTAGACTTATGGCTAGACGAATGTGGGAAATTTGTTTTGGGTGTCCACTGGTTCTACCATATTGTAGTCAGCAAAAGTGGAAACACAGATGATTTTTGGGTGCTCACGTCTTGTCGTATAATAGTCGGCAAATGTGGAGATGATTTTTAAAACAAAAGAAACTTGTGTTTTGACTTGGACTCTTACATGGGACTCATGGGCTATTTCCTTTGGATGTGATAATGAATAATGTGAGAATGTAAATGTGATGTGTTCAATTGTTATGGTGTTTACGTGATTGATAATAATTACATGTGCACATAACTGCTTATTGTATTTTGTCTCAATGATGTCACATGCTTATTTGAACAATTAAATACTTAGTTAAATGTATTCCTACAAGGCATATAGCTCAACCTTATTTTATTTTTCAGGAATTGTTGATACATCATATCCTTGATGAGTTGGGGATAAACAAGCAATAGTTCAATTTGGTAAAGCTTGGTTCGAGATTAATTTGTTATTAATGTAGAAGGCATTGTACCTAGGCTTTGAATTTGTTTTTGTTATTTTGTACGCCTTTAAGGCTTATTATTTTTGTAAGGCCATCTAGTTTATTGGACTGGAAAGTGAAACCAGGGTGTTTTGGAAATGTAAATGTTGAATTGTAATCTCTTAAATCCTAGTTCAACGAGAAATATGATCTTTGGAATACTTAATGGTATTTGTCTTGGTATGTTCATATATGTAATAACGGGGCGTTATAAATTGGTATCAAAGCAATAGGTTAGAATACCTTGGGCTAGTGGAAAGTGACGTGTGTCACGATAGGGTTCCTAGGCTAGGACGGAATGCTTGGAGTATCTTGTGTGTTTTGTGCATCTATGTGATTGTACAGGTGTGGAGTTAAACTTCTGTGATATGGTTTTGTCTGTTGCATTCATTGAGATCCTTTTGCAAAGGCACCTGATCACTGTTTTTTCCACTTGGAGGTCTTTGATTGCCATGGAATTAACCAATATCTTAGGAGGACAACTCATATGTGCTTTATGTAATTGTGTGTGATTATGTCGAAATTTGTGTGTTTAAATGATGTATTAGTATGAGGAGTTGGAATGGAGCACTTAGGTGCAAAAAGTTGGTCTTGAATTTAATATTGTCTTTATTTCCTATAGATGTCTGGACATGCTAGAGCTTGTGGTAGACCTCGTTGGGGAGGCCATAACATTCCAACCCAACCCAAGATCCCTCTACAAGAAGAAGGAGTGGGTCAAAACACTATACTCGTTCCACCGGCCCAAGAAGCTATGGGGGCCTTAGCCAGGGAGATAGCAAGGGCTCTTCAGGAGTGGATGGAAATACTTAGAGCTGAGCAAGCGGCTAGGACGATGGAAGAAGAAACTTGAACTTCCTTTTTGAAAAAGGAGTTCTTTCACTCAAACCCGGCCAAGTTCAGTGGTGGACCTGACCCGATGAAGGTGGATGAATGGTTGGAACAACTTGTCAAGTCCTTTGAGATTTTGAACATTCGGGAGGATGAGTTACGTGTGGTGTTAGCAACCTATCAGTTAAAGGGAGAGGCTGGGCAATGGTGGAAGCACATTAAGAACCGAGTCGAACACACATGGGAGGCATTTGTGCATGCCTTCCAAGAGAAGTCCCTTCCTTCCACAGCTAGAGAGTGGTTGAGAAAACAGTTTGAGGAGTTGCTCCAGCTGAATACATCAGTAGCTGAATTTAAAGCCACATTCACTGGTTTATCCCATTTTACACCAGAGTTAGTAGCAACTGAGGAACGTCGGTGTCTGGAATTTGAAAAGAGGTTGAGGCCGAAAATCTTAATGAAGGTGGTGGGTAACATGATTCGAGACTATGATCGCTTGGTGGAAGTGGCAGCTCATGTAGAGATCACGGTGGAGGTAGAAAAGACAAGATAGAGGTTGCAGAGGTCGAGGCATTCAGAATCCAAGGGCGATGCGGGTTCTTCAAAAAGGTCTAAGGGTTCATCATCGTCTTTTCAATCTCCTCCACAACAAGCCAAATCATTTGAGTCCGTGATGAGTGGAAGTTCAGGAAGTATGGTCTGAGTCTGTGGTACTTGTTATTGATGTAGCCAGATGGGTCACAAGGTTGTAGAGTGTAGACAGAAAAGTGGAGCACAGTCCCAATCTATGCGTCCACAGAACCAATTTCATAATAGGGGCCAAACACAGTCTTGCTACCAGTGTGGTCAACTGGGGCACTTGAAGAAGTTCTGCCCACAAAGAGCAGGG
Source organism: Camellia japonica (assembly GCA_030407325.1). Classification (NCBI taxonomy): domain Eukaryota; kingdom Viridiplantae; phylum Streptophyta; class Magnoliopsida; order Ericales; family Theaceae; genus Camellia; species Camellia japonica. The sequence continues at coordinate 76,699,072 of JAPPVO010000010.1, read as the reverse complement.
ACTACTAGTGTGGCAGGGTCTCGGCAGTCTGGAGGTTTTCAGATAGGCCAGGAGCAGAGACAGTCTTATCAGCTAGTTACATCAGGTTAGACATCCCGAACAGTTCAGGAAGCTACTTCTGCACAATCTGCACAACAACCTTATGCTCAGAGAGGTGATGTAGGGGAGCAGAGATCACATGGAAAGGTGTATGCTGTCACCGCTTCCGAGCAGACTTCAGGGCCATCAGTTGTAAGAGGTACATTTCTTATTTTCAATACCTGGGCTAGTGTATTGATAGACACTGGGGCATCTCATGCATTTATAGCCGTTTCATTTGCATCATTGTTGGGTTTAGAATGTAAACCACTAAAATCTTCGCTCACAGTAGAGTCATTGGTTGGGAGTAAGGTTGTTCTGACCCGTGGGTGTCAAGGGTGTGTGATTGAGGTTGTGGTCGACAACTTCCGTTCAATTTTGTTCTGTTAGAAATGTCGGGCTTTGATGTGATCCTTCGTATAGACTAGTTGTCCACTTACCTAGAAATTATCAATTGCTATCGGGAGAGAGTTACCATATGCATTTCAGGCAGCGATTGTTTTACATTTTTGGGAGATAGGCATAATAGACTACCTTTCTTATACTATCCACGTGGTCGATGTGAATTTACTTCTCTCATAGCAGCCTTTTTAGACGATGAGAGTGATGTAGTCTGGGATGGTTTCCAAAAGTAGTATGTGAGTATCTTGATGTTTTTCCTAAGGATCTCACTGAGTTACCTCCCCACTGGGAAGTTGAGTTCACAATAGATCTAATTCAGGGTACGACACCTATCTCCCTAGCACCATATAGGTTCGCCTCTGCTGAACTAGTTATTCTGAAGGAACAATTGCAGGACCTATTAAGTAAGGGCTTTATACGCCCTAGTACCTCACCTTGGGGAGCCTCGAGCATTGTTTACGAAAAAAAAGGATGGTTCATTAAGGTTGTGCATAGATTATCATAAGTTGAATCAAGTCACGATTAAGAATAAGTATCCTCTGCCTAGAATAGATGATCTTTTTGACCAGCTTAAAAGCTTTGTTGTTTCTCCAAGATATATCTACAGTCGGGTTATCACCAAATCCGAGTTAGGGAGGAGGATATTCCAAAGACCGTTTTTCGCACTCGATATAGTCACTATGAGTTTTTGGTTATGCCGTTTGGTTTAACTAATGCTCCAACCACATTCATGGACCTAATTAAAAGAATATTTTGAGAGTTTCTTGACAAATTTGTGGTCATCTTTGTGGACAATATTCTTATCTATTCACATTCTGAGGAAGAGCATGAAGAGCATCTTCACACTATCTTACAGCTTCTTAGAGAGCATCGTCTGTATGCAAAATATAAGAAGTGTGAGTTTTGACTTTCAGAAGTGAAGTTTTTGGGCCATGTAGTCTCCGAAGATGGAGTTATGGTGGATTCTTCAAAGATAGAAATCGTATAGAATTGGGAACAATCTAAAAATGCTTCAGAAATTCGTAGTTTCTGGGCTTAGCTGATTACTATTACCGGTTTGTAAAGGACTTCTCCTCCATAGCATCACCATTGACTAGATTGACTTGCAGGGGAATGAAATTCATTTGGAGTGAAGTTTGCGAGAATTCTTTTCAAGAACTAAAGCTTAGATTGACCACCGCTCCTATTCTTATCATTTCAAAACATGGCCTGAGATATACTGTCTATTGTGATACCTCTAGATAGGGGTTAGGATGTGTTTTGATGTAAGAAGGTAAGGTGGTGGCTTATGATTCGCGCGAATTGAAAACTCACGAGAAGAACTACCCAACATACGATTTAGAGCTTGCAGTCGTTGTTTTTGCTTTGAAACTGTGGAGACATTATCTGTATGATGAAAAATTTGAAGTTTTCTCCGATCATAAGAGCCGTAAGTATCTATTCTCCCAGAAAGACTTGAACCTACGTTAACGGAGATGGATGGAGTTTTTAGAAGACTATGACTTTGAAATACATTACCACCCCGGTAAGGCCAATGTTGTAGCGGATGCTTTAAGCATGAAATTCGTGAGTACTATGGCTAGTTTAGCGATGAAGGAATGAAAGATGATAAGAGATGCCAATGAATTTGACTTGTAGCTCCGTGAATCCTCGGGGCAAGCTACTCTATTCACCACTATTGCACAACCCAATTTTGTTACGCGAGTATTAGAAGCACAGTTAGGTGATCCAAAAGTGGATATGATTTGGGAAAGAATCTCCCAAGGAAAGGAGGAGAGGGTCCTGAATATTTATGCGGACTCTAGTATTCATTACCATGACCGGTTGTTTATGCCCACATCTTTGAGGGGTGAAGTTTTACGGGACTTTCATCATGTGCATGCGGGAGGCACCAAAATGTATCATGACCTCAGTTGACAATTTTAGTGGAGAGGTATGAAAATGGACGAAGCTTTATTTGTATCCAAATGTCTAACTCGTCAACAAGGCAAAGCCGAGCACCAAAGACCTGCAGGATTACTCCCCCTCTTTCAATTGCCGAATGGAAATGGGAGCATGTTAACATAGATTTTGTTACAGGCCTTCCTAGAACACAAAGAAGTAATGACACCATATGGGTAATCGTCGACAGCCTCACCAAATCATCCCACTTTCTCGCCATGAGTATGGGGGATTCTATAGAGTTTCTCCTGAACTTTATATTCAGGAGATTGTTCATCTCTATGGGGTTCCAATGAGTATAGTATCTGATAGAGACCCTCGCTTTATAGCCAGGCTATGGCAAAGTCTTTAGAATGCCTTGGGTACTCAGTTGAATTTCAATACTACTTACCACCCATAAACTAACGGGCAATCTGAACGTACTATTCAAATTCTGGAAGACATGTTGAGGGCATGTGTGCTAGATTTAAGGGGTCTTGAGATAAGCATCTACCCTTAGTTGAATTTTCTTATAACAATAACTATCAAGCTAGTATCGAGATGGTACCTTTCGAGGCTTTATATAGGCGTCCATGTAGATCACCAGTGTATTGGACCGAGGTAGGAGATTCACCTTTACTAGACCTAGATTTAGTTTGTGAGACTACGGAGAAAATAGCCCTCATTCGGAAAAGGTTAGTCACAGCTCAAAGCCGGCAGAAGAGTTATGTCGATAGATGAAGAAGACCCTTATCCTTTGAAGTAGGTGACCATGTCTTTTTGAAGATATCTCCTAGAAAAGGGTTTATGAGGTTTTGCCAGAGTGGAAAGCTGTCACCAAGATTCATCGGTCCCTTTGATATCATTGAACAGATTGGAGAAGTTGTATATCGCCTTGCATTGTCGCCACAACTCTCCGGTGTCCATGATGTGTTTCATGTGTCTATGCTTCACAAATACGAACTTGGTCCCTCTCATTTGTTAGATTGGACGGAGCTTGAGATAGATGAAGATGTGTCTTATGAAGAGAGACCGATCCAAATTTTAGATACTAGAGAGTAAGTTTTGAGAAGTAAAACAATTCCCTTAGTTAAAGTGTTATGGCACCATCACGATGTAGAGGAAGCTACATGGGAGCGTGAGGCTGAGGTCCGTGAAAAATATCCGGACTTGTTTTCAAATTTGTGATGTAATTGCCCCTTTACTCTTTATTGTATATGATGAATTAGAAATGGACTATATTTTTCCAAGTCTCATTTGTCCTTGTTTTGATCTTAAATTGACATATCGTTTGAATGGGAGTTACTAAAGATTGATAAATATGTTTTGTTGCCATACTTTGTTACTGGATTGGGAGGGAATATTATTTCGGGGACGAAATTTCCCAAAGGGGAGAGATTGTGACATTTCGAAGGAACTTATGCTCGAGCGGAGAATTGCAGCTCTCAGAATCTCGCGAGTTTGTAGGCAGGTTGCTCGAGCGCAGGAAGTTGCGCTTGAGCGGAGAATGTTGGCTCCCTATTGTTTCACTGTAGCCTTGAAAAACTTCTGGACTCGTCATTTTACGCTCAAGCAAAGGATTTGTTGCTCGAGCGAGCCTTCTGAGTTTGTGTCTTATGCTCGAGCGTAGAAAGTTGCGCTTGAGTGGTCTGTGCGATATCAGCAATTTAAAAATGGCATTCTAGATCATTTTCTTACCTTTTTCTTTTCTATCTTCCCTCATCTCTCCTCATTTCCGAAAACCCTAGATTCTCATTCTAAAATACCTTCCATTTCACTAAGATTTGGCCAAGATTGCTTATCAAAAAGTAAAGAGGACTTGAAGATCTTCATCTTTACAGATTGAAATTTTGTTTGGTAAAGGATTCTCCTAGGAGCTTCGCTATATTGCTTGATCATGAGGTAGGGTTACCTTTAACCTTGTATTTCTTTGTTTTGAAGAAGTAATCGTGGTATTGTTGTGGCTTAAGATAAAATATTGATGTTTGAGTTGAAATAACCCTTAATTTACATAAAGTAAACCTTTCCCTCTCTTTTACTTGAAATTTCCCAAACTCTTTTTTATCAAATATGCATATTATGGCAATGGAAACATGTATAAGTGAAAAAGTGGAGAAAGCCCTAAATGTAATGAAACCCTAATTTCAAATTTGGGTAAAGAATGGTATTTTAATTGATGGTTTTCTTTAAAGTATTTGGATATTGTGAATAATGAGGAAATGAGATATGTGGATATTATTGTTGAGGTGAATTCTGATTCGGGTAATGGTTTCCTTTGCATGTTATGTGATGTTGCATACCTGCCAATGTTGAGTGTTTGATGATTGAATGGAAATTTGATAAACTGTTTATTGAGCATGAGTCCGGGTAAGAGTCCGTGTTGATTTTATGTGAGTTGTGTTGGTACCCGAGCGGGGAAAGTTAAAGGTGCCCAATTGCACTGTCTAGACTTATCGTTAGACGAATGCGGGAAAATGTTTTTGGTGTCCACTGGTCCTTCCGTATTGTAGTTCGCAAAAGTAGAAAAACGGATGATTTTTGGGTGCTCACGTCCTGCCGTATAATAGTCGGCAAATGTGGGGATGGTTTTTAAAACAAAAGAAACTTGTGTTTTGACTTGGATTCTTACATGGGACTCTTGGGCTATTTCCTTTTGATGTGATAATGAACGATGTAAGAATGTAAATGTGATTTCTTCAATTGTTATGGTGTTTACATAATTGACAATAATTACATGTTCACATAACTGCTTATTGTATTTTGTCTCAATAATGTCACATGCTTATTTGAACAATTAAATACTTGGTTAAATGTATTCCTACAGGGCATATAGCTCAACTCTATTTTATTTTTTAGGAATTAATGATACACTATATCCTTGATGAGTTGGGGATATACAAGTAGTAGTTCAATTTGGGAAAACTTGGTTTGAGATTATTTTGTTATTAATGTAGAAGGAATTGTACCTAGACTTTGAATTTGTTTTTGTTATTTTGTACAGCCTTTAGGCTTGTTATTTTTGTAAGGCCATCTAGTTTATTAGACTAGAAAGTGAAACCAAGGTGTTTTGGGAATGTAAATATTGAATTGTAATCTCTTAAATCTTAGCTCAGTGAGAAAGTTGATCTTTGGTGTACTTAATGGTATTTGTCTTGGTATGTTCATGTATGTAATAGCAGGGCGTTAGAAGAGATCACCCGACTCTATACGTCAACAATCCTATGAAAATGTTATACTTCTTTTATGTTTTGTGGCCTTTTATTTAGTAATTATATTTTCTATTTATGAATTAGGAAAGTTAGGCCTTTATTTTTATTTTAAAAAATTAAGAATAAAAAATTTTGGGCCCAAATTAGTAAAGAATTACTAGAAAATAGTTCAAAAAATGCCCAAAATAGTAAAGCCCATTGTCTAATCAATCAGTATCAACCCGCCAACCCGCTTGGCCGCTTAATTCACATCTGCTAACTAAATGAACAGATGCAAATTAATTTTCTCAATCTGCTTAAGTTTAGACAAATAACAGATGAAAGATCACCCGACTCAACTCAATCCTCAAACACCCTTAATTTTCATAATGTTATATAATACTTTATGACTTCTGAATAATTACCCACCGCAAACAGTGCATTGAACCAAAAGAAAAGAGAATAAACACAAATTGTCGGGATCTTTTTTGGTCTCTAGATTTCAAAAAGAAAAGAAACACACGCTACCTATGTATGTGTTAATTATCTTTGGTTATTGACTTTCACTGTTAACAAAAGAAATTTAAGATTTATTAGAACATCTCTATTTTTTTTTTTTAACAATTTCGTTAAATTTAAGTGAAAATAGTTGTTGAAAATTTGATTCATTTCTCATTTGATGAAATTTTTGGGGAAAACTTGATTTGATATAACTTTAATGAATGGATTAGATATCATTTTTTTCAAATTTTTTATCAAATTTAAATTTAATGAAGAATTTAGTAAAAGATTACAGATGTCGTTGGAGCATCTCCAACCATTCATCAAAATTTTTATCTAATTTGAATAAAAAATTTGATTTAATATAAACTATTCCAAATCTTTTATGTTTTTTTTCTTATCCCAAATTTCTCTTTCTATCAAATTTGATGGGAAAAAAAATCATATACAACGCTTCATCTTTTAAATATTCATGAAATCCTAATTCTATGCAAGGAAGGTAATGGGATGATTGTCACAACCCCAACCCGCCCCTATGGGCTAAGGACATGACCGGCCAGTAATCCTGTGATTACCTACCGGCCTCAAACCAAAAAAAAACGGACATAACTCGTCAGAGTAAAGGGGCCAAACGGAAGCAAAACTTTAAAACTTTGTCCATAGAGCGGTGCTTATATGCACATCAATCAAACCATACTCATATGCGTTAATAACCCACATCAAAAGTATAGAAGCATAAACTTCTTTACAACAGGATCATCTCTGAGCCAACCCATATCAGACTATATACAAATGTACACAAAACCCTTGCCAACAAAACTATATATAATTACATAACAAAATGGCAAGGACAGGTCTCGCACGTGAGACACAAGGCTGATTCTCCAAGACGCATGTTGTTCATGGTAGACTTCACTGGGGCTGGGTTTGTACTTCTCTTGGCTCACCTACAAACACATGAATGAGCGTGAGCGATAGCCCAGTGAATAATATCAAAGACAGAAATTACATAACAATTGTAGAACAACATATTCTAGACGGCCTTGGGCCCAATTCGTATTTTTATTTAACAGATATAAGGGTAATTTAAATCAAGTAACCATAATTCCGCACACACTGGCCTTTTGCTCATTCAACTTTACATTCATTACGAAACGGCCTTCGGCCCATTTGATTATGTCAAAACGGCCTTTGGCCCAATCATTCATTTCAAAACGGCCTTTGGCCCACTCATTCATTTCAAACGGCCTTTGGCCCACTCATTCATTTCAAAACGGCCTTTGGCCCACTCATTCATTTCAAACGGCCTTTGGCCCACTCATTCATTTCAAAACGGCCTTTGGCCCACTCATTCATTTCAAAACGGCCTTTGGCCCACTCATTCATGCCAGAACGGCCTTTGGCCCACTCATTCATGCCAGAACGGCCTTCGGCCCATACATTCATTTCAAAATGACCTTTGGTCCATTCATGTTCATCAAAACGACCTTTGGTCCATTCATGTTTAACAAAACGACCTTGGGTCCATTTATGCTTATCAAAACGACCTTGGGTCCATTTGTGCTTATCAAAACGACCTTGGGTCCATTTATGCATTCATATCAGACTTACGTCCACAATCCCAATTAGCAATTCATAAAGCTTAAAAGGGAGTAAACAATTGGACATTCACAAGCATTCAAATATCGATATTACTCACAGTGATCGGCTTGCAGATTTACTCTGGAGCTTGACCCTACATTTTTCATGAACACAAAAGGGTCAGTAACAGTTCAATCCGTTCTTTAATTCACATATTCCTCTTTAGGCTTTATCTTTATCTCATTAATTCATTTATGATGCTTAACACATGCCTAAGAGTGCTCACAAGTGAAAGAGAACGGAAAACAGAACTCTGGATGCAAAAACAGAATTTCAGAAAACAGGGTCCCTGCTCGAGCGTAAACTTCCCCGCTCGAGCAGACCCTTAAGGCCTGCAAAAGTACTGGTTGCCTTCAATTCCAGCTCGAGCGTGAACTCGGCCGCTCGAGCGGACTGCCTGTCTACATAGCTCCCCGCTCGAGCGTCAACTTCCCCGCTCGAGCGGAAACCATGTCTGCAGAAAATGCTGGGAGCTCGATTTCTCCGCTCAAGCGGACACCATGAATTCTGGGTTTTCCAGAATGGTTCCCTGAGTTCATTTTTGACATCCAAAGGCTTTAAGCTCGAACCAAAGCACCAAAAACATGCAATTCCATCATATAACACATGGATGTAAACAATATGAAGCCAATCTTCCAAGATCATGGTCCATTTCTTCAAATTTAATCAACATTCTTTTTATATGATCAAACCCATACATTCAAACTTCATATTAATTTCATAACCTCTTCAATCATGCATGCATGTAAACTTTGACTTCGTTTCTGTTACAAATGGTGCAAATGATGCTCCAAATCATGAAGCTACACCAAAACCACTCATGCATGTAAGATTTGATGCTCCATTCTTCATATTTAACATGCTACATGCTAGAACACCCAAAATTGTAACAATTATGCACATGCATGTTCATTCTAACTTCAATTTCAGCTCAATCTTAGCCATGAGCTACCATACTACTTGATTTCACAAAATTACATACTCAATTCATAAATCAAGAATTGGTTACTCACCTAGGAGCTTCAAACACTCAATGTTCTTTGAGTTTTAACTTCCAATTTCACAATCTTGCATCAAAATGCACAAGTCTCTCCCTTCTATCTCTATGGCCGGCCCCTCTCTCTCCCTCTCAAGGCACCAAAATCAGATTTGAGTTCAAAAGGGACAATGAGAGTGTATAGGCCTCACACATAAAGCCCCACTAATGCCATATAATAATAATAAATAATGTGGTACTAATTCACCAATTAAATCAATTAATCTGGCCCGAATCAATTTTTCAATTAAATTTCACCGCAGGCTCTAAAAATTATGCCAATCACAATGGCGTAATCAATTTCGGGTTCTGTGGCCGATAAGGCCCTCAATTTAATTTCCAAAGCCGATTATTCAAACAGATACTCCTACGGTGAACAGATACGAATTCAAAATCACATATCATCACATAATGGCACACAAAATCATGCTAAACACATAACCATAAACAAATTAAGGACCAATTTAGCATAATACAGAACAGAGGTATCACAATGATTACTCAAACACAAAGAATAAAATTAATCTCCAAAATCATCTGCTTTGTCCCAAGGCTTACAACTCTTATTTATAATAGAACGAAATTCTACTTAAACTAGGAAATAGACTGAAAAAGGTAATATTGTCTAATTAAGCCCAAATTAAAGAAATTACAAAATTATAAAAAATGAAAAGATTTGAGTGAAACTCAAATCTGAGAACTATAATGGAAAATGCAAATTTTGAAAAAAAAAATCTAACTCCAATTGAATTCATCTAGGCTAAGTTATAGGCGAATAAATTATTTTTAAAAACAAAAAGATTGCGAAATTGAGAGCCTAAACATTGAAATTTGCTCGAAATCCATTGTAAGCCATAATAAATCGATGGGTATTGGTTGCCACATCATTTTTCATGTCTCGACCAAATTCCATGTTTCAAGCATATGTCATCTTACGTTTACTAGTACCTTTTGTCTTGTTTGACCATAAGTTCCAAAAATTCTATGGCTAAACACTCTGCATCATAATTTGATGAAGGATTTGATGAATTTTCAATTTAACGAAAAAATATAATTCTCCTTTGATTTGATGAATGGATTAAAGATGATTTTTGAATACTTTTTCATTAAATTTAAATGAGAAAATTACAAATCAGTGGTGCTTTCACAAAAAATTTACAAATTCATGAAAAAACTATAATTTTAGTTATTAAAATAGATAAAATTTACCATTAATTTGAATTTGTTTTAAAAACATACTTTAAATCACAATTTTTTCTAGTTTAAATTTGAGGGAAAAAAAATTAAAAATTAGAGATGGTCTTAGTGACTATGATTAATAGTTGCGAATGACGAAAGAGTCATACCGTCAGCAATGCTTTCGAGAAAAACCAATTAGAGGTTGGTAATGGTTTGATAGAGTTGTGGAAAAGTGATTATAACTTATACCTTAACAGTTTATAGTTTATAACTGTGAATATAAGCTGATTTTTGACTTATAAATTAAACTTCTTCTCCCCTACTTAAAGAATAAGTTGATTTTTGACTTACAAAAAGTTATAAGCTATATTGTTAAGCTGAACCAAACACATCAAAATAGCTTAAATTAAGCTAAAAACTGAAATAAACTGGAAATAAGCCCTACCAAACAGGGCCAATATAAAAGTTGGATCCAATGAATATGGAAGTACGGAATGTGTCCTATAGTAATCTGGTGCCGCTGAAATATCTTATTCACAAAGACAAATTCTTAAGATTCACTGCTTTGATGCCACTGCTCGCCTCAAATTTTTACATTTTCTTGGCGGGGATTTCGAAGTTGGTCCCCATCTGCCTAGTTTAAGTGCACTCCGATGATTTCCATTACACCAAATACAAATCCCCAAAAGTAAAGCAATGTGTTCATTTTTTTTATTTTTTTTTATTTTTTGACTTTTAAAAGTTAAAGATATAATTTGAATGTGTCAGTAAAGATTAATAAATTTTTACAGAAATGTTAAATGTTAATTTTATTAATTAGATGATTGCTTTGAAATTCTCTTAGCCTCAATGAAGATGACTTTCACTAAAAATTTATTTTTAAGAGAAAATTTAAAATATTAATCATAAAAATAAAAGAAAAAGGGAGAAACAGTGTCAAAAATCAAATTTCATTGAGTAAACAAGAGTTTATAATTGTTCCTTCGCATTTTCACAGCTTCTAAGGAGTTTATAGTAATAAACTAATTTAGAACTACTTCTAATAATTTGAAGTGCAGAACAGGAAAGTAAAAGACTGGAAAATAACGGACTGGAAATGTAAAGAATAGGAAAATATAAAGTAAAGTAAACTGATTTCTGAACTTGGTTCTGAGTTTTGTAAATGTAGCCATAAATGGCTATTTATAGAAAAAAAAAAAAAAACTTCCAGCAATAACTACCCCATAACCACCTAAAACTACCGACTCTTCTATCTTCATTCCCACAATGCAACATATCCTTCCATGTATTCCACTAAGTCACTTTGTCCATCATATTCTTCACATGTGCTTTAACTTCTTCCACCTTGTCTTCCATGTTCCATCATGCAAGACCACTAACTTTGTAACTTTTCTTAACTCCTGATTGATCAAGAAAGTGACACGTGTCCTGCAATAATAATAATAATAATAATATTACTATTTATGGTGTCGACATTACCCCCCACGGCTCTTTAAAAATGATGTTTATTTAAATTTTTAAAAAGTCGAACCAAGCACAGAACTGATATGAGTAATAAAGTGTTTTGAATACCACAATAACACAAATGAAGTGCTTCGAAGGGACACTACACTAAAGGCATATGCTTCGAATTCAATATGAGTGCTTCAAAGTCATCAATTCAAATCAAGAAACACCAATTTGATTTGGACACAATACATATCAATCATGTTTAGTATGAGTCATGAGTAGAAGCTTTGTACTTTCTTAGGTGGCAAGTTCAAAATTCAATATGAGACACAAATTTGTAATCAATGAATGCCTGTACTCACTGTGTATGGTGTCCAAAAATCATGGCTAATACTTCAATGACATGGCAACACTACTATGTTCATTATAAAAAAACTTCTTCGAAGCTCTTTTGGAATCCTTCAAAGCTTCTTTGGCACCATTCGAAGCTTACTAGACGGTTCATTATAAAGAAGGGCATATTAAAGCCTCTTTGGAGCTACTTCGAAACTAATTTAGAATGCTTAAAAGCCACTCTGAAATGATTTGAAGTTTACTACCATGTAAAAGTAGCAAATGTCTCACTTGACAGTAGCCAATATCATGGCAAAAAATTATGAGACGTCTCGAATTCTTGAAGAGTTATAATTCAAAGGATGAAAACCATCCTTTAAAGGTATTACTAGAGGGCCAAAATCATCCTTCGAAGGTTGAAGGTGCCGATAAAGGACTAATTACATCCTTAGAAATACTCGGCAAAGCTTCGAAGGTTCACAACCACCATTATTTTTTCTTTGAAGCTTTTGTTGATGCAAGATGGAGTGCTTTAAAGCTAAAAAATTGTGGCAAAAAGGGCTTTCGAAGCACACACGTTGATCAACAACAAAGCCAAAATGATAGTTGTTTACACATCCACTTCGAAGACAATCTGAAGTATAAAAATGTCATGTCCAATACATAGCAAAGACCAGCATTTGGTCAAGAATGTTGGTTTTCACATTGCATGGTAGAAAACAACAAACATATGAACTCATTGTGTTTTCTACAAAGCTTCTTCTTCTTTGGCCAACTGTAAATTTGTATTGGCCACTATTTCACATATAACCATAAAAATAGCCAAGACCATTATTACTGGTCATTTCCATGCTTTCCATTGTGAAAATGTAGGGAAAAAACTCAACAAATATATTTTTTAGACTTCGATATTTTGTTAACCATTTCATCAAAATTAAATTTTAATGTGAACCACAAATCCAAAATGGATTTTGAACAACAAAGATAGTGGTATATGGTGGTTTTGGAAATTCAAATATTTTGAGATTTTTCACATCATCAAAAATTTTAAATCCACTAACTATGTGTTGCTCATCACTTTAACCAAACTTGGTTTATAAACATGCTCCCTAACAAGTTTTTTATGACCTGTCTCTCTACAAATGAATTTATGAACCCCCCGAGCCATATATGGAACATCATTCTTAGCCATGTTTGACTCAAAAACATGCTCTTTCGTTATGTTAATTTCATAATTTGGCTCTTTAAAAATGGGCTCTCGAACTCCTCGAGCCATTGATGAAGTTATTTTTTCACCAATTTCAGTCATAAAAAACTTGAAAACATTTTGTAAAAGCCTACAAAATTCAGTCATTAACAACTTGATAAGAAGGGTTGATAACTCATGTCTCCATTGACAAATTTCTCTATTAAGTTGATGAATTACTCCAATTAAATCCAATTAAATGGTGTATTTTTTCTTCTACCAAATAATATGATAATGAAGTAACAACTTGAAAATTTTCTTCATCAAGAAAATGGATCTCTTCACGAAGATTCAAAATTTTTCTTTCATGCTAATATATTTTATATTGATAAATTTGAATGGCAAAATCCAATTCGTTTGTCATTTTTTCTTCTATACCTTCTTCAAGGCGCTCATTTTCTCCTTAATGATAGTCCCACTGGGCGTGCCAAAAATATATGTTGGCTTTTTTGGCGTTCGAAGGTTAGAAATGTAATTTGAGCGTGCTAGCAAGGATCAATAAGTCCTTACAGAAATGCTAAATGCCAACCAATTAACAAACGATTGCTTTGAAGTTCTCTTAGCCTCAATGAAGATGACTTTTATTGGTGGCTTGTTTTTAGGAGAAAATTCAGAAGATTAATCATAAAAATAAAATAAAGAGGGAGAAACAGTGTCAGAAATAAAATTTCATTAAGTAAACAAGAGTTTATAATTGTGCCTTCGCAGTTTCACAGATTCGAAGTGGTTTACAGTAACAGACTAACTTAGAACTACTCCTAGTAATTTGAAGTGTAGAACAGGAAAGTAAAAGATTGGAAAATAAAAGACTGGAAACGTAAAGGATAGGAAAATATAAAGTAAAGTAAACTGGTTTCTAAATCTAGTTCTGAGTCCTGTAAATGTAGCCATCAATAGCTATTTATAAGAAAAAAAACTTCCAACAATAACTACCCAATAACCACCTAAAACTACCGACTCTTCCACCTTCATTCCCACAATGTCACATATCCATCCATGTCTTCCACGAGTCACTTTGTCCATCATATTCTTTACATGTACTTTAACTTCTTCCACCTTGTCTTCTATGTTCCACCATGCTAGACCACTAACTTTGTACCTTTTTTTAACACCTGATTAATCAAGAAAATACCACGTGTCCTGCAATAATAATAATAGTAATAATAATAATATTACTATCTATGGTGTCAACACAATGATATTATGCGTATAAAAATATTTAGTAATTTGAATTTGAATTTGTTTGAATCGTCTGAATTTGTGCATGTCGGTCGACCGTCCGAACGATCACCCGGATGACCGATGAAACACTTGACTACTGTAACATTACCCGGGGTACCCGTGTGCGCTAAATAGTTTGGACCCTCGATTTTTTTGATCTAGTCTCACGAGTGCAATGTGAAACATAAATAAGAATCCAGATCCGACAACTTTTATAGAAAATCCATTTTATTGTAAAATCTTTGCTAGAAATGGATTGTGTCATCAGATCTCAGAGTCGCAACCAAATATTTTGGGAAATTAAGAAACCCGTAACTCATGCCAAGGCCACTGTTCGCCGTAACCAAAGATGTCTCGGTTCAAAACCTTAGGTATGAGAGGGCAAGGTCTTTAATTGAGTACATCCGCTCACCCGATCAAAGATCAGCCTCTACTAAATCATGATATGAGTTTTATTTACTTTATATGTTCATATTTCGATGTATTTAATAAATTCTAAAATTTACTATGTGAAGTAAACAAGTATAGACTATGTCTCCATTTTGGAATAACTTGATTTCATATATTTTGAAAGAGTTTGAATAATGTTCAACTCAACAGAAATTGAGCTGACAAACACAAAAATCAATATTATTCCAAATTGAACAACACAACCTCCATCCACTGCTATTCATAGATATGTATATCAAATAAGCAAATAGCCACATGGTAGAATGCTAAACATAGTAAGAAAAACACATAAATGAGGGATGCTAAAGTATAAAAAGTTATATATTTACCGATGTCCCACAAACAGCTACCAAAAAAAATTAGAAAAATATGCATGATTTTATATATAAAATCCTAATGCCATTCACTTATGAAATGCAACTAAAGATTCGGCTTCTAATATATGACATGTGAATCATCTCAAGAACATGAGGTAGCGCACATAATCACATAAGAATTGATTAAATTCATAAATGTAAATTTAACTTAATCAAGATGCATGAAATATGGATGCAAGGCATGGATAGGATAAAAAGACAATATGTTGTTTATGTACAAATGACGAAAGCAAGTAATGGGATAGAAAGAAGCGGGGCAAAAAATTATTACAACACTTGAATAATTACATATCCGAATAAGGCAGGAGAGGAAGAAAATATTATGACAAAATAAAACCTTACAAATGTCTCAAATTAAAAGAAAAACAGAAACATCTTGTGCTTTGGAGACCGCCGAAAATTGTTCTGCTCATCATCGGAAAACTACTCTGTTTTGTCCAGAAGAAGTTGGCTGGCAGGCCCAAAAGTTAGCCGGCCGGCCGATTAATTAGCTGGCTAGCCAATAAATTGGTCAGTCGGCCAATTAGGCCTGGCAAAATCTATTTTGTTGCAACACAAAAAAAGAATAAACGGGGAATATGTAGATGGCTCAACTAATCACTTCCAGCTAGATTACAACAGGTTTATAATATGAAATCAAAGCAAGAAAATTAATATAAGAAAGAAAATACAAGAAAATGAAAGAGATGGAAAATTCACCTTTTAAAGAAAGGATGGGTTTTTGGTGAAAGTGGTGACAGTGTTTACTTATGAGAGTTTCACAGTTGTGCTATTACTGATAGTAGCATTGAAACTGCGAACAACATTTTTTCTCATAGGCTTATTACCTTCCACAATGATCTCATGTCTGATGACATCCTCTGTTTGAACCTCAATTTCACAGAAGTCCTTGAAGTTGAAAAGTGGGAGAACTATTATTTTCTGCAGTAGCCTTTCATGCAGATTTCTAACAACCATACGGACTTGATCTTTCTCCAGAGGCTTGTTTGCTATCGTAGCCGTCTTTGCCCTCCGTCTAGTGATAAATGTCACAAAGCTCTCATTGGGCTCTTGATGAGTTGGCTCCAATTCCCGGGCAGTTACTTCTATTTAAGTGTCATAGGAATACTAGGTGATAAAAACCTCAGCTAATTCCTCCCAAACTTGTTTTACCGAGTCTTCCAGCTTGGTATACTAGATAGCAGCCACTCCTGACATAGTTCGCCCGAATAGAGATAGCTTTTGAGGATGGGTCAAACCCATAGGCTTCAAGACATCGAAAAATAGGAAAATATGCACCATAGGATCACCAGATCCATCGAATTTGTCTATATGTGGCATTTTGAATCATTTGGGTAATCTTACGGCTATTTTCGTATATCCATCTTCGATGTCTGGGAAAACATTAATCCCTTGTGACTTTTTAAACATTTTTTCCAGTTTGGTTATCTTTAGCATAGTCGGGTCAAATTCAGGGATGTCAAGGGCAGAAGGTCCTCCTACTGATTGTGTAGGGATATTAAGATGATCTTTTTGCAAATTGAGTTCAAGAAATTCCTCAGCTGGCCACCAGTGATGGCTAAGTAGTGAATGCCCCAGATGGGCGTTGTAGTTCAGTGAGAGCATCACCATGGGTGGCAACTGTATTGGCAATAGCATCCATGCGTCGTTGAAGAGCCAAAATCATGTCTACTATATTTTCTAGAACTTACGCCATCACTAGTTTTGGTGAATTGAGTGGGGATGATCTAGTTGGTGAAGGAAGGGTATTTTGAACAGTTTGGCAGTGCGAGTCTTACAGAACTTTGGGGATATTGGACCACTCTGAAGCTATAGTGCTACAAGTACCTAGAAAAAACAAAAATAGAACCTCCAATCAGAATTTCGACAGCATTCTGGCTTAACTGATCATGTTATAAAAAAAAACTGAATGCAACCCTACAAATTGGAATGCCTGAACCATTCATTCGAATTTAAGAACCCTTGTATAGATCTCATACATTGCATATAGTAGAAAAGAGAACAAACACCCCTATAGAGGGTAGGGTTATCCTATCCTAGCTTTGAAATGATCTAGGGTTTCTCTATTCAAACAAACGGCATCATACATCCTAGAATGGGGTAGTATCCTATCCTAATTTGGAAGTTTCTAGAGCTTACTACATGCACTAGGTCAGTCTTGGTCAAAAAGGATACCTCAACAAGACACCAATATACCCACATAATCCGTCACCTATAAGTGAACAACGGATCAAGTGGTACGTTGGTGATCCAGATCCAAGGCTTGTGTTTCCACCATGACAGAGCCCATGTTTGTTTATCCGCCCGAAGCTAAATAGCCGTCCAGGATAACAGGTGACAAGCACGGAACTTAGGCACACCAATGCATGCAATGCAATGAACATATAATTGAAAATAAAAGTCATATCATAGAGTTCGAGCCAAGGTTTCTCAATATCCCTAGCAGAATCGCCAGAAATTGTAACCTCGCCTGGGGGGTACCCACACGCGTTTAATGGTTTGGATCCATGATTTCTTTGATTTAGTCTCATGAGAGCAATGTGAAACATAGATAAGAATCCAGTTCCGTCAAATTTTATAGAAAATTCATTTTATTGCAAAACCTTGCAAAAAATTGACTGCATCATCAAATCTCAGAGTCGCCACCTAATATTTTAGGAAATTAGAAAACTTGTGACTTGTGCCAAGGCTACTGTTCGTCGCAACCAAAGATGTCTCGGTTCGGAACCATAGGTATGAGAGGGGAAGGTCTTTAATTGAGCACCCCCGCTAACCCGATCAAAGATCGGCCTCTACTAAACCTCTACTAAACCATGATATGCAGTTTATTTACTTTATATGTTCATATTCCGATGTATTTAATAAATCCTAAAATTTACTATGTGAAGCAAACAAGTATAAACTATGTCATTCATTTTGAAACAATATGATTTCATGTATTTTGAAAGAGTTTGAATAATGTCCAACTCAACAGAAATTGAGCTAACAAACACGAAAATTGATATTATTTCAAACTGAACAACACAACCTCCATCCACTGACATTCATAGAGATATATCAAATAAGCAAACAGCCACATGGTAGGATACTAAACATAGTAACAAAAACACACAAATGTGGGATGCTAAAGTATAAAAACTTACATATTTACCGATGTCCCATAAACAACTACAAAACAAAGTTAGAAAAATATGCATGATTTTATATAGAAAATCCTAATACAATTCACTCATGAAATGCAACTAAAGATTCGGCTTCTAATATATGACACGTGAATCATCTCAAGAACATGAGGTAGCACACATAATCACATAAGAATTGATTAAATCCATAAATGTAAATTTAGCTGAATCAAGATGCATGAAACATGGATGCAAGGCATGAATAAGATAAAAAGATAATATGATGTTTATGTACAAATAAGGAAAGCAAGTAAAAGAAGGGATAGAAAGAAGCGGTGCGAAAAATTATTACAACACTTGAATAATTACATATCCGAATAAGGGAGGAGAGGAAGAAAATATTACAACAAAATAAAACCTCACAAATCTCTCAAATTAAAAGAAAAATAGAACCTTACTGTGCCTCAGAGACCATCGGAAATTGTTATGCTCATCATTGGAAGACTGCTCTGTTTTGTCCAAAAAAAGTTGGTCGACCGACCCAAAAAGTTAGCTGACTAGCCAATTAATTAGCTGGTCGGCCAATAAATTGGCTAGCTAGCCAATTAGGCATGGCAAAATTTGTTTTGTTGCAACACCAAAAAAGAACAAACGAGAAATATATAGGTGGCTCAACTAACCACTTCCAGTTAGATTACAACAAGTTTATAATATGAAATCAAGAAATTGGTAAACTTCCAAAGAAATAATGAACTCTTGATTTCCAAAATTCAAGAAAATATAATAAATATGATAAATGAAATGAACTCTTGATTTCCAAAGCAAGAAGATTAATATAATAAATAAAATATAAGAAAATAAAAGAGATTAGAAATTCACCTTCCAAAGAAAGAATGAACTCTTGATTTCCAAAATTCCTTTTGATCACTCTCAAGGTTGTGAATTATGTTCTCAATCCTCAATTCTAAAAATTGGAATTTTAGTTAGAATGGTGACTTGAATTGTTTAACAATGTGTGTGGAGGAAAATTGGTAAACTTCCTGATTTTCTCTCTTTCAACAACAATCACTCTCTCTTTGATCAAGGCTCTAGAATTTGACTACAATGACATGACTTGGATGATTTTGGTAATAGAAGATGAAATATAACAGTGTATAGCTAAGAAAATGAAAGTTCACAACTAATACTCAATTTTGGCCAACTCTTTCATTTAAAGCTTAGACTCTCTCTCTATCTCTAGTATTCTCCTCCTAATCCATTCCCTCTCCCAACAATTTGATGTTGTTTGTATAGGCAATGGTGGAAGGCTAAGTCAAGATAATGGTAGGAGACAAAGTGGAAGATGAGAAACCATGGAGTGACAAGGATAAAGCACTTGACCCATGCTTTAACTACTCATTTTTTGAAGAGGCAAGTGCTTTTGACAATGGAGGCTGAGTGTGTACACATCTCGTGCATGAATGTATTAGAAATATCTAAAGTGGCATGTCCCACACGCATTAAACAAGAATTCTGCCAACAATGTTGTAACAACCCCGATCAGTAATTAACTACTAATCTATAATTAAGAATGCTAACTAAGTGTTTAGAATGAAATTATGTGCTAATTGTATATTTTGTATGCTATTTTGGCTTTCTATCTGTTACTTGAAGAAATATCTGTCTGGAATTTTGTTTTGATATGAGAATTGAAAGCCTTATCGGCACCCAAAACCGAAATTGGTTATATCAATATATTATTTGGAAAATTTAATTAAAATTGATTCAATTTGATTAATTAAGTTGTGTTTGGCAAGCCTACGTTCTAATCAATGTATTCTAGTATCATAATTATATATATGAATCTTAAACTCATTTGTGCAAAAAATTCTTCATTTCTAAGTGGAAAATTCTGGAGAAAACATCTTAGAGAGAGAGTGAGTTCAATTCTAGAGTGAGAAAGAGAGAGAAATTGAAGGCTTTGGCTTGAATTCATCAAGATTGTGTAAAAGCATGAGTATTTGAGGACTCTATATGAGAATCTAACCCATAATTCATGAAGATTATGTGTTTTAGAGTTGAATCCTCGGAGTTGTCATGATTATTTGCATGTATTTCATATAAGTTTGTCAAGAAGATGAATAAAATTGAAGTAACTTCACATGTATGTATGATTTTACCAAGTTTTGGCATCTTTGAGTTTGGTTTTGAGCATCTAAATCGTTATTGTAAACCATTTGGTACATGCATGTGTAATTCATCATGTTTTAGAGTTTGATTTCATGTTTTGAAAAAGAGTTTTGGACATGTATGGGGTTTTGAGTTCAATAGTTGTGGAATTTGAGAAAAGAGTTTGTAAAACTCACATGCATAGAAGTTTTGAGCACAATCTTGGTTAAATTCATGAGATTCTTGAGCAAATGATTTAAGACAGAGCATGTATATGATTTTCTAACATGGTTCCAAGTTTTTGAACAAGCCATGCATGAGTTTTGCCTTTGAATTTGCATTTGGAAGCTCAAGATTCTGTTTTGAAAACGTAAAAAATTTGCAGATCGCTCGAGCGACAGAATTACCGCTCGAGCGAACATAACAAGCATCCAGTAGTTTTGCAGTCTGTTACAGACCGCTAGAGTGACCACTTGGTGGCTCAAGCGAACCCTTTGTGTATTGTTTGGCTACTCGAGCCAAGGAGTTGTGGCTCGAGCGTAAAATGGGACCATCCAATACTTTTGCAGATAGAGCAGTCTGCTTGAGCGGTTAGGCCATTTTCAGCATATTTTAAAAAGACATTATGTGTTTGTATTTTTATTCCCATCCTTTTTTGAGCATATTTAGACATAAATTACGAGTCATTAAAGAGTAATGAGCTAAGAAATGACATGAGTAATTAAATTAGGAAATATAAGGCAAATCTGAGAATGTGGTTCACTTTACAATCTATGAGAAATGGACTAAATAAAAAACCAATGTAAAGAAAGCTAAGCCGTAATGGCCATACAGATGTGGAATGATGAAATATGTTTTGTACTATGAACATTTGTGTTGTAGGTCAAGACTTGATGTCATGACCTGAACCCGCCCCTATAGATTAAGGTCATAACCGGTCAGTAATCATGGGATTACCTATGGCCTCAAACCTGATATCAATTAATAATTAATAATATGGGGCCAGATACGGAAGCAAACTTAAAAATTTTGTCCAATGAGCTATGCTTACATGGCATACCAAAACATTTCACATATACCTAATAATAACTCACACCACATATCAGTAGTTAACATCTTGTATACCCAGGATCATTCAAACACATAGTCAGCTAAACCAAAAGCTTATACACATAAACGGTCTATCATGACCAATAGGAATAGCAAAAGAAATACAAAAGCTCATAAACAAAGCCTCTTACGTGAGGCACCTGAGCTGACTTCACAAAACTCGGGTTCCTTTCTTAAATTCCACTAAGGCTGGGGTTGAACGTCCCTTTGCTCACCTACACACATATAAATAAGAATGAGCTAACGCCCAGTGAATAATATCAAAATAAAGAGGTTAATGAATGAGATTCATTCATAAATGAGTCATACTTATAATGTACACATTTGAACCACTATTCTCATTCACATCAGATTTACAAATCTCAACAAAGCAAAACGACCTCGGGTCCAACACATCATATCCATATGCAAAACGACCTCAGGTCCAACACATCATATCCATATGCAAAACGACCTCAGGTCCAATTCTTACATAAAACAAAATGACCTTGGGTCTATTTATACAAAACGACCTTTGGTCCAAC
The DNA here is from genome assembly GCA_030407325.1 of Camellia japonica. Lineage (NCBI taxonomy): Eukaryota > Viridiplantae > Streptophyta > Magnoliopsida > Ericales > Theaceae > Camellia > Camellia japonica. The sequence goes on along the minus strand of JAPPVO010000010.1, from coordinate 76,677,147 downwards.
CAACTCTTTATTCAAAACGACCTTTGGTCTAATTCAAACATATCAAACGGCCTCGGACCCAATTCAAACATATCAGGCGCATCAAACGGCCCCGGGCCCATTCTCTTTATATTTATATCTATGCGTATTTCATATTCATGATCATGATCCTTTTTCATTCAAACGGTCTTTGGCCCATTACGCTCATGTTCAAATGGCCTTAGGCCCATCAAGATATTCAAACGGCCTTTGGCCCATCATCATTATATTCAAACGGCCTTTGGCCCATCTTTATATTCAAACATATCAAATGGTAAACGGCCTTAGGCCCAATTCAGACATATCAAACGTATCAAACGGCAAACGGCCTTAGGCCCAATTCAGTTATATCAAAAGTATCAAACGGCCTTATACAAAATTAGGCATATAGAATACTCATTCATATTTCAAATCAACAAATCCATGGAGCTTATACAGAAGTAGCATTTGGAAAGTAACATACTTGAAAATATCTTTACTAAGATATTACTCACAGTGTTTCGCCGATAGATTTGCCCTTGCACTTGACCCTACACATTTCATATTACAATGGGTCATAAAAGATTCAATCCGTTCTTAACTTATTATTTCTCTTAGGCTTCTTTCTTATCCCTTTAGGTCATAGACAAAGCTCAATGCATGCCTAAGAGCGCTTAGAAATGAAAGAGAACGGAAAATAAAATACAAAACATCTTTTCAAAATTTCAGAAACAAGGCTTTCCGCTCGAGCGCAGCTTTCGCCACTCAAGCGTACCCCTTTGATCTGCAAACATACTGGTTACTTCATTTTTACACTCGAGCGTGACTTCGGACGCTCGAGCTGAGAGCCAAAGTGTGTGTCTGGGCGCTCGAGCATAACTCTTCCCCACTCGAGCGGACATCATGTTTGCAAAACTTCTGGGAACTAATATTTCACGCTCGAGCGGCGCTTTCCCCGCTTGAGCGGACATACCTTCCAGAATTGTTCTTGAAGCTCAAACTTAGCATTCAAAGGTTCAAAGTTCGTGTTTTTGGTACAAAATCATGGAAAAACATTACATAGCATGAGAATATAGGTTATTTAAAACCAATTGTCCAAAACCATGATCTAATTCTCAAATTAATCAACATTTCTCTTGGTATGGTCACAGCTCATGCATTCAAACTTTATACAAGCTTCATATCTTCAAAAATCTTTCATGCATGTCAGTTATTGACTCCAATCCCACTTTAAATGGCACAAATGATGGTCAAAATCATGGAATCTATTAGAATTATGCATGCATGTATGATTTGGTGTGATATTCTTCATGTTCTCATAATCAACTTCTAATTGTAACATGAATCTTTTGAATTGAGTTCCATACCATGGAAATTCTTACATGCATGTAGTACATGACTCTCAAATCAACATGAGCTACATGTTTCATGCTCAAATATGCAAATTCATGGCAATTTCTTACATGCATGTGTATATTGACTTCAATTTCATCAATTACAACTTAATTCTTGCTCTTGGCCACACATTCTCTTTGAATTCATATAATTACAAACTCAACTCATGAATTAAGGGTTGGTTACTCACCTAGGAGCTTCAATTCTTTCAACTATAGCCAATTCTTGAGCTAATCCTCTTAGTTTCTTGAATTCTCTTGCAATTCTTCAATGTTGACCCACTTCTCACTCTAATTTTGGTTCTCTCTCTCTCTAGAGTGTAACTTCAGACTTTGAGCTCAAAATGGTGAGTTTAAGTGTATATGGGGCCTATTTATAGGTTTATCTAATTAGACTTGATTAAGGCTAATTAATTGTACTCAATTCAATCAGTTTAATCTAATTATTTTGATCCAAATCAATTTCTAATTAAATTTCACCATAGGCTCTAAAAATTACACCAATCACAATGGTGTAGTCGATTTCGGTTTCTGTGGCCGATAAGGCCTTTAATTTTCAGTTCAAAGCACAGATTCTAACAGATTTTCCTATGGTGAACAGATACAAAGCCAAAATCACATATAATCATGCAATTAACACCCAAATTCAAATTAAGCACATAATTACAAACATAATCATGATTAATTAACATAGTACAGGACAGGGTTATCACACTTGAGGAGCAACCAATTATTTCTGGAAGTCCACTATGAGTAATGTTATTGTAAAGATATGTTCATATGAATTATATTTGAAATGATATTTTATAAATTATGATTTCTGAAATGATATCTTGTTTACGTGAACGAGTATCCTATTTTTGATCTAGTATGACATCCATAGAAAGTCTCAAGTCATGGGGGACAACATATTAATGCGGGTCAATGATATATCTGTGATTATGAGATCTCGTTAGCTACTTAATAAAGTGGTGATATGTTTGATAATCGGTGTTCGGAACTGATTACTCTAGTCGGAAGACGATATGTTATGTTCTGTTAAATGTACCATTATTATGTTCAGATATAAGAATTGATTCTCTTATGATATGTTTTATGACTATGACATGTTCGGAATTCGTTCACTAACCTCTTCACATTAATATTATTTACTAGGCTTTAGCTCACTATTTGTGTACATATATGTAGTTGAGCGAGTGCAAGACCAAGCCTGAGGGCTTCTGTTTGGTTCTGTTTTGCCAAGCCAACCATTGTGCCTCTCGTGGAGGTTCCAAATATGTCAAGTGTTCAAGGCCTTGTGGTTATGACTTAAGCTTTGTTTTCTTTGTTAAATTTGAACAAGTTTGTATATGGGGTTTAATCCCTTCTCGCTTAGACTATGTGTGTGTGGGTATATAATGTAAGAATGACTTTTGGATAATTGTATATAAGTTTTAAATTCTCTGTTCCATTTTTGTCTGCACTGCTCTATGAACATTGTATTTTATGTATTTGCTTCCGCTAGCCCCTTAATTTCTTCATCCGTTTCAGAGACCTTTGGTAATCTTAGGATTATTGGCCGATTACAATGCTAAACCTATATGTAACAATTGCCTTGTTCCTAGACAAATTAGCCTGCCGACCAGTTAATTGGTTAGCCAGCCAAAAAATTGGCTGACTAACCAAAATATTAGCCTTGGCCTGACTATTTTGCATGAAATTTTCGACAGAATTATCATCTTTTTCTATTATTTCCATATTGTTCTTTGCTCAATTTTCTGAGAAAATATTTTATTTTGAAATTTAAAAAATGAGCCTCAAAACAGTACGGAAATGCTCGAAACAAACCGTGAAAAGAAAGTTTTGAAAAAGAAAGTTTTGAAAAAGAGTTTTGAATGAGTCTTAAATACTTGGCCAAAATAAGCTTAGATTGAGAAGAAAACTCAAATTCCATCTTTCTTATTAAGGATTTTGTGAGATAGCATATTCTTATTTTCATCATCAAGTAATCAAAAGAAAGCGCCCAAATCTTAGGGTCGATCAAAATAGGGTGTCTACAACTACCACGACTTTCATCTTGTTAACGGATGACCGGCTGAACAACTAGCAAGCCAAAACTCGAGCCATTTGGGCAAACTCAAATTCGAGTAACGTAACATTATTGTATGCATAAACCCAAAGAGTTTGCCTACTTTAGATTTAGTTTGGTTCGTGCAAATTAGTCGTGGATACTTTACATATAAAATGAAAAAAAAAATTATATTATGCATATTTAGGGAGTGTTTGATACAAACACCTCAAGAGTTTGCCTATTTTTCCAGATGATCTGCCAGGGGATTTGATTGATAGGGAGATTGAGTTCACCGTTGATGTGATTCTGGGTACACAGCCAATATCTAAAGCTCCATACAGAATGGCACCTACCGAACTGAAAGAACTGAAAGTTCAACTGCAGGAACTGTTAGACAAAAAGTTTATCAGGCCTAGTACTTCACCGTGGGGCGCACCTGTCTTATTTGTGAAAAAGAAAGACGGCTCACTGAGACTTTGTATTGACTACCGTGAACTGAACAAGGTAACTGTGAAAAATAAATATCCATTACCGCATATTGATGACTTGTTTGATCAGTTACAGGGTGCTCAAGTATTCTCTAAGATTGATCTCAGATCCGGATACCATCAGCTGAAAGTTAAACCAGAGGATATTGATAAAACTGCTTTTCGAACGAGCTATGGACATTTCGAATTTTTAGTTATGCCTTTTGGAGTTACCAATGCGCCTGCTGCATTTATGGACCTCATGAACAAAATCTTTAAACCATTCCTTGATGACTTTATTGTTGTATTCATAGATGACATTCTGATTTATTCCAAGAGTAGAGAAGAACATGAACATCATCTGAGACTTGCCCTACAGACCCTAAGAGAACAGAAACTTTTTGCTAATCTGTCTAAATGTGAATTTTGGCTTGATCATGTTATGTTTTTGGGACATGTTATTAGTAAGGATGGAATTTCAGGTGATCCGCAGAAAATTGAAGCAGTGGTAAATTGGCCTAGACCAACAAATGTTACAGAAATCCGAAGCTTTTTGGGATTAGCTGGATATTACAGGAGATTTGTCAAAGATTTCTCCAAAATTGCCTTACCGTTGACTCAATTAACTCAGAAGGGGATATCATTTGACTGGACTAACCAAAGAGAATCAGCTTTCCAAGAGTTGAAAACTCGACTTGTGACTGCACCAGTTCTTACTCTACCTTCAGGTACGGATGGTTTTACCATTTTTAGTGATGCTTCTCATAAAGGTTTGGGGTGTGTTTTAATGCAGAATGGGACAGTTATTGCCTATGCTTCCCGACAACTGAGACCGCATGAAAAGAACTACCCGACCCATGATCTGGAACTTGCTGCAGTAGTATTCGCATTGAAAATCTGGCATCACTACCTTTATGGGGCGACATGTGAAGTATATACTGACCACAAGAGTTTGAAATATTTCTTCACACAAAAATAACTGAACATGAGACAACGGAGATGGCTAGAATTGATTAAAGACTATGACCTACAGATTTTGTACCATCCGGGAAAAGCCAACACCGTTGCCGATGCATTGAGTCGGAAATCGATTAGGAACTTAGCCTGTTTACTCACCGGGCAGAAAGAATTACTTTGTGACCTTGAAAAATCTGAAATTGAAATTGTTTTGCGAGAACAAGGTGGAACAATAGCTGCTATTTCTGCTCAACCGGCATTGATTGAAGAGATTAAAGAGAAACAGCAACAGGATGACTTCTTGAAGAAGATCATCGAAGAACGGGAATCTAAACCAAAACCGGACTTCAAATTTGAAAACAATGTACTGAAATTTCAGGGAAGATTGTGTGTACCGAATGATTCTGAGCTGAAAAGAAAAGTTCTGCAAGAAGGCCACAATTCAAAACTGTCTATCCACCCAGGGAACACAAAAATGTACCAAGACTTGAAATTGAATTTCTGGTGGCCAGAAATGAAGAAAGAAATTGCTGATTTTGTATCGAAATGTCTTCATTGCCAACAAGTCAAAGCGGAACACCAGCGACCCGCAGGCTTACTGCAACCTTTACCCATACCGGAGTGGAAATGGGAACATATCACCATGGATTTTATTGTGGGATTGCCTCGCTCCAGTAAAGGTATGGACTTAATTTGGGTTATTGTTGATAAACTGACTAAATCTGCTCACTTTTTACCTGTCAAAACAATTTATAATGCGGATAAATTGGCTATACTCTATATTGATGAAATTGTTAGACTGCATGGAGTGCCTGTGTCCATTGTTTCTGATAGGGACCCAAAGTTTACATCGAGATTTTGGCAAAGCCTACAGACAGCATTGGGAACTGAACTGAGACTGAGTAGTGCATACCATCCTCAGACAGATGGCCAGTCAGAAAGGACCATCCAGACTCTGGAGGATTTACTGAGAATGTGCGTCCTTGATTTTCAAGGAAATTGGGAAAGCCATTTACCGTTGGCTGAATTCACCTACAACAACAGTTATCACTCAAGTATTGGTATGGCACCTTTTGAGGCATTGTATGGCAGAAATTGTCGATCTCCGATTTGCTGGGCAAAAGTTGGAGATGGGCCTTTACTTGGGCCCGAGATTGTGTAAGAAACTACTGAAAAAGTGAAACTGATACAACAGAGACTGAAAACCGCACAGAGTCGACAGAAAAGTTATGCGGATGTTAGAAGGCGAGACAGAGAGTATGAAGTAGGTGATCACGTTTTTGTGAAAGTGATACCAATGAAAGGCCAGACTCGTTTTAGAGTTAAAGGCAAGCTAGCGCCGAGATATGTCGGATCGTATGAGATTATTGAGAAAATCAATCCGGTGGCGTATCAAGTTGCGTTTCCTCCTGAAATGGAGCATATGCATAACGTCTTTCACATTTCTATGTTGAGGGACTACCACCGAGATCCTTTCCATGTGATAGAGCCAACCCGTGTAGTGCTTAGTGATGACTACACTTATGAAGAACGGCATATCCAGATTGTGAACAGATGGATCAAAAAGTTGAGGAACAAAGAGATTCTGTTAGTGAAAGTTGACTGGCAAAACCATGGTGGCGTGTATGCTACTTGGGAAAGGGAAGATGACATGGCTAAGAGATATCCTAAACTGTTTCCACTGAATCCTGTTTTCTTCCAAAATAAAGGTAACTCGAGTTTAGAGGACTAAACTCTTTATAAGGAGGGGAGACTGTAACAACCCTCACCACTGTTTACCAACTAACCACTGACTACTGCTAATCTGAAACTGAACTGACTGACTGAAATCTGGAACTGAATTGATTGAGTATATATGTTTAATTGTATGTCTATCTGTTGACTGTTAAATTATCTGTTCATATTCTATGTTTTAAATTACGAATTGAAGGCCTTATCGGCGGCTGAATCCGAAAATGATTGATGTTTTACAATCATTATAATTTATGTGATTTTATGGCATATTTATCTGAAATGTGATTTGGTATGATTAAATTAGATTGAATTGAGCTAAATTGCAATAGTTGGCTTAATTACCAACACGCCACTTAGTGGACCACTTCGGCAACACATCCTTGAGCTTTTTTATACATTCAACAAAACATTTCATCAGCCTCTTTCCTTGTTATTGCCGACTAGAGAGAGAAGAGAGGGAGAGTGTAAGGGAATTGAGTTGTTCTTGATAGTTTTGCTTGAAGACTTGAAGAAATTGTAGAGGATTTGTGCAATTGAGCTTCCATACTTGTAATAGAGGACCATAGGTAAGGATTCAACCTCTTAATTGTGTCTTTAAGTTGGTTTTTGCATGGTTCATGTCATATTGAAGAGCTAAGTCATGAATTGGTTCTAGCATGTTAGATTGAAGCCCATTCCATGCATGCGTGTTGCCATTCATGAGTTTTGAGGTGTTTGTTCATGAAATTATACATGTATGTTCATATTTTTACAATGGACCATGAATTCATCTTGTTTTTGGAACAATTGGCTCATTAGAGCAATTATTTGAGGCTTGAAAGTTGTTTAAGTGCATGCATGTTCAATTTAAGTCATGTTCATGAAAATTGGTTTGAATTTGGGTTTAATCCCCTCACCTTTGGGCCTTGATTTTACAAATTGAGCTTTAAATCATGTCGTACTATGTATTTACAAGTGTTTTCCAGGAAATGGGCCCAAAGGAATCGAAATTGATTCATTTGAACTTGGTTTTGAGCTTGAGGTTCGAATCTGGGAATTCCATATTTTGAACTCACGCTCGAGCGGGACTACTGGCGCTCGAGCGTGAAAATCGTGCTCCCAGTATTTTGTTGTGTTTTGCAGTCCGCTCGAGCCTGGTAATTGGTGCTCGAGCGGCACCTTGTGTCTTACGCTCGAGCGTCTATCGAGCGCCCATCGAGCGTGATTTTTGAGTATCCAGTACTTTTGGCATATTATACAGTCCGCTCGAGCGGAGTAACTCGCGCTCGAGCAGAGTATTTTGTTGCCTTTACGCTCGAGCGGGGTAACATGTGCTTGAGCGGAGACCCTGTTTTCTGAAAATTTTAAAAAATGTTTTCTAAGTGCATCTTTGCATCCTCATTTCCACCCTAGGCATTCTTAGGCCTAGTTTAAGGCATCGTAATGAGGATATAGATGTAGAACCCCACCGAGTCTAAGTAGGGACTAAGTCTTTGTTTCCCGAATGTGAACTTAGTGTGTGTTCGTTCTGTCACTGTATAGGGTTTGCTTTCGGAGACGCGCTCTAGCTGCTTATAGCCCAAAACTCTGTGAGTAACAATTGTGTAAAGATATGTTCAAATGTGACTATTTAAACTGTACTGTTTCTTAACCTCTTTACGCATTATGTTATTCACTGGGCTTTAGCTCACTGTTTATATATATATATGTAGGTGTTCAGGCACCAGACTGGAGCTAGGAGCGTGGGTTAGACTCCCCTTTTTGTCAAGCCAACCACTGTGCCTCACTGTGAGGTTCCGAGCCTGTCAAGCTATGGCTTAGGGGTGTTTTAATTTCCCCCGTCCGTCTCTGTATCTGTTTTGTATCTGTATGGACTGTTACCGTACTGTTTAATAGGGATTAGGTCCCTGTTCTGAATGATTGTAAATATTGTGCATACTATTTTGTCACTGACCGTATATATGTATGGAATGTCTTTTTGCATTCAGACTGTCACAGCTTATTGGACATTGTTTAATTACTGTTTTGGCTTCCGCCATGCCCCTGTACTCTGTATTACTGTATTACTGTTAAGCAGGCCTTCGGTAATCTTGGATTACTGGCCGGTTATGGTGCTAAACCCATAGGGGCGGGTTTGGGTCGTGACAGTTGCAATACCATTGACACAGTTGACTCAGAAGGGAATGGTGTATAAATGGACCGAGGATAGAGAATCAGCTTTCCAAAAGCTAAAGACGAGATTAGTCACATCACCAATTCTTATACTACCATCAGGTAATGAGGAATTCCAAATTTATAGTGATGCTTCACATAGGGGTTTAGGTTGTGTATTGATGCAAGGGGGGGTAAGGTCATAGCATATGCATCTCATCAGTTGAACCCTCATGAAAATAATTATCCGGCCCATGATCTAGAATTAGCAGCCATAGTAAAATTTGGCGTCATTACTTGTATGGAGCTTCTTGTCAGGTTTTCATAGATCACAAAAATCTGAAGTATTTGTTGACTCAGAAGGAATTAAATATGAGACAGAGAAGATGGCTTGAGTTGTTGAAAGACTATGACATGCAGATTCAGTATCACTTGAGTAAAGCTAACTCAATGGCCGACGTGTTAAGCAGAAAGTCTGTTGAGAGTTTGGCATGTTTACTCATTGAGAAAAAGAGCATACTTCGGGATTTGCAAGACTTAGATATTAATGTTGTACTTTGCCGAGATGAGAGAATCTTAGCAACGATTTCAATAGAGCCAACTATTATTGAGGAAGTAAAGACAAGACAGATGGAGGATGCATGTTTCAAGAAGGTAGTTGATGAGATTATCACAAGGCCGAGACCAGGATACACCATTGAGAATCAAGTACTAAAGTTTAAGGGAAGAATGTGCATGCCCGACATCTCAGAGTTAAAAAGAAAAAGTTTATAGGAAACTCATAGTTCTAGATTTACCGTTCATCCAGGAAATACCAAGATGTGAAAAAAAAAATTTGGTGACTGAATATAAAGAGAGAGATAGCCGAGTTTGTATCACAATATTTGTATTGTCAACAAGTGAAAGTAGAGCATCAGAGGCTAGCCGGACTTCTTCAACCTTTGTCAATTCTAGAGTGGAAATGAGAATACATCTCTGTGGATTATATTGTGGGTTTGCCGAGGACACAAAAAAAGGTATGGATTCGATTTGGGTTATTGTTGATAGATTAACTAAGTCAGCACACTTTTTTCCTGTTAAGACTACATTTAATGCTGACCAACTTGCTTCGTTATATATGAATAAGATTGTTAGACTTTATGGGGTGCCGATGTCTATTGTTTCAAACTGAGATCTGAAATTTGTTTCTAGATTCTGGCAGAGTTTACAAAGAGCTTTGGGAACCGAGTTGAGGTTTAACATGCCTTTTCATCCTCAAACCGATGGGCAAATGGAGAGGACGATTCAAACACTTGAGAATATGCTCAGACTATGTGTATTGGACTTCAAGGGGAATTGGGAGTTACATTTTCCATTAGTAGAATTTGCTTACAACAATAGTTTCCAAGCTACCATTGGCATGGCGCCGTATGAAGCTTTGTATGGGAGAAAGTGTAGATCTCTAATTTGTTGGACAGAAGTAAGAGATAAGGTATTGATCAATCCAGAATTAGTTCAAGTGAGAATTGAGAAGATTAAGCTCATTCAACAAAGAATCAAAACCGCTTAGAATCGACAAAAGAGTTATGCCAACCAAAAAAGAAGAGAGTTAGAGTTTGAAATTGGGGATCATATATTCCTGAAAGTTTCACCAATGAAAGGAGTTTCAAGGTTTGGAAGGAAAGGTAAGTTAGTACCTCGTTACATTGGGCCATTTGAAATTCTTGACAGAGTTAACCCCGTTGCCTACCGACTTGCTTTGCCACCAGAATTAAGCCAAGTCCACAATGTGTTTCATGTTTCAATGTTAAGGAAATACATTCAAGATCCAACATACATAATTTATCCTTTTAGAATTTTGGTTAATGAAGATTTGGGTTACAAGGAGCAGCCGATACGGATTATTGATAGGCAAGTGAAACAGTTAAGGAATAGGTCGATACCAATGGTGAAAATTGAATGGAAGGAGCATTACGACAAAGATGCTACATGGGAAATGGATGAGGAGATGAAAATTCGATATCTGGAGTTGTTTTTGCGGTGAGGTAACTTAAATTTGGAACCAAACTTCCTTAAGGGGTGTAGACTATAACAACCTCATTTTTGCCTTAGTCATATTTATGAGAATTTATATGATTTTGGTTTGTTCAATTTGCATCTTATAAACTTTGATATTTTGTCTAAGTATGGGATCATGTCTTGTTTCGATGCTATTGTATTTTGCCTAAGCATAAGATCCCTATTTTGTTCCTTGTTTTGTGAGTTGAACCTAGGCTATCCATCTTTGCTACCTCACACCTAGGTTACACCTTTGAACCTCTTACACCTAGGCCGTTGAGCGACAACGCCTAGGGCCAACTTGGAACCATCTTGGCTGACCTCCACCTACGCCCTCACGCCGTGGCCGAGGTGTGCACCACCTAGGCATCCGAGATCCTTGATCCTTGAACCTTGCAGTCATTTTGAGCACATTCTTGCTGAGTTATAGACCTTAGCCATTACCTAACAACGTTGTTCCATGACTTGTACAACCTAGGTCGAGGTGTGTCATACCTAGGCCAAGTATTACCCCTCCTAGCCAAGGTCAGGAAGACCTCATCTATCCTTTACTTGTCCAAAGTCCATGTTTTGATTCAGGATACTTGCCTTGTCAGAATACTCATGCCACCTTACTTGTTGTATAAACTTTGATATACTCTTGTCCTTTCATTCAGACACATTTTTGAGGAGATTTGACCAGATGATGTCACGTGTCCCAATAGTGGGTATTAGTCAGTTAGTAGTTGAGAAACACATATTATTTGCCATAGCTTTGTCTTAGAAGTGGGAGAAGCCCTAGGAAGAAGAACAGGAAGTTCTTGGAGGAAACTAGACTTTCCAATCTTGATTTTCATACCTTGAACCACTTTATTTGTGTTTTGAGGTTAGATTCTTGATCTACTCTTGTTGTTCTTTATGTTAATCTGATCACATTGCATGATCTAGCATGATTCATGAGCCATACATTGATTTAAAGTTTTGTTTTAGAAAGATAAAGTGATGTTCTTGTATTCTTAAAGAAAAACCATATTTTGATCCAAAAGTTCATACCAAGTTCTATGTTCTTGTGTTTGTTTCCATGAAATCTTCAACCATCTTTGAGCATCTCTTTTTGTCTTCTAGAAGTGAATTCAATGGGACTTGTCATATATTTGTAGGTCTTGGATCTGTATAAGAGGGTTCAAGAAAGTTGTTGGAAAATTAGAAGATCTTCGAAGATCCTTGAAGAAAAATTCGAATTTTCTAGAAGATGATAAGAGGCTTAGATTCTTCAATAGTCTCAACTAAGAACATAAAAGAAATGAGATGATGGAGATAAGAGATTGGGTGAAGAAGAAGGCAAAATAGTTAGAGAGAGAATAATGGTAAGGCTCTCCCATGGATCTCCCACTTTCACTCTCAAGGTTGATAATAGAGAAGGGAAGTTAGTTCTTTCCTAAGAGTTTTCTCTCCAAAAAATCCATCCGTTGTAAAGCTATGAGTGGGTGCTATTTATAGGCACCTCATGATGTAGGATGGAGTCCATGTGCAAGGCACATGGGGAATATTCTCTCTAACCACCTTGTCCGAGGAGGTGACCTCTCCGAGGATGAGGAAAACCCCGAAGAGGAGATCAACCTCTCAGCGAACCCTTCTTCTTAGCCACACCTAACCAATAATCCCCAATCATGGTCAGGGGTAGTCCTAGAGGACATCCTGCCGCATAAGGGTTAGGGGTAGTTCAAGAGAACGCCCTGCCGCAAATATTGCGGAGTCTCAGGGACCCCCTAGATCGTGCCACCTCGACCCGGGTATAGGCTAGTTTAACCGAAAAGTGAATTTATCTCCACTCACCGTCCTCGGGATCGGGTCCTTTGTTCGGACTCCATTACGCCCATGGTTCTGGTACGTAGATCCCGGAAAGCTCCGAGTCTGCAAGTGTTCTGGGATTCATTAATGGAGCGACTTCTAGATTGCGTCTGAATCCGTTCGAAGCCAAGTGCTTTGGATCTCTAGGTCCGTGGATTCGAACCTTTTCGAGTCCGAGTCCGAGTCTGAGTAAGTCTCTAAGTTCGTGGATCCGAACCCTTTCGAGGCTTAGAGAGATTCGGTCCGTTTGATGGCAATAAATCTGGGCCCACCAATCTTGGACTTGAGATAAATTCGGCCCACCAACCTTAGACTATTGGGCCTAATTAATTTAGTAGGCCTAATTAATTTAGTGGGCTCAAATTAGCTCCTCTTATAGGATCTTTGCCTTAATTCCCCTCCACCGAAGAGCTATTGTGAGTGGCATCTTTTATGATGTTATGTTATAATATTTTAGATAAAAGTTTTGTTTGTTTTGGGAAAGTATTTAATCAGGCTTGAATGATTATCCCTTAGTCTTTGTATCAAGTATTATATTTGTTTTGATGACATTCTTGAAAGGTCCTTGTGTGCTAGGGAACTTTAATACGACTAGTACCTTTGTTTGAGATATCTCCTTTGTCATAGACGGGTGGGCCTGTCTAATCGATTCCGAGTCGGTTATTCCTTTGTTTTGTCAATAAATGTTCATCCTTTGTATTATGTAGATGTTAGTAAACATCCTATGAAGTTTAAAAGTCTTTGATTGATGAACTCTATTCATCTTTTGTTTTGTTAGAAGTTATGATATGTATTGTTTTGGTAAAATCTCGAATATCATTCATTCAAACATTTATTACTTATATCATTCAATGAGTTTTTAGCTCACCCATTTCCCTTATATATATGTAAGTGATTATAGCGATCCCGGTTTCTACCCGACTTTCATTGTATTCCAGAATCGGATTTTGTGATTTAATATTGTATCGATGTCTCGTTTTTCTTCTTTAATTCCTTGAATTTGAGGTTCGGGTTGTGTTGGGCATGTTTGGAACATGTGGGTAGTTAGTTGGTCTAGATTATTGTTGCCCAGATTTTAGCTTCTTCGCTCAAGCAAGGCTTCTTGCGCTCGAGCGAGCCTTGTGAAATTTGCTTCTTCGCTCAAGCGAGATTTCTTACGCTCGAGCGAGTTTTTAGAGTTCTCAGGTTTCCTTCCCCGACGCATAATTTCTGGGAAGGTGAAGTTCTTCGCTCGAGCGAGGCTTATTGCGCTCGAGTGAGGGTGTGCGTCTATGAAATACCTAAAGGTATGCATTTTACGCTTGAGCGACACTTCTTGCACTTGATCGAGGTCATTGTTATGTCTGGTCGCTCAAGCGACAGATCCTTCACTTGAGCGAGGATCGCGATATTAGCTTTTTAAACACAGCAAATCTAGATCATTCTCACACACCACATTTTTCTATTTTCATCTTCTCTCTTTCTCTCTCTCTCTTTGAAACCCTAAACTTCAGCCATCAAACACCTCTCCTACACTTGAAATCCGCCCCGAAATCGTTAGCTAGGGGCGAAGAATACTTGAAGAGTATCACTTTCAACCGATTGGATTGAGGGTTACGATAGATCCGTCAAGAAGCTTGGATATTGGGCTTGATAGTTGAGGTAGGGATACTTTTATCTTTGTATTTCTTCATTGTTGAAGGGATTTCATGGCATTGTGTGTAATGTGTAAGCTAATTTGGGGGATTTCATTGGATTAAACCATTATTGCTCATGTTAAATCTTCAACCTTATGATTTGTTTGAAATTCCTAAATTACTCCTATGGAGCATGAATGTAATTGTTGTTAGAACCAAGATGGGTGATAAAATGTGATAAAATAGAGAAACCCCCAAATTAGGTGAAACCCTAGGTTTTCAAATTGGGTAGACAACCCTTAAGATAGTAAAATTTTCTTTTGGTTTATGGAAATTAATGAATAATAGAGAGGGAAAATGTAGATATTCATGCTGTTAAAGAAATGATGATTGGAATATTATTGTTTCTTGAATGTTATGTGACGTTTTGTTATGATGAGGTTCGATGTTTAATTGTGGTAGTGAGATATGACTTAATTGTTGGGTATGCATGAGTCTATGTGTGAGTTGGTGATGAGTAGGGGTGGTGTTGTGTTTGTACCCGCACAAGAAGATTAAAAAGGTGCCCAATTGCCCTATCTAGGCTTATCGCTAGACGAATGTGGGAAAACGTTTTTGGGTGTCCACACAGTCCGCCGTATAGTAACCGGCGAAAGTGGAAAAACGGATGATTTTCTTAGGGTGCCCACTTCCTGCCGTATAGTAGCCGGCGAATATGGGGGTTGTTAAAAGTAAAGGTTGTTCATAATTGGAGTCATGTAGAGAGAAGTGTGGTTCGATTTCGATGATTGTGGGTGCTTAGTTGTTGTACATGGTGACATGAGTTGTACTTACCTCATACATTATAGTGTTTCATTACGAGTTGTTGACAGTTTCCTGTGAAAGCAAATTTTATTATAATGTTTTATCACATAAATGCCATTATCTTGTTCAAAGGATTAGATACTTGGATAAATGTATTCCTACTGGGCATATAGCTCAACCCTAATTTATTTTTCAGGGAACGATGATGGTCAGCCTCATTGAATGGTGGATTCAAGCTCTAGCTCCATTTATGTTTGTGGAAATTAATCGAAGTCTAGGGCATATTAAATGTGTTGTATTTATTTTTTGGGGATTTTGTAATGATGTACGCCCACTGGGCTTATGTTTTGTTAAGTCATCTAGTTTATTGAACTAAGTCTTGTACTTCAGACATTGTGGGAATGTATTAATTGAATTGTAATCGCTCAACTCTTAGTTCAATGAGAAAGATGACCCTTTTGGGATTTCATGATCATGTTATTATTGTACATTATTGTGTGATTTACCAGGGCGTTACAGTGATGAGCAAGAAGGCGATGTAGCCTAAGACTTTGTTTGGAAGATGTTTTGGTATATGTTTTTGTAATCATCTTGAAGATTTTGTTTCTTAGCTTTATAGTTCATTTCTTTTGTATGTTTTGACTTGATAAGCCTTTTGATCAAGATGTAATATTTAGTTTAATTTATTTGTATCCAAGTTGTAAAACCATGTTAGTATACATGCCATTTCATTTAATCCATACACAGCTCTTATGAACTAATTTGATTTAAATTTATTGCTTCCGCACATGTATGCCCTACATGTATACTATGTATGTGTAAATCTTTGTAAGTTGGCATTCGATAATCTAGGATTACTAGCCATCACGGCATCATTCTATTAAGGGCGGAATGGGGTCGTGACATTTAAGACCCCTTATATTCTTCAAAATCACACTAAAACCCCCTTGTTAGTTAACACTGGGCTCATTTGGGACATTGACTATTTTAGTTGGCTTTTTTATTTTTTTGACTATTTTAGTCCAGTAAAAAAAAGTTGTGCGGGATGATAATTGACTTTTTTTTTTTTATAGTTGATTTCATGGTTGTGGGAGAAAAAAGTGAAATGATTACAATTGGATATAATGTGCCTGTTTGGTGCAGCTTAAAAACTGCTTATTTCAGCTTTCAACTTAATTTAAGCTATTTTGATGTATTTGGTTTAGCTTATAGCTTATAACTTATAGTTTTTTAAAAGTCAGAAATCAGCTTATTCTTTGAGTGGGGCAGGAGATGGTTAATTTATAAGTCAGAAATCAGCTTATGTTCATAGTTATAAGCTATAAGCTGTTTAGGCATAAGCTATAAGCACTTTCCCACAGCTCTACCAAACAGAACCAATATTTTGTCTTATTGAATATTTTAACTTATTTTGTTTTTATTTTCTATTTTAGGTATATATAAAATAAAATAAAATAAAAAAACTACATTCAAATAGTTGCTTTTCAGAACATAGAAAATATTTATATTAAAAATAACAATATACAAAACAAGACCCCAAAGGGCCATACAAACCATATAACAAAAGTAAAGAAAACAAACAACAAAAAAATAATAAATTCGCCAAAAAAATCAATTACGATCTAAAGAAGACCACCGATCTTTTTAAATATATAGTTTGACAAGCAAGATCTGCTTGAAAGCCTGCCGTCCCCATCGACGTCCTCCCTGTCGCCGCTACCCAACTATGCCACTACCGTCGCTATACTTTGGACACCGCCAGAAGCTGGAGATGAGGAGGAGGTACACCCACAATAATATGGGACAAAATCCTAAACCTTAGACCCTAAACTTCTTTAATTTTTTTATGATTTTTTTTCTCTGTTTTTAATATGGAGAGGTTGTTTGTCAACCTCCTAAAATAGTACATTTTTTTTAATCTTTTTATCTTATTTAGGTCACATCACATCTCTATCACATTCTTAGGGGTGTGCGAGATGCGGTTCGAGTGGTTTGAAAGTAAAATTATAAACCAAATGATGGATTGGCAAATAACCAAATTGCAGTTTAGGGTGGATTGACGGATTGAAGAATAGTCTTAACCAAATTATCAAGCATTTGCATAATATACATAACACTAATTTGCATAATATTTTTCATATATATAACACAAACTAATTTTACATAATAATTTTCATATATAACTACTAATTTGTAACAAATTTCACATTTTAAATCTCTTTCACACTCATTTTTAATTTGATATTTTATTATAGGTCAAAAACTATATGTGCATGTCTCTTTGGACGGATTGGATAATGTGGGATTGTAATCTACTAAACTATTACTCCTAGGATATATTGTCACCAGACTATTTGGTTGGACTTGATTTGTATCCTGTGCGGGGAGCAAATATTCCGGCAAGCCCGCACTCTTTTCTTCCAAGCTCCGTTTCTGTCCGATCACCTGCGAGCACAACGGCGGTGAGCTATCCGGCGGTGTGTGGCCAGAAAACCCCTCCGACGATCAAGTTAGCACACACCTTGGGATAGAGAGAGAAAGAGGAGAGAGTATTTGAGTGTAAGTCTTCCTTACAGAATGTTCGTCCGTCTCGTATGAGAGGCGCAGACATGCTTATATACCCTCTGCACCCCAAATCTACTCCCAGTGATCTCTCGACACGTGGCTCTGCTATCCCATCTGTCAGCACAAATCTTGCCGAACATCACCTAACCCAACTGCCTGCCCACTCTACTGGGAGCTCGGCAGTCGAGCTGCGCCATCTCGGCTGTCAACAGCCATGCTGTGCTTCATGCCTATGCACCCCAACAGCTAAGCCCAATGAAGACCGAGCTCAGCTGCATCCCGGCATAGCCGAGCTCGGGACAGCCGATGCTGGTTTGCCGTCGGCCCTACTGCCGAACAAACATAAGTAGCTCGGTTCAACCACGCCTTTCTTGGCACCGGACAACTCACTTGACCGGCCTGAATACCATGAAGCTATGTAGCTCGGTCAAACCATGCCTTGCATTAACCGAGCAGGTTCATTGAAGGCGGGGCCGCACTACCTCGGCCCAACCCTCGTCCGGCCCAAACCTGTCCGGCCCAATTCCAGATCATAAATCTCCCTCTCAATTGCCCCTTAATTCCGTCCGCGCAAGCGTGACTGGGATTACCCATTCCAACCAGGGTAACACTTCCTCGGTTTGCAACACGTGACCGGGCTAGTCGACATGACTGCCTTCAAAACTTGTCCGGTAGACCGCTACACTAATCATGCCGTCTCTCGACTTACTCGGTCGTCGCCTCGTCTGACCTTCCTGTCTCTTCAATTCTGACGTTGCATTAATGGGGGACACGTGTCGTTCTCTTATTGGCCCTTGAGCAGCCAACCAGTGCGTCTGTTGGCGTTTCAAATTTTTGGCGGCCCTTGGGTCTACATACTCGCCCCTTCTTCCTCATTTCGTCCCTACTGTCTCTCTTCAAGCCCTCGACGTTTCAGAGCTCAAGCATCCTCAGCTAGACCTCGTCTCTGCCATTCCTTGCATTCATGCTCGAAGGAGTAGGCCCTACCCTCTACTGGTAAGTCCTTTGAACCTCATTTTCGCTATTTCAGTCAGTATCTCGCATATTAGGGTACCAAACACATAGTTTTTAGGACATAGGCACCCAAAATAATCCCAAGCCCATAACTCGCCTTGCTGTTCTTCATTTTCTGTGATGAACATTGAAGATCTGAGGCGGACCGGGCTCTAGGTCTACTTTTGATCCAAAAAATCACTCCGACCGAGCAAATAACCTGTTTGCCTTAACCTTAGTAAAAACTGGGATAACAAAAGGACTTGGCCACTCGACCGGGCTAACATCTGGTCCACTTGGGCGACCGAGCTCCTTGGTTAGCCTTTTCGACCGAGGTGGTTTGGCACTCTTCCTGACCGAGCTAAAGTCAAGCTCGCTTTGCGCGACCGCGCTCCCTCTTACACTTGCCATCCTTTTCCTGCAGAGTCTAAAGGGACCACTGACCATTACCGAGGCTCTCAAAGACCGAGCAGCCATCAATCACCAGACGGTGCCAAACCTCCTCAGCCGAGCTAACTTAGCCGGTTTTTCATGGGGAAATTTCGTTTCCTAGTGGACACTCCGGCTGCCCTGGCCGGGTTCAGGGAGGAGTACGGCATCCCGGCCGATGTTCACTTAGAGCTTGCCGAGTTTAAGACAACCCCCCGGGGCAGATTAGATCAATGCCCCTTTACCGTGCTGTCCATCATTGAAGGAGGCCTCCGCTTCCCGGTCAACCCATTGATGACCGAATTTCTGCGTCGGACCGGGCTAGCACCCACCCAAGTCTCAACCAACACCTACCAAATAATAAATGGCGTGCACGAGCTAAACAACCGGCTAGGCACAAATTTAGGTTTAGCCGAGATATTGCGACAATACACCCTTGGGCACACCAGCGATGGCCTCGCCTATTACTTAAAGATTAGGCCGGGCAAAGAGAAAATAGTGAAAGGCACCCCAGACAAGGACTTGCACGATGACGACTTCTTCTGGATGTCTGGAAACTACGAAACAGCTGACGTGCCGGGCTGGCACATTAGTAAGAATTTCGGCGAGACATGTAAGCCGTGCTAACTTGCCCGGTCGCTTTGTTTCTTTGTACTAATCTGTACTTAACATTTTTCTATTTCCTTTGCAGCGATTCAAGCCTTGCAAGCCAACTACCAATACCCCAATGTAGAAGCCATCCGAACCGTGCTCCGCTACTGCCACCGTGATTGCAACGAGTTGCTCGTCTATACTCCAACATACCGGTACTCAGCCCCACGCTGGAGTAAGGTCACAGACTTTCTCCGTGCTCTATCACCTCCTCCAGACCCAACTCTACCGGACGTGCCGCTAATCCAGTTGACCGAAGAACAAGAGATGGCCAAGCGAAGCCGCATTAAGAACCTCCTCACAGCCACTTTAACCGAGATACCAAGCATCACTACCCATTCGCCAGCTGTCGGACAATCCAGCGGCCCTGTGGTTGCCTTGGCATCTCCGGCCGCCAGGCAAGCCAGACAAGAAACCCGCCGGGCTGGCAAAAGGCCTCGCGCAGACCCATCTGCCGAGCTGGTTGCCGAGCTAACCACCGAGCAACCGGCCGTCACAGCCGACCCCATACCACCATGGTGACCGCAGCTAAAGCACCGGGGTAAAGACATCCCGGCTAACGCTTCCGTCAAGGGCGACAAGGAGCACTTGCTCACCTTCGACCTTTCAAAAGCCCTGCTACTGCGAGCGACGTAGTTGGCAGCGACCACGTCCTAACACCCGGTTGGTGAAATCAGCCGTGAAGTCCATGACCAGGGTAAGAATCTCAATCTTCTACTGAAATTTTTACAAGTGTTTGCACGGTTTCTTCTTTGATCAAATTTTCTTATTGCAGGCCATCCAAAAGC
The DNA here is from genome assembly GCA_030407325.1 of Camellia japonica. NCBI lineage: Eukaryota > Viridiplantae > Streptophyta > Magnoliopsida > Ericales > Theaceae > Camellia > Camellia japonica. Next base: position 76,656,705 of record JAPPVO010000010.1, on the reverse strand, counting down.
AACACTTGGTCATGGAGCACATCCATCGATTGCGGCAAAAGGCGAATGACACTGCCAGCCAAGTCCAAAGCCTTTAAATCGAGCTTGGCCGAGCAAAGTCCTCACTTCAAATCGCCAATGCTGACAACAACAGGTTGCTCGGCCAGCTTGACGAAGCCGAGAAGAAGAGGGATGAGCTCCAGGCCGAGCTGGATGCACTCAAGAAGTCAAGAAAGAAGGAGTGCGAAGATGCCAACAACGCCGGCTTCAACGAAGTCGAGGACAATTACAAGAAGCAGGTCTTCGCAACTCAAGACATTTATTTCAAAGCGGGCTGGAAGTCCGTCTGCGAACATCTCGGTCAAGGTCCTGATACCGACGTGTTTGCCACTCCGCCGCCTACTTTCCTACCGACCTATCTGGTGCCATATGCCAACGACGTCTTCAGCGCATTGCAGGCTAAGGCCGAGGAAGGTCTTGAAGAAGAGGCCGAGGCAGATGCTGAGGGAGAGGACCACCAAGAGCAGGAGCAGCCCGGCCAAACTGAGCCCGGTGCCCAAGACCGATCTCCAACGGTCAACTTTGAGGCAACTGAGGATGAATTCACCAATCTCTCTCCCTTAGCTTAGTTTTCATTTTTCTTTGCTTTTTGTTTTGCACATGTAACCGGGCTGTCTGCCCCACCTTTTGTACTTCTTTTTACATCAATGAGAAAGATCTAGTTTTACCAAGTGTTTGCACGGTCCTAAAGTTAAGTAACTTCAACCGGACAAAACATCTCGGCAAGATAAATCTCATTAATTAACTCATATAACCGGAATAAACCATCTAGGTAGTACACCCAGAGTTGAGCAGAATATCTGTCACGACCCAAACCTGCCCCTATGGGTTTAGCACCGTAACCGGCCAGTAATCCGAGATTACCGAAGGCCTGCTTAACAGTAAGACAGTATAACAGAGTACAGGGGCATGGCGGAAGCCAATACAGTAAATAAACAATGTCCAATGAGCTGTGACAGTCTGTATGCCAAAAAGATTTTTCATACATTCATACATGTCAAAGACAAACAGTATGTACGGTACATACAACCAGTCAGAACAGGGACCAAGTCCCTATTAAGAAGTACAGTAACAGTCTATACAGTATTACAAAAACAATCCAAGACAGACGGGGAAATAAAAACACCCCTAAGCCATAGCTTGGCAGGCTCGGAACCTCGCAGTGAGGCACAGTGGTTGGCTTGACAAAACTGGAGTTACCCCGACGCTTCTAGCTACGGTCCGGTGCCTGTACACCTACATATATATATATATGAGCAGTGAGCTAAAGCCCAGTGAATAACATAAAGCGTAAAGAGGTTTAGAATGAATGTCCTTACAGTAATGAAAACAGTTCATTAAATCAGTATTTCAGTCTTTCAGTCGATCAGTCATATGTGGTACATCCATTAGCATAACAGTACAGTAAGCAGTAGGTCTTAAAGACCGAACAGTAATGATGGCCATCAATCAGTAAACAGTAGCGGTTCCACGAGGGAACCGACAGAGATCTCTGTAATAGTAACAGTAAACAATAGATGCTAAGGATGCGACAGTACAGTTCAGAATATAGGACATACATTCATTCAGTAAACAGTAAACAGTTCAGAAAACAGTACAGTTCAGTTGTTCAGAAGATAATCATTTGAACATATCTTTACACAATTGTTACTCACAGAGTTCTGGGCTACAGTAGGCTAGAGCGTCTCCTCGGAATGCCAACCCTATACAGTTAACAGATTGAACACACTCTAAGTTTCACAGTTGGGAAAGATAATAACTTAATCCCTAAATTTGCCTTGGTGTGTTTTACATCTATATCCTCTTAAAGATGCCTTAAATATGCCCTAGGAATGCCTAGGATGGAAAGAGGATGCAAAGATGTACTTTTGAACACTTAACAAAATTTTCAGAAAACAGGGGTCTCGCTCGAGCGTGGCTTTCTACGCTCGAGCGGACATGCAGACAAAGGGTCTCCGCTCGAGCGTGAATTTCGTCACTCGAGCGGACTGTGTGCTACAGTAAAAAATGCTGGATGCTCAAAATTTACGCCCGATGGACGCTCGACCCTCGCTCGAGCGTAAGTTTCCTCGCTCGAGCAGACTGTGAACTCAGGCAAAGTACTGGATGCACGCATTTCACGCTCGAGCGTAACTTTTCTCGCTCGAGCGGAAAGCACAATCACTGAGTGTACGCTCGAGCGTGGACTTCCTCGCTCGAGCGTAGGTCCAAAATCTGGAAATTCCAGATTTGAACCCCAAGCTCAAAATCAAGTTTAAATGCTAAAATTTCGATCCCCTTGGGCCAATTTTCTGGAAAACATAAGTAAACTCATAGAACAACGTGTTACAAAGGTCAATTTGAGGAATCAAGGCCCAAAGATGTTTCAATTAAACTCATTTTCAAACCCATTTTCATGAACATGCTATAAACATGACATGCATGAACTTTAAACAATTCACAAGCTTCAATGCTAGCTCAAATGAGCCAATTCTTACAAAATCAAGATGAATTCATGATCCATTTCCAAAACATGGACATGCATGTGAGAAATTATGAACTACCACCTCAAACTTCAATATATAGACATGCATGCAACAATTAAGCTTCAACATCACAATTTGAGCCATAAATTGGCTCTAGACTTCAACCTTGCTCTAAACCATGCAAGACTAAACTCAAAACATAAACAAGAGGACAATGAATCTACCTTAAGTCTTGTAATTCAAGTGTAGAAGCTTAAATATGAAATCTATACTTCAATCCTCTCAATATCCAAGCAAGACCAAGCAATTCAACAAGATGAAGCCAATTTTCTCTCCCTCTCTCCCTCTACTTCGGCAAAAACAAGGGAAATGGGGCTGATGAATGTTTGCTTAGAGTGTAATAAGGCTCAAAATGGTTGAAGATAGTGGGCCACTACATGGCTTTTTGGTAAATAAGTCCAACTTGGTCAATTAGCTTATTTTAATCTACTTTAATCATACTAAATCAATTCTCAGATAATGACACCATTAAATCACATAAATTCTAATGATCCTAAATCATCAATCAATTTCCGGTTCGGCCGCCGATAAGGCCTTCAATTAGCTGTTTAAACATAGAAACATGAACAGATAATCACACAGTCAACAGATAGAAAATGCATTTAAACAGATTCAGTCAGTCAATCAGTTTCGAATTTCAGTCAGTCAGTTCAGTATTTCAATCGGTTCAATTATCAGTCGTAATCAGTCTTAGTTTAACAGTAATCGGTGGTTAATCAGTAATCAGTGACGAGGGTTGTTACAATATCAAATCTTGCAACCGGAATCAACATCTCGGTTGAGGATACCTAAGTTGAACAAAACAGCAACTCTTTCAGCCGGAATAAACCATCTCGGTTGAGAATACCTACACTTTCAACCAGAGTAAACATCTCGGTTGAGAATACCTAAGTTGAACTAAACATCAACACTTTCAACCGGAGTAAACATCTCGGTTGAGAATACCTAAGTTGAACAAAACATCAACTCTTTCAACCGGAGTAAACATCTCGGCTGAGAATACCTAAGTTGAACAAAATATCAACTCTTTCAACCGGAGTAAACATCTCGGCTGAGAATACCTAAGTTGAACAAAACACCAACTCTTTCAACCGGAGTAAACATCTCGGTTGAGACGAACTAAGTTGAGCAAAACATCAACTCTTTCAACCGGAATAAGCCATCTCAGTTTTTACATCAAAACAACAATCTGAATGCCAAAGCAAAAAAGACACTTCTATATATTGACAAAAAGAATGTTACATGAAGTGTAATGTAAAAAATTCCTTTGCATAAAAAAGAAAGCAAAAGCTAGAAATAATACAGCTTGAGATTGGCTGCATTCCATGGCCGGGGAATTCCCCTACCGTCCAAGTCTTCCAAGTGATATGCCCCCTTCCCCGTCAGACCGATTATCTTGTAGGGTCCTTCCCAATTTGCCCCTAGTTTGCCTTCACCTGGCACCAGGGTGTTGCCCATAATTTTCCTCAAGACCCAATCACCTACTTTGAACGGTCTGGGGTGCACCGTTTTGTTGTATTTCCTTGACAGCTCTTGCTGATAGGCAGCCACGTGGATGAGAGCCTTTTCTCAATGCTCTTCCACTAGATCCAGTTCCAGGGCAATGGCCTCGACATTCAGCTCGGGCTCAAAACTTTCGCTTTTGAGGGTGGGCATGCCAACTTCCAAAGGTATGACCGCCTCCATGCCATAAGCCAAAGCAAATGGAGTTTCCCCGGTAGACCGCCGAGGGGTTGTTCGGTATGCCCAAAAGACGCTGGGGAGTTCCTCGGCCCACTTTCCCTTTGCCTTCTCCAGCCATTTCTTCAACCCATCAAGTATGGTCTTGTTTGACGCCTCAGCCTGACCATTAGACTGTGGGTAAACCGGAGTAGAGTTGTAAAATTCAATCTTTAAATCTTCACAAAACCCTCTGAATAAGGCGACCATCAAACTGGGTGCCGTTGTCGGAGATCAGAATTTTGGGGACGCCAAACCGTGTGACCACATTCTGCCAGACAAACGCTTCACGTCTTTCTCCTTAATTGTTGCTAAAGGCTCAGCTTCAACCCATTTGGTGAAGTAGTCTGTGGCCGCGATGAAGAACTTCCGATTGCCTGGTGCAGTTGGGAGCGGCCCCACGATATCTAGCTCCCACATCGCAAAAGGCCAAGGGCTGGTGAGGGGAAGAAGTTCCCTGGCCGGCCGGTGGATCTGATGAGCAAACTTCTGGCACTTCTCACACTTACGAACATACTTCTGTGCGTCGGCCTGCATGTACGGCCACCAGTAGCCTTGCGAAATAGCTCGGTAGGCCAAGGACCTGCCCCCTATATGACTTCCACAGATGCCTTCGTGAATTTCACGCAGGAAGGCTTCCACGCTGCTCGGGTGCACGCACTTCAGGTAGGGACCGGTGAAAGACTTCTTGTATAAAGCGCCAGATGGAGAGAGCCAAAACCACTCTGATTTCACCCAAACTTTGTGCGCTTCCTTCTTGTCGGCCGGAAGGGTCCGTTCTCTGAGAAAAAGAATGATAGGGTCTATCCAAGAGGGCCCTAGCTCGGCGCAGAGTACTTCTGTCTAGCCGGTTGCTTCAATGTTGGGTCTTGGAAGGAATTCAATCAAAAGAGGGTTGGGAGATGAGCTATCGACCATGGAAGCCAATCCGGCCAGCTCATCCGCTCGGCCATTTTCTTCTCGGCCAATCTGTTGGACCCTGATCGCCTGAAATCGCTTGATGTGGTCCTGACCAGTGCTTGGTACTTCACCATTCTTTCGTCCTTTGCTTCGTATACCCCAGAAACTTGGTTAACCACAAGCTGGGAATCACTGTAAACCATTAGCTCGGATGCTCGCATCTCAAGCGCGCTCCTGAGCCCGGCCAACAGCGCCTCGTGCTCGGCCTTGTTGTTGGATGCTGGGAAGCCAAGTGTGATAGAGTGTTCAATAGTCAGACCATCCGGCGAGATCAGAACTATACCTAGCCCGGCACCGTGACGGTTCGAGGCTCCATCAACAAAAAGTTTCCACATCTCCCCACAAAGAGCTTCAACATTCTGAGGGGTCCTGAGAGGCTTGAAGGTTGATGGGATCATGGCTGCTCGGCTGTTTGGTTCCAAGCTTTGTGCTGAGCGGCTCCACTTCAGCCCCCCTTGGCGATTCGGCACCGGACTCAGCAAGTTGATCCGTAATGCCCAAGTTCGTAGCGAAGGCGAATCGCCAGGAGGCGCGGCACTGCCGGCAGCAGTCTGCTGCTGAGTGGTTCTTCTGTCTTTTGATTGTCAACGGGTACCAGACAAAGCAGGTTGATCGGTGTTACCAAACTCCGTCATCGCATCACCGGGTTGTAGAATCGTACTAACTGAAGATGCTTCGGCGGGGCGCGCAAGTTCCGCGTCGCCAATACCGCCAAGCTGTTGTGTTTCGGTCGGGCTTGCATTCTCCTCATCTGCCGTGGCAATATCGACTGGGCATACCGGATGAGTTCCAGGTGAAAACTCAGCGACGAAATCGGCCAAGGTCTGGGCTTTTATAGCAGTGCGTGGCTGGAACTTTACATCAAATTGTCCCAGTTCGATCGCCCACTTGAGAATTCGACCGGAAAAGTCCATCCGTTCAAACAAAGGTTTATGGGGGAACTCGGTCAGAACGATGATGGTATGGGCGTGGAAATAGTGCGCCAACTTTCTTGAAGCCATCATTAATGCCAACGCAAGCCTTTCCAACGGCAAGTATCTCGACTCTGCTGGCAACAAGGTTATACTGACGTAGAAGATTAGGAGGTGCTTGATCCCTTCAGCTCGGACAAGCACTGCACTGACTGCATGTTGTGAAACGGCCAGGTAAAGGTAGAGTTCCTCGCCGGGCTTCGGTGTTACCAATAGTGGCGCCGAAGACAGATACTCCTTGAGCTCGGCTAAAGCCCGGTCACACTCTTCGTCCCATGAGAACTTTGATTTCAATGCCTGAAAGAAAGGGCGGCAGCGATCTGATGACCGACTTATAAATCGATTAAGCGCGGCGGCCATTCCGGCCAGATGCTGCACGTCCTTAGCCGAACTAGGCTGTTTCAACTCTTGTACGGCTCTGATCTGTGTGGGGTCTGCTTCGATACCTCGGTTCGTGACTAGGAATCCCAAAAATTTCCCGGATCCCACGCCAAAGGCACACTTGGACACATTCAAGCGTAGCCTGTGTTTTTTGAGAATGGCAAACATCTCAGCTAAGTCGGACAAATGGTCTGCTTGATGCCGGCTTTTAACCACCATATTATCAATGTAAGCCTCCATTGTCCGGCCCAGCTGAGGGGCAAACATCTTGGTCACCATCCTTTGAAAAGTTGCCCCGGCGTTCTTTAAACCAAAAGGCATGACTCGGTAGCAGAATAGTCCCCTTGGAGTCGTGAATGAGGTGATCTCTCAATCGGGCCCATGCATGGCAATTTGATGGTAGCCGCGATAGGCATCTAAGAAACTAAGCCTGTATGTCCAGCCATCATCAAGTCCACAAGCTGGTCAATTCTGGGCAAGGGAAGCTGTCTTTCGGACAAGCTCGGTTGACTGTCTTGTAATCGACACAAACTCGCCACTTCCCATTCTTCTTGGGCACCACTACTGTGTTGGAAATCCACCGAGGGTAGTGCACTTCCTGAATTGCTCGTGCCTCAAGCAAGTTTTTCACTTCCTCAGCAACTAACTCGGCGTGATGCATGCCTGAGATCTCCTTGTTCGCTGAATGACTGGCTTTGCTCCGGGGAAGAAGAGGTGAGTGATAGCAGATAAAACTTGGATCGAGGCCGGGCATGTCGTAAGGCGACCATGCGAAGACCTCGATGTTGGCCATCAAAAACTCAACCATTTCGGTCCTTTCTTGGGCAGTAAGGCTGGAGCCAAGCAAGAAGAACTTGTCTGGATGTCCTGTATCAATTCGTACCTCCACCAATTCCTCGACGGCTTTGTCCTCTGCCCTTGTGCCCACATCGTCAAGAACTCCCCGGTCTTCCAGTCCTTCTATCATTTGAACGAAGCCTTTGGCAGCCCGGCTCTCGTTGACTGCCACGAAGCACTGCTTTGACATGACTTGATCTCCCCAAATTTCTTCGATTGCCCCCATAGCCGAGGGGAATCTCATCACCTGATGGTAGGTCGATGCCACGGCTTGCATCGCGTGAAGCCATCCCCTTCCAAGGATCAGGTTATAAGTATATGGTACTTGCAACACCCAAAACTCCACTTGCTTGACCACGGATCCCACTTTGACCGGCAGGATAATCTTTCCCAAAGGCCACTCTGGTTGTGAGTTGAAACCAACCAGTGGTGAAGTCGCCGGAGCCAAGTCTGTATCACGGAGCTTGAGCTGCTTAAATGTATCGTAGTACATGATCTCGGCCGAGCTTCCCTAATCGATCAAGATTCGTCTGACATTAAATTCCTTGACGCGGAGCGTCACTACTAAGGCGTCGTTGTGCGGTGTCTGAATGCGCTCTAAATCCCTTGAGGAGAAACTGAGCACATCTTTTTCTTCGGTCTTCCCCCTCTTGATCGCAGGCTGAACCGACAAGACTTCCCTCATGTGTTCTGCCTTCTTGATCATGCCCCGGAGTTTGCATACCCGTGCCGACTCCACTATGCCGTGGATGACATTAATAACTCCTTGTGGGGACGCATCACGGTCATCCAGTCCCCGTGGATCAACCGGAGCTTGATTCGCCTTGACTCCTCCATCGATGTAAAGGTCCAGGTGTCCAGCTGCGACTAGCTCTTCCAAGTGTTGCCTCAAAGGCAAAAAGTCCTCTGTCCGGTGGCCGCGCTCCCGGTGAAACGTGCAACGGTACCGCGGATTGAAGCCCTTCTGGCCGTCGCCCAACTTAGCTGGAAACTAGACATACTCCTCGTCTCGGATTTCACTAAGTATGCGATAGATTAGAATCTTGAAGACCGTGGTGATGTCTGTCCTGGCCTTCAATCTTCTGTTTGCATCGGCCACGTCATCTCGGGGGTAGTCATCCCGGTCATTCCGACATCCCCTTCCCCGGTTCTTGCGATTCGAGCCACGGTCCGATTCCTCAGCACGGTCACTTGAGCGGCTGGACTCTTACCCAACTGCGTGCACTTTGCCAGCTGACCTCTTGTCTGTTACTACCGGAATCGCCTTCGTGGTAGATGCCGACACATCATCCTCTACCCGGATGTGCTCATTAATACGCTGCATGAGCTGGCCCATGGATGTCAACCTGTGCATGGTAAGCGAGTCCCGCAGTCTATGTCCGACCGGGAGACCACGCTTGTATTGAGTGATTGCAAGGTTGACCGGGCAATCCAAGATCTCATTGAAGGTCTCCCAATAGCTGGAGTTGTACGCCTTCGGTGTGTCGCTCGGTTCCATCTTGACACTCAGTAGGTGATCAACTTCCTTCGGTGTTTTGGTGTTGGTTTTGAAGCGCGTCACAAAGGCTTCGGCCAACTGATGCCACCTCTCGATACTCCCTTCCGGCAACCTTTCAAACCATTTCAAGCCCAGTTCACCTAAGCTTGATGGGAATATAAGGCACATAAGTGCGTCTCCGCCTATGTCCGGCCATAACCTGTCGGAAGTGGCTTCCATGCATGTAAGGATCGGTCTTTCCGTCATAAGTGTGAATTTAGGCTGGTGGAAGCCTGGAAGCGGAGGTGTTGTTTTCTATCTCTAGGGAGAAAGGGGTGGCGCTCAGCCTCGCCAAGTCTGAGTCTACAAGGAGCGGCGCTGCTTGGCGGGGTAGAGGCATTCGACCTCCTCGCTGGCGTGAACTCCGTAGGATAGCTGCTGGAACGCCGGCACCCTCTAAGCCTCCCACCGGCGAGCCCGTTCCTTCAAGACTGCCCGCAAATCCTCTAATCGAGCGGAGTAAGAGTACCTCGACGTCGTCTCCGGACGTGAAGGCTGGTAAGTGCTATCTTGCGCGCTAGACTTCTCTGCGCGCACATCGGAATCACCAACCTTGTAACTTCTGGTAATAGAGATGGACGGAGTGTGCCGCTGACTCTGACTGCCTGAGCGGCGGGGTTGGGTGCGCTCACTGTGGTTTCCCACTCCAGCTACACCCTTCCCTTTGACATGCCGCTTCAGTTCCTCCATCTCCGCCGCCATTCGCCGGATGACGGCGTCCTGGTCTCTGAGCTTGTGTTCCAGACGTCTCACATGTGATTCTCTCCGCCGTCGATGACCGTCTGGACTCCATGAATGACCATAACTTCTTCCGCGCTTATCTCGCGCGTCTCCCGATTGTCCTCCTAGGAATGTCTCCAGGTCCGTCATTGGAGGAATGACGGGATGTCCTTCTCTCCGTCGGCCTGACTCCGGGGTAACTCCGTCGATGGCGGACAACGGAATCTCGTCGTTGTTCGCCATAAACGGCGATCAGACGAGCCTGGAAGACAAGGTTTTGTCTGCAAAGCTTCCCACAGACGACGCCAATTGTGCGGGGAGCAAATATTCCGGCAAGCCCGCACTCATTTCTTCCAAGCTTCGTTTCTGTCCGATCACCTGCGAGCACAACGGCGGTGAGCTACCCAGCGGTGTGTGGCCGGAAAACCCCTCCGACGATCAAGTTAGCACACACCTTGGGATAGAGAGAGAAAAAGGAGAGAGTATTTGAGTGTAAGTCTTCCTTACAGAATGTTCGTCCGTCTCGTATGGGGGGCGCAGACATACTTATATACCCTCTGCACCCCAAATCTACTCCCAGTGATCTCTCGACACGTGGCTCTGCTATCTCATCTGTCAGCACAAATCTTGCCGAACATCACCTAACCCAACTACCTGCCCACTCTACTGGGAGCTCGGCAGCCGAGCTGCGCCATCTCGGCTGTCAACAGCCATGCTGTGCTTCATGCCTACGCACTCCAACAACTAAACCCAATGAAGACCGAGCTCGGCTGCATCCCAGCATAGCCGAGCTCGGGACAGCCGATGCTGGTTTGCCGTCGGCCCTACTACCGAACAAACATAAGTAGCTCGGTCCAACCACGCCTCTCTTGGCGCCGGATAACTCACTTGACCAGCCTCAATACCATGAAGCTATGTAGCTCGGTCAAACCATGCCTTGCATTAACCGAGCAGGTTCATTGAAGGCGGGGCCGCACTACCTCGGCCCAACCCTCGTCAGGCCCAAACCTGTCCAGCCCAAACCTGTCCGGCCCAATTCCATATCATAAATCTCCCTCTCATATCCTATGTTTGTTTAGTCATGAGATTAGATGTCTGGATTGGACTATTCTATTAAATCCTATGTTTGTTTGAGATAGTATGGAGAAGGATAAATGTTTTAAAAAGACTATTTTGCCCTTTTGAATTATTTAATAAATAATAGAAATATTAAATCTAAATTATAAATTTTATTTAATTTTTTTACTAGAACTTTTTAAAAAATTAAATAATAGAATATTAAGAAAAATTACATAAATTTATTTTAATTTGTAGTTGAGATTTTTAAATTTTATTTTACTTTACTAAGTATAATTAATACCACGTGATTATTAAAATAAATAATTTAATAAAGTATAAATAATTTAATAAATAAAATTTATTAAGTATAAATAATTTAATAAAGTACAAATAATTTAATAAATGAATTTTATTTTAAAAAATATATTAAATAGTAGAGGGTCAAAAATGTAATTTCATTACCTAATCCAATGAGATAAGTTATCCTATGGATTGTGTCCCACCCTTCCCATGGGATAGAACAATCCCATAGATTTGTAATTCATAGTCTAGATGGACTATTAGTCTGGTGCAAAAATTTTGAATCAAACAACGGACTATTAGTCCTATCCCATGCTTGAATCCTTCCAAACAAACACGACCTATATGTATTAATTATAGCAGAGCAAAACGATTTCAAAGATGGATTATAAATTTTAAAATTTAATTCACGATTAATGGATAAAACGATACAAATTAATACTAATTGATGCGATTTTATTAGATTAGGCAATATTTTAGGCAGGCAGTGGCTTCCCTCCAGTCCGTGATCAGGCTGGAGAGTATTGTTGGGCCCGTGGGGCCCCATCACGGGTCCCGTTTCGATAATCTAAACCGTAGAATGTGTAGAACTCGTCGAGTGCTATATGCTTGTAAAAAATTACGTTGATCGAATATCAATAGCTATGTGATCAAATTAGTTTTCTGTCAACTGATTATTTGTTCATTGTCCTCTTTTTTTATACAAAACCGATTTGATCACATAGCTATCGATATCCGATCAATGTGATTTTTTACAGACATATAGTACTCGACAAGTTCTACACATTGAACGGTTCGAATTATCGAAATGGGACTCATAGTGGATCTCCATAGATCCGACAGTACCCTCCAGTCCGATCACGAATTGAAGGGAAACCAACCTTTTTAGACAATCCTATAATTGCACATAAATTTATAAAAAAAAAAAAAAAATTATCCATTCTCAAACAACCCTTAGGGTGTCTTTGATTGGACGGACTGGATAAGGAAATTAGAATTCATCAGATGTGAATCATGGGACTGTGAATTCCCCGGATTATTTGGTTGGATTAAATGTTTTTCTCGTGTTTATTTTTTCATGGGATTAGATATCTAAAAATGACTATTTTTAGTGAATTAAATATTTGGTCGAACGGAGTTGATAAGGATAAATGTTCAAAAGACTATTTTACCCTTGTAATTTATAATTTATATTTTTTATTTAATATATAATTTTAAATTTATAATCTATAATCTATAATCTATAATTTATAATTTATAATTTAACAACACTAAAATTTTTTAATTTATAAGGCCATAATTTATTATTATTATTTTTAATTAAATTAAATTTATAATTTATACTTTTTTATTTAATATATAATTTTAAATTAACAACACTAAAAAAATAATTTATAAATGTTCAAAAGACTATTTTACCATTTTTCAATTGTTTACTAAGTAATATCACGAGGGTAAAATGGATATTTCACACATTAGTTCTATGGGATACTAATCCCATGGAAATAATCCCCCCCTCCCTCCCAGGATTGTTTAGTCCCTCATATAAGGGATATGGAGTCTGGCCAAACTCCATGTCTGGCAGACTAAAGTTGCACCAAACAATGGACATCCCCCTCCATTGGATAAGCAATCCGAACGGTAAATAATCCCCCTCTGTTTGATTAGATGGACTGGATAAGAAAGGATTAGAATCCATTGGACTTGAATCCTGGGACTGTGAATCTCCCAGACTATTTGGTTGGATTGGATGTGTATCCGGTATTTGTTTTCTCATGGGATTAGATGTCTAGAAAAGATTATTTTTAGTGAATCCAATGTTTCATTGGACGGATTGAATAAGAATAAATGTTCAAAAACTATTTTGCCCGTGTAATTTATAATTTATATTTTTTATTTAATATATCATTTTAAATTTGTAATCTATAATTTATAATTTATGATTTATAATTTTTATTTAATATATAATTTTAAATTAACAACACTAAAAAACTAATTTTATTTAATATATAAATTTAATTTTTTAATAACACTAAAAAAAATTAATTTATAAGGCCCTAATTTTTAATTTATTATTTTTAATTAAATTTAATTTATAATTTTTATTTAATGTATAATTTTAAATTAACAATATTAAAAAAATAATTTATAAATGTTCAAAAGACTATTTTATTTTTTTTCAATGGGATACCAATCCTATGGAAATAATCTCACCCCCACCTCTAGGATTATTTAGTCTTTCCTATGAGGGATATAGAGTCTGGCCGGACTTCATATCTGATGGACAAAAATTGTACCAAACGATGGACATCCTACTCTATTAAATAAGCAATCAAAACAGTAAATAATCCCCCTCACTCCTCGAATCAAACACACCCTTACAGTACATTGTCACACGACCTTTTACATAAATTCTTGACATGTTCTGAAATAAAATATTGATATAATATGATAAGTATGATAGGTGTACTAATCTAGTAATTGATATAAATAAGGAAAATACTTGGGGTCTGTTTGGTAACGTTTACATTTTCAGTTTATATTTACAAAAATTTTATAAACTAGTTTTTGTTTATTTTTAGAAAAACATAAATTACAAACACATTTGGTAATTGACAAAATGTTTAAAAAAATTTAAAAATATAAAAAAGAGTGAGAAATGGCAAGTGGTGGCAAGTGGCTGCGGAAGACGGTGGTGAAAAGTGGTGATGGTGGGTGGTGGCTAGCGGGTGGCGGCGGGTGGGTGGGTGATGGTGGTCGGTGGTAGCGAGTGGTGGTGGTGGTGTGGTGGTGGTGGTGGCGAGTGGTGGGTGGTGGTGGCAGGTAAGTAGCGAATGGCGGATGGTGGTGGTGGTGGATGGGTGGGAGACGATGGCGGGTGGTGGGTGGTGGGTGGTGGTGGCCGGTGGGTGGCGGATGGCAGGTGGTGGCGGGTGGTGGTGGTGGGTGGTGGTTGCAGGTAGGCGGCGGGTGTGACGGTGGCGGGTGGTGGTGGTAGCGAGTGGGTGGTGGTAGTGGTGGTGGCGAGTGGGTGGCGGATGACGGGTGGTGGTGGATGGTGGCAGATGGTGACGGATAGGTGGCGGGTGGTGGTGGTGGTGGGTGGGTGACAGTGGCGGGTGGGGGTGGTAGCAAGTGGATGGTGGTGCCAAATGGGTAGCAGGTGGCTGGTGGTGGCAGGTGGTGGATGGTGGTGGCAAGTGGGTGGTGAGTGGTGGTGGCGGGTGGTGGTAGTAGGCAGTGGATGGTAGTGGCGGGTGGCGGGTGGATGGCAGGTGGGTGGTGGGTGGTGGTTGTGGTGGCGAGGGGTGGGTGGTGATAGCGAGTGGGTAGCAGGTGGGTGGTGGTAGATGGGTGGTGGTGGCGAGTGGTTGATGGTGGTGGCAGGTGGGTTGAGTGGTGGTGGCAGGTAGTGGTGGGGGGTGGGTGGTGGTGGCGGAAGACGGTGATGGAAAATGGTGGCGGGTGGTTGGTGGTAAAAAAAAAAAAAACTGAAAATTCAAAATGAAAACACATTTTTTGAGTTTACATTTTTTGGCCAAATTTATAAACTGAGACCACTGATTTATAAATCAAAATTTTACCAAATAAATTTTTATTTGAGTTTTTAAAATTTTGGTAAATATAAACAGAAAACTAAAAACGTAAGTATTACCAAACAACACCTTGAAATCCCAAAATGGGACCCCAATAACCCTCAATGATGTATAGAGCAATTATTTGTTTTGTTTTTTTTTTTTTTTTTTTCCAAACGTGCTCGAGACCACCAGTCTCCAAGCACCCGCATCACTCTCCCCTCCCCCAACTCCACATGTGGGGGTTCGTTATTGGATCCCAAAAAACAAAAAAAGACCAATCACACCTTACTGGAAGTCTTGGGGGTCACTCCTAGTGGGGTATGAGACTTTTTTTTTTTTTTTTTTTTTTTTTTTTTTTTTTTTTTTTTTTTTTTTTATGTGGGAGTGATGTGGACCAATCATTAGTCAGTGGTGATTTGAAGATTATATTTTGTACGGGTATGTATCATTTCGTATAAATAATGCTACATTGTGCTCCTTCACATGGGAAGTTATTCGGTGATTTAGGAGTATTGTTCCACATCATTTATCTAAAGATAAATGTCAAATTATTTTCTCAAGTGAAATAAAATAAATAAATAAATAAAATAAGGGGTCGCACTAATCCAACCAATGACACTCAAGTTAGAGAACCACATCATATTATCCCAGGAAATGACTAATTATTTTCTCAAGGGAGACAAAATAAATAAATAAATAATGTCCCAACCAATAATAGTCAAGTTAGAGAAACTCATCGTATTATCCCATGAGCAAAGCATAATTTTCCCTTTACATAAATTATTGACCTGTTATGAAATAAAATATTGATATAAATATGATAGATATGATAGGTGTATTGATCTAGTGATTGATATCCATAAGGGCTAAGCTTCTTTCTAATCTGATCAAATTAAAGTATATTGTTGAGTCTGTCGAGACTTATCATGGGCCCTGTTTTGATAATCTGAACTATTTAATGTGTAAAACTCATCGAGTATTATATGTCTGTAAAAAATACGTTGATCAGATATCGATATCTATATCACCGGATTAGATTTCTGTCAACTATTTATTTTTTTACCGCTCATTTTTTTTTATACAAAACTGATTTGATCATGTAGCTATCGATATCTGATCATCATGAGTTCTTACAGACATATAGTACTCGACGAATTCTACACATTGAATGGTTCAGATTATCGAACGAGACCCGTAATGGACCTCCATAAATAGTGGCAGAGGGAGATGAGGCCGGGGGTTCACGTGCTCCTGGATTTTGGGATTTTTTTTTTTTTTTTTGTTATAAATTTTGCAAACATAAAGAAAATATTTTAAATAAAAAAAATTACAAAATATTGTTAGAGTGAAATGTCAATGACATTTTAAAAATTATGAGAACAATAATGGTCGTTTTAATTGAAAATGAAGAGATTAATATAAAATATATTATTTATAAATTTTTTTGAATGTAACAGTAATGTCATTATTATTGACATGCAAGTATAAGTAATCTCACTATAAAGATATGAAATTTATTAGATTGTTAGTTATATTTGACATGTGAGATTCACTCTCTATGTGTTTATGTACTATTAGTTAATGATGTCACATATCAATAATAACGCGGTATCATTATATTGAATTTTTAATCAAATTTTGTATTAAAAAAAATTATCATTATATAATTTATTTTAAGACTTATATTCATATTTTTTTTTTTTAGGGCTGGTTTGGGGTGTCCTAAAAAAGTGCACTTTTTGTCTTTTTTGACTAAAAAAGACCAAAAAAAAATATGGAGGTTTGGGTTAACTTTTTGACTTTTTATGGAAAAATGTGTATTAAAAAATTGTATAAAAAAAGTGTGTAAGAGATGATTAGAGAGGAGTGGGCCCCAGCCGTACAACCGACTGTACAACCGGCTGAGTGAATTTGAGTGGGAAATTATTGGCTAATTTTTGTACAAAGCACTGGACGGTTTTGTTTAGCCCGTGGGGGTCATCACGGGTCCCATTTTAATAATCTGAACCGTTCAATGTGTGTAACTCGTCGAACACTATATACTTATAAAAATCACGTTAATCGGATATCGATAGCTATCTGATCAGATTTATTTATTTTTCAATCATTAATTATAATACCATCAATTTGTTGTACATAACTGATTTGATCATATAGTTATCGATATCCGATCAATGTGATTTTTTGCAGACATATAGTACTCGACGATTTCTACACATTCAACGGTTCAGATTATCAAAACGGGACCAGTGATAGCCCCCATGGAACGAACAATGGTGTGTGTAAAAATCACACCCAATCATTTCTTTTGGAGCCACTGCCGCACACAGCGGCTGCACACCCAATCAATTCGGCGTGTCCTTTTTTTGAAAAAAAATAATTTTTAAATTTTTTTTTTGGGTGAATAGTGATATCTTTTTGGATTTTGAAGTAACTTTTTGACTTTTTAGCTTATATAGGATAAGCCAAACCAGCCCTTAGTATTGTCCACGATACATTAGTATAAACAACATTATTTTTCTGATATTTCTCAAAATTAATCGTAAAAATTTACTTAAAATATTCTTGTAAAATTTTTTAATATTATAATTAATAAGTGCTCATTTTAATTTAATTTTCTAACTCCATCATTATCCGTAAATTTAACAATACCCTTCAATCCGTGATCCAACCGGAAGAAAGTCAGCCTATAAATAATTCACCTACTTTCTTTCACGATGTTAAATTCACCTACTTTCTTTCACGATGATTGTGACACCATTCTTTCTTTTTTTGAATGTTTTGAAGTTAAATTCACCTACTTTCTTTCACGATGATTGTGACACCATTCTTTCTTTTTTTGAATGTTTTGATGTTAAATTCACCTACTTTCTTTCATGATGATTGTGACACCATTCTTTCTTTTTTGAATGTTTTGAAGTTAAATTCACCTACTTTCTTTCACGATGATTGTGACACCATTCTTTCTTTTTTTGAATGTTTTGAAGTTAAATTCACCTACTTTCTTTCACGATGACTGGGACACCATTCTTCCTTTTGAATGTTTTGAAGTTTCTTTTTAAATGTTTTGAGAAAGGTAAATAGGATCTGAGAAAAGTAAATAGGATCCGAAACTTGCGCAGAATCAAAATAAAAGTAAATGGTGGTCCATTCAGGCTCGAAAATTAAATTTATTTTTTAAAATGATAATTTATTAAAATATTTAAAATATTTTTATTTTTAATGTTTTTTTTAAAATATGAACTAATTATTTCACTTATACGTCAATGGGTTTAGAAAAGAATTTAAAAAATTTTTTGTATATCATTTTTCAAAAATAAATAAAGAGTAAATTATAGCAAAAATCCCTTTAAATTATGATTTAGTTATATTGTCTTCCTAAATTTTGAAACTCAACAAGTAACTACTTTAAAGTATTATCTTGCTATAGTTAACCCATTTTGTTAGCGGCTTACATAAAATCAGAACATATGTAAAGTGTATGACATGTTTATTAAATTTTTAGGATAATAATTTTCTTATTTGGTGATTTCGTTTGCACTTTGTCACTAAAATAAGAAAGGCCAAGTGTAAATGAGATCATTAGATAAATGTATTATCATCCTAAAAAAATTAATAATAGATATTATTGGCCTAAAAAATCAATAAGTGTTTCATATGATTCACACATAAATTGATTGCCTTTAAATTTTGAGCAGTGACGACTCAAAATTTTTTTTATAGATGAGGTCGCATCAAGTTCTATAATTTTTCATAAAAAATTAAACTAAATAACAGTTATTTTCACTACAAGAAATTAAAATTTTAGAGACAAAAATTTAGAGACAAAATCACTTTTTAAGGACAAAATATTCTTGTCACCAAACGTGTTATTATTTTATTTTTAGCGACAAAATTGGACATATAATGATGAATCCTTAACCTTTTGGGACGAAAAGTTGTCTCAAAAAATAAACCTTTTTGGGATCAAGTTATTTTGTCTCTAAAAACGCGTTTATTAGCGATATTTTCAAAATTTGTCCCTAAAACTCATTTTTTAAAACTTTTCTAGACGACCTTTAGCGATTATTCTTGTGACAACTGAAATTAATCTCTAAATAAATTTAAATTAAAAAAAAAAATTAGTCTCTAAAACTCTTATATGTTGTAGTGTTTGTTTGATTTTGAATTTTTAAAATTAATTTTTTAGTTTTTATTAATAAAAACTATTAATGCACTTGATAATTTATTAATGAAAATAGTTATTTGTTATGAACATAAAAATTTCAATTACCGTTATGTTAATTTCCAGAACTACATGGTGTAATTCATATTTTAAACAAATCTCAAAAAGTATATTTGTAATTTATCTAAATATTTATAATCTCAATATACTCCTTACATATTTTTAAAAAGCTTTTATATATTTTAATTTATTTTTTTAATATTAATGACAACTAAAAATTATTTTTAATAGTTTCTTAAAATTATTATTAATTAAGTAATAAGAATCTTATTCATCATTAGACTTAAGGGTTGTTTGGGATGATCTAAATAAGTGTATTTTTTGTCTTTTTACGAAAAGATGTGTAAAAAAATAGAGAGATGATGTGATAGAAAAAAGATAAAAAAATAAAAAGATGGATTATTTTAAAGATGCCAAACTTGACCTTAAAGTTAAGTCTTACTTTTTTTTTTTATTTAATTTTTTTATTTTAAATTGGAAAATTGACACTTAACCAGTGGAGATAAGTGGTCAAAATGGGCCATAGATAGGAAAGATAGACAGATACAGAAGTATAAATAACAGTCGAATGTTTTTTTGGTGCTGATATTATTTTTTGACGTTATTTGCCGTCGTTCACAAAACCCAACACGACCCCAATCAGAAACTAGTCTCTCAGCATGAGTCAAACTTGACGGCTCTTACTTTTTTTTTTTTTTTTTGTAAAGAATGTACACTCAACTAAAGAGTTGTTTGTGATGTTTTAAATAAGTATATTTTTTATTTTTTTAAATTAAAAATTTGAGATTAAAAATATTAATGTTTGAATTAATTTTTTAATTTTTTATGAAAAAATATGTAATAAAAAATTATAAAAATTGATTTATAAGAGAAAATTATAATTGAGAGTTGTGCAGCTGTAATTATTGATTTTTGGTAAATAATGATAACTTTTTAACTTTTTGAGTACCTTTTTGACTTTTTAACTTTTTTAAGACTTCTCAAACTTTGCCTAATAAGAGGGTGTTTAGGAAAAAAAAAAATTTTTGCTTGGGTATTATTTGGCATCTTTTACAAATATATATATATTTATTTTTTTAGTCAAATTATCTCTATATTTTTTCATATTTTATTATATATATATATATATATATATTAAAAATAGTGTTTTTCACATATTTAGGTGGCACATCATAATAACTTACTTTTTTTAAGATAACGATACTAGCATATATTTTCTTAATTACATATAGAATTTTACAGAAACCCAAACATAATTTAAATTATATTAATTTTACCTATTTTATATGAACTCCATTTGAAAAATATTTCTTTTTCCATATACTTATTATTTTTCTCATGCTTAGGTGGAACGGCTTACTTATTTGACAAATATTTCTTTTCTATACATTTAGTGTTTTTCTCATGCTTAGGTGGCATGAACTTACTTTTTTTTAAAGAAAATCACGTCAGCATATATTTTCTTTATTATATATAGAGTTCTACATAAATCCAAACATAATTTAAATTATATACTAACTTTACCTATTTTATATAGACTCTATTTGACAAATATTTCTTTTTCATATATTTTTCATTGTAAGTTGAAATAATCCACAAACCCAATACAAATTTTGCATTTCACGTTTTTCTTCTTAACTCTTTCAAGGGTATTAAGATTTTTTTTGATACTAAATTACATTTTTTTTTATCTTCTTATTTCCCGTGCATTATTCTATATCCAATACCAATTATATATTAAACTATATTATAGATTTGTCGTTTAAATTTTATAGTTATTTTATATATGAAATTATCTTCTTTTCTTATATGATTTTATATAATCATAACTCACAAGAAGAAAAACTTACACAATAATTATATTAAAATAAAATACTCATAAAAATTATTTTTATTTTCAAAAATGATATTGCAATATTACTTTTAAGATTTTTTTTTTTTTTGTATATATTTTCTATCTAGATAGAATTTTCTCTTTTCTTTAATTGGTAGTTTATTTTTATGCATAATACACAACTTACCCCTTCTCTTCTTTTCTTTTGTCTTTAATATATCACCTAATCATATATCATTGTGTGAGTGATTTTCTGACCACACTGCCAACTCAGTGATCAGCTGGAGAGAACTGGCAGAATAGATGACACCTGGCTAACCTGCAACAGAAAGAGAAGATTCCGGCGGTGGTTCGTCCACCCGGGGGCACTCCGATGATCAAGTCAGTATATCTCTCAAAGAAAATCAATAGTGCAAACTCACTGTTCAGAATATAAATTGCGTACCTTATACCCGCGGGGGTGCCTTTCTTTTATAGTTAACTCAATCCTAGTCCCGATAGAAGCCTGACTTCTATGGACTCCCATTCAGTGCTTACTTTGGACTCCTCAAGAGATAAGGATAGACTCCCTAGCATTATCCTAATCCATCTTGAAGTCTTTCCTCATTCTAGGATTCCTGTCCCTTATCCGCTTATCTCGGATTCCGATATCTTCGGAGGTAACCTCGGCCTTGCCGAGATAACCTCGGCGTCATGACCAGGACACGTGGCAGCTCGGCTAACACGTCGGTGTCACCTTGCCACGTGTTGGTACTCAGAAAATATATCCCCACAACTGCCCCCTAGGCTCTATTACCTCGGCATTCTGAGGTGATGGAACCTATATTAGTACTTCCTGCCAGTACGTCGGCTTACAGCTGAGATCATCATCATAGGCCGACATGTCTCCTTAAAGATCAAGAACTCCAAGAGCTCTCTCATGCGTATGAGCTGTTTTATTCATAACAACTCAACCGTTTCTAGCCACGCGTCTTTTTCTTACTGGATCGTACCTGCTACGCGTCTGTAAATCGGATTATTCTCACGTGCGCCATCTGACGCATACGTTCTTCTGGGTTTCATTTAATGATTTCTTTGCCGCCGTTTCAAGTTTTAACAAAATCATTTCCCCCTCTTCTATTTTTCACTTTTCATTCGATATTCTTGCTTTTTCTCTCTCTTACTTTTTCCTCTCGAATCCGCCATTGTTCCAGACTTCAAGCTCTGCAACTGCTTTCATTCCTCCCTCTTGGTGAAGCTTTCGTCGTTCAGCTACTTCTGTAACCATCGCCTGACTTCAGCGATCTTCATACTGGCTTCACTTTTTCTGGTAAGTCATTATTTCTTCTGCCTTTATCTCTTGTTGCTCTTTATGGAGTTTTGCTTCATCATTTAGTCGCCATTACTGTTTTACTCAAGTATTTGATTTATGAATCTTGTATCTGTGTGTGTTTATTCCACAATTTTGCCCTTGCCCACGTCTTGAATAAACGCATTGTTTCACCATTTTCTTGCACTTTTGCCACTGTTCTTTGACCTTGTACCACTTGTACTCACTATGTTCTTGATATTCCATCTTTGTTCTTGATTCTGAAACTTGTTCTTGTTTCGGAAACTTGTTCTTGTTTTCTGCTTTTTGTGTCTTTTCCAGATTTGTGCCTTCAATCTTCGTTTCCATAGACTTAGGTTTGGGATTTGTCTAGGTTTTTGCCGAGGTCCCAACAACCCTTTTTTAAAACATCTTCTTTCTGAGATCCAATACTTTTAGGCCAATATCATGGGTATGTGGAAACATAGGGTAGACACCCCATCCAAACTAGAATACTTTAGACAGGAGTTTGAAATCCCAGCCGACGTTCATCTGAGGTTGGCTGGGGATGCTGACTCCATCATGCCTACTGATGACTCCATGCCTTTCCCTGTGGTGGCTTTCATCGAGTGTGGACTTCGGCTCCCACTCAACATTCTTTTTCGCGAGATTCTCCATTATTATAAGTTGAACCCCATGCAACTTGCCATCAATTCTTATCGAGTGATCAATGGTATCATAGCCTTAGCTAAACAGGAAAACACTAGGATCACCTTAGCCGATATTCAATACTGCTATACCATGTGCGGCCTTAACTTGAAAGAAAAAGGCTACATTTACTACCTTAAGCCGAGGTCCACGGAGTTCAAAATCGTAGCCGACCTCCCAGACTCCAACAAATGAGCTGGGGACGACTATTTCATTACTTCGGGGAACTGGGAGTTTGCCCCAGATGAAGACCTCCATCTCTTCCCTCTCCCTCAATCAGTCTTTGTAGAGGGTAATGGTAAGAGCCCTGCATTCATACTTACTTGTTTTTTAAAGTCTTGCATACTTCATCTGTTTCTTAACATCTGTTTTTCTTGCAGCTGTTCCGAAGCCACCAAAAAATTTCCGCAAATCCTTCTTTCCCAGCAAGGATTTGAATAAACTCTTAGACTTGCCAGTCCATAAACGGAAGGCACCCCTGCTTTTCAATTTTATTCCAACATACAAATCAGCTCTTCCCGACGTTCCCAGGAGAAAAAATAAGAAGAGCTTATCTCCTCCCTCTACCACAACTCCACAAGCCGCGTCAACATCTCGGACAGACCACGGATCAACCTCTGATCCAGCTGAGCAACCGTCAACCTCGGCTTCATACTTGATTCTAATATCTTAACGCCGCCGTCGACGCCGAACAGTTTCTTCTGCCGAGATGGGTCGCCCAAAACCAGTTGCAAAAGACCTCTTGGTCAGTATTCCTTCTGATGTTAATGCACAACCAACACAAACCCAGTTTCCACCAAAGCCAAAACGAATCAAAAAGGCTCAGCCCAAGGCCAAGGTAACTCAGGTCGATTCTGAAGATACCTTGCCAATTTCCAAACTGGCTCCGAGTGAAAAGAATGCCTTTGTCCCTGCGAAGAGGTCCGCTGAAACCCTTTCATCCGAATCCACCAAATCCAAAGGGCCGAGGTCATCTTCTGCGATGACCTCGGGGTCTAAAAAACCTGATGCCCCCTAGGCCCCCGAAATCACTCTGGAAGATAAGTGTCACGACCCAAACCCGCCCCTATGGGTTTAGCACCGTAACTGGCCAGTAATCGTCGATTACCAAAGGCCTGCTTAACAGTAATACAGTAAGACAGAGTACAGGGGCATGGTGGAAGCCAATACAATAAATAAACAATGTCCAATGAGCTGTGACAGTCTGTATGCCAAAAGATTTTTCATACATTCATGCGGTCAGAGTCAAACAGTATGTACAATATATATACAGCCACTCAGTACAGGGACTTAATCCCCACTCAACAGTACAGTAAACATTCAGTCTATACAATCCATTCGGTCATTGCAAAGTAGTAAGACAGTGCAAAAAGGGGAAATACTAAAACACCCCTAAGCCTTAGCATGATAGGCTCGGAACCTCGCAGTGAGGCACATTGGTTGGCTTGACAAAACTGGAGTTTACTCCGACGCCTCTAGCTTTGATCCGGTGCCTGTACACCTACATATATATATGAGCAGTGAGCTAAAGCCCAGTGAATAACATAAAGCGTAAAGAGGTTTAGAATTAATGTCCTTACAGTAATGAAAACAGTTCATTTCAATCAGTATAACAGTTGTTCAGTACAGTAAACAATCATATGTGGTACATCCATTAGCATAACAGTGACAGTATGTCTTAAAAGACCGAACAGTAATGATGGCCATCAATCAGTAAACAGTAGTGGTTCCTCGAGGGAACCGACAGAGATCTCTGTAACAGTAACAGTAAACAGTAGGTGCTAAGGATGCCACAGTACAGTTCAGAATATAGGACATACATTCATTCAGTAAACAGTTCAGAAAACAGTACAGTTCAGTTGTTCGGAAGATAATCATTTTGAACATATCTTTACACAATTGTTACTCACAGAGTTCTGGGCTACAGTGAACTAGAGCGTCTCCTCAGAAAGCCAACCCTATACAGTTAACAGATTGAACACACACTAAGCCATACAGTTGGAAAAGATAATAATTAAATCCCTAAATTTGCCTCGGTGTGTTCTACATCTATATCCTCTTTAAGATGCCTTAAATATGCCCTAGGAATGCCTATGATGGAAAGAGGATGCAAAGATGCACTTAGAAAACACTTTACAAAATTTGCTGAAAACAGGGGTCTCGCTCGAGCGAGGCTTTCTTCGCTCGAGCGGACATGCAGACAAAGGAGCTCCGCTCGAGCGTGGATTCCGTCGCTCGAGCGGACTGTGTGCTACAGTAAAAATGCTGGATGCTCCAAATTTATGCTCGATGGACGCTCGATGCTCGCTCGAGCATAAGACACAAGTCTTCGCTCGAGCGTGAGTTTCCTCGCTCGAGCGGACTGTGAACTCATGCAAAGTACTAGATGCTCGCATTTCACGCTCGAGCGTAACTTTTCTCGCTCGAGCGGAAAGCAGAATCACAGAGTGTACGCTCGAGCGTGGACTTCCTCGCTCGAACGTAGGCTCAAAATCTGGAAATTCCAGATTTGAGTCCCAAGCTCAAAATCAAGTTTAGATGCATAAAATTCGATCCTCTTGGGCTGAAAACTTGGAAAACACTTGTAAACACGTAATATTACATGTTTCAAAGATCAATTTGACAAATCAAAGCCCAAGGGTGTTTCAATTAACTTCATTTTCAAACCAATTTTCATGAACAACAAGAATATGCAAGCATGCACGAATTCAAATCATTTTAAAGCTTCTAAACATGCTTTACTGGGTTCATTCATCCACATTCAAGATGAAAACATGGTCCTTAACACTTACATGAACATGCATGTGAGGAATGAAGGATTGTAACCTCAAAACTTAGCAATATGCACATGCATGCAACAATTGAGCTTCAATTCAACATTATTGAACCAATTCTTGACTTAACTCTTTAAATTATCATAAAGCATGCAAGAATCAACTCAAAAGCATAATGAAGGAGATGGATTTCCTTACCTAGGTCTTGATTTAAGGGTATGGAGGCTCAATTGACAATCTACACTTCAATTCCTTTAATTCACCAAACAAGTCACAAGATGAACTCAACTCTCTCAATCTCTCTCTCTCTCAATTCGGTGGGAACAAAAGAAAGGAGCTGATGAAATGTTTTGGAATGTAAAGCTAAGGCTCAATTATATTTGGTGTAATGGCCCACTAAAGGCTAGTTTGGTAAATAAGGCCAACTTCGCATTTTTTTTTCAATATTTAATCTAATTCATACAAAATCACATTTTAATTAAATACACTATTAAATCGCATCAATTATGACGATCACAAAGCACTAATCAATTTCTGGTTCGGTCGCCGATAAGGCCTTCAATTAGCAGTTTAAACGAAACAAACTGAATAGATAATTAAATAGTCAAACAGATAGAATTACAATTCAAATAGATATAGGCAATCAATTCAATTTCATATTTCAGTCAGTCAGTCAGTTCAGTGATTCAGTCAGTTCAATCACCAAACATAATCATTCTCAGTTTAGCTGTAATCGGTAATTAATCGGCAAGTAGTATGAGGGTTGTTACAATAAGCCTGTTATGGCTAGTGATAGCACCGACGATATCAATGTCGGCGTTGCCCTCAGTACTGCACTGCTTCTTCCAGGCGATCTGGAGTGAAACGCCGAGTTCAGTGAGTATGAAAACTACGCTCTGATGCTTCAGCGTTCTGTTCAGGTAAGTGTTGTTGCTTGGTACTTTTTCTTTCTTTCTCTTTATTTCATACTTAGAATATTTTCTAATACTTCTGTTTCCTTTCAGGCCATCCAGCATGCCCACTCTTTCTCAATGCAATCTTTTGAGAACCATGAGAGGCTAGCCGAGAAGAAGAGGGAGGTCTCCACACTTCAGAAAACCAATAAGAGCCTGCAATCAAAGATGAAGACCCTAGAGGATCAGACCGAGGTCGCCATCAAAGAGAAGGATGATGCCGAGGAAAAGGTCGGTGCCGCTGAGGCAATAAACAAAGTTCTTCAAGCCCAGCTGAAAGAGGCTGAGGACAAAGTGGCCCAGGCCCAGAAGGAGCTTCAAGACGCCTTGGCCACCAAAGAGGCCGAAATCGAAGATGCCGACGAAAAGGCGTATGCTCAGGGCATGGCCGATGTTACAGAGGCCTATGAAAAGCAAGTCAAGCAAGCATGCAACAAGGGTTGGATGACTTTGCTGAAAAAACTTGATGTTCCTGAGGACTCCTCCCTGAGGAACGTTGATGCCGTTCCCCTGCCATTTCCTCCAACTCCACCTCCTAGTGAATCTGATTCTGAGGATGAGGCCGAGGAGGAAGTTTTGGTAAGGAAATCAAAAGATGTTGCTGGGACCAAGTCTTCTCCTCAAAATGAGCAAGTCCTAGACTTGACTCAAGATGAGGATGGTGAGGAGGTTCCTGAAGATGCTGTTCCTGAGAAGACATCAGCCGACGTCACCTTTGCCGACAAGAGCCTTGACGAAACTCTTGCCCAAATTGATGCCGAGCTCGTGGCGGAAAAGGCTGCTGAGGCGTCCTCTCAACAATCGTCTAAACTTCAATCTCAACCAACTGCTACTGCTGAAGAGCCTTAGTTTTATGTTTTTTTCCTTCTGTTCTTGTACTTTGTTTTTCTTCTTTGAAGTACTGGAAACTTCTTCACATTGCCGATGTGTTTTTAATACAACACCTTTTTTGCTTTTGAATGCTTGCATGCTTGCTTTGTATGTCTCCATACTTGGAATACTTTTGTATATCTTTAATATCTACTTCCTTCTTGTGCAACCTTCTCGGGGTGACATACCTCGGTTTACAATGATCTCGGTTTAACTTCAACTTGTAAATTGCTACAAATTTCAACAAGTGTTAAACAATGATCTCGGTTTAACTCCAAGTGTTAAATAATAATCTCAGTTTAACTTCAACTTGTTAGTTGCTACAAATTTCAACAAGTGTTAAACAACTTTGTCTAATCTCTGCCCCCTAATGTGAACCTGAGTTCCACTTGGGTTCTCATTATTCATGTCTCCCAGAAACCACATTATGCATCTTTATCAGTCATAAGTAGTGAAGAATTCTGCTAAGATTTTATTGATGTCGTCGGTAAAAAACAAGTAACAACTAATGATAGAAAAATTTCAAATTACAAGTGTTCCAGGGTCTTGGCAGTGCTTTTCCCTCATTATCTTCAAGCCGATATGCCCCATTGCCCAATACCGAAGTGATTCTGTAGGGTCCTTCCCAGTTTGGGCCAAACTTGCCCTCCCTGGGATCCTTCTTGTTGCCGACGACTTTTCTCAAGACTAGGTCGCCGACTTGAAATTCCCTTGGATTAACCTTCTTGTTATAAGCTCTGGTAAGCCGTTGCTGGTATGCTGCAAGCTGTATTGCAGCTTTCTCTCTTCTTTCTTCTAGAAGATCCAGATCTCGGGCTAAGAGTACATCATTAGTCCCGTTCTCAACTCCCTGGGTTCTGATCCCTAGGATGCCGACCTCCAATGGAAGGACTACTTCTGTGCCATAAGCCATGTGTAGACACCCCATTTTTGACCGTCCATAAGACTTGGACGCGACCGATGGTTTGCTCGGTGATGAAAGATGTACAGGGCAAAGGTTCAATTTCTTTGGCAAAAAGAGAGTCAAACCACAACTTCATACCCCTTTTGGACCAAAACAATCTTGATCAAAATATTTTAGACCACAACTTCATACCCTCTCTTTCAAAACATTTTGAAAATAAAGTTTTTACGATGTTCCGAGGCTCGTATTTTGTCAAATGTTGCGCTTTTCGGTAAACCGAGCAAGGACAAAGTGGGAATGAATGAAAGAGAGATGAAATCTTTGAAAAATCTTTCAAAACACCTTACTTAGGGGTTTAGAGTTGAAGAAAAGAGGAGAAGAGAGAAGAAACCTAGCTGGGGAGGAAGTTGGGTATGAATCGCTAAGAGAGAGTCGAGTGGTCCTCGCTAAATCAGGCTTATCTACCTATGCACTTAGAGATAAGCTATGAGGTTGCCACCGTTGGAAAGAATACTTCTGGGGCTTCATTTTTCACTCAAGAATCTCCTAAAGCCGAGTCCGGATGGGGGAGATATGATTGGTTGAAGTTGGGCATCATCCCGGTTGGACCGAAACTGAGCAACCTTTACCAAAACGAGCATAACTTTTTGCAAAGTTGGAATTCTAATGCAAGGTTTGCTCCATTGGAAAGCTAACTTCTGGGGCTTCAATTTGGACACAAGAATGACCTGGAAAGGAGTTCACATGAAGGAGTTATGTCCGTTTGAAGTTGGACCTTCAGAGCGGATTTTTTTTACCACCGGCCATTGGTGATAGTTGGTCGGCATGGTCGGTTGGCATGGTCGGTCGGCATGTGGTCGGTCAGCATGGTCGGTCTTCCAATTTTTTTTTTTTTTTTTTTTTTTTGGCCGAACCCTTGGTTTTAGCTTCTTGAGGAAGCTTGAACCTTTTGCTTTAGCTTCTCCAAGAAGCTTGAACCCTTTGTTTTAGCTTCTTGAAGAAGCTTGACCCTTTTTGTTTAGCTTCTCTTAGAAGCTTACACCCTTTGTTTTAGCTTCTTGAAGAAGCTTGATCCTTTTGGTTTAGCTTCTCTTAGAAGCTTGCACCTTTTGCTTGAGGCTTCTTCCAGAAGCCTTTGCCCTTTGTCTTCTATAAAACCAACACTCCCCCTCCATTTGCAAGGGTTAGAAAAAAAAACCAGCTGGAGTATTTGCATGCAATCCTCCATATCTATCTTATCCAAGCTTCAAAACCTTCTAAACCCTACACCATTTCTACACCACCACCTGGCACCACACCACCACTCCATTCCAGCAGCTTGGAGGGCCTTCTCAGAGCTTAGGAGGCATCATTTCTCAAGCCAAAAGGTTGCTAAAGACTAGTCTTCAAGGGTGAGTCTCATTTTCCCTCTTTTTGCTCTTTTCTTGGTCTATATTTTACCTCCTTATGCTTGCATAGTTGGGCTCCGACCCTAACTGGAACTAGGCTTATTTTGAGCCATTCTTCATGTTTCATTAAGGGCCTCTCACTGTTTGAGGCTTCCTTCTTGCACTTGCTTCATTACCCCTCTTGTATCCTCCTTTCTTGCATAGCATTTTTGGCCTATTTGTAAACAGTTTTGAGGCATGTTGTGAACTGTTAAATAGCTTATTTTGAGCCCTTCTTCAACATTGTTGAAGGGCTCATCACTTTTTGGGGCCTCTATATATCACTTGCCTCTTTACCCCTCTCTCGGCCCCATTTTTGCATGATTTATTAGCCCCCTGTGCTTCTGTTTTTGGACTTTGGTCCGAACTGAAAATAGCCTTATTTTGACCCCCTATTCATGTTTTATTAAGGGTCTTTGGCTGTTTGAGGCACCCTTTGTATACTTTGTGTTTAAACCTCTTTTTGGCCTTATTTTGCATAGCATTTTAGGCCTACTTGTGCACTGTTTTGGGCTTGATCATCTACTGTAAAATGCCATTTTTTAGGCCCCTCTTAAACTTTGTTGAAGGGCCTTCATCTGTTTGAGGTCAGCATGCATCACTTGCTTCTTTGTCCTCCTTTAGGCCCATTTTTTGCATGAGAATTTTTCCATACTTGTGTCTGTTTTTGTGGCTTGTGGTAAACTGTAAAACATCATATTTCGGGCCTCTCTTCAACATTGTTGAAGGGCCCTTTTCCATTTAGGGCCAGAATCTACTACTTGCTTCATTACCTCTCTCCCGGGGCCGTTTTTGTATGCTAGCTTAGCCCCATTTGTGTTCACTGTTTGGCCTTTTTTAAAACTGTAAATATGCTTGTTTTGGGGCTTCCTTGCTTCTGTCTTCACACTCCATGTACAAATAATGCATGCATTGCATAGCTATAGGTCATTCCGTATGCCTAATTTCATGTTTCGGGACTCGTTCCATGCATTGGGTACCATTTTGCCGTGTTTCGGGGCTGTTTTGCATCATATTTTGCTACTGAAATTTGCATGTTTGCATATCATATTCCATGCCTTGCCATGTCTTGTTAGAGTGGCATCTTGGTGCCTTAGGATCGGTCCTCGATTTGCGTGTACGTGTGCACGCATTTCGAGTGTCTCATTTCCATCTTATGGCCTCTTATGTGAGTGTGGCTGAGGTCCACTCATGTTGGTGTAAGTCCATTATGCATTGTGTATGCCATTCCATTCCATAGCATTGTGTATGCTAGGTTGTATATTAGAGCATTGTGTATGCCATGTTACCTCGTGCATCGTGTATGCCATTTCATAACATTGTGCATGTTAGGTTGTATCTTAGTTTGCATTCATGCATGTCATGCATATTGCATTGTGCTTGGGATAGGAGTTAGCCCGAGCACGGGAAACGAGGGGCGTTTCGTACTCCGAGTGACGGAACGTGTCTCAATTCCCCAGTCACCGACACTCCGGATTACCCATGATGGAGTTAGGTTTTGTTAAGTTTTCATGTGCATTCATTCCATATCGAGTTGTGCAATTCGACTCCTCAGCCATCATGCATCGAGATGCGTGATTGGTGGCACGAGGATCGAGGTATGCATATATTTGCGAAAATACATTGCTATGCCCCTTTCTTGCTCTCTGTTGCAGCAAAATCAAGAATCAACAGTCTTCCGAGGCTTGGCGCGCTTTCCAAAAAACCATTGCGAAACAGAGGCTAATTGGGGCATCGCAGTGGATTTCCGCGCGAAGGCAACCCGGACATGCATCATTCATCATCCGGAGCGGAATCAAGGCAGTCTCTGGCTTGCATGCCAGTTTATTGTTTTCTTAGTTAATTTGTTAATTAATTAGGAATTTGTACATATTTGGACTGTATTATTTGGACTGTACTATTCTTTTATTCGGACCCTCTGTGCGAGGGCATAATTGTAATAAGTGTGCGTGAGTGTGATGTATGTCTTTCAACCCCACGTCTTTCTTCCCTTTTATTTACCAGCTTATGATGGTTAGATTAGGGCATATTTCAATTAGCATACAGTATGACAGCATGTTTGCATTCATTCATCTGTTTCGCATGCACCGGGCTCGGCACATCATACTAACTGCATTTGTATTTCAATTCCAAGTTGAATACATGTTAGCTGTAGCATCCCATATGCCATGTTTAGAATAGCCGAGCCTACTATAGTTACATTTTTGCATGTGTTGCATTAGGCATTTCTGTATAGTTAGGATCATGCATGGATTTCTAATTAGCTTCTGTTTTGGCTTGGAGTACTCGGTGAGTTTTTATGCTTTAGCATCCTTGCATGCGTGTGAGTGATTGCCATGAATAGCATGCTTACCATGAGGCTATTTGCTTATGTGATATAACTGCTTGAATGCCTGTGGGTGAAGGTTGGGTTGTTTAGATTGGAACGAATCATCAATTGTTTGTTTTAAGCCCACTAGATAGTGGCAAAAACATGTTTTCTAAGCCCACCCGAGGGTGGCAAATCCACGTCTTAGCCTAACTGCGGGTAGCACCATCAAACCATTTTCAAACAAACAAACATGAAATGTTTTGTTCCAATTCAGGTGACCCAGTCTATACTTGTATGCTGTGCGCATCACATAGTAAATCTAGGCTAATAATCGGAATAAGAGCACACAAAGTTTTCAAAACTAGATATCATGGTTAGTAGAGGCCGATCTTTGATCGGGCGAGCGGGGGTGCTCACGAAGTGACCTTCCCCAATCGTACCCAAGATCCCGAGCCGAGGCAACTTTGGTGATGACGGACACGTGGCCTTAGGCAACGAGTCAGGGTTTCCTAAATTTCCCAAAATAAAATATTTAGGTGGCGACTCTGTATCTGGCAAAGCAGTCCATGTTTGGCACTTCTTTCAAAAAATTTGTTTTCTCAAAACGATTTGCCGGATTTGGACTCTTTGGTTTGAGATTAAGAACCGTAACACAAATCGAGTCCGAGCTGTAGCGAGGTCCCCGCGGGCTTGTTACACCATGGTAAAGAGAGATTCCCTTGTTGATCTTCTCGGCGTAGTCCGATATGCCTAGAGTACATTGGGCAATTCGTCTACCCGTTTTCCTTTTGCTGCCTGCAGCCTTTTCTTTATCCCATCCAGAATTACTTTGTTGGATGCTTCTGCTTGTCCGTTGCTTTGTGGAAAGCTTGGGGTTGAAAAGTAGTTCTTGATCTTGAACTTTGCACAGAAGTTCTTAATTAGCTTACTGTCAAACTGTGTTCCATTGTCAGCAACTATTGCTCTTGGAATCCCAAATCTAGTGATGATGTTTCTCCATATGAAGTTCTTGACATCCACATCTCGGATCTTGGCAGGAGGTTCTGCTTTTATCCACTTCGTGAAGTAATCTGTTGCTACCAGCAGGTATTTCCTTTGCCCAGTTGCTTGGGACAATTGCCCAATGAGATCCATGCCCCATTGGGCAAATGGCCAAGGACTGGATATAGGGTTCAGGTTAGCAGCTGGCTGGTGTATCAAAGGTGCAAACCTTTGGCATTGTTCACACTTCTTCATGTAGGCTTCTACATCTTTTTGCATGTAGGGCCACCAATACCCCTGGGTAATGGCCCTGTGAGCTAGTGATCTACCCCCAGCGTGGCTTCCACAAATTCCTTCATAAATGTCATATAAAAAATCTTCAACCTGCAGAGGGTGTACGCACCTTAAAAGGGGTCCAGTGAAGGACCTTCTGTAGAGATGTCCTTCTGCTGTCAGACTGAATCTTGCCGATTTCAATCTGATCTTGTGTGCCTCCTTGTGGTCATCTGGGAGCTTTCCTTCTTTTAGGAATGCAACAATTGCGTCCATCCAACTAGGTCCCTTGTCTACGCACATTGCTTCATGCTCTGTGGTTACTGGTTCAATGCTCGGGCCCGACAAGTAGTCAATCATTATAGTCCTTGTTTTTCCTGGTTGTATTGCACTAGCTAAGTTGGCCAATGCATCGGCATGGTTATTATCATCTCAACTAACTTGAAGTAGTCTGCAGTTCTGGAATAAGGCTGCCAGCCTGATGACTTCCTTTGCGTAGGCCGACATTCTTTCATCTTGGGCTGCAAACTCGCCCGTTGTCTGGTTAACTATCAATTGTGAGTCACAAAAAACTATTACCTCATCTGCTTGTACTGCTGCCGCCG
Organism: Camellia japonica; assembly: GCA_030407325.1. NCBI lineage: Eukaryota > Viridiplantae > Streptophyta > Magnoliopsida > Ericales > Theaceae > Camellia > Camellia japonica. Next base: position 76,622,926 of record JAPPVO010000010.1, on the reverse strand, counting down.
CAGCTTCAGTCCTGCAATGAATGCTTCATATTCTGCTTCATTGTTTGAGGCCTTAAACCCTAAACGAATCGATTGTTCCAATATCTCTCCATCTGGAGATATCAGTACTACTCCCGCCCCCGCTCCCTGTCGGTTTGAACTCCCATCAACGAACAGTCGAAAAGAGTCGCCGATGTAAATGCTGCAGGGTCTGAGTTTGTCCTCTTTCCTTTGTTCTTTTGTCTTTAGCTGGGCTTCTCCTTGCTTGTTTGGACATCGTCTATCTTGGCTCAACGGAGCTCGATGTTTGATGGATTCTGGCGTGAACTCGGTCACGAAGTCGGCTAAAACCTGGCCTTTGATTGCAGTTCTGGACCTGTACTCCAGATCATACTGGCCTAGGGCGACTGACCATCTGGCTATTCTTCCTGTTAAGTCTCCCTGCTGCAATAGGGACTTCAATGGATGCTCTGTCAGTACCACAATTTTATGGGCCTGGAAGTGATATGGTTCAACTTCTTTGAAGCCATTACTAAAGCCAGTGCCAATTTCTCTAAGGGTAGATACCTCGTTTCTGCATCGGCTAGGGTTTTGCTTACATAGTAAACAGCCCTTTGCTCCCCTTTTTCTTCTCAAATTAATACTGCACTTATCGCGTGTTCTGAGACTGCCAAGTACATAAACAGCTCTTCCCCGGGTCTGGATTCGAAAGAACTGGAGCTGTGGTCAGGTACTTCTTCAGATCGGCTAATGCTTTTTCGCACTCCTCTGTCCAAAAAAAAGTCTGTGGCTTTCTTCACTAAGTTGAAGAAAGGTTTGCACTTGTCTGAGCTTCTGCTTATGAACCTGTTCAGGGCTGCGGCCCTTCTAGTTAGCATCTGCACCTGTTTTGCCGATGTCGACTCTTCAACTCTAGGATGGCCTTGATCTGATCAAGGCTGGCCTCAATGCCCCTCCTAGTCACCAGGTATCCTAAAAACTTACCAGATCCAACTCTAAATGCACACTTCGATGCACTGAGTCGGAGCCGATATGTTTTAAGAATTTCAAAGACTGCTTTTAGATCGGCGAGATGACCCTCAGGCTCCTTGGTCTTAACGACCATGTCGTCGATGTAGACTTCTACTGTTCGGCCAATCAGGTGCTTGAACATCTAGGTTACCAATCTTTGGTAAGTGGCTCCTGCGTTTTTCAACCCGAAGGGCATCACTCTGTAGTAGTATAGCCCTTTGGGAGTGATAATACAGTCTTCTCTTCATCCGCAGGGTCCATAGCTATCTGATGATACCCCCTGTAGGCATCCAGGAAGCTCATCCTTCCATGCCCCGAAGTGGCATCCACTAGCTGGTCAATCTTGGGTAGAGGGAAGCTGTCTTTGGGACAGGCCTTGTTAAACTGGTAAAGTCTACGCAGACCCTCCATTTACCGTTCTTCTTCTTTACTACCATTGTATTGGATAGCCATGTCGGGTAATGAACTTCTCTAATGGCCCTAGCCTCCAGAAGTCTGTCTACTTCTTCTTCTACTGCTTCGACGTGTATCAACGTCGGTCTTCTGGCTCGTTGAATTACAGGTTTGGCCGACCTGTCAACGTTCAGTTTGTGGCAAGTGACATTGGGGTCAATGCTAGGCATTTCGTAAGGTGTCCAAGAAAACACCTCAATATTTGCTCTAAAAAAGGTTTCCAACTCTTTTTCCTCTTCTTCGGCTAAGCCCGAGCCTAGAAGAAAGAAGCGTTCTTCATCCCCATCCTGGACGAGGATTTTCTTCAATGCCTTTTCGCTCTTCTCGGCTGGCTCCTTGCCGACGTCTTCTAGGACTTCCACGTCCTCATCTTCAATTTCTGCCTTTTCTGGCTCTCGTATGCTGTAGGTAGACTTCATTGCTGCCATGGAGCAATTCTTCGCCTGCAGCTGATCGCCTCTGACTTCCTCTATCCCATGCTCTGTTGGGAATCGCAATAGTTGATGCAATGTTGAGGGAACTGCCCCCATCGCATGTAACCATGGCCTTCCCAAGATAATGTTGTAAGGGGAGGGTGTGTCGATGATGGTGAATTCTGTCTTGATCTTCCTGGTGCCAGCCTGCACCTCCAAGTTTACTGCTCCCAGTGGCCATGTCGGCGTTCCATTGAACCCACCATTGGCCCATTGGATTGTTTCATGTCGTCCGGGTGATGTCACAAGAGCTGCCTTGGTCAATCAGGATGCGTTTCACTTGGCACTCCCCAACCTGGAGGGATACTACCAAGGCATCATTATGCGGATGCTGGACCATCTCTAGGTCGGCTTCAGTAAAGGTTATCATTGGCCCCTGGCATTCTTCTGCCTGATGTCTTTTCTCCCCGACTTGATAGACATGTTGTAGGTGTTTTACCTTCTGGGTCTCCCCTCTGATTTTGTTCTCGTTGACCTTTGAGTGAATCATATTGACTACCCGAGGTCCTCCTGCCTGAGGTTACTGTACTGGGGGAGGCAGAGCTGCTGGCGCCTGGGGCAATCTTGCCCGTTCTTCTCTTGTCCTGGTCTCATCGACAAGGTCTCTCAGATGTCCTTGTCTCACCAGGTCTTCCAAGTATGTTTTCAGAGCTCTACAACCCTGAGTTGTATGTCCATCTTCATTGTGGTAGGCACAATGCCTGCCAATGTTCCTTCCCATGAACTCTCCTGGAGTCCTCTCTAGTGCTCTGAAATAGGGTTGATTCCGAATTTGTTTCAGGACTTTGTGAATTGGGATTCGGAACACAGTTGTCACTGCCTGCACAGTCCTCAGTTCTGCTTCTTGCCTGTTCGATCCGTTGTTACCTCAGCCTCGCTTCGGCGAGCCATTTCCTTTCTTTTGCTTTATCTCCTTAGTCCCCGACGTGTCTTCCTCGGCTCTGGCATACTTCTCGATTCTCGCCATGAGCTCTTCCATTCTTTTTGGCAAAGTCTTTGCCAAAGATTTCCGTAGTGGACAGTTGTCTTTTAGGCCGTTCTTGAATGACACGACCGCCACTTCTTGATTACACTCTGGTATTCGATTGAATACCTGATAGTATCTTTTTGCATAGGCCCTAAGGCCTTCATCCTTACTGATCTTTAGAACCATCAATGCGTCCACCCTTAATGGCTGTAGCTTGTTTGTCATGAACCTGGCCACGAACATCTCGGACAGGCCTTCCCAAGTCTTCACGCTTCCCTTTGGTAGTTTGTGGAACCAATCTGATGTAATCTCCTCGAAGGATGAGGGGAACACTTTGCAGAGCAACAGCTCGTTCCCACTATACAATGCCATTGAGTTTAAATACAATCCGACGTGGAAGTTGGGGTCTGACTTACCATCGTATATTTGAAACCTCGGCATACTGAATTCTTCGGCACCTCAAATCTGTCCAATTCCACCGAGAACGATATCCTCGGCTTATCTGGGGAGTTTACCTCGGCGTAGGCATTCTGTTGCTTCCTCTTGAGGTAATCCCTTAAGTCCTCTTTTGTCCTCCTGGAGGAGCTCGGCTATCTCCTGCTTTCAATCTTTTTGGTGCACTACTTTCAGCTTCGTGGTGAGTCCTCTTCAACCCCTCTCTATGAGTTGTGTCGAAGCACAGCGCGCTGCCCCCTGAACATGCCGATGTCCCTTGGGGTCGGCCTCCTTTGTGTGATGCGTCCTCCATGATTCTTCTCTCTTCTGGCTCCCTTCGTCCGACCTCCCTGGAAGGTCGGTGAGAGTGTCTTTCGCTCCCGTTGTGCTGAGGGGCTACGGGGATTGTTCTCTGCCCTCCTTTCTGGGCATTGGCCGTTGGAATCGGCGTGTCCTGCAACGAGAACGGGGGCTACATGACGTTATTTTGCATCATGAAATTGACGACCGACTGCAGGTCTGCCAATTTGTTTGCCATCTCCTTTACCTCTTCGTCCCTCTGCAGGCATCTATACTTTCATACTTGGAGGTCGTCTTCGTTGTAGTAGCCACTTCGATCTGGTTTCTTTGGTGCGTCGCTAGTCTGGCCGATGTCTTTCACTCCGTGATTCTGGTCACGAGTTTCTGCGTTGCATTCGTCTCCTGTAACATCAAGGTCAATAGGTCTCCCACTTCCAGCAGGAGTGTCGTCCCCAATCTTTTCCTTCTGTCCGTTGCTGACCATCTATTCTCCTATCTTTCCCACAGACGGCGCCAAATTGTGTGAGTAATTTTCTGACCACACTGCCAACTCAGTGATCAGTAGGAGAGAACTGGCAGAATAGATGACACCTGGCTAACCTGCAACAGAAAGAGAAGATTCCGGCGGTGGTTCGTCCACCTGGGGGCACTCCGACGATCAAGTTAGTATATCTCTCAAAGATAATCAATAGTGCAAACTCACTGTTCAGAATATAAATTGCGTACCTTAAACTCGCGTGGGTGCCTTTCTTTTATAATTAACTCAATCCTAGTCCCGATAGAAGCCTGACTTCTATGGACTCCCATTCAGTGCTTACTTTGGACTCCTTAAGAGATAAGGATAGACTCCCTAAGAGCATTATCCTAATCCATCTTGAAGTCTTTCCTCATTCTAGGACTTATGTCCCTTATCCGCTTATCTCGGATTCCGATATCTTCAGAGGTAACCTCGGCCTTGCCGAAATAACCTCGGCGTCATGACCAGGACACGTGGCACCTCGGCTAACACGTCGGCGTCACCTTGCCACGTGTTGGTACTCATAAAATATATCCCCACAATCATATATCATATAAGTAAAGTAGTGCATTTTATTGTCATGCTCTAGAATTATCCCATGTGTCAAGCTCATTTGTTGTTATGTGTCCATTTTATTATTTATTTATTAATTTTATCTATTATCTCTCTATTTGCTATCTTTTTATTTTTCTTCATTGTTTTTTCATATTTTTATTTAATGAGAGTGAGAAAAATAAATAATCTCTCATATAGGAGATGAATGATCTTTCCTTCTCTCTTATATAATATGCTACACACATCTGGCATTTCTCAACTATAGTTCTCTCCATAGTTGCAACTATTTTGATGAATATTAGCTAATTTCTCTTTTTCTTTCTTATGCTTTGTATACATATCTGCAGTTTTATATAATTTTTTTAGTTTTTTTCTTCTTTTCTTTTCTTTTGTTGCATTACTCATTGTATATGAATCATGTTTTCATTTAATGAGAGTGGAGAAAATGAATGATCTCTCATATGAGAGATGAATAATCTTTCTTTCTCTCTTATATAATATGATATACACATCTAGCATCTTCTCAACTATAGCTCTCTCCACTGTTGCAGCTATTTTGATGAATGTTAGCTAATTTCTCTCTCTCTCTCTCTCTCTCTCTCTCTCTTTATATACACGTATGTAGTTTAAATAATTTTTTAAGTTTTTTTTTTTTTTTTTTTTTTTTTTTTTTTTTTTTTTTTTTTTTTTTCTTTTGCTGCATTAGTCATTGTTTATGAATCCTTTACTATTCAAGTAAATATGATTGAGTCTACTTCCTCATCTATTTTACATCGACTTCATAAATATATATATAGATGACAATCTTCTTATATTTTACAAGCTACCATAAGCTATTTATACAAATATATATTTAGAATTTTAAGGGAATCTGTAGTTTATTTTTTGAATTTTTTTTGTGTGTGCTATGAGATATAATTTTAGCTTGGAAATTTTTAAAATAAGATAATGCTAACTTCAAGGAAAAATAGAAAAATAATTGAGAGACTTATGAGTACAAAAAATTGGCTGATTTGGTATCATTTTCGAATATTGCCTTCCATTTTTTAAAAATTAAATAAAAACAAAATATTGCCTAAAATAGATTTGTGAAACTGTTTCAAAAAAATTCTCACAAAAATATTTTTTTTTAAAATTATGTGGTACAAAAGATTGTGTTTTCAATCATTCCCTCACATGTCAAAAATGATAAAAATGAAAAGTAAAATAAACAGGGGAAAAAAAAAAAAAAATTCAAAAGGGCCTTACCTCATGCTTTTCAATTACAGTAATTTGTAACAATTTTATGTTTTATCAATGCATTTTTTTTTATTGGTTGTGTCCAACAATAAGTAAATTTGTTGTTTTGAGTTTCTACTGAGTAGATTCATATATGTACATGTAACAAATTAATGTACACTTCTTATTTGCATGCATTTTGAAATTTAATTCATTCATAAATTTGTAACAAATTCTGCCTTTGAGTTGGTATTACTTTGAGTTTTTACATATGTAACATGAACAAACAATTTTTTGCTTGACTACTAAAAAATTAATTTATATGAAATTAAATTTTAAACATAACCGTGTATAGCATGGCTAGCAAACTAGTTATTTTATTAAAGTCGTACACTTCTTATATGGTTTCTAAAGTAACATGATAGGATTCACGAGTTTTTGAATATGATGAATTTCACACACACACACACATATATATACACACAGAACATTTATTGCATGAATAAACATACAAAACGAAGTAAAAGAGTGAAATAATGCATAACATTTTTTCTTGACTTTCACATATCTAATGAAGTATTGGTCCCACAAAAGAAAAGAAACAAAAGCAACAGGAGACAAACTAAAAGCATCAGAGCATGTTCCATATATATATATATATATATATATATATATTTCTTGATACAACTGAAATATAGAAAGACTTGAATATGTAACCTTCTAACAATGACACGAGTACAGAACTCAAAAAAAAAAAAAAAAAAAAAAATCTTGCACATATAATAAAATACACACACATATATAGTTCACTACAATACTCTTATGGATTTGAACAATCAACTAAAGAGTTGCGAAGTAAAAGACCCAGTACATACTCAAAAGAGTGACAAAGTCGTCTTTTCAAATTCGATATAATAGAGAGTTGTATCGGGATATGTTTGATACAATCTTACGATGTCAGTAGGTTTCAAACCATAAGTTCTCGCAAATTTAGGCCATTCACCTCTCAAGATACGTCTACCAGAACTTGGCTTCTCTGGTGCTTTGAACTCCCAAAGACATCCATTTTGATCCCTTACATACATGGTCGTGTCCTCATTTTGTAGCTCCAAATTAGGTAAGTGAAGTGCCCTGTTCGATATCTCCAAATAGCTCTTAGCATCGGTAGGAGAGAGGCTCTTTTCAAAGCATAGCCAAGCCATTTATTCTCCCTGACCTAAAAAAATTACAAATGTGAAATTTATTCTATTCTATAAAGCATACAATTCAGAACAGTTTTTGTTTTAAAAATTTTGTTCTACAATTTTGACCTTCAAAAATAACCATATTGTTAATTCAATAAATAAATATGCCACAATAATTGCAATTACTTTTCAAAATCAACCCATGACTCTCATTCAGCAAACTACCAAAACAATTTAGATATAAAATAATATATATACACACAAGAAATTAAATAATAATTAAGGATAAAATTATTTATTAAAAGGGAAATTGAACATGTCAAATTGAATTTTAAGCTTTCAATAATTTTGAGGAGAGTCAATGAACTATTATGATCCTTGATTTTAATTTAATTTCTGAAAGATGTTGTCTATTGAACTAAATTTATATAATAAAAAAATAATATATTAATTAAAATTATATAGATCAACATAAAAGAATGAGCTATAAAAATTACAACTGTAATATAACTCAGAAGAAAAAAAAAACAAAGACAAAAAAAACAAACAAACAAACAACCAAACAGAGAATCAAAATCAAAGACAATTCCGTTTGTAGATGAAGATTTACCTTTCTCAGTTCAGTGCTGACAATGTTGGGACTTTGATGATAGGTCTCTCTTGTTTTTTTAAGATAGGAAATTTATGTTTCCATTAGATACGAAAGATGATAGGTCTGTCTACCTGCGTGCTCACATAGCAATGCTCCACCCTATTTATAGAAACATTATTGGGCAAATTACAAACACCCACTTGAGATTTGGTGAAAATACAGATTCTCCTGAGATTTGAGAAATTATAAATTACCCTTTGAGGGTCAAATTTTCATAACAAATTAAGAGAAATTAGGGGGAAATCTGTATGAAAATAAAAGCCTCAGGGAGCAATTTGTTATGAAAATATAAATCTCAAACGACGGGATGTAATTTCTCAAATCTTAAGAAAGAATCTGTATTTTTATCAAAACTCGAGGGAGGTGTTTATAATTTGCCCAAATTTTTTTGATGCTCGTGCGCTGCTTTGTAAGATAGTATAAAGGCAAAATCTTAGATCAATATTTCATTATCTTACTTTTGCTTACCTTATGTTCACATTGCCAGCCGTAGGATAAAGGGGGGACAAATGAGAACTGAAACTGTGGATCTACAAAAACAAGTACTGTCAATCAATCATAATGTTATGTAAATGTTAATAATTGTAAAATTTTTATTATAATTTTTATTAAATATCTCAAGTACTATGTGAATTTTATGTGAATTCTATTTTTATCTAAGATATTTAATAAAAATTTTGATAATTTTTTTAAAATTTTTAACATTTTTGTTTCTTTAATTCAAAAGAGAATAAAACAATCATTATATTACCAAAAAAAAAAAAAGGTGCTTCACAAGTCTCTGATGGGACCTAAAGAAATTCAAAAAAATATATAGAAAATATGAGATATATTTTTTTTAAAAAAAGTTAAAAATAATAATAAAATGTGTAAATATATATTGAAATTATAAAAAAAAAAAATTATTTACAATCAAAAAGTTGTCATTAGCAGGACTTTATTGAAAAAAATATAAATTCTCACTCCTTCTGAAATGAAAAAAATAAAATAAAATAAAATAAAATACATGGCTTGTCCTCTAACTAGAAGTGCAAAAACAACTCAACTCTACTGTTATTCTAGCAATGTGTGATATATCATTTTTTTTAAAAAAAAACTGGCACGTTAAATATAAAAATCATACTCCAGCAGTATGTTATTCATCATGTTAATGAATGGCAGAAATGCCCCTTTTCTAGAGATGCTGTAGAAAAAGTGAAATGACATATTTTTATAATTAAAGAGATCAAAACGTATGAGTTGGTAGATGAAAGAGAGGTAAGATACTATTTACTAATAATATATGGAGATTGAGTTTGTGTTTGAATTATGAATTTTGATAGAGATTTAAAAAGAAAAAGACATAGATAGGAGTTATGAATAAAACATAAATTAAAATTTTTCTTTTTTATTTATTTATAAATTTCTATCTAAATTTGTGATTCAAACCAAACATTAATTGCACACCAAGAAGTTAGTTGTTGACACTATCTGCTTTATAATTTTTTATTTTTTATTTTTTTGTAAAAAAATCCTCATATTCTTCCGCAGTTCTAAGGCAGCATCCGAGTCAAGATTATCAAGATATCTTATTATTTGTTCTGAATTAGAGATTATAACACGAGAACTTACACCGACCCCACAACACAAACTCCGCTTAAGTCAAGGCTTACTACACTGGTAACAACTTCAGACCTCTCGTAACCAATTACGCTATTCCCAAGGACTACTTTAAGTTTTCTTACTTTACTGTTTTGGTATGTTTGTAGAACAAAAGCCTTCCTACTTTACTTAAAAAAAAAAAAAAAAAAAAAGCTGCTTTAAGATTTTTATTTTTTATTTTTTATAATATTGATAGTAACATTGTCACATGCGCCTTTGCATAAATTCTTGACCTGTTCTGAAATAAAATATTGATATAAACATGATGGGTACTGATACTAGTGACTCATCCGTCAATAAATTGAGAGTAAAACAGTTTGATAGGTTATCATAAGTTTTGATAGTTAGATTTAATTTTTATTAAATTTTATTAAAAATAAATTTTAATAAAATTATTATTAAAAATAATTTTTGTGATATTTTTTGCATGTCTTTAAAAATTAATAATTATTTTTTTCTAACTAATTTTTTAAATTATCGTTAATAGTTAAAATTTAATATTTTTTTAAGCTATTTTTTTAAACTATCGCTAAGACTTATAATAAGTGATATTTTTTATAATAATTTTCAACCAATCATTAAAAATTAATAATTTATAACATTTTAATAACTTTTAATAAAAAAATATAATTAATTTTCATAAAATCTATTAAACAACAATTTTACCTATACATAACTCTCAAAAAGTTTTCACGCAAAACAAAAGTATGGTTTGAATTGTATGCGTGCTGTGTGTTTTTCTTCTAGACGCTGTCTTTTGAAGATTGTCATGAGAGTGATGAGTTTTTTTTTTTTTTTTTTTTTTTTTTAACGATCCTTATAGTTTAAAATTTGTATAATTATAATCTCTAATTTTTTTATTGTGATATATTTGATCTTGAATTTTAAATTTTGTTTTAAATAAGGATAATTGAAGATATCATTGCTTAATTTCAAGGGTAAAATTGTCAATTTGATAAAATATAAACTAATTTGACAAAAATAATGTCAAAAAAATATTTTTGAAATTTTAAAAATTATTTCTACCCACTAAAGATAAAATTATGTAAAATTGATAAATTTTTTAGACATTTATTTATTTATTTATTTTTTACGAAATTTATTTTTATTTTGTGTTTAGATGATGATCATGTAATGAGTGGTTGTTTTTACTTTTATTAAATTAGTTTATATTTTTTCAAAAATAAAATATTGATATCATTATTAAACCAATCTATTAAATCAAAAAATCTGTAATAACTGAGTACGTAAACCGCCTCGTTCTTCTTTGACTTATGTTGGGTTTACTTTTGTTAGGGTGTCGGGTTTAACTTGTGGCCTTGTTAACTAATTGGGTTTGTTGTGTTTGGAAGTTTTCCTCAAAATTCTTATTCTTATTTATTCCGGTATTGAGTTTCACATGTTTCTTGAGGCTTAGGGATTGGATCTGGGATTTTTCTATGCAATTGGTAAAATTTCTGTCTGGGAGGCAGGGCCACACGTGCGGGGGCTTGGGCCGCACGTGCCGGAGGAGAGGCCGCACATGCAGAAAACAGGGTGTGACCTGAGTGCATACTGAAATAAATGTACGTTGAAGCAACAGGTGCAGGGAAGGGAGGATCGCACGTGCGGGTGGTGGAGGCCGCACGTGCGGGAAATCGCTGTATCCGAAAATCAACCTTTTTCTTTCTTCTTGGGTTGAATGTATATCACTTTTTTATCATCCTTCTCTCTCTAAAAATACTTTTCTCTCCATTCTCTCTACAATTCTTATACCAAATTAGATTAAATCCTTGATTTCTTGAAATCCATAGGGATTTTGATCCTTGTTCCTTCACCAGAGTTGGAGAACTTCTCGAGAGCTACGTTTTGTGCGGTGAAGATTAAGTTTCAATACCGTTGATTGTAGGAGTTTCATCTCATTTCTTCTTCAAAATTTGAGATAGAAATTTTCTTAGAGTTATATATATATATATATGCAAGATTTTGTCCATTTTGAACTCTTTTAGATGAACTTTGAATTTGATTTTGGCTCAAGAGTATTGGAGATCTCAAAAGTGGGTTTACATCTTGTCTTTGTTTAAAATTTCTTGAGAGTTTGAACTACATTGTTGAGGAAAGATGTTTTAAAGATAAAATCTTTCAAAAGATGAAGAAATGTCTAGTTTTGGCAAAAACCTAGAAAATTGAGATTTTGGGAGAGATGTTGAAAATTTATAGGTGTTTACCAATTACCATGTTAAAATGAATGGATGTTTGAAAATTTTATTGTGTTGTGGATATAAATGGGACATTTCATGGAATATGAAAGCTAGTTGGTTTTGAGGCCTATTGCTCAAAATGTGAATATAGTCATAAAGAGACTAAATTGTTGAGAATGCTTGGAAAGTGGAAATGTGTCATTCTTTTGATGGATGTAACGAATATATATATATATATATATATATATATATATATATATTTGCCTTGTGAAATTACATTGGAAAGAGGAATGAGAATTGTGATCATAATGGAAAAATTGTGTGGAATAATTGAAAATGGAAGGAATGTTGCATTGCATTGATAATTGTTGTATTGGCATATCAATTCACTTGGTTATAATAATTTTGAATTTAGATTTGAAAACTTTTGCATTGATAAAAGAATGTTGTGAAATAAGTTTCATAAGATTGCTTTAGGGTAAATACGTTGGTAAGCCCGGATGGGGGTGTAGATGAAATTGATTAAGTTGGCCTGAGTGTCCGGGGTGAAAGATTGAAAACACGCGCGGAGGAGGTACCACATACCTTCCGGTTAGCTAGTGGGGTTTGGTAGTGCTAGATATGCCTACTTGCAGACATCAACCTGGGGAAAACCTGAGTCGTATTTACCGTCCCTTGAAACTAAATTAATAATTTTTGGATTGTTGAAATTTCAAGATATCAATGAGCATGATGGTTTTCAAAAGATGAAGATGTGATTTTCTTTCAAAAAGCATAACATGGCATGTGTATTTCGTTTCGTGAGGCTTGTATAAAATGTATATACTTTGTTAATAATTTCCTACTGGGCTTTATGCTCACCCTACTGGATTTTGGTGCAGGAAAAGATGTGGTGATTCCGTCAAACTAAGTGCACGGATATACGTATTGAGAGCACAAGGCTTTATTTTGTTGTGATTGAAATTTTTGCAAGCTAAGGGCTATACGTGTTTGGGTTCGAGCAACTATTTTGTATAACCGGGCTTAAGCCTTGGACTCTGTAGCCCTTTGAGGGCGTTTATTTATTTTGACTAGATGTTTACATGCTATAGATTCATGTACTAAAGTCATTGAATGTATACCCGCACGTGAACTATTTTGTTGTAAACACCTTATGATTATATACTTGGATGTTGGTGAGTTACTTCTATTATCATGGAGAATGGGGGTTGATGTACTTTAATCGTTCTTTTTTTTAGAGGCGTTACTTTAAAAATTATTTCTACTCACTAAAGATAAAATTATATAAAATTGATAAATCTTTTAGACATTTATTTATTTATTTTTATTTTTTTTACCAAATTTATTTTTATTTTGTGTTTGGATGATGATCATATAATGGGTTGTTGTTTTTATTTTTATTAAATTAGTTTCTATTTTTTCAAAAGTCAAATATGGCGACAACGGTGACAACTTTGATATCATTATTAAACCAATCCATTAAATCAAAAAATCCAACACTAAAAACATTTTATATATTAAATATATCGATTATATATTAAAATCCTAACAACCACCCATTACATGATCATCATCCAAACCCATAATAAAAATTAATTTGGTAAAAAAATTAATAAATAAATGTCCAAAATATTTATCAATTTTACATAATTTTATCTTTGGTGGGTAGAAATAATTTTTAAAAATTTAAAAATATTTATTTAACATTTATTTTTGTCAAATTAATTTATATTTTATCAAATTAATGATTTTATTATTGAAATTAAGCAATGGTATTTTTAATTGTCTTTATTTGGAACAAGATTCAAAATTCAATATCAAATATATCATAATTAAAAAATTAAAGACTAAAGTAATACAAGTTTTAAACTATAAGAATGGTGTAATTCGTCATTCTTTTTTTCTTTTTTTTTTTATAAATTTTAAAGAGTGGTGTAATGAGAGTGATGTTACAAAATATATTGTACATTATATTATAAAAATAAGGGTCTTTGTCTATGGAGTGTTTGTCAAAGCATTGTCAAAGATCAAAAACTTAAAATAGTTAAAATTTTAATACATATTTTTATATCTTTCTAGATATTTCAATTCATTTAGAGTATCTCCAATGTTTTATCAAATTTTTTATTAAATTTGAGAAGAAATTTGATCTAATATAATGCATTTCAATCTTTTCATCAAATCTGAACGGTTATTCGGCCGGTTGTCGGTCTAGAGAAAATTTTCATCAAATTCATCTCAAAATCGGTTGTTCGGGAGGACGTCCGGTCCAACAGTCACCTACAAGTTTGATGAAAGGATAAAGCTCCCTTGATTTGATAAAAAAATAATAACTCTCCCTCTATTTAATATTAGTTTGATGAAAGGGTTGAAACTCACATTTTAGGCATTTTTCATTAAATTTGAATTTGATAACAAATTTGATGAAGAATTGGAAATGACCTCATAACACATAAAGTCATGGTTAGCATTTCTCCAAAATTGATATTATTAGTTATTAATTATTATAGTATTTAACATGATTAGTGAATTTGAAATTAAAATTGATTATATTATATTATGAGATGTAAGGTTGGATTGAGAAATGCTTTTTTAGTAATTTTTTTTAAACACTATTTTATAATAAAGCCATTTCCATTAAAATGATGCATTTGGAAATTCTTAATTTTTTTATTCGTTTAGTTTAGGTGGAGTTTGATTTTTTATTTATTTATAGTGAATTTTGTTATTGAAAAAAAAAAAAAAACTAGGACTTGAAAAATAAAATAAAAATTAACATAAATTTAAAAATACACACTAACGAATAGTTTATTAAAAAAAAAAATAAGTAACTCTTTTAGCACTTAGGTCGTGTTAGTGATGTTTGACATGCAACAAAAAAATTAGATAACCTTTGTACCAATTTGAAAATATCAAAATTCCCTAGGATTGCATTAGTGTTTACACATTTAAAAGGGTAAGACAGGATATTGAATGTTTACACATTTAAAAGGGTAAGACAGGATATTGAATCAAAAAATAAAAGTATGACATTGGTCATTTACATTTTCACACAAAACTTACAAAGTTATCCCCAAACACATTAAGTAGCCGTTTCGATTTTTTTTTTTTTTTTTTGTGACTTTTTCGAGAATTAAAAAAGCAAATGTGTTTGGAAAATTATTACAAAAAATTTTTTTTTTGTGAGTGAAAAGTTGATAATATTTTGCTTTTTTAACAGATAACAAATAATTTTGTGGCTTTTTAACTTTTTTTTTTAAAACCAAAAGTCAATTTTTTATTTTGTATGATTCCCAAATGATCCCTAAACTTTTTTATCTCTTAAAATAAATCAAAAAATTACTTTAAAAAATTAATTTCAAATACCCACTTACTAAACATAGTGGATTTTCTAAAAAATAACTTGTTTTTTTTTATCAATCAAATCATCTGACACCAAACAATTAATTTGTTTTTACTTAAATAATTTAAAGAATGACATTTTTAACAAAAAATTAAACAGAGCCTTATTTTTATCTTTATCTTAGATGGTGTTAGATATACGATTTGAGTGGATCTGACCTTCCTCAAGATCACAATTCACATGATAAATAAAAATGCTAGTCATTCCAGGTAACGCGTCGAAATAATAACAATAACGTATTCACAACATTAAACAATTAATAACGACATTCTGAAATAATACTCTTTCCATTCACATTATTTCATTATATAAAAGTAACGTATGCAATTATATATTCATAAGTTCTAATCCTGAATCTATAGCATATGTCAAGTGTGGAAGATATAGAATAAAAGTTAAACAAATCAAAGTAATGTCCTAACGGTTACAATTTTTCAAGACGATACTTGGTTACAACAGAAGTGAGTTTGAACTCAATACAAGTAAAGCCTTATGCTTGTACAAAATAAATACAACAAATAACACAAGAAGCCTTCAGCTCCAAGTTTTCTCCCAAGCTACTACCTTGGCGGAGGCATATCATCATCAGCACCTGAAAATGGTTTTCCACATAGAGTGAGCCAAAACCCAGTAAAGAAACTCAAACACAGTGTATGAATTTTAACAAGACCATAAGGTGAATTTATGTGCAATGCTCGTGTCAAAACACTTTACATCTCTTTTCCAAAACCATGTAATGCCAAGTTTACATCACAGTTCATGAAATCATTTTCTTTACAATATAAAGCAGGGTAGTGGATACAACTCTATGAATCTCTAGGACATGTCTGCAAGTAGGCTACAAGTACTACCAATTCTCATTTTTATCGGTATTAACTGGAATGTTTGACACCTAACTGCGCAGTTTTCTGGAATTTCACCAAAGACACATAGGCCAACATAATACCACATTTACACTCCTACCCAGATTCACCAAGTATTCACCCATTTTTCTCAAAACAAAATACATTTACAATGTGTTAAATATGCAACAATGCTCAATGCCAATGGATGAGAAATAATTTCGATTCTCCTAATTCTCATGTAATTTTTACAACAATTATAGCTATCATTCACCGATAGCCCAAAACAGATATCTCTAAACAGATAAGTAAATTTCCATTAAAGATACACTTTCTAAAAACTCTAGATGTGAGTGACAATACATATCTAACTCCACCATCCTCATCAACATCATTCCAATTCCACAATACCAACATCAATTCCATTTTCTCATTACAAAATTCAACATTCACATTTTAGGACAAAATTCTTTTTTTAAAAAAAATCAATTTCAATGATGAAAATCTACCATTTTATCACAACTCAACCATGTCTACAATGTCACAACCATTTTCAAGAAACCATTTTGAAAAGCCCTATTTTGATTTCAAAACCAAACCCTAGGTTTAGCCAAAATCCCCTAAATCACAATATTGTTTAGAAAAACAAATAGCCAAGTTCAAAATCATACAAAAGTGTAGAGAAATCCGTACCTTAAAGCTAGAACACGAGAGAGAGAGAGAGAGAGAGAGAGAGAGAGAGAGAGAGTAGAGAAACTTCGACGAAGCCGAAAACTAACTTTGCTTCGATTAGATTGAAACTTTAGGTACGCTCTACCTTTTTTACAAAGGGACTAAGGTGTAGATATCAAAGGATTGAAAGTATTTGAAGGTAGAAGATAAGTTCTAGAGAGAGAAGCTCTAGATTTAGGGTTTTGAAAAGTTTAGAGAGAAAGAGAGAGAGAGAGAGAGAGAGAGAGAGAGGAAATATGAAAAAGTGACTCAAAAAATGAATTTTTGGAATTGATATACGCGCAGACCACTCGAGTGACCAAAACAGCGCTCGAGCGACCAGACACAATAAGTGAGACCGCTTGAGCGAACAAAGTTACCACTCGAGCACACAGACACAAAACGAAGACATCGCTCAAGCGCACAATTCACCCCTCTCAGAAGTTTTGCTTACTGTAAAAGACCACTTG
This sequence comes from Camellia japonica, assembly GCA_030407325.1. Taxonomy (NCBI): domain Eukaryota; kingdom Viridiplantae; phylum Streptophyta; class Magnoliopsida; order Ericales; family Theaceae; genus Camellia; species Camellia japonica. The sequence continues at coordinate 76,605,935 of JAPPVO010000010.1, read as the reverse complement.
AGCACAAGAAGGATCGCTCGAGCTAAAAACACCACCCTTCCAGTAGTTTTACAAATCTACAAAAGTACTAGAAGTTCTCAAAGTTTGCTTAAGCGCAAGAAAGTTCGCTTGAGCGAACAAGCCAAGATCTTGGCAGCAACAGTTTTGAAAAACTAACTCCTAACATGTTTAAAACACAACCAAGACACTCTAACAACCTATAGAGATTCCTATTTTGACCCGACTCTTATTTTATCCCGGACTCGGGTTTCATGGTTTCATATTGTTGTTCACATCTTACTTCTACTGTATCTCATTAAATTTGGCTATTGGATTGTTGTGGTTGTATTTGGGACAGGTTGGTTACTTAGTTTCCAAATTTTTGTTGCCCAGATTTTTGCCCCTCCGCTCGAGCGGGCTTTGCAAACTCTAAGTACTTTTGTAAGTCTGCAAGACCACGGGGAAAGTATATTCTACGCTCGAGCGGTTCCTTCTACACTCGAGTGGGCTCAACTTGAGCGGCCTTTTTTGTGCTCGAACATTGGTCTGTCGTCTGCAAAACTATTGGGAGTGTGCATTCTGCGCTCGAGCGTCATTTTTTGTGCTCGAGCGGAACAACTTATTGTGTATGACACTAGAGCATCACTGTAGACACCCCATTTTTGACCGCCCTTAAGACTTGGGTGCCTCAAGTTGATCACTCGATGATAAAAGTTATGCTGTCCAATCGCTCAATTTCTTCAGCAAGAAGAGCTTCTAAATCCCAACCTTACACTCCATTTTGGACCAAAAATATTTTAGACCAAAATTATTTTAGACCTTAAAACCCTCTCTTTCAAAATATTTTTGAAAATGTTTCTACGATTTTCCGAGTCTCACATTTCGTTAAAAATTGCACTTTTCGTTAAATCGAGTAAGAACAAAATGGAAATAAATGAAAGAGAGGTAAACTCTTTAAAAAATCTTTAAAACATCTTATTTAGAGGTTTGGAGTTGAAGAAAATTGGAGGAGAGGGATGAAAACTAGTTGGGGAAGAAGTTGGATATCAAACCGTTAAGAGAGAACTGAGTAGCCTTCACTAAATCAGGCCTATCTCTTTGTGCACTTATACTTTAGTTGTGAGCCACCACCATTAGAAAGTGGACTTCTGGGGCTTCATTTTAGACTCAAGAATCTCCTAAAGCCGAGTCCGGATGAGGGAGATATGGCGGTTTGAAATTGGGCATCAATCCGATTGAAATATAAATGAGCAACCTTCACTAAAATAAGAATATCTCTTTTCACACTTATAATTTATCTGTGAGGCTGCCACCATTGGAAAGTAGACTTCCATGGCTTTAATTTAGATTCAAGAATGACCTAAAATCGAGTCCGGATGAAGGAAATATGCCCGTTTGAAGTTGGGTCTGGAAGCAGATTTTTGGTGGCCGGCAATTCACACTTCTGGCCTGCCGACCACTGGTGAAAAACACAGATACTTTTGGCCAACTGTTCCCCAAGAGCTCTAGTTGTTCCAGGCATGATATTTTTGACCTAAGGGGCTGTTTTTCTATATATATGGGACCTTCCTTCATGGTTTAAGGTTGAAAAAATGAATTTCAGAAATTCTCTCTCTATCTCTATCTTGCAACACACACACCTTACCCAAGCACTTCCTAAACCAATATTGGAGCTCTTCTTGCTGAGATCATTGAGTCCAAATATCAGCCCTTGAGAGTGAGAACTTGTTGGTTTGTGAACAAAAGTATTATTCCTCTTCAAGAGGTATAACTACTAGCTCCTTTGCACTAATTCTTTTCTATCTTTTCTTGCTGATTTTGAACTGTTTTTGAACTATTTTTATGGGCTGAAGCTTGTGGTTTAAGGCTATTAAAGGTAGAGGGGTTAATCACCCTTCTTTAAACCTTGTTCTCTAAGCCTTTACACCTATGTTTCCCATCTCTTCATCAACTTTTTTTGAGCTTTTTACCACTAATTTTCAGAGATTTTCAGAAGCTAAAAAAGTGGTTTTGAAGTATCAAAAATAAAGGGGTTAGCCACCCCTCCTGTGGCTTGTTTACTAGCTTAAATTGCTCCATGTTTTAGCTTATTATTTTAGCCAATTTTGTCTTCATTCTAGCACATTTTTATACTATTTTTGGGCCATTTTTGGACTGTCTAAACTCTAAAATTTTGGGCTGAAACTTGTGGTTTAAGGCCAATAAGGGTGGAGGGATGGCTCACCACTCCTTCTACCTAGCTTCCAAGGCCTTTACCCTTGTATTTCCCACCTTGTTGTCAACTTTTTTTGAGCTTTTAAATACTGAATTTTAGAATTATTTCAATGGCTAAAAACACTTTTTGAAGTCCAAAATTAGAGGGGTTAGCCTCCCTTCCTTGTATTTTACTTACTAGCCTAGCATGATCCATGTTTTAGCTTATTATTCTAACTATTTTTGTCTTAATTCCAGCATGTTTTAGGATTTATTTAAGACTGTTTTAGGACTGTCTTTAAGTGTTTGTTGCATTTGAGCTTTGTATTGCATGTTTGTAGTGTAATTGTCCTCATGAGTTTGGTGTTTTAGGCCTTAGACACCATCTTATTTGAGTTGATGGCATTTATTTATGGTTTTTCCTACTTGTGATCACTCTTAATCACCTCTGCAACCTCCCTTCTTTCTTGCCTTTTGTTTTTCTTTGAAAGTGGTTTCAAATTACTTGTTTGTTTAAGCATGGGATTGAGATGTCATGCTTAATGGTTTAATCCCTTTGGGGGTTCATTACCAACGGTATGATGTCTCTTTCATGCCCAAAACAACACTTGATTTGAGCCCTCTTTCCATTAGAGGACTTAAACTTACCATTGGACTCAATGAATTAAAGGATGGTTGGTAATTAAAATGGGACTAAAATGATGCAAGATAAAAATTTGATTTTGTGTTCAATCAGATGTTAATTGAACACATGGAAGCTTAAAGCATTTCATACTCATTAGTGATGAAATGGTTCAAGTTTCCAAGGTCACTACTTCCCTTGATCAATTTATGAAAGGGATGAGGTTAGAGTCTTATTTTGTTGCATTTATTGAACTTACACACTTTGGTTCATAAGCCATCATGCAATGAAATTGCTTGAGTTGATGGTTTGTGGACCAAGTTTTGTCTCTCCTTTGATCTGTTCATGATAAGGAAGGGTGAATTGTGCAAACAAACCCTTGAGAATATCCTGTGCATGCTCTATTTGTTCTCTGTTGCAGCAAGATGAACCCTATAGCAGTGGCCGATAGACCACTTTCCATGGCCGGTAGGCCATCTATGATGGCCAGCAAGCCATCACTCTAGGCCGGCCGACCACCTTTGCAAAATCCAGCAGTGTAGCAGAGCAGAGCTATTTTGGAGGTGGATAAAGGTGTAAATGTTCTACTGTGCAACAGAGATCTTCTGGAAGCAAAACAGTGGCCTTTTTGGGTGGAAACCGAGCACGTGCATGAGCATTCCTTGCATACCGAGCATATTTAAGTTTAAATATTTAGCTTAGATATTTTTCGTAATTAATTAGTTGTAGCTAATTAATTTTGTAAAGTGTTGTAATTAATTAGTTAGTTAACTAGTTGTTTGATTTCGTCTTGTAATTATTTTAGTTAACTAGAATAGTTAATTCATTTGTTGTAATAGTTAGTTAAGTAGTTTAGTTAATTTAATTTGTTTTGTAATAATTAGCTTGGCTTTAATTAGTTAGCTAGTTAGTTTATTCGGACTCTCCTTCGTGAGAGCGCAATGTTATAATAATGTGTATGTCTTCCAACCCCACATATTTCTCCTTTTTATTTAACTGCTTATGATGGTTAGTTTAGGGTATCATGTTTAATTTAGCATTCTTCATGTTTGCATCCACTTGTCTTGCATGCACCGAGGCTCGGTTCATCATTCTAACTTGCATTGTTAGTTAATATTTCTTTGAATACGTGCTTAGACCGCATACTGTCAAATTGATTTAAATACCATGTTAAATAGCCGAGCCTCTTTAGATTGCATATAGCATGCGTTGCATTAGTCATATTGCATAGTTAGGATTATGCATTATTCTAACTTCATCATCTTTTTGGCTTGGAGTACTAGGTGAGCCTTTACTCGCTTTAGCATATCGCATGAATGTGATTGTTGCCATGTCTAGCATGCCTTCCATGAGGCTAAGTGCTTAAATGATAAATTGTTTGAATGCCTGTGGATGAAGACTTATTGCTTGAATTGGAATAATTTGAGTAATGTTTATATGCGATCACTTTTTCAAGTGGTACATTTTTTAAACAATTTTCAAAACAAACATGAATCAAGTGTTCCAATTTTTACAAATTAGTCTATACTTGTGTGTGTGTGCATCATATAGTAATGCTAGCCTAATAAACCGGAATAAGAGCATATAATGTACATAAGATTCATATCATGATTAGTAGAGGATGATCTTTGATCGGGCTAGTGGGGTGCTCAATTCATGACATTCCCCTCTCGTACCTAAGTTCTCGAGCTGCGACAATCTTGGTGATGACGGACACGTGGCCTTTGGCACGAGTCATGGATTTCCTAGATTTCCCAAAACAAAATATTTAGGTGGCGACTCTATATCTGGCAAAGCAGTCCATTTTTGACAATTTAATTCAAAATCGATTTTCTAAAAGATTTGTCGGATTGAGACTCTTTGGTGATTATCTATTTCACATTGCACTTGTGGAATCAGATTCAGAACTGCGAGAGTCCGATACTATAGGGCTCATTCATCTTCCGAAAGAGGGCGCAAAAAAGTCGAGCTACAGTCACTTCTCACGCTCGAGCGGACTATGCGTATATCAGTTCGCAACAACTACTTTTTACATCACTTTTTCATCTCTTTCTCTCTCTAAAACATTTCAAAACCCTAGATCTTGAGTTTTTTTTTTTATCTAAAACTCACACTCTCTCTATATTTTCATCTAGATCCATTGGTTTCTCTACCCTAGTGTCTTTGGGAAGAAGGTAGAGCACCTCAAGGGCTACGTTTTGATCCGAATAAACCTCGGTTTCGACATCTTTGGAGTTCCTATATTGTTTTGCTCGACTTCTTACTTTAAGGTAGGGACTTTCTATACTCTCTTATGATTTTTAGCTTAGCTATTCGTTGTTGTGTAAATGATGTGGAGATTTAGAGGATTTTAGACAAACCTAAGGTTTTGATTTAAAATCAAAAGAGGGGTTTTCAAAGGAAAGTATTGGAAATGATTACGGGTGTAGATATGAGGTTATGTTGTGAGAAATTGATTGATTTTGACATGTGGGTTGTATTTGGGAGAGAATGGGTTTTACCTTCAAATACTCATTTTGTATAAATAATGAAATTGGTATTGGGAATATGAAATTAGATGAATGTGTATATAAACGATGGAGTTGGATATGTATTACCTCTCACCTATGGAAATTTGGATAATTTATCTGTCTTGGAGATTGTATATCTGTTTAGAAATATCTGTTTGGGGTTATAGGTGGAAGATAGCTATGATTGTTGTAGAAATTGCATAAGGATTAGGTGAATTGAAACTAATCGCTTATTAGTTGTCATTGAAATGACTGTATTTTAATACATTGTATATATATGATGTTTGGGAGGAGAAATGGGATGTACTCCAGTGAAATTAAGTTAGCCTGTGTGTCTAGAGTGAAAGTCCTGAAAATCGCTTGTGTACATGGGTGCCGATCCCGCGGATGAAATTTTTGTACGATAGCAAATTTGAAGTGTTTGTGTAATGATTGTATTGGATAGAAAACTACTGAGTTGTAGTCTCAGTTGAGTTGTTTGGATAACAAAGGACTTGACTTATGATTGAGGTAAAACGAATCATCATGAAGTAAATTAAGATAAAATGGACTGAGATATGAAACTTGACATATTATGATCTTGTGCAATTACAAATAATTTTACTATGGGCATTGTAGATGCATATCATACTTATATCTTCATTAAGATTCATATATTATGCTAGATTGTTTCTATTGGGCTTTGCTCACCCTACTTGGGAAAAACATTTTCAGATGCTGGTGATATGCCTTCGCCAAGGACTTAACTTGGGAGGATTGTGGAGCTGAAGGCTCAATTTCTGTTTATTTTGTACTTACTTTCTTTTCAAGCCTAGGGCTTTATTTGTATTAAGCTGAGAACTCCTTTTGTTGTAACCAAGCACGGTCCTGGAAAGATGTAAGCCATTAGGGCATATGAATATCTATTTAGCTTTCATTTCTTATTTCATCTTGTAACACATGTTGTAGATTCAGGATGAACGAATTATGAATGTATATCGCATGTGTCACTTTTTATATATTAACTTTGATTAATGAAAGCTTCTTATTTTACCTATGGTGCATTGCACTAGTGTTTGGAGTTGGATTCTTGTAATTATTTTGAGGGCGTTACAACTTGGTATTAGAGCGTACCGGGTTTGAATACTTTGGGTACGTTGGAAGTGGTTATTACCACAATGGGTTTGTCTCGCTTGATAGAGACTTTAGTATGTACGATGTGTTTACATGATAACATGCTTATGTAGTTATATGTGTATGGGATTCAATTTCTAGGATATTGATTGAGTCTACGAGTTTCTAGAAGTCCTATTAGAAGAGCACTTGATCACTGTTGTTTCTAATTAGAACTCTGGCAATGCCATGGGACGGTCATTATCCAGAAATGAAATTCATATGTGTTTATGTGATAATGTGCTTATGTGGAGTGAATTACTGTTGTCCACTGCTCTAAGACGCGACTGATTTAGTTTCGGCACATTTGTAAATGTGCTAATCTCTTTTGTTACCTTCGTAGGATGTCAGGACGTGAACGTGATGGTGGTAGGCATGGTAGGCCTAGGAGGCATGACATGCCTTTACTGGATGAAATTTCGGCGCAGGAAGAAGGGGTTGGTCAGGCCAATGTGGCCGAACTAGTTGGTCAACAGGCCATGGGCCCCTTAGCCCGCGAAATGGCAGGAGCATTGCGAGAGTCTATGGACATTCTCAAAGCTGAGAACCAAGTCCAGGCCTAAGTAGCTGAGGTAGGGCCATCTTTCTTGAAGCGAGAGTTTTCCGGTCGAATCCGGATGAGTTTGTAGGTGATCCCAAGGAGCCACTGAAGGTAGGTGAGTAGCTAGAGTAAATAGTGAAAATGTACGAGATGTTTGGCATCGAAGACGACCAGTTGCGAGTGACCTTGGCATATTTCCAGTTGAAGAGAGATGAGGGTCAATTGTGGCAGGATACGTGTGGGCGCATAGGGGTGACTTGGGAGGGTTTTGTCAGCGTCTTTCAAGACAAATTTCTACCTCCCATTGTTAGGGAGAAGTTGAGAGATCAGTTCTCCAAGCTCAAGCAATTGAGCACTCTAGTGGCCAAGTTTGAGGCCACATTTACCAGCTTATTGAGGTTTGCACCAGAACTTGTGGCGACAAAGGATCGCCATTGTTTATAGTTCAAGAAGAGGTTGAGGACCGGGCTAATGTTTAAAGTGGCTGGGTCGATGATTAGGGATTATGGACGCCTTGTGAAGGCGGTGGCTCATCTTGAGACCGTGATGCAGATAGAGGAGGGGAGGATGAGGGGCTCCAGAAGGAGTCAGGATGTTCAGGAGGACAGTAAGAAGCAGAGGGGTTCTAACCCACAGCCGTCCCAGGGTGCACAGTTGAGATCCACTTTTCCAGTACCGAGTTCGTGTTCTGGGATAGGTGGTCAAGAAGATATCACTTGTTACAAGTGTGGCTAGTTGGGCCACAAGTCTCCGACTTGCTTGCAGAGAGGAGGAAGGCAACGATCTGCACCATCTTCGGCTCGTTCTTAGGGCCAAAGTCAAGGGAGAGGCCAGCCGCTCACTTATTATCAGTGTGGGCAGGCGGGGCATATGAAGAGGTTTTTTCCTCAGTTGGGCGGCACATCTGATGCGTCTTGTTCAAGAAAGACATAGAGCCACTAGCTTGCATAGTCAACACAGGCCTCGAGGGCCAATCAGGGAGCCTCTTCGGCTCAGTTAGTGCATTAGGCTTATACTCCGAGGGGTGAGCTGGTTGAGCAGAGACCTTCAAGGCGTGTGTATGCTGTTATCGTGCCAGATCTAGTACCAGCACCTTCGGTAGAGAGAGGTACCTTCTTGTTTTGCAATTCAGTTGCTAATATGTTGATTAATACTGGTGCATCCCATTCATTTATCTCGTCTACATTTGCATCAATTTTGGGATTAGAGTTGGCTCAGTTAGTATCTCCTATCTATGTAGAATCACCTATTGGTGATGAGGTTATTTTGAAGTAGGGGTGTCGGGGTTGTGACATAGTGGTTGCCGGTCGCTGACTCCCTTTTGCATTTGTATTGATTGATATGTCTAGTTTTGATGTTATATTGGGTATGGACTGGTTGTCATCATATCAAGCTGTTATAGATTGCTACCGTCAGAGGGTTACTGTATGTATCTTGAGTGGTGATTGTTTTTATTTCTTGGGGGACCAGGTTGATAGAATCTTATCATTGATGTATGATCCGCGTGGGCGGAGTGAGCTTAGTTGCCTTCTTGCCAACTTCTTGAGTACTGAGTGTGATGATGTCCGAGTTGAGTTGCCTAGGGTGGTTTGTGAACACCCGAATGTTTTTGGGAGGATCTTACTAGTTTACCATCTCACCGAGAGATCAAATTCTCTATTGATTTAGTGCCTGGCACGACATCGATTTCTATGGCACCGTATAGGTTTGCACCTGCCGAGTTGAGTGAGTTGAAGATTTAACTCCAAGAATTGTTAGATAAGGGTTTTATCTGCCCTAGTATTTCACCTTGGGGAGCACCGACTTTTTTTGCCAAAAAAAAAGATGATGCGTTGCGACTTTGTATAGATTACCGAAAGTTGAACTGGGTAACTATTAAGAACAAGTACCCAATGCCTTGTATAGATGATTTGTTTGATCAGTTGAAGGGGTCTTGTTGCTTTTCTAAGATAGACCTGAGATCGGGTTATCACCAGTTGAGAGTAAGGGATGAGGATATCCCGAAGACGGCATTCCATACGTGGCCATTATGAGTTTCTAGTGATGCCCTTTGGGCTAACCAATGCACCAGCTGTGTTTATGGATTTGATGAACCGGATCTTCCGTGAGTTCCTAGACCGTTTTGTGGTCGTCTTTGTGGACAACATCTTGATTTACTCACCCTCTGAGGAGAAGCATGAGGAACACTTGCGAGTAATACTTGAGTTGCTTAGAGCCCACAAACTGTATGCTAAAGTTTGGAAAGTGTGAATTCTGGCTGAGGGAAGTTAAATTCTTAGGCCATGTGGTATCCGGGTAAGAGGTGACTACAGATTCATCCAAGATAGAGGCAGTGCAAGATTGGAAACAAGCTAAGAATGCCTTTGAGATTCGTAGCTTCTTAGGGTTAGCTGGGTATTATATAGTCAGTTCATGAAGGATTTCTCTAGATTAGCCTCATCTTTGACTAAATTGATGAGGAAAGGAGCTAAGTTTGTGTGAAGTGAGACATGTGAGAAATCGTTCCAAGAACTTAATGTTAGACTTACCACTACTCCAGTATTGACTATTCCAGAGAGGGATTTAGGCTATTTGGTGTATTGTGATGCCTCATAGGAAGGTTTAGGTTGTGTTTTGATGCAAGAGGGAAAGGTAGTAGCCTATAGTCCGCAGCAGTTGAAAACACATGAGAGGAACTACCCTACTCATGACCTAGAGTTAGCGGCGATGATCTTTGCATCGAAGATTTGGAGGCATTATTTGTATGGTGAGAAGTTTGAAGTGTTTTTTGATCATAAGAGTCTGAAATATCTGTTTACACAGAAAGACTTGAATTTGAGGTAGAGGTGGTGGATGAAGCTTATAGAAGATTATGATTTTGAGTTACATTACCATCCGGGAAAGGCCAATGTTGTGGTCGATGCTTTGAGTCAGAAATCCATTAGCAATGTAGCTTGTATTGCCATCCGAGAATGAGAGATGTTGGGTGCTATTGGGGAGTTTGATCTGCATCTTGGCGAGTCTATTGAGATGGCAGCCTTGTTTTCAATAGTTGCACAACCTACACTTGTGAACCGAGTGATAGAAGCACAAGGGGGAAGTTATAACGATTCCGGTTTTGACCCAACTTTTATTGTATCCCAGACTCGGGTTTCATGGTTTCATATTGTTGTTCACATCTTGCTTTCATTGTATCTCCTTATATTTGGCTATTGGATTGTTGTGGTTGTGTTTGGGACAGGTTGGTTGCTTAGTTTCCAAACTTTTGTTGCCTAGATTTTTGCCCCTCCGCTCAAGCGGCACTTCTTGCGCTCGAGCGGGATTTGCAAACTCTTAGTACTTTTGCAGGTCTGTAAAACCACTAGGAGAGTGTATTCTATGCTCGAACGGTTCTTTCTACGCTCGAGCGGGCTCATCTCGAGCGGTCTTTTTTGCGTTCGAACGTTGGTCCGTCGTCTGCAAAACTACTGGGAGTGTGTATTCTGCACTCGAACGGAACAATGTGTTTGAAGCTCAAGCATCACTTCTCACGCTTGAGTAGACTGTGCATATATCAGTTCGCAACAGCCACTTTTTACGTCACTTTTTCATCTCCTTCTCTCTCTAAAACATTTCAAAACCCTAGATCATAAGTTTCTCTTTTTAAAACTCACACTCTCTCTACATTTTCATCTAGATCCATTGGTTTCTCTACCCTAGTGTCTTTGGAAAAAAAGGTAGAGCACCTCAAGGGCTACGTTTTGATCCAAATAAACCTTGGTTTCGACGTCTTTGGAGTTCCTACATTGGTTTGCTCGACTTCTCACTTTAAGGTACGGACTTTCTACACTCTCCTATGATTTTTAACTTAGCTATTCATTGTTGTGTAAATGATGTTGAGATTTGAAGAATTTTAGACAAACCCAGGGTTTTGGTTTAAAATCAAAAGATGGGTTTTCAAAGGAAGGTATTGGAAATGATTACGGGTGTAGATATGAGGTTGTGTTGTGAGAAATTGATTGATTTTGACATGTGGGTTGGATTTGGGAGAGAATGAGTTTTGCTCTAAAATGTTTCAAATAATCATTTTGTATAAATAATGAAATTGGTATTGGGAATATGAAATTAGATAAATGTGTATATAAACGATGGAGTTGGATGTGTATTATCTCTCACCTATGGAAATTTGGATAATTTATATGTCTTGGAGATTGTATATTTGTTTAGAAATATCTACTTTGGGCTATCGGTGGAGAATAGCTATGATTGTTGTAGAAATTGCATAAGGATTAGGTGAATTAAAACTAATCTCTTATCGGTTGTCATTGAATATGATTGTGTTTTAATACATTGTATATGTATGATGTTTGGGAGAAGAAATGAGATGTACTCTATGTTTGGGAGGAGAAAGGGGTTGGACTCTAGTGAAATTAGGTTGGCCTATGTGTCCAGGATAAAAGTCCCGAAAACCGCTTGTGTACATAGGTTTTGATCCCACAGACAAAATTTTCGTAAAATGGAAAATTTGAAGTGTTTGTGTAATGATTGTATTGGTTAGAAAACCATTGAGTTGTAGTCTCAATTAGGTTGTCTGGATAACAAAGGACTTGACTCATGGATTGAGCTGAAACAAATTGGCCTTAAGTAAATTAAGATAAAATGGACTGAGATATGAAACTTAGCATATTATGATCTTGTGCAATTACGAATAATTTTACTATGGGCATTGTAGATGCATATCATACTTATATCTTCGTTAAGATTCATATATTGTGCTAGATTGTTTCTACTGGGTTTTGGCTCACTCTACTTGGGAAAAACATTTTCAAGTGCTGGTAATATGCCTCCGCGAAGGATTTAGCTTGGGAGGACTGTGGAGCTGAAGGCTCAATTTCTGTTTATTTTGTACTTACTTTATTTTCAAGCCTAGGGCTTTATTTGTATTAAGCTAAGGACTCCTTTTGTTGTATCCAAGCACGGTCTTGGAAAGATATAAGCCATTAGGACATATGAATATCTGTTTAGCTTTCATGCCTTATTTCATCTTGTAACACATGTTGTAGATTCAGAATGAACGAATTATGAATGCATATCGCATATGTCACTTTTGTATATTAATTCTGATTAATGAAAGCTTTTTATTTTACCTATGGTGCATTGTACTAGTGTTTGGAGTTAGATTCTTGTAATTATTTTGGGGGTATTACACAACCAAACTCAATAAGGAATAAGATGAAAGAAGACATGAACAACCATCAGGATAAGAAATCCCAAATCCAAAATAATGAACGGGTCGAGTTTAAACCAAAATTGTTATATTTCAAATATTTTATAAAAAACTCTATCAAATATTGATATGAGTATGAGTGTGGGTCTTACCGCTATACGAGAGCTGAATCAAAATTTTGGTAAACTTTTTTTGGCATTCTAACATTGCTCCATGAATGTGTCTATTATACCACATGTTTTGGCGGGCTCTACTTTTATTGCATGGTCATGTGACAAAAATATATTGCATGACAACTCACTGCAATTAGGGGAAAAAATCAGTTTATTGGATTATTTATGTTACATCACTTTTTTATTTTGTTATTTGTTGTTTCAAAAAAAAGTCAATAAATTGATTTTTTTTCCTTATTGCCAAAATAGGCCGAAGAAATTGTTTTTGGGGGAGCCTACTTTCTTGTCTGGCTCAACAAACCACACTCTTATTTGGCTCTGTTTGGCAAGTAATTTTTTTAACTAAAATAGTTAATAAAGATAAAATATATTAAAATAGTTAATAAGACAAAATATCATATTCAATCCATAATCATTTCTCTTTTTTTCTCATAATTATCAAATTAACTATAAAAAAAATCAACTTTCTTCTCAAACACAACTATTTTAACCAAATTAAAATGACTAAAAAGTCAAATAACCAACTAAGATAGCCAACTTCCCAAATAGGATTTGTTTCTTGAAAGTTGCGAGTTATTATTTGTCTTCTTAACGTAATCAACTTATGTTTGGCAATGCGATTCTTCTTTATTTGTCTTCTTGACGTAATCAACTTAGAGATTGTTTGGGATACATTAAAAAAATGCACTTATTTATCTTTTTATCTTTTTTAGGTTATATTATATTTTTATTTTTTTATACATCTTTTATAAAAGTTAAAAAAATACACTTATTTAGATCACCCCAAGCAATCCCTCACTGTCTTCTTGATGTAAACAACTTACATTTAGCAAGTGATTAAGGGATTGTTTGGGACGAGGATTTTTTTACTAAAAAGTCTTAAAAGGTCAAGAAAAAAAAAATTAAAAGGCCACATCTTAGATATCAATTAATCATTTTTTCCCCTCATAACCATCTATTTAATCAAAAAAATTATCCTAGACACACTAACTTTTTTAATCTTGTAAAAAAATCAAAGAGTCCAAAAGTCACTAAAAAAATTAATTTCCCAAACGAGCTCTGAAATAGTTGAAAATTCAAAATTCAAAAAAACCATATAAAAAGTTTATTTTTTCTCTCTACTTTTTTACATATTTTTTCATAAAAAGAAAATTTTTCCCCTCATTTTAGTAAAAAAATTCATTAAAAAATTACTTCTCAAACCAACCCTTATTATAGCATTAATATTATCACACAATATTAACGTGACATTGTTGTGTAAACTTAAATTTCAGAACATAAACCTTACACTTCGGATCATTTACCATGTGTATTATCAAGAAATCAAGACAAAATGACATACCTGAATCCATTGCTGAACGGTTAAACGGAAGCGTGATTATCAATAAACTCTTTGTTATTGATTATGTTATTGCCTTCTAATCCTTTCCCCTTTGGTGCCTTATGTTTCTCCTTGAGAGGATTTAAAAAAATGGCAGTGTTCTTTTTCCACTTGGGAAGGAATAGGGACCATAACCTTTTAAAGGTTATAATTGGTTTTCAAAACTGAAAGGTTGTGGAAGTTCAAAAGGAATGAAAACCAACTTTAACCATTATTGGTTTTAATTTCTATTTATTGGTTTTCAAAACTGAAAGGTTGTGGAAGTTCAAAAGGAATGAAAACCAACTTTAACCAATATGTTTTAATTTCTATTTCTGCCCCTCATAGAAATAGAAATTATACAACTAGTATCTACACATTAGGTCCATAACACATATACCCTTAAGCCTATTAACTAAATTGAATCACTTAAATTGTAGGCCTCTTATAAATGATAACACCACATTTAATTATGTGGTCCCATTGAGACATTATCTAACAATCTTCCACTGGACCACATATGTATCCTGAAAAATGTGCTTAACTTTAGTGAGCTCAGAAATTTGTTATCATAACTTGCGGGTATCCAAACAATCTTGTCCATTAACTATATTAATATAGGATCAAAGTGGTCTTCGTTACATCAATCGTAACTCGACCCACCAATGGTCACGTATACCAATACAGCTAAATGACATAGATCAATCATGGATGCGTAGCATGGAAATTACATGTGGTGTGATCCATACATGCCTATTTCCAATTGGTCCTACTTAACTTTATTGAGATCAATACTTCACAATACGTAACAGAGCGTAATAAACTGAATATTTCATTTCTGCAGAAATTAATCTAATTACGTAGATAAAACTCAAGGCTGACATAAAGCAGTAATATAAATACAAACTCCCACTAAACCAGAATGTTCTCAAATAGAACAACACCCATCTGAGCAGTGTGCTCATGAAAGACCTTGGGTGGTAGTCCCTTCGTAAGTGGATCCGCTATCATGAAGTTTGTTCCAATGTGCTCTATGGAAATCTGTCCACTCTGCATTCTTTCTTTTACAACTAGGAACTTGATATCAATATGCTTTGATTTTGTCGAGCTCCTGTTGTTATTGGAATATAAAACTGCAGACTTATTGTCACAATATAACTTAAGTGGTCTTTTAGTGCCTTCCAAAATACGCAACCCAGTGACAAAATTCCGCAGCCATATCCCTGATTTGATGCCTCATAACATGCTACAAATTCTGCGGCCATGGTGGATGAAGCTATGAGCGTCTGCTTTGCAGACCTCCAAGAAATTGCTCCGCCAGCTAACAGATAAATATAGCCTGATGTGGATTTCCTACTGTCTTGGCATCCAGCAAAATCGGAGTCGGAATATCCAATGACCACTAACTTATCCGATCTCCTATATGTGAGCATATATTCCTTTGTTCTCTGTAAATATCGCATAACACGCTTGACTGCTTTCCAATGATCCATGCCAGAATTACTTAAATATCTGCCTAACATGCCAACTATAAACGCAATATCCGGATGCGTACATACTTGAGCATACATTAGACTCCCTACAGCTGAGGCATAAGGAATCTTCTGCATTTCTTGAATTTCAAGACTGTTCTTCGGGCATTGGCTGAGACTAAACTTGTCTCCCTTAGCAACCGGGGTTTCACCTGATTTACAATTTTGCATGCCAAATCTATTGAGTACTTTTTCGATACAGCTCCTTTGTGATAATCCCAGAATACCCCGAGAACGATCTCGGTGTATTTCGATTCCTAATACAAAGGAAGCATCACCAAGATCTTTCATTTCAAAATTCTTAGATAGAAATCTCTTGGTGTCATGCAATAAGTTTATATCGTTTGTGGCAAGCAATATGTCGTCAACATATAAAACCAAAATATGTGTTTACTCCTACTGAACTTGTGATACACACATTCATCAACAACATTAGTTTCAAAACCATACGAAGTGAGAACTTGATGAAATTTGAAGTACCACTGACGAGAAGCTTGTTTGAGTCCATAGATGGATTTAGTCAATTTGCAAACCATATTCTTTGGGTCTCCTGACACAAAGTTTTCTGGCTGCACCATATAAATTGTTTCTTTAATGTCACCATTAAGAAAGCTGTTTTGACATCCATCTGATGCAACTCAAGATCAAAATATGCAACAAGCGCCATAATTGTCCTAAAAGAATCTTTCGAAGAAATTGGAGAGAAAGTTTCTTTAAAGTCAATTCCTTCTTTTGAGTAAAGCCTTTGGCTACAAGACGTGCCTTATACCTCTCCACATTACCATTTGAATCCCTTTTGGTTTTAACCTACGGGCTTCGCACCAACTGGTAATGAGACAAGTTCCCAAACTTTATTGTCTTGCATAGACTTATATTCTTCATTCATGGCTTCTATCCACTTATGAGAGTTGGAACTTTCCATGGCTTGACGAAAGTTGATTGGATCATCTTTCGACATTCCATTTTCTACCTCATGTTCCTGGAGATATACAATATAATCATCTGAAAGTGCAAATCTCCTTTCTCTTGTGGATCGCCTTAATGGCACAGATTCTTGAGGTTAGGTTGTAGAGTTTGTTCCTCAGGAACAATTACCTCATCTTGAATGGGGGTTTGAACTATATTATCTTGAACAACATTGTCTGGTTGAGGATCCGAAATTACTTCTCGAGCAATGACAGGTATAGGACCTGTGATTGGTCAAAAGTAGTAGTAGGAAGTGGGATTACTCCTGCTTCCTCCTCAAAAGACAATGTCTCTAACTGGATTGCTCCCCCCAAACTCAACATCCTCAAAAAATGTTGCAATTCCCGTCTCAAATATTGACCTATTTGTGGGATCATAAAAACTTGTAACCCCGTGATCGTTCGGCATAGCCAATAAAGTAGCTGCTAATGGTTTTAGAGTCCAATTTTCGTTCATGGGTTTATAAGGCCTCGCCTCAGCAGGACACCCCCACACATGCAATGTTTTAGACTAGGCTTTCGCCCAACCAAAGCTCATAAGGTGTTGTTACAACTGCTTTAGTTGGCACCCGATTTAAGATATAAGTTGCTGTCTTTAGAGCCTCACCCCAAGGGACTCTGGTAAAGTAGAATGACTGATCATACTTCTTACCATATCCTTAAGAGTCCGGTTTCGTCTCTCAGATACACCATTCATGCTAGGTGATCCTGGCATGGTGTATTGTGGGACGATTCCACATTCCTCTAGGTATTTTGCAAACGGTCCTGGACGTTGTTCACCTGATCCATCATATCTGCCATAGTATTCACCACCACGGTCAGACCTGACACTTTTAATCCGTTTGTTGAGTTGTAACTCAACTTCGGCCTTAAATTTTTTGAATACGTCCAAAGACTGATGTGATTTCTCATGGATAAGAAATAGATACCCATATCTGGAATAGTCGTCTATGAATGTGATAATATTGTTGACCATTCCAAGACGCCATAGGGAATGGGCCACAAATGTCCGTATGAATTAATTCTAAGACATCTGTAGTCCTATGGGCACCATATTTCTTTATTTTGGTCTGTTTTCCCTTGATACACTCAACACAGACATCAAAATCTGAAAAATCAAGAGAGTCCAAAATTCCATCAGACACAAGGCGCTCAACTCTAGATTTAGAGATGTGACCTAGGCGTTTGTGCCATAATGAGGCTGAATTTTCCTTAGTTAATTTACGCTTTGTACCTCGTGATTCCACGTGCAAGGTTGCATTGTAAGATGCAATAGTTTCGAGCAAATATAGATTATCAAACACATTAAGTAAACCAGTACCAACAACATTGGAATTAATAGACATACTAAAATTCATATTTCCAAAAGAACAATAATATCCCAATTTGTCCAATACAGAAACAGAAATTAAATTCCGTCTAAAGGACAGTACAACAAAAGTGTCTAATAAATCCAAATAATAACCAGTTTTCAGTAATAATCTAAAGTGCGCTATTGTCTGCACTTCTATTGACTTGCCATCACCCACAAAGATGTATCTTTCAGCATCAGTTGGCTTTCGGTAGTTCAGGCAACCCTGCATAGAAACACATATGTGAGTAGTAGCACCAGAATCTACCCACCAAGTATTTCTTGGTACTGAAGCTAAATTTATTTCAGAACAGACCAAAACATGAAATGTACCTTTCTTTACACGCCAGGCGACGTATTTGGCACAATCCTTCTTTCTGTGTCCGGGCTTGCCACAAAAGAAACAACCATCCTGCACTTTCTGTTTCTTTGGTTCGGACCGGAGGAGGAATAGCAACTTCCTTTCCCTTATGCTTTCTTTTGCCCGTATGCTTGGAGGTGCTTGCCAGATGAGCACTTTCAGTCCTTTTTTGCTTCAATCTCTCTTCCTCTTGCACACAAAATGAAATGAGCTCATTGAGAGTCCATTTCTCCTTCTGGCAGTTATAACTGACCTTAAATTGGTTAAATTGTGCAGGAAGAGAGATGAGAACTAAATGCACGAGCAAATCATCAGATAGGTCGAGCTTTAGTGCCTTAAGTTTTGAAGCAAGATGAGACATTTCCATGATGTACTCGCGAACATTACCCTTGCCTTTATACTTTATTGAAATCAAGCTTGCTAAAAGCGTGCTTGTTTCAGCCTTATCGTTTTTAGCAAAACGCTTTTGAATTTCTGAAAGAAATTCACCGGCAACGGTAACATCCTCTGTTATTGCACCCCGAAAGACTTCTGGAATCCCACGCTTCATGATCATAAGACTTAGCCTGTTAGAACGATCCCACTTTTCAAAGTACACAATTTCCTCAGGAGTACTTTGTGCAGTGAGAGCATTCGGTTTTGGCATCCTTAATGCCAAGTCTATGTCCATGCAGCCGAGAACAATCAATATGTTCTCTTTCCAGTCCTTAAAGTTTGTTCCATTTAACATTGGAACATTGTTCATGTTGGCAGAGATTGAAGTAGTCGACATTAAAGCTGAATAGAAAAGAAAATAAAAAGAATAAACAATTATACTCACATTAAGTTACCAAACAGATAATCTCTAAATAAATTAATTTAATGACAACATCTCAAGAAACCTAGCACAACATTAATACCAAGCCTTTGGGTAGTGATATTAACTGTAAGTGGTATTCTTGTTGTAATGATCAAACATTGACAATAAGTTATATCAAATAACAAATCTATCTTTTGATGGATTTATTATTCACATTAGGTTTTCTTGACAATTGTCACATGTTTATCACCACAAAATGTGTGTGTAATTCTGCCAAGTCTTAATCATGTCTTTGGACCGATAAATACCCGCATGAGATACACAGACATGAACATCAAAACATTCCATATAAAACAATCTAGACAAGAGAGATCACTTTTGTGACATCTTGTTTGAATTGACTTATATTGAGAATGTTAGAAAATAAAATTTCTGTAGACGTTGTATGAAATTACATTAAATTTAAAGATTTCCAAATTTGTGACCCCGTATATGTTATATAATCTGCAGCAATCCCAATTATATACATACATATATAAATAGAATTGACGGGTCCAAAAACAAATAGTTTTTTTTTTTAATGATGTTCAAAATTAATCAAATCGCAAGATATATCTATATATATATATATAAATACATGATGTTCATTCATTTGAGAAAAAAAAAAACTGCCCACCGAATCATTTTACAATTCCAGAAAACAGATTGCCATTTTCACAGAACAAAACAGGAAAAAAAAACAGAATTTACATCCATAAGAAAATTCAGAATCTGATTCCAGGAAACTAAATAGAATGAATAAAGCATATCAATTCTGATAAGACACATGATATGCATGCTCTGATACCAATTGTGTAAACTTAAATTTCAGAACATAAACCTTACACTTCGGATCATTTACCATGTGTATTATCAAGAAATCAAGACAAAATGACATACCTGAATCCATTGATGAACGGTTAAACGGAAGCGTGATTATCAATAAACTCTTTGTTATTGATTATGTTATTGCCTTCTAATCCTTTCCCCTTTGGTGCCTTATGTTTCTCCTTGAGAGGATTTAGAAAAATGGCAGTGTTCTTTTTCCACTTGGGAAGGAATAGGGACCATAACCTTTTAAAGGTTATAATTAGTTTTCAAAACTGAAAGGTTGTGGAAGTTCAAAAGGAATGAAAACCAACTTTAACCATTATTGGTTTTAATTTCTATTTATTGGTTTTCAAAACTGAAAGATTGTGGAAGTTCAAAAGGAATGAAAACCAACTTTAACCAATATGTTGTAATTTCTATTTCTGCCCCTCATAGAAATAGAAATTATACAACTAGTATCTACACATTAGGTCCATAACACATATACCCTTAAGCCTATTAACTAAATTGAATCACTTAAATTGTAGGCCTCTTATAAATGATAACACCACATTTAATTATGTGGTCCCATTGAGACATTATCTAACAATTGTAGCATTAATTGAATTACTTTGGTAGCGTTTGGTAACGTTTACGTTTTTGGTTTATGTTTACAAAAATTTTATAAACTGGTTTTTGTTTATTTTTAGCAAAACATAAATTATAAACGCGTTTGGTTTAAACAAAATGTTTAAAAAAATTTAAAAACACAAACTAAAAAATATATTTGTTCAGGCCAAAAATATTTATATTTATTTTTATTATTTATGACAATGGGATCACACACATTATAATTGAAAAAAAATTAATTAAAAAAATAATTGAAAAAAAATTAATTGGAAACAAATTAGGAATTTTTATTGATAAATCCATTTTAGAGTTGTTATAACCCATTAGGTCCACAAAGGAATATTATAACCTGATTAGTCCCATATACTTTTCTTTTTATTCCATAAAGTCCATTTTACTAATTTTATATTTTTACTTGGACTATTATGCCCTTATATATGTATATATATTACTGTGTTAATACATAACACACGTTCCCTGTTTTTTCACTGATTCAATTTTGGCAGTTTCTATCTTTACGCTTTTCATCATCATTCTAATTCAGATGGATACGTTTCTATTTTGCATGCTCGTTCCAAGGCTTTGATGTGCTAGGGTTTCATTGTTGCTGTTGTAGTCTGGTTCTGTGATTTTCAAGTGAAGACGACGACTTTGAAGGTGTTCGGTTATCACATTTTCTGGAGTATAAATACTTCAAATCAGTTGTTTTTGAGTTACTGGACGATTGTAGGATTGCATGATTAAGGTTAGTATCATTTTGGTTATGAATACATGTTCACTTTATGTTTTGATTTGTATGATGGATCAGATGCTCTGTTTTTTGATTGATATGGATTGGATGCTCTGTTTTTTCAATTATATGCATCATACGTGGTCTTGTGGAGGGGAGGTCATTCAGATTATGTGAAGAATGTGCAGTTCTCATTTTACTTTGATGTATCCATAATGAGGCTCTGTGTGGGTGATATAATTCAGAGTATATGTATCAATGTGAATGTTTACATCTTGTTAATATTATGTGAAGAATGTGGATGTTCTCATTTTACTTTGATGTTTGCTTAATGAGGCTCTATGTGGGTGATATAATTAAGAGTATATAGATCAATGTGAATGTTTACATCGTGGTCCTGTGAAGAGAAGATCATCAGATTAGTGAAGAATGTGGATGTTCTATAATTCAGAGTATATGGATCAATGTAACTGTTTACATCGTGTTAATATTATGTGAAGAATGTGGATGTTCTCATTTTACTTTGATGTTTGCTTAATGAGGCTCTGTATGGGTGATATAATTCAGAGTATATGTATAAATGCAAATGTTTACATCTTGTTAATATTATGTGAAGAATGTAAATGTTCTCACTTTACTTTGATGTTTGCTTAATGAGGCTCTGTGTGGGTGATATAGTTCAGAGTATATGTACCATTGTGAATACTCACATCTTGTTAATGTGAATTATGGATTTAACACTTGAACTGTACGCGTAGTCATCTAATTTTTGCACAATGTGAATTTTCATATCGTTTTGGATTATTGTTGATTGTTGTATTGTTGTGTTTTTACAGGAGATTGATACATTTATGATATTGGTGTGTACATATGGTTGTAGTACAACTGTAATAAATGTTGCCCGCGTATTGTGTTATTCACGTTTGGTGGACTGTTTGTGTGAAAAATGGGGAGAGTTGTCTGCTGGTTCTGTTTCATTGTTCTGTCGGTTACCTGGGATTAATAGGTGTGATTTGGACAATGAGGAAGAATTTCAGAACATGTTACTGCTTGCTAAATCAATGGGGGTACAACATGTAGAAGTGTGTTGTTGAGTTGAAAAGTGATATTGGTCAGTCAAGTAGCTCAGGATCACTGCGTGTGGGGGTTAAGGAAGAAATTGATGCACTACAGAGATTTTGCCACCGTAAGGAGAAGGTGTTGTTGTTAGCCCCTTGGGCAAATGGTATTACGCATGTGGGACAACGGTTTGTTGGAGGTGTACAAGAATTTTGTGATGTTTTATGTAAGTATGCCATCCAATGTGGGTTTCAGTTTACGTATATCAAGAATGAGACGACAAGGGTTACTGCTATGTGTGCGATGCATGAGGAGAGAGGCTGCTTGTGGGCCATACATTGTAGAGCACAACAAGCAAATGGTTTTTTTTACATCAAGAGTTTTACTGATGTGCATAGTTGTGGTACGGATGTCCGAACATCGAAGAATCCGTGAGTTAGTTCGGATTTGGTGTCGAGTAACACATCTGAAATTGTAAGGGACAAGCCGTTGACTCGGCCTTGTGAGATGGTGACTATTTTAAGAAGAGGATTATGGGCTAGATATGAGTTACCACGTGGTATGGTTGGGCATGGAGAAAGCAAAGGCTGTTATTCATGGAGATCACTCATTATCGTTTTACCAGTTGCGGTGGTATTCGGATGCTGTGATGCGTTACAATCCGGGGAGTTATGTCAATATTGACTATAATGCGAGTAGTCAACAGTTTTGTCGTTTCTTTGTATCATTCGCTACGTGTATGTCTGGCTTCAATTTTTGTTGGCCTTTATTATTAACATTCCTCAAAGGAAAGTACAAAGGTCAACTACTTGCGGCAACGGCGAAAGATGGAAACAATGGTTAGTATTTTTTTTAGCTGTCTATTCATGTAAATATTCACATTGATCGGCATAGTGTGGACATATGACAGACGGTTACACAGTGTGTTCCACATTTACACTGGTGTCAATGTTTACATCAATACCAATTGATGTGAACAACAACATAATATGAGTGATTGAGAAATTAACAGTACTGTGAACATTCACATTAGTATACATTGATGTGAATGTTTACATCGTTGTCAACTAATGTGAGTTTATCCATTAATGGACATTACTGTGAATGTTCACATCATTGATGTTTACGAACCCAAATCCAAAAACAACAATAGTAACAAGGCAATGTAGATATAAACATCCACATGACCTGTTTCCTTCATATTGTTTTCTATTCACTTTGGAATATTGTGAACAGTTGTTTAATGGTGTTGTGTTCTAGGTCTATTTCCTGTTGCATTTGCGATTGTTGATTCAGACCACGACCAATTGGTTGTGGTTCTTGCATGAACTTGGGAAGGTTGTTGATGCTAAGCGCCAGATTACTTTTATTTCGGATCGTAATCTTGGTTTGTTAGAAGCTATGCCAAAGGTGTTCCCATCTGCTCACCACGGTTATTGCTTACAACACTTGAAGAGCAATTTAAGAGACCGGATGAAAGGAATTGATAATGGATTTAGGGATCACCGAGTTAGTAGTTTGGGTGACTGTGCTTACGAGCCAACTGTGGTAGGGTTCCATGAAAAGCTTGCGAAATTAAAAGAGAAGGGTAAGCAACAAGCACATAATTTTTTCAAAGACTTAGTACCTGAGCACTGGGCAAATTCATACTTCAGGTAATAGTGGTTTCCTAATGTATTCCATTTGTCAAGTTTAGAATGGTAGCGATGTGAATTTTCAGTTATGTTTTATGGCAATGTGAAATTTAATATTCAATTTCGAAGAAATTAAATTCCGTATTGTACAATGTTTTGTGATGTTGTGCAGGGCATGGGTTATGGAGAGATGACATCCAATGCGGCGGAGTCATTTAATAATTGGATTAAAGAAGCACACAATCTTCCTATCACTCAAATGGTGGACACAATTCGTACGTAGTTGATACGGCAAATGTCTGCACGGCGTGACCAAGCAAACAAATAAAATGAGCTTATTTGTCCTACATTTGAAACAATGCTTATGGATTCGTTCAACGACAACAGGTCTTGGAAAGTTAGCAAAGCCAATGAGGATGTGTTTGAAGTTCATTCGATACCATCTGTTACAGTTGATATTGCCAGGCGTACATGTTCTTGCTTCAAATGGCAAATCAACGATTTCCCATGTGACCATGCTGTGATTGCTATTCAGAAGAGCTGCTACAATCTCAATGATTGTGTGGAACATTACTTTCATGTAGAGACATATCGTACAGCCTATTTGGGTGCCATATTCCCTATACCATCGGTGGAAAAGCCGCATTTCGATCCCACAGACTTCCCTATATACCCGCCAACTGTGAAAAGACCACCTGGAAAGCCGAAAAAGAATAGAATCCCCTCAATGGGTGAGAAATTGAAGCAAATAAGGTGCGGGAGATGTGATAAGTTGGGAAGCCATAATCGGAAATCATATAAGGAGTCGATATAGGATGTACATTTTTCAATTCAACATTGTGTTTTACAATGGATTCTTATATTGATTTTTCAAATAAGATTGTGTTGTGTTGGCAAACATTGTGTTGCAATAAGATGACTTTCGTAAAAGAATCATATTATGTGAAAAGTCACACATGGGCTTAACTTTTTTACATTATTGTTGTTAATGTTGACATAAATATTAACTATGATGTGAACTTCCACATGCATAGAGATTGTCATGGTGTGAACATTCACAACTGTTATGAATAAGAACAAATGTGAATATTCACACGTATATGTCATCCGTAATGATGTCATGCAGACAATGTGTACATTCCTGCACAAAACATGTATATTACAGAAAAATCGGGTTCAAAAAATCGTATAAATTATGCTCATCACAACGCAGCAGTATGAATATCATAAGTGTATATGAACATTCACATCAGTGGTGCAACTGTGAACATACACATCTGTAAAACATTAGTGCATATGAATATCATAAGTGAATGTTCACATTTGACAGAGAAGAATAACATTCACAACTGTTACGAGTAAGAACAAATGTGAATATTCACATATGTGTATGTTATCCGTAATGATGTCATATAGACAAAGTGTACATTCCTGCACAAAATATGTGTATTATAGAGCAATCGGGTTCAAATAATCACATAAATTGTACTCATAACTACACAGCAGCATGAATATCATAAGTGAATTTGAACATTCACATCAGTGTTGTAACTGTGAAGATTCACATCTGTACAAACATTAGTGCATATAAATATCATAAGTGAATGTTCACATTTGGCAAAGAAGAATAACATTCACAAGTAAGAACAAATGTGAATATTCACACATGTGTATGTTATCCGTAATGATGTCATATAGACAAAGTGTACATTCCTGCACAAAATATGTGTATTATAGAACAATCGAGTTCAAACAATCGCATAAATTACACTCATAACAACACAGCAGTATGAATATCATAAGTGAATATGAACATTCACATCAGTGGTGCAATTGTGAACATTAACATCTATAAAACATAACAACACCAAAGGTAGATTCAAATTCACAGCTGGCTTTTTCCCATTAATAGATGTTGTATCACTGTTTTACAATCAGTTGTTGTGTCAAAATGGCAAAGCAATTGATATTAACATTCATATCGAGTGTTGGTTAGTTTGCAGGTGGACACCTCTCACCTATAGGTTTTAATGACACTCTGATTTCTTATGATTCAAAAAACTATATACTAACAAATCTCGTAGTCCACACCATTCAGAACTAGTGAGGCTGCCCACAATTTCTTCATGGTATATGTGCGCTCGCATGATATAACATACTGCAAGTCCGCAATCCACTCTGTAAATGCAAAATGGTTTTGAGTAGCAGTTGACATGTATGTTTCCATAATGGTTATGGACGATTTGTAAAAAATGTAGTGAGGCTTACGAGTCGTCGCCTTGCTGAGGATAGACATCAACTGATATGATTGGTTGTGACGGGTATTGGCCTGCTAGCTTAGTGCATAGTGGTGATGACTGGCCAATAATGCGCATAACGTTCTCAATGTACTTCCTCTGTGTAAGGAATTTCAAATTAGGCACCAACAAACATATATGTGTGTGTACATTCATTTAACGCATGACAACAAGTCATATTTGTGTACAAAAAGAGCTACTTACAACTTCCTGTGCTTGGTCGATATGCGGGTCATGTATGCCTATCCTTGGGCGCAATGAGTTGTAATGCCTCCACAAATTGTCTTTAGCATCATACACAACTATTGTCCAGTAGAAGTCATGGTGCAATGGGATTAGTAGGTATCTTTCTCCTTGGTAGTTTTGACATGTGCATCAATGTGTTTACTCCTTTTGCGAGGATGGTACTCTCGTATCACTTTCTGTACACAATGGACAAATAATTAATGGACTGTGAAATTTCACATTCACATTACAAAAAATGGAATGATAGATTTTACCAAACACATGCTCGTGAAGATGAATGATGTTTCATCTGAAGTTAGGTTGACCACCTCCCGTTGTTCATGTAATAGTTCGGCATATGCATCTATGAGCTGCACAAACATAGGGTTATATTATATTATTTGTGGTGGGTGAACAATGTGTGTCTGTGGCTGTGGGTGTGTGTGTGTGTCTTTGTGCATATATTCATAAAGAGTGAATCATCTTCGTAATGGCATACATTGCTGTGTATCGATTTCTCCTTGATAAGGTTGACAATGTCATCAAAATACACATGTGTAGCCTTCGAGTCTCTTTTCCACACAAGTAGCCTGTGCATTTTAAACAAACCAATGTGAATATTAACATTGCACAGTTTTGAACAAATCAAGTAAATAAGCATAGTGGTGAATATTGACAATTATGGAATGTGAATGTTGACATTAGGTGTTTGTACAGTCACTTACTCATCGCCTCCACTCTTTTGTAAAGCCTAGACCTTTTGCTTATCTTGTTTGGACGTCTTGCTCCAGACTTTGAACCTGTTGGTCAAGGTTAATTTTTTGGGGTGCTTCACTACTGGGTGTTTGTCTACATCTTCAACCATTTCGACTGTATGGGGCTGTTTTTGGCCAAGTAAGTCTGGGTACTGGAAGTCAGGCAAACGATGTTATTTTTCATCTTTTTCCTTTATACGCTTCACCCTAGAAGATGGGCTGAGATTGTGTTGCATTGGGCTAGGGGGTTGTTTCTGTGCCTCAGCCTGTGTGACAATGTGAACTGACTAGTCATCATAAAGGTCCTGAAGAATTGTTTTCTCGCATTCTAAGTCGATGACCAACTGCATTAAGTGCTTAATTTCTTCATCCTTTTGCTCCATGCACTTTTTTATTTTGGTATTCATGTTGGGCGAGCTTGACTGGTTGAACAATTTATGTTCAAGATCCGCTATGACTCTTGCCCGTAACTCCCATGAGAATTGAAGGTGTTTGTACTTTGCTTCCCATTGCCTTATAACGCCCCAAACCTTCTGGTTTTCTTTGATAAGCACATCAATGAAATCAGGTTGTTTTGTGTTTGCTATGACAATAGCTCTCTCATCATGTGGGCTGGTAAACGGAATGTGAATGTCCTCATTACTGTCTTTTAGTTCAACTCCATACCCAGAAAATTGGGAGTTGCTGCCATTGTGTTGTTCTTCCTTGATGTCAGATAGGTTGGAAGATGTTGTGGCTGGTTCATAAATTTTGGGCTCCACCTTCAATGTTGTACGACTAAACTTTTCTAATTCTGTTGGTATTGCAAAGAGTTCGCCAACATTAACCTGAAATGAAAAAGTTATGTTACTTAACGTATATATTTGGATGGTGTCATAATGTGAATGTTTGATCAATAGTTGAAGGCCCTACCTCATTAAAACCAATATCAGCCAAAGAGGTGGTTTTCATCTTCTTTTGTAAAGCAGTCAGATCCCACTTGACACAACGAGAAAAGGCATTGGGCTTGTGAGGTTGTAGGATGGTTGTGTGCTCACACAACCAATACTTCAGTAAAACAACAAAGACATATGTTATTTAGCATTTGCATAGTAATGTCAACAGATGTGAACATTCATAACAGTGGCACTATTGTGAACATTCACAGTATTATATCATGATGTGAATATGAACATTCACATCAGTGGTACAGATGTGAACATTCACATCTGTGAAACATAAGTGCATATGGACATTCACATCAGTGGTACAAATGTGAATGTTCACAGTTGGCTTAGATGAACTACACTGAAGGACATGTTAATGTTATTATTTGACGACATGGTTACTTACCATCAATAACATGACACAGCCGGTGACTTTTGCCGGCTTTTTGTCGTTTTGCGAAATGGAGGATGTCAACGTTGTTTTTATTTGCTTGGCCCAATCATATTCTTGCATGCTTTCCAATGGGACCATATGTGCGTAATAGCCCCATCCTATTGTCTCACCGGTTGTTGAGAAATTTTTTTTTTTGGCAAGCATACATGCAGACTAGTCGGGCGACTTCTTCGTTGTCATCTTTCTTTTTGCCTTTCAATGCCTCGGTCAAAAGGGTGCATATCTATTTTGAAGTCAACTGGCTGATATTTTTGCACATTTTGTTTATGATGCTAGCTTTTGGTTTCACACCATATGATATGTCCATCGGCTTCATGCCACAATCCACACCAAAAATCAACTTGATGTCGTTGTCGTGTATGTTCATCTTCTTTTCCCCAGTGTAAAAGGCATCTTTTGAAGCTTTGTACATTTGTAGGACATGCACAACAACATCATCGTACTTCATGCATTTGTCAAGGTCGATCTCACTGTTTCTCAATGCATTTAACAAATGCCAAAAAGGTGTTTGTTGCAGGCAGTCAAGTTGTGCTTGTGTGAATTTGGTGCTTTTCATTAATTTCACCAGTCCAGTCATGTTAGATCTGTAGTTCACACGTCGCATGTCAACATTACTGCTAGTATTTGCTTGTGGGCTTTCATCCTTAACATGGTACTCATCTCTTTTTTTCTTTGAGGTTTTCTTCTGTGCAAGATCTGCAAAATGGAGCATTTAAAAAAAATTAAGTCAAGGCTCAACTGATTAGCATAGTGGAACAGATGTGAACATTCACAGCATTACCACTGATGTGCAAGTTCACAGTTGTGTGCATGGGTGTGAATGACCACAGTTTGTGTATGGATATGAATATCCACATCTGTACATGGATGTATATATTGACTGTGTCAACACAAACACAATGTACATATTGTGTAAGTGTGTAAAAATCAATGTATTTTCATACAACCATGAACAATATTCAAGAACATGTGGATGTCAACACAAACATATAAAAGGATGTTGTGAAAATTTACAGTCCTAATTTGTATGCCAATCTACATTCTTACTACAATCATATAATGCCAATCTTATAAAACAACCTCAAAATTGAAATACAATTTGAAACAGGGGATAACAAAAGTAATATATTTCCTCTAAACATTTCCCTATGAAGTAATTCGATTATCCAAACATTTTCAATCAATGTGAATGTTCACAGCTTCCAACAACAACAACAACACCAGAATTGGCCAAACTTTTTCAATCCATGTGAATGTTCACAGCATTGAACAACAAAACTAATAATATCTGGAATAAATTGAATATCCCAACATTTTTAATTAATGTGAATGTTCACAGATTTCAACAACAACAACAACAACAACAGAATTGGCCAAACATTTTCAATCCATGTGAATGTTCACAGCATTTAACAACAACACCAATAAAATTTGGAATAATTTGATATCAAACATTTTCAATCAATGTGAATATTTACAGCTTTCAACAACAACAACAACAACAATTTGGTTTGGCCAACATCCTTCCAAACCATTTGAATGTTCACAGTTATGAACACAACATAATGGCAACTGTAATGTTTTTGACTGAAAAAATCAATATAATTAGGGATTACGATTGAGGGGTTCAAATTAAAGGTTAGGGTATGAACAATATGGACTCCTATATATTGTATGAATACAAACAGGGGATATTTGTGAAAGTTCACAATGTTATTTGTTGAAAAAGCGGTTTAGGGTTTAAATACACGAATGAGTAGAAGGCTTACGTTTTTTGCCCATTTCGACGGTTGCGTTGTCACAAATAGTCGTCGAAGGTGATTTTGATGAAGGTAGACCTTACGGATGTTCAACAATGGCGATTTCATGATTTCGGCGACAGACGGCGTGGGAACGATGAAGAAGATGATGAGACGATGCGACAATGGAAGAAAGATAATCTTCTGGGCGTTGAGGCAATGTGGAATTCGGATTTGGATTTCTGGAATGGTAGATACTGTGCGTGATTTCCTGCGCAACAATAGAAGGGAAGAGATACGGTTATTAGATTCAAAGAGAGAGAGGGCGCGTGTTTGTTCGAGGGGTTTTTTGGTCTTTTGGTATGAAATGGACCTAATGGAATATTATAAAACACTATGGGTGTGTTTGATTGGGGGGATAAGGGGGGGATTATTCACTATTGGGATTGTAATCTGGGAGAGGCTCTTTATCCGGTATTTGTTTTTTTTTTAGTCCGCCGGACATGGAGTCCGGCCGGACTCCTTATCCCTCATATGGGGGACTATTGTATCTTAGCGGGGGTATGGGACAATTTTCGGGGGACTATCCACTGTTGGGATTAGGTAATGAAATGACCATTTTGACCCTCTACTATTTAATTATGTATTATATTTAGTAAAATTCAATAAAATTTAAATGTCTCAATTTAAAAATAAAATAATTTTGTTTAACCTTTTATTGATGTTTTATTTATTTAATTTTTTAAAATAATTTTTTATAGATATTTTATTGATGTTTTATTTTAAAATTTTGTTTATAATTTATTTAATTTCATTATTTAAATTTTAATAGATGTTTTATTTAATTTCATTATTTACTTATTATTATTTTTAAAAATAAATTTATTGAAAATTTTAATTAAAAAAATTTAACTGTCTCAATTTAAAAATAAAATAATTTTGTTTAACCTTTTAGGAAAATTTACCCATAAGTCTTAGTTTTTGAAACGTTGAACCATTTAGTCCTAAAAGTTTTCTTATGCTCCATTTAGTCCCATTTTTACATCAGCATGATGTAAATGATGTAAATGATCTGATGTTTCATTCTATAATTTCAAAATTTATTGAAATCTGATGAACATTAGATGTTTTTCATCCTATATTTTCAAACATTATTGAAATTTGATGAACATTAGATGTTTGAAATCTAATGTTTGTAACATGACTCTGATGTTATTAACATTGTATCTGATGTTATTAACATTATAATGGGACCTTTCAGTCTATAAGAAAACTTTTAGGATTAAACAGTGCATAAGTTATTAATTTGGAATTTATTGGTGCATCCCCCAACCTTTTATTGATATTTTATTTTTTTTATTTTAAAAAAATATATTTATTTAATTATGTAAAAAATAAAATAAAATAAAATTTTATTTAATCTAGCTAAAAAATTAAAATATTAAAGATATGTTTAATATTGCTATTACTTAGTAAACAATTAAAAAAAGTAAAATAGTCTTTTGTACATTTATCCTATCCAGTCCGTCCAACCAAACGTTGGATTCACTAAAAATAGTCCTTTCCAGACATCTAATCTCACGAAAAAACAAACACAGGATACCTATCCAATCCAACCAAATAGTCCGGGGGATTCACAGTCCCAAGACTCAAGTCTGATGGATTCTAATCCCCCCCTTATCCAGACCGTCCAATCAAACACACCCTATGAGTCTTATGGAATAACACTCTTACATAATGGATTTACTGAAAAAACACCCACAAATTTATTTGAAAAAAAAAATTAATTGGAAAAAAAATTATTTGAAAAAAAATGAAAAAAAAAAAATAATTAAAAAAATAATTGAAAAAAAATTTAATTGGAAAAAAATTAATTGAAAAAAAATTAATTGAAAAAAATAATTGAAAAAAAATATTTGAAAAAAAAATAATGGAAAATAAATTATTTGAAAAAAAATGAAAACTGAAAATGTAAACTCATTTTTTGAGTTTACGTTTTTTCCTCAAATTTATAAACTGAGACAACATTTAAAAACATGGTTAGGATATAAAAATAAATAAAAATATGATGGAATAAAATATAAGATTTCAATCTATTTTTTCTCTTTCAAATAAATCAAAAACAGAATCAAAACGAAAATAGAAATAATCATCAAAAACAATTATGTCTAACAAAGTCCATTTGCAAGCTCAAGTTTATGGCATCTAAACCAACTCAAATCAACACAACTCTCATTAACATAAGTGTCATCTAGCTTTAGCTATTAGTATTAGTTCAAATTCAAGGCACCAATGCCATAGTTTTGTTGGGAATTGACTCTTCATAACTAGGATCGATGAGACACGAAATAACAAACAAGAAAGATAAAACAAAATCGAAAAAATACTCGTACATAAGAATATAAGGATTTATGTAGTTCATCCCAGAATAAGGTTACGTCTATAGTTGCTGCGATTTTTACTATAATCAGAAAATAATACAACTCTCTTACTTTCAAAAAGTGCCCCCTTCATCTACTTATATGTATAGAATTAGGGCAACACGGAAGCAATCAGGAAATTGCCAAACTAGAAAAAAAAATTCGGGAGAGGCCCTCCCAAACCCCCCTAGACCCCCCATTCCCTTAGGAGGAGGCTCTCTAAACCCCCCATTAGACCCAAGGCCTAGTGAGCAGTACTTATTAGAGTCCACAAGACCCAACAAGTTTATTGTTTAGGGCATCCGTGCCATTGACATGTGTGTCATTTTGGTTAGTTCTTGTTATCTGTGACAATTTGTTCTTATCTTAATTGTAGTTGCAATTCGTTGTAATTCAATTGATTTTCACTTATTTTTGTTACTTTGTGTATTTTCAATTTGTTGGGAACATTAAGTCTGACAAATTTTTGTTTGTGTTTCATCCTACCATTTCTTCTTGGTAACTTGAAATCCTTACCATATTTTAAATCCTCTTCATTGAGGCGAGTAAAGAATGTGAGACTTTTATTCCCTTAGGCCTTGCATAATCTGTTATTTAAAAGTTAAAATATCATTTTACGTATGCAATACTTTGCCTTGGTGTGCCTGCATCCCAAACTTCCAATTTGTGCAAACAGAATCATTATGATGCTTGGTTAGAAATTATTATAGTGATAAAATAAAGGGCGCTCGGACGAAAAGTCCAAATTTGAATTTCCTTTGGCCAAAGATCCACTGTCACGCTTCGACTTTTATTACCCGAATCCATTACCAAATCCAATGATTAAATCTATTTACAGAGTATACACATGAAAACATAAAGAAATAAACGAAGAATTAAACATTCATACATTCTCTCTCATATAAATAATGATGCCAAACTATACAAATCCTTACAATGCCCTTAGGCTTACATTTGAATTTAAATAAATAATTAAACAAAGGATGTACCCTTATACAAGACATGGCATTCTGCCAACAAATTAAAAGGCCTCGTGGCCAACATGATAAAATACTTCTTTGTTAACACGTGAGATGAACCTATAGTCCAGTAGAGATCCCAAAGATCTTAAACAATCACAACGTATAGCTAACTATGATCATGCATGCTCCACATCAAAATATATATATATATATATAATGTGACATTTTCTATTCAAAAATACATATATAATTAGCTTTCCTTTTTCAAAAGTTCCATTTCCATTTATTTACAAACACCCATTTTTTTTCATTTTAATTCACCATTTCAAATCCAATATTTCTAACCTAAACTCAACAATAACCTCAACAAACCACATGTCCTCACATATACTCAACAATAACCTCAATACACGCACATCGATACCAAAGTCTCATACAACACATACACAACCCGTGGTCACGCCACATCCAACACAAACTACACAACACAGGTTTATATTTAAATTAAACTATCATTCTCTGTTAACACTACAACCTAGTGAATCCTCTCAAGTCCATGTATCTTCCGGTGGTCATTGCTAAGCACCACCTAAACTCATAACTATCGCCAAGTGTCACCATAACCCGTGGCCATCGCTGAGCGTCACCAATCCCGTGGTCAATATGTGTACCATGCATTACAATCTCAAACATACATGACCCGGATTCACCCTAACCATTCAACTAAAACAAAGTTGTTTTTAGTTATAACAAATGCCCTAAGGCATAAACCAACACTCACAAAATGTGCTCCTTCCACCACCGACAACTGGTTTTCAATCTCATCAAAACCTTCATTTAATACAATGAGTTATTAACTACCATTACCATATCTAGTTAGTGGTATCTATCCAACAACAATCTCATAACATTAATAACATTCACAACCATTCAAATTCCTTTCTTTTTCAACAATTCATTTCTGACAACATAATCCACGATAACCCACAAATGGAATTGTCTATTCACAATGTCCATTCACAACCAACAACACATCAATCTAGATTACATAATCTAACACACAAACCCTACACATGGCATCTACTAAGCAACAATCAATACCATCCTCCACCGATAGCCAAGGACTACAGATTCCAATTGTTTAGTAACAAATTCCAATACGTAGAAACCCAATTCCAATTCTCAATTTTGTAAAAGAAATAACAAATATCACTTTGTTTTAAAAACCAATTTCCACACCTCCAAATCCCTAACATACTTAACGCATCGATACCCATTTATTATTTACCAAAAGTCCCCAATTTAATTATGTTCAACATAACCCAACATCTACACTACACAAACCACATTTATCTTTTCTCAATTTCTTGGTTAGAAGCTAAGGCTTCCCAACACCACATCCCAAACATGATCAACAACACATAATCACACAACAATTTAACCTTTAATCTTATAAACTCAAACCCAAACCCAAACCAACCCATATGATTTTAATGAAATCAAATACCAAAAACATGTCTTTAATGCTATAAAAATTACCACATGTCTATCTATAAGGATGTATTGAAAAGGAACAGAATAATCCCTACCCCTTGAAGTGAAGAAAAGAAAAGCCAAAAATCCACCGGTAACGAAAACACTATCTATTCAGATTAAAATAAAGCCCTCACGACCCTCTACATTTTGGTACATGGAACTAGGGTCCATAAATCACTCAAAATAGATATAACCTACGCTTCTAGGTTGAAAAAGCTCAAAAATAACGGAAGAGGGCGAGAGGAGAGAGAGAAGAACAGAAAAGGTGATATCTTTCACACAGTGACATCTTAAGTAGTCAACTCATCGCGGCCGCGGTCTAAACATCACGGGCGCGATCGACCACTACACCAGGTCATGGGCGACCATTCATTCGCAGATGTGATCCCTCTGTCCGCAGCCTCACCCGCGGCTTCTCGCAAGCCACATAACTTCTCTTCCATACACAGACCTGAACGCCTCATTCAATCACGGCCAGTTGTGGCCCATTGCAGTACGACCTCCACTCTAATGAATCAGAGGCACGAACCCCCCAGTCGGGGGTGTGACCAACCCAAGACAGCAAAACCTGGGTTGCTGTTCAAAATCCAAGCCCAAGCACCCCAAAGTCCCAAACCACCCAGAAAAGGTCAAAGTCAACTGGGACATCCGCGTGTCCTAACCAAAAATAAAATGGGTCGGGTTTTTTGACCCGGGCCACTACATCCACACACTAAATTTTTCTGTCCATAAGGACATGCCTAGACAAAAGGACCAAAATACCCATGTATATATATATATTGTTTCCAAACCAAAAACTTAAGCAGCTCATCCGCCTCTTTCTCTCTCTTCATTTGTGTTCTTTTAGGATTTCGATCAGACATCTTTTCTTACAGATAACAGAGAAGAATAACAGCCATTGCGATTCAGCACCTTTTAGCCCTAGCTCACTGCTCTCAATACTCATCTCTCTCTTCCGATCCTTTTCTTTCTCTCCTTTCCCCTCCGGCGGTCGCGTCACCACCTCTCCTATTTTTCTTCTTTTTCATCATTGGACCGACGAAGATAAGAGACACGGATGGTGATTTAGAGATAAGAAACTTCTGGATGAGCTTCACAAGAGGTCTCTTCGATCTCGGCCATCTTCTTCTCAACCACATCATCGAAAGCTTCATCAAAGCTACTGGGGTCTATCTATCTATCTATCTATCTATCTCTCTCTCTCTCTCTCTCTCTTCTCTCTTCTCTCTCTCTCTCTCTCTCCCCTCTCTTCTTCTCTCTCATCTGCGTCTCTTCCATCACCGTTGTCGTTAGAGCTCCGCTGCAGCTATTTAGATCCATATCCAGATCGCTCTTTAGATCCAAATCCATATCTCTTCGTCATTGGCTTTCTTGGACTGCTGTTATCTTCATATTTATTTGTTTAGTGGTGGTGGTGGTAGTGTTCTCTTTAGATTCATTTCGCCGACGCCTCCGTTGTTGATCATGACGACGACACCTCTTCCAAGCCCTCATCCTCCTCCATTTCCTCCTCGTATCACTCTGGTCATGAGGTGTGTTAAATAATTTGTAAATCTATGTTTCAATTTGTGCTATGGTTTAGGGTTTGAATCTTGGACACATAAAGCATATAAAGAGAGTTTTTTTATTTTTGATTCTTTAGAGAATGAGTGAGAGAGAAAATTGAGGTGAATTTTCTCCAGAAATTGAGGAATACAGAGAGTATAGGGCTTTAATTTTTTTTCTCAAAAAATTGAGAAATAGGAAAAATCCACCTCAGATCTGTTCAAAAACAACAGATCCACCTCTGATCTATTTCTGAAGGTTTCATTCAACAATATATATATATACATATTTTAATGTTGATGTTGTTGTTGATGATGATGGTGATGCACATATAGGAATTTTATTATTTTTTTTTTGCTCAGATCTGTTTGTTGTTGTTGTTTTTTTTCTTCGCTCAGATCTGGTTAATGTTGTTGTTTAATTTTTTTTTTCAGATCTGGTTGCTGTTGTGTTGTTGATGATGATGATAATAATGATGAAGAAATAGATTAGTACAACAATTTTTTTTTAAAAATGATAGATATGATAGATTTGTTTTGAACAGATAAATTTTGTTTCAAGAAAAAATCAAATAGATAATAACTGAGCCAAGAAAAAAAATCCTCTTCAAGAATTTGAACAAATAGGAAAAATAAATTCTTATTTTAACAGATAAGAAAAATTGAACAGATAGTAGAAAAAATAAAAGTTTGAACAAAAAAAAATGATCAGATAGGAAAATATTTGAACAAATAGTTTAAAAAAAATTAAACAGATAGTTAAAAAATTGAACAAATAATAAAATTTAAACAGATAAGGAGAAAAAACTGAATATATAGATATAAATTTGAACAGACAGATATAAAATTTGACCATATAATCAAAAAAAAGTCAACAGATAAAAAAAAGTCAACAAATAAATTAAGTGATAAAATTATAAATGAAATGTCCTTCAAAACAAATAAAAGGACTTCTCACCAAACTATTTTACAAAAGGTTGGCCTCTTACCAACAAAAAAATATTCACTGAACCTAATGTTTTATACTCTCTTTAGATTGGATTTATCACCAATTTTCTCTAAAATAAATAAATTATCAAATTAAAATTAATTATAGTCATTATAATATTTGATTATAACGTGGTGTTAAGTAGGGGTGTAAATTTGGCCCACTAGCCCACCCGAAGCCTGCCCGCGGCCCGATGCAGCTCGGCTCGGCTTTGCTAAGCCCGTCCAAGCCCAAGCCCAGCCCAGCCCAGCCCAAGATCTTAGGCTTGGGTTTGGATCATTTATTTCAAAGCCCGGCCCGTGAGCCTGGCGCATCAATTCGCTCAAGGCCCACTTAAGGCTTGACCCGTCCGAGGCCCAGTGTTATTTTTGGTGAAAAAAATGAAATTTTGTTAGAAAAAAATAAAAAAAAATGGTCTACCCTGCCCTAAGCCCAAGCCTAGGCCCAAGTCCATTGGCCCGCCCCGCCAGCCCATCTGAGGCCCGAGTATTCCCTAAGCCTAATTTTCTGGCCTGTGATCCGGGCCGATCCGAATTTTGACGAGCGTCTGCGCAGTGCGACAGTAAAACGAGCCAGACTGAGTCAGGCCAAATTTACACCCCTAGTGTTAATATAAACACAATGTATCTAGTCATTACTTGTGAGAGCAGATTCAACTGGATGTGAAACTTCTTGTACTAACATAACTGACATGGAACTTTTCTTGTTTTTTTTTTTTTTTTTCCAAGTGTGATTCTTCTTTAATTTGGCCTATTTTGGAAACAATATTAAAAGTTAATTTTTTGACTTTTTTAATTTTTAAATTATATCATCTCTTTATTTTTTTATATTTTTATTTAAAAAAGAGTAAAAATATTAATTTTTAACCTATTTTTCAAAATAGACCAAAGTTTGTTTCTTGACTATTGTCATTACGGCCACACAATAAAAACGAGGTACTGAAACATTTTAATTGCTTAAAAAAAGGCTTCTTTGTAACAAACAATGCAACTATCAATTCTGTGGTGGTTTGAAAAGTTGATAAAAAGTTAGTTTTTTTATTTTTTTTTAGTTTATTTTATTTTTTTATGGATAAAAAATATGAGAAGTGATATAACTCAAAATAGATAAAAAGCTAAAAATTAACTTTTTTTGGCTTCCCAAAAGACCCCTCAAATAGCACATCTAGAAGTCAATAACATTTTGGGTGAGTAAGAAGTCAATAACATTTTCCATTCATAAATCATCTTGGGTTCGTTTGGAGAGTGGGTTGGTTTTTTAATTTTTTAGTTTTTTTTGTTATTTTAGTCTGAGGTTAAAAAGTTTCGTTTGAGAAGAACTTTTGACTTTTTTAATTTTTTTAACTTTTTTATGAAAGAAATAATATAATGATTATGAATTGAATATGATATTTTATCTTATTAAATTTTTAAACAAAAAATTGTGATTATTTTAATAAAAAAATTCAAAACTAAACTTCCTTAATTACTCAAGAGTCGTGACACTTGCAATCAAACATTAATTTATTCGAGAAGCAATATTTAAAAAAGTGAAGTGCATCTGACTTAAACGTCATTTCATTCTAGAAGTAATACAAAAAGGTCGAGCATATGTGACTAGGGTGTATGTCTGACTCGGCCCATATAGGGCTTCTCGGACTCCTGCCAAAATTCGGGCAGGGCTGGGTCGGTTCACGGGTCAAAAAATTAAGTCCAGGCTCAGGTCCAAACTCAGGAGTATTCGGGTCTTGGGCGGGCCAGTGGGCCGGTCATTGGGCCAACGCAATGGGCTTGGGCCTAGCAATGGGCTTAGGCTTGGGCTTGGCCTCAGGCTTGGGCGGGCCTAAATATTTTTTTTTTGTTCTTTTAAATTTTTTCTATCAAAATCTTATTATTTTCCATTAAAAAATACACTGGGCCTTGGCGTGGCCTAGGTTTCAGGTTAGGCCTTAAGTAGGCCAATGGGCTGGGCCAAACAGGTTGGGCCCATGGACTGGGTCGGGCCGGGCTTCAAAACAATGGCCCAGGCCTAGCCCAAGGGCTCGGGCTGCGGGCAGGTTTCGGGTTGCCCATAGGCCGCGGGCTATTTTTACACCCCTATATGCGCCGCTTAAGTTTTGTAAACTAGAGAACTAAGGGTTGGTTTGGTAATTAAATTTTAAATAATTTTTTAATTTTATAGTTCAATTTTTTGATTTCCAAACATAGCTTAAGTGATAGATATTTTCAACTAAGCCTTTAAAAAGTTAATAAAAAAAATTAAAAAGCAGCATTTCAAGGAACAACTTGTTATTTATGGAACAACACGTTAAGGGGAGCATGATATATTAAGGGAATAAGGGCACATGTCCCTAGGAATGGCAATGGGGTGGGACGGGGCCAGGGATCACACTCCCCGTCCCCGATCTCTGATGGTAAAATTTTCTCCGTCCCCAGCCCTGATCCTCGACGGGGAGTCTACCACCGCCCTCATCCCCGCCCCCTAACCGGGATCGGGTTTCCTCAATCCCAAAAATTCCCTGACCAAAATAAAAATAAAAAAAACAACAACAAACATATACATTCAACAACAAAGATTCAACATATATATTCATTAACAACAACAACAATCATATCTATTTATCATCATCATTATCAACAACAACAGAACTCTGAGCTCAAATGTATATTCAACAGATCTGAGCCCTGAGTTCAAATATATATTCAACAGCTCTAACCTCAAATATATATTCAATGGATCGAACAGATCTGAGCACAAATGTAAAAAATAAAAAATAAAAAAATCTAACACATTGAGAGAGAGACGACGGCAATCGACTGCGATGGAGAGGCGACGAACTCTGACAATGATGGAACAAGGGACAGTGGTGATGGAGAGGAAGGACGATGGCAATGAGGAGAGGGAAGGAGGACAACGGCGATGGGGATGAGGGAGGAGGACAGTGGCGATGGGGAGGAGGGACAGCGGCGATGGAAAGGAGGAACAGCGGCGATGGAAGGACGACGGTGATCAAACGGTGATGGGAGGAGGGAGATCGGCGATGGAAGGACGACGGCAACGCCATGAGAGCAGCTGCGCCGAGAGAGAGAGAGAGAGAGAGACTGAGACTATGAGAGAGAAATGAAATGCATGTGAGTGAAAGGCAGAGTTGTCACGACCCAAACCCGCCCCTATGGGTTTAGCACCGTAACCGGCCAGTAATCCTAGATTACCGAAGGCCTGCTTAACAGTAATACAGTAAAACAGAGTACAGGGGCTTGGCGGAAGCCAATACAGTAAATAAACAATATCCAATGAGCTGTGACAGTCTGTATGCCAAAAAGATTTTTTATACATTCACATATATATACGGTATAGAACCATGTGCAAAACATTTACAAACATTCGGGACAGGGATCAAGTCCCAAATAACCAGTACAGTACGGTCTATACAGTCTATACAGTAACAAAACAGTACAGTAAGGGGAAATACTAAAACACCCCATAGCCTAAGCTTGGCAGGTTCGGAACCTCGTAGTGAGGCACATTGGCTGGCTTGACAAAACTGGGAATCTACCCCGACGCTTCTAGCTTTGATCCGGTGCCTGTACACCTACATATATTATGAGCAGTGAGCTAAAGCCCAGTGAATAACATAAT
This sequence comes from Camellia japonica, assembly GCA_030407325.1. Lineage (NCBI taxonomy): Eukaryota > Viridiplantae > Streptophyta > Magnoliopsida > Ericales > Theaceae > Camellia > Camellia japonica. The sequence continues at coordinate 76,564,846 of JAPPVO010000010.1, read as the reverse complement.
GCGTAAAGAGGTTTAGAATGAATGTCCTTACAGTAATGAAAACAGTTCAATTCAATCAGTATATCAGTTGTTCAGTACAGTAAACAGTCATATGTGGTACATCCATTAGTATAACAGTAACAGTAGGTCTTAAAAGACCGAACAGTAATAATGGCCATCAATCAGTAAACAGTAGTGGTTCCACAAGGGAACCGACAGAGATCTCTGTAACGGTAACAGTAAACAGTAGGTGCTAAGGATGCCACAGTACAGTTCAGAAATAAATGACATACATTCATTCAGTAATCGATATCAATTCAGTAAGCAATTCAGATCGGTATTCAGAAAATAATCATTTGAACATATCTTTACACAATTGTTACTCACAGAGTTCTGGGCTACAGTGAACTAGAGCGTCTCCTCGGAAAGCCAACCCTATACAGTTAACAGATTGAACACACACTAAGTTACACAGTTGAGAAGGATAATAACTTAATCCCTAATTTGCCTCGGTGTGTTCTACATCTATATCCTCTTTAAGATGCTTTAAATATGCCCTAGGAATGCCTAGGATGGAAAGAGGATGTAAAGATGCACTTAGAAAACATTTTCAGAATTTTTAGAAAAAAGATCCCCGCTCGAGCGCAGGTTTCCCCGCTCGAGCGGACATGCAACAAAAGGCCCCGCTCGAGCGTCAACTTCCCCGCTCGAGCGGACCAAAAAGTACTGGATAGGTGAAATTTACGCTCGACGCCCGCTCGAGCGTGTCACCCAGTCTTCCGCTCGAGCGTACATTCCTCCGCTCGAGCGGACTGATGAACAGTGCAAAGTACTGGATGCTCGATTTCCCCGCTCGAGCGACACTTCCTCCGCTCGAGCGAACAACCAAAATCTGGAAATTCCAGATTTGAGCTCTAAGTTCAAAATCAAGTTTAAATGCACTAAATTCGATCCTCTTGGGCCAATTTTTCTAGAAAACTCTTGTAAACTCATAGAATAACAAGTTTCAAAGGTCAATTTGAGAAATCAAAGCCCAAGGGTGTTTAATTCAAACTCAATTTCAAATCAATTTTCATGAACATGCTACAAACATGACATACATGAATTCAAACCATTTCAAAACTTCCAAAACATGCTCTAATGAGCTCATTCCTTTCAAAACAAGTTGAAAACATGGACTTAAGCTTAATTATGAACATGCATGTGACAATTTGCCATGAAATCAACTCAAAATTCATCAATACACACATGCATGCATGAAAGGAGCTATTATACAACATTACAAGCCATAAATTGGCTCTAGACTTCAACTTAGCTCTAAAACATGCAAGAATCAACATAAATACACAATCACTGAGATGGATTTCTACCTTAAGTCTTGTATTCAAGGTTTAGGAGCTCAAATATGCGATTACTCTTCCAAAACTCCAAGTCTATGAGCAATTTCCTCAAGAACAAGTTGAATTCACTCCAAACCTCTCACTCTCTCTCTAAATTCGGTGGTGAGGCAACAAATGGGCTGATGAAATGTTTGTATAAGGTGTAATGAAGCTCACAAAGATTTGAGGTAGTGGGCCACTACATGGCAATTAAGTAAATAAGTCTAATTCATGTGATTTGGTACCATTTAATCTAATTTAATCATACTAAATCAATTTTTCAATAAATATACCATAAAATCACATAAATTCTACTGATCATGGAACATTAATCAATTCTGAATTCGGCCGCCGATAAGGCCTTCAATTTACAGTTTAAACACAGAAAACTGAACAGATAATTAAACACTCAAACAGATAAGAATGCAATATAACACATATAAACTCAGTCAATTCAGTTCCAGTTCCAGTTTCCAGTCAGTCAATTCAGTAAGTCAATCAGTTCATTTACTTTCCACAATTGGTCTTAATTTAGCAGTAATCGGTATTAATCAATGATCAGTAACGAGGGTTATTACAGTCTCTCCTCCTTATAAAGAGTTTAGTCCTCTAAACTCGAATTACCTTCATTCTGGAAGAAAACAGGATTCAGTGGGAATAAATCAGGATATCTCTTAGCCATGTCATCTTCCCTTTCCCAAGTGGCATACACGCCACCATGGTTTTGCCAGTCAACTTTCACTAACGGGATCTCTTTGTTTCTGAGTTTCTTGATCCATCTGTTTACAATCTGTATAGGCCGTTCCTCGTAAGTGTAGTCGTCACTCAACACTATCCGAGTAGGCTCAATCACATGGAAAGGATCCCGGAGATAATCTCTCAACATAGAGATGTGGAAGACGTTGTGCATATGCTCCATTTCAGGAGGAAGCGCAACTTGATACGCCACCGGATTGATTTTCTCAATAACCTCATACGGCCCGACATATCTCGGCGCTAACTTGCATTTGACTCCAAAATGAGTCTGGCCTTTCATTGGTGTCACTTTCACAAACACGTGATCACCCACTTCATATTTTCGGTCTCGTCTTCTAACATCTGCATAACTTTTCTGTCGGCTCTGTGCAGTTTTCAGTCTCTGTTGAATCAGTTTCACTTTTTCAGTCGTTTCATACACAATCTCGGGCCCGCAAAGGCCCATCTCCAACTTCTGCCCAGCAGATCGAAGATCTACATTTTCTGCCATACAATGCCTCAAAAGGCGCCATAACAATACTTGAATGGTAACTGTTGTTGTAGGGAAATTCAGCCAATGGCAAATGACTTTCCCAGTTTCCCTGAAAATCAAGGACACACATTCTCAATAAATCCTCCAGAGTCTGGATGGTCCTTTCTGACTGTCCATCTGTCTGAGGATGATAGGCACTACTCATTCTCAATTCAGTACCCAATGCAGTCTGTGGCTTTGCCAAAACCTCGATGTAAACTTCGAATCCCTGTCAGAAACAATGGACACACAGCACTCCATGCAGTCTAACAATTTCATCAATATAAATTACAGCCAACTTGTCCGCATTAAAAATTGTCTTGACAGGTAAGAAGTGAGCAGATTTGGTCAGTCTATCAACAATACCCAAATTGAATCCATACCTTTTCTGGAGCGAGCAATCCACGATAAAATCCATCGTGATATGCTCCCATTTCCACTCCGGTATGGGTAAGGGTTGCAGTAAGCCTGCGGGTCGCTGATGTCCGCTTTGACTTGTTGGCAATGAAGACATTTTGACACAAAGTCGGCAATTTCTTTCTTCATTCCCGGCCACCAAAAGTTCTATTTCAGATCTTGGTATTTTTCGTGTTCCCTGGATGGATAGAAAATTTTGAATTGTGGCCCTCTTGCAGAACTCTTCTTTTCAATTCAGAATCATTTGGCACACACAGTCTTCCTTGAAATTTCAGTACATTATTTTCAAATTTGAACCCCGGTCTCGGTTTAATTTCTCTATCTTCGATGATCTTCTTCAAGAAGTCATCTGTTTGCTGTTTCTCTTTAATTTCTTCGATCAATGCCGGTTGAGCAGAAATAACAGCTATTGTTCCACCTTGTTCTCTCAAACAACTTCAATTTCAGATTTTTCAAGGTCACAAAACAACTCTTTCTGTCCAGTGAGTAAACAAGCTAAATTTGCAATTGACTTCTGGCTCAGTGCATCGGCAACGGTGTTGGCTTTTCCCGGATGGTACAGAATCTGTAGGTCGTAATCTTTAATCAGTTCTAGCCATCTCCGTTGTCTCATGTTCAGTTCTTTCTGGGTGAAGAAGTATTTCAGACTCTTGTGGTCGGTATAAACTTCACATGTTGCCCCATACAGGTAGTGACGCCAGATTTTCAGTGCAAACACTACTGCGGCCAGTTCCAGATCATGGGTTGGGTAGTTCTTTTCATGTGGTCTCAGTTGTCGGGAAGCATAAGCAATAACTCTCCCATTCTGCATTAAAACACATCCCAAACCCTTATGAGAAGCATCACTAAATACAGTATAACCATCCGTACCTGAGGTAAGGTAAGAACAGGTGCAGTCACAAGTCGAGTTTTCAACTCTTGAAATGCTTATTCCCTCTGGTCAGTCCAGTCAAATGATGTCCCCTTCTGTGTCAGTTGAGTCAATAGTAAGGCAATTTTGGAGAAATCTTTGACAAATCTTCTGTAATACCCAGCCAATCCCAAAAAGCTGCGGACTTCTGTCACATTTGTTGGTCTAGGCCAGTTTACTACAGCTTCAATTTTCTGCGGATCAACAGAAATTCCATCTTTGCTAACAACATGCCCCAAAAACATAACATGATCAAGCCAAAACTCACATTTAGACAGTTTAGCATACAGTTTCTGTTCTCTTAGGGTCTGCAGGGCAAGTCTCAGATGATGTTCATGTTGTTCTATACTTTTGGAGTAAATCAATATGTCATCAATAAATACCACAATAAAGTCATCAAGGTACGGTTTAAAGATTCTATTCATGAGGTCCATAAATGCTGCAGGTGCATTGGTAACTCCAAAAGGCATAACTAAAAATTCGTAATGTCCATACCTCGTTCTAAAAGCAGTTTTATCAATGTCTCCCGGTTTAACTTTCAGTTGATGGTACCTCCGATCTGAGATCAATCTTGGAAAACACTTGAGCACCCTGTAACTGATCAAATAAGTCATCAATACGCGGTAATGGATATTTGTTTTTCACAGTTACCTTGTTCAGTTCACGTAGTCAATGCACAGTCTCAATGAGCCGTCTTTCTTTTTCACAAACAAAACCGGTGCACCCCACGGTGAAGTACTAGCCTGATAAATTTCTTGTCTAGCAGTTCTTGCAATTGTACTTTCAATTCTTTCAATTCAGTTGGAGCCATTCGGTAAGGAGCTTTCGATACAGGCTGTGTTCCCGGAATCACATCAACGGTGAATTCAATCTCCCTGTCAATCAAATCCCCTGGCAGATCATCTGGAAAAACATCTGGGAATTCTCTGACTATAGGAATACAGTTCATATCAGTTTTAACATTATCATCAGTAGATACAGTCAGTATAGAACACAGATATCCTTTACATTACACCCCTCTAATCAATTTAAACGCTTCACACAGAAGAAATCAAATACGGAGGAGGTACTACTCCATCCCATTAAACACAAATTCAGGTAAACCAGGTGGACGGAAAACAACTTGTTTTGTCACACAGTCAATAGTGGCATGATATTTTTGTAACCAGTCCATCCCCAATATTACATCAAAATGATCAATATTCCATGGCAGTAAATCAATAAACAGATGCATATCCCCAACAATAATCTCACAAGCAGGATACATATAAGCACATGTCATGGATCCTCCTACAGGTGATGATACAGCTAGCAGATAGTTCATAGGCTCTAAGGGTCTATTCAGTTTCCGTGAAAAAGCATGCGATACATATGAGTGTGTAGACCCCGAATCAATCAGTACATATGCACTTTGAGCACAAATAGAGAGGATACCTGACACAACGGTTTCAGTATTTTGCACGCCTCCCGGTACTAGGGCAAACACTCGGCCCTGCCTCATCGGCTCTTTCCCGGTAGCTTTGGAGTTAGGCTTTGGTGCTACAGTTGATGCAGCGGCACTGCCTGCAGCTTTACTATTGCCTGGAGCAGTGGAAAGGCAATCTTTCACCATGTGGCCCACCTTGCCACACCTGTAACAAGCACCAGAGATTTTATAACAGACTCCTTTATGGTTCTTACTACATTCGGAACAGGCGGAAAGGGACGGTTTCCTGTAGTCGTTGACCTGTATTTACTTTTTGTTCGATTGATTATGCTTGCCTTTCTTGAATTTGAAATTTTGTCGTTTACCACGCCATTCAGACGCAGTGTTTCAGATTGTTCAGATTGTTTCACAGCTTCGATGTTTGACTCGGCCATCAATGCCCGGTCAAGAACACCCACATAGGTCGGTAGCTTTAAAACACTAATTCTATCCAGTATTGCAACATTCAGGCCGCCCTCAAATTTCCTGGCCTTCTTGTAGTCTGTGTCCACCATATGTGGAGCATACCTAGCAAGCTCGGTGAACTTTGTCTCATATTCAGCAACGGACATTGTGCCCTGTCTCAGTTGCTCAAATTCAGTTACTTTCCTGTCCCTGACACACTGGGGAAAATATTTTTCGAAAAATGACTCCTTAAACTGAGCCCAAGTCATTACATTGTTGGTATCACGAACCAGCATCCACCACCTTCTGGCCTCTTCTTGCAAGGTAAAGGTAGCTAACAGTACTTATTTTTCTTCCGAACACGGAAACACTTCAAATAGCTTTTCGGTCTCGAGAACCCATGCTTCAGCTTTTAGCGGTTCAAGGCCTCCCTGAAAGGATGGCGGTTTCATTTTGCTGAACTTCTGGGTGAGAGCAATTATATCCCCGTCATTCACATTCACATTCGGTTCCGGTTGTACCGGAGGAGGAGGTGGGGGCTGTTGATTCTGTTGTTGCTCAAGTCTAGCAGTTATCAGTTCCATCATTCTTTCCATTCTTGCCATTCTTGCCTCAGTGGATGAAGACTCAGATTCATTTGCATTATCCATTTCACTATAAGCAGTTATAACAAGTATAAACATAAACAGTTACATCCTTAAACTTTTAACACATTAGCATATATTCAGTTATGTCATAACCACACACTTAACATGCTCATGTAATGCCCTAATCACCTTTCTAGGACACTCTATAGCTCATTTGGACACGTGTGTGCGGTATAACTCGTGGTTAAGTACCGCTCTGATACCACTCTGTCACGACCCAAACCCGCCCATATGGGTTTAGCACCGTAACCGGCCAGTAATCCTAGATTACCGAAGGCCTGCTTAACAGTAATACAGTAAAACAGAGTACAGGGGCTTGGCGGAAGCCAATACAGTAAATAAACAATGTCCAATGAGCTGTGACAGTCTGTATGCCAAAAAGATTTTTTATACATTCACATATATATACGGTACAGAACCATGTGCAAAACATTTACAAACATTCGGGACAGGGATCAAGTCCCAAATAACCAGTACAGTACGGTCTATACAGTCTATACAGTAACAAAACAGTACAGTAAGGGGAAAACTAAAACACCCCATAGCCTAAGCTTGGCAGGTTCGGAACCTCGTAGTGAGGCACATTGGCTGGCTTGACAAAACTGGGAATCTACCCCAACGCTTCTAGCTTTGATCCGGCCTGTACACCTACATATATATATGAGCAGTGAGCTAAAGCCCAGTGAATAACATAATGCGTAAAGAGGTTTAGAATGAATGTCCTTATAGTAATGAAAACAGTTCAATTCAATCAGTATATCAGTTGTTCAGTACAGTAAACAGTCATATGTGGTACATCCATTAGCATAACAGTAACAGTAGGTCTTAAAAGACCGAACAGTAATGATGGCCATCAATCAGTAAACAGTAGTGGTTCCACAAGGGAACCAACAGAGATCTCTGTAACGGTAACAGTAAACAGTAGGTGCTAAGGATGCCACAGTACAGTTCAGAAATAAATGGACATACATTCATTCAGTAATCGATATCAATTCAGTAAGCAATTCAGATCGGTATTCAGAAAATAATCATTTGAACATATCTTTACACAATTGTTACTCACAGAGTTCTGGGCTACAGTGAACTAGAGCGTCTCCTCGGAAAGCCAACCCTATACAGTTAACAGATTGAACACACACTAAGTTACACAGTTGGGAAGGATAATAACTTAATTCCTAATTTGCCTCGGTGTGTTCTACATCTATATCCTCTTTAAGATGCTTTAAATATGCCCTAGGAATGCCTAGGATGGAAAGAGGATGTAAAGATGCACTTAGAAAACATTTTCAGAATTTTTAGAAAAACAGATCCCCGCTCAAGCGCAGGTTTCCCCGCTCGAGCGGACATGCAACAAAGGGCCCCGCTCGAGCGTCAACTTCCCCGCTCGAGCGAACCAAAAAGTACTGGATAGGTGAAATTTACGCTCGACGCCCGCTCGAGCGTGTCACCCAGTCTTCCGCTCGAGCGTACATTCCTCCGCTCGAGCGGACTGATGAACAGTGCAAAGTACTGGATGCTCGATTTCCCCGCTCGAGCGGCACTTCCTCCGCTCGAGCGGACAACCAAAATCTAGAAATTCCAGATTTGAGCTCTAAGTTCAAAATCAAGTTTAAATGCACTAAATTCGATCCTCTTAGGCTAATTTTTCCAGAAACTCTTGTAACTCATAGAATAACAAGTTTCAAAGGTCAATTTGAGAAATCAAAGCCCAAGGATGTTAATTCAAACTCAATTTCAAATCAATTTTCATGAACATGCTACAAACATGACATGCATGAATTCAAACCATTTCAAAACTTCCAAACATGCTCTAATGAGCTCATTCCTTTCAAAACAAGTTGAAAACATGGACTTAAGCTTAATTATGAACATGCATGTGACAATTTGCCATGAAATCAACTCAAAATTCATCAATACACACATGCATGCATGAAAGGAGCTACTATACAACATTACAGCCATAAATTGGCTCTAGACTTCAACTTAGCTCTAAAACATGCAAGAATCAACATAAATACACAATCACTGAGATGGATTTCTACCTTAAGTCTTGTATTCAAGGTTTAGGAGCTCAAATATGCGATTACTCTTCCAAAACTCCAAGTCTATGAGCAATTTCCTCAAGAACAAGTTGAATTCACTCCAACCTCTCACTCTCTCTCTAAATTCGGTGGTGAGGCAACAAATGGGCTGATGAATGTTTGTATAAGGTGTAATGAAGCTCACAAAGATTTGAGGTAGTGGGCCACTACATGGAATTAAGTAAATAAGTCTAATTCATGTGATTTGGTACCATTTAATCTAATTTAATCATACTAAATCAATTTTTCAATAAATATACTATAAAATCACATAAATTCTACTGATCATGGAACATCAATCAATTCTGAATTCGGCCGCCGATAAGGCCTTCAATTTACAGTTTAAACACAGAAAACTGAACAGATAATTAAACACTCAAACAGATAAGAATGCAATATAACACATATAAACTCAGTCAATTCAGTTCCAGTTTCCAGTCAGTCAATTCAGAAAGTCAATCAGTTCATTTACTTTCCATAATCGGTCTTAATTTAGCAGTAATCGGTATTAATCAGTAATCAGTAACGAGGGTTATTACAAGAGTCAAACATATATAGATATATAGGGAATAATCGAGGAGTTATGCGAGGATAATTCGGGGTAGGGCCGGGGTCGGGGCTGAGGAACCTATCCCCCGTCCTCGGCCCCCAAAAACAGTCGGGGATTCAATTTTTAATACCATCCCCGACCCTATGGGGATAATTTTCGAGAAAAATCCGTTCTAATTGGGGTCGAGGGATTGGGTCCCTGTCGAGCTGGGTTCAAATTGCCGTCCCTACATGCCCCCTTAATTTTGAAATTTTAAAAAAAAAATTTATATATAAGAAAAATGATTTATAAATAGAAAATTTATACAAAAATAAAATTTATAATAATTTTTTAATGGCAATTTTAAGATTACGAAAATAATAGTGGTTATTTTGATTGAAAATGAAGAGATCTCAATAAGTCACATTATTATATATGAAAATTTTGTACAAAAAAAATAATACAACGGTGATACTACACATGTAAATATGAGTGGTGATTGAGACCCCCACCCCATAAATCTGGATCCCTCATGATGTGGAACCCACACATAAATGAGTGGGCCCCACACATACATGGAGGGTCAGGATCACTTTAAAGGTATAGGGGTCATCTCCAAAGAGGGTCCCAAACATTTCCGTTATTATAAGACATAGAAGACTTGTTCCCATTGCTCTTAATACCCTAATTACAAGTAATACCCCATATTTTCGATTCCACAAGGCCAATTGTAAAGATATATGTAAAAAACTTTTGTGTTAAGCCTATGTTTGGGAAGTTAGGTCTGAGGATTTTTTGGTTAAAATAGCCACAAAAAATAAAACAGTTTTTTTAGCCCAATAAGACAAAAAATCACATGTAACTCATAATCATTATATTCTTTCTCTCACAAAAAAGTCAAAAAAATGAAAAAAGCCAAAAGCCTTTTCCCAACCAGGCTTTTTAGTCCCATGTTAAAATGGCTAAAAATGTCAAAAAGTTAAAAAGCCAACCCACTTCCCAAACGAAGCCTAAATATTTAATATTTTGTGTTTAATATTAATTTAAAATTTTATTATCTATCATTGATTATGAAGATAAAAAAAAATTCAAAATTATTATTAATAGGTCCAGCTTGTCTCAAGTTGAGATCAAGACTGGACCCGTCCAGTCCGGCCCATGGGGCCCATTTTTTGGACCCGTTTTGATAATCCGAACCATTCAATATGTAGAACTCATCGAGTACTATATGCTTGTAAAACATTACGTTGATCGGATATCAATAGCTATATGATCAAATTAATTTTGTATAAAAAAAATGGACGGTGAAAAAATTAACGGTTGATAAAAAACTGTTTTGATCACATAGTTATCGATATCCGATCAATGTGATTTTTTACAAGTATATAATACTCGACGAGTTTTATATATTAAATTGTTCAAATTATTAAAACGAGACCCGTGATAAGCCCTCACAGGCCAAACAGCACGGTCCAGTCCGATCTTGGACTGGACCGCAGCCACTGCCTTATTAATAAGTGCCCTCTAAATCAATTGTTTTGGCTGCGCATCCACGATGGAGCAATGTTAATGTGATGGGACCACACAACCAACTATTTTGTTTAACTATAGTTTAGTTTTTGTTGGGTTATGCCTTGTGTTAATTATAGTTGGATTAGGGGGTGTTTGGTAAGTTGGGTTATAGGTTTTTTTTAGCTAAAATAGTTAATAAAAATAAAATATGTTACAATAGTTAATAAAAAAATATTACATTTAAATTATAATTATTTTATTTTTTCTCTTATAACTATCAAATTAACTACAAAAAAAGCCAACTAATTTCTCAAATATAACTTTTTAATCAAGTTAAAATGGTTAAAAAATTAAAAAGATAATTAAAATAATGATGATAATGATGTTAAATAAAATGAGAAAAATTACAAATCAATGATAACTTTACAAAATATTTATAAATTTATAAAAAAAATTATAAGTATAATTATTAAAATTAATAAAAATTATTATTAATATAAAATTATTTTTAAAAATATGTACTAATTTACGATTTTCTTAATAAAGTGTTACCGTACACAGATATTTTTGATCATTTGATTACATTACCCACTCGACTTGATTCGTACATTTGAAAATAGAACTCATGCTTTTTTTTATTTATTACTCTCTCTGTCTTAAAATAATAATTTTTGGGAAAAATTTAATTTTTTTTGATAATATAATTATTACACTTTAAAAATATTAATTTTTCAAAATTACTCTTTGATAATACATTTTTTTAGAGATTATCAATTGTCATAATTTTTTTTTATATTGTTAATAAATTTAAAAGTAGGGCAAAATATAAAATTCATATTATTTAATTCTTAATTTTTAAAAAAATACTAATATTTTGAAACGAATAATAATATGTAAAGCAACTTTATCTAAATTTGCAAACATCACACCTACAATAATAGGATGACATAAGCATATCTAAAAAAGCATGACATCATTAGAAATGATTAGCCGAGTTTGTGTTGAAAAAAAGAATTGAGTGTTCTAAAAGAAAAATTTTAAATAGCTGATGTGTTGTGTCTTAATTTTTTTTTTGATTGTCAAATTATTAAAGTTCTGTTTGAAATTTTCAAATTATTGGGTGTTTGGTGAGATTTTTTTGAGCCAACTTATAACTTTTAGCTTTTAAAAAATTATTTTGGACCGTTTAGTTAGATTTATTTCAAACAGTTTCTGATTCTAACAATTTATTTTAAGTCAAAAAAGTTGATTCTCAAAAGCTGCTCACCCCTTACTTCTGATTATCAATTTCTGCTGTGGACATGTTAATTCACTGTTATACTCTTAGATATTTTTTATTTTTATTTTTTAAAAAATAAAAAAAGACCCAAATGAACTATAAAATATTATTATTATTTTTTATGAGAGATGTAGACAAATAGTAAATAATAAAAAATAAAAATTAATTGAAAAAGTTACTTCACAGCTTATTTAGCCTCCGTTTGGGAAGTGAGTTGGCTTTTTGACTTTTTTAGCCTGGGCTAAAAAGCTTAGTTTGGGAAGGGCTTTTTGGCTTTTTGATTTTTTTTACTTTTTTTGTGAGAGAAGAGTGTAATGATTATGGGTTGGATGTGATGTTTTGTTTGTTATGACTAAAATAGCCTATTTTGTCTTTTGTGGCTAAAATAGCCAAAAAAGCCCCGTTTAGCTCTTGCCAAACAAAGTTTTAACAAACACTACTGAGCAACTTAAATCTATAATTCAATAATTATACCAAACAGATTAATAACTTTTAATTAAAATCATAATCTATAATCTGTTAAATTATAATTTATTGTGGGGATATATTTTCTAAGTACCAACACGTGGCAAGGTGACGCCGACGTGTCAGTCGATGTGCCACGTGTCCTGTTCATGACGCCGAGGTTATCTCGGCAAGGCCGAGGTTACCTCCGATGATATCAGAATCCGAGATAAGCGGATAAGGGACAAGAGTTCTAGAATGAGGAAAGACTTCAAGATGGATAAGGATAATGTTCTTAGGGAGTGTATCCTTATCTCTTAAGGAGTCCAAAGTAAGCACTGAATGGGAGTTCATAGAAGTCAGGCTTCTATCGGGACTAGGATTAAGTTAACTATAAAAGAAAAGCACCCTCGTGGGTCTAAGGTACGCAATTTATATTCTGAACAGTGAGTTTGCATTATTGATTATCTTTGAGAGATATACTGATTTGATCGTCGGAGTGTCCCCGGGTGGGCGAACCACCGCCGAAATCTTCTCTTTCTGTTGCAGGTTACTCAGGTGTCATCTATTCTATCAATTCTTTCCAGCTGATCACTGAATTAATAGTGTGATCAAAAAATCACTCACATATTTATAATCTATTTTAATAACCACACCAAACAGTACCTATATGAATGAATATTTCTATTTGTGATATACCGTCCTCTACTGATTTTCTAATTTGGCGTGCGCGTGGGTAGAAGCGAGATGTTGTCGGTTTAATTTTATTATTTTATATTTTTTAGGGTTGAGTAGCTAGAGATATTTTTATGTGCATCCTGATTAGTTTCTTTTTAATCCGATTAAAGATAGACCATTAATATGGAGATTAAACAATTAATGATTTTTTATATATTTTTTTAGGACTTACTCTCAAAAATCAAATCTTAAATAATTATGTGAAAAATATATTAGTATTATATTTTTATAGTTATACTTTAAAAATTAAATTTTGTAAGTGAGGCAAACGAAGTAAATACTTATTCATTCTATTTTATTAGGATGGAAAAAAATTGTGTAAGGCGAAGTGAGACACACATTGGGGGTAAGGTAAATTGTCATCTCTATGTTCATTTAAAAATTTACAAAGAAGATTGGGAGAGGATGCAAATAATTAAAGAGTAATGTGAGGATGACCATCTTATTTTATCACAATTTGGGATTGGCTTTCTTAGTTAATATGTTTGAGAAGTTATTAAAAAAATTATTTTTGTATAAATAATGATTTTTAAACTTTTCTTAAAAAATAAAAATTACCTTTTTAAATATGATGCTAAATGCTCACTTTGGAGTGCTTTGGCAACAACATGAAAAGTCAACTTTTAGTTTTTTATTAATTTTGTGCCACATTACTTCTCACATTTTTTACTCACAAAAAGATAAAATAGATTAAAAAAGTCTAAAAATTAGCTTTTTACCAAGTTTCCAAAACACTACTTTATCTACCATCTGCTGTGACACACACTTAGGGTTCGTTTGAGAAGTGAGTTGATTTTTGATTTTTTAGGTTTTTAATTATTTTAGTCTGAGTTAAAAAGTCTCGTTTGGAAAAGACTTTTTAATATTTTTGACTTTTTGTGGGAAAAAAAATATAATAATTATAGATTAAATTTTATTTTATTAAGTTAAAAAACTTATTTTATCATTTTCTAATTAAAATAGCCTCAATCCTGCTTTTCAAAGGAAGCCCTAGTAATTGAATATTAATCATAACAATATACGATTTTACATAAATATAGTTAATATTTAAGTTATGCAAATATGTCACATCAAATGTGATAAGAATGAAATGTGATATGAGAAAATGATAGGAATTTGAATTGAAACCACTACGCATATTGTACCATTATGTCAAACCAAAATGTCAAAAAAAAATCTAACAGGTTAGTTACATAAAGGGGTTGTACTGACAAGGTTGGTCCACAACGAGTCGGCAAATTGGTTGCCCAAGAGCCTTCATTAGACGAAAATTTTCATATTACCGACTGTAATGTTTCTACCTCATTTCAACCATTCATTCATCTGTGAAAAATTTATGTGACATCACGGAGATCAATGAGATGGAATTGTGACATGACCAAGTCACTTTGGTGGATAATAGTGAAGGGTAAATTAGATAAACGATTTCTATAGTTTAGATTTTATATTATTTTCGTCTTTAATTTTTTAATTGTGATGCATTTGATTTTAAATTTTAAATCTTATTTTAAATAAAGATAATTGATGATACCATTACTCAATTTCAAGAGTAAAGTCTTCGATTTGATAAATAAACTAATTTGACAAAAATAAATATCAAAAAAATATTTTAAAATTTTTAAAAATTATTTCTACCCATAAAAAATAAAATTATATAAAATTGATAAATCTTTTAAATATTTATTTATTTATTTTACTAAATTAATTTTTATTATGTGTTTGGATAATGATCATGTAATGAGTGGTTGTTTTTATTTTCATTAAATTAGTTTCTGTTTTTCAAAAATTAAATATGACGACAATTTTGATATTATTATTAAATCAATCCATTAAATCAAAAAAAATCCAAAACTAAAAATATTTCATATATTAAATATATCGATTACACATTACAAGCCTAGTAACCACGCATTACATAATCATCAACTCAACCCATAATAAAAATTAATTTGGTTAAAAAATAAATAAATAAATGTCCAAAAGATTTATCAATTTTACATAATTTTATCTTTGGTAGGTAGAAATTATTTTTAAAATTCAAAAATATTTTTTTGACATTTCTTTTTATCAAATTACTTTATATTTTATCAAATTGACAACTTTACCCTTAAAATTGAGCAATGGTATTTTCAATTATCCTTATTTGAAACAAGATTTAAAATTTAAGATCAAATGTGTCACAATTGAAAAGTCAATGACCAAAGTGACACGAGTCCCAAACTATAGGGACTGTTAGTGTAATTCGCCCAATAGTGAATGATAATTGTTCTTTTATTAAAATGACAAGTATGACTGTAACGCCCCGAAATAATTCAACATGAACTACCCACATTAATGAACATTCACTAAACAATAATAATAATCCTTCCATCTTCACATGTTTAATAATTGAGTTTAATACAAAAATTCTACATGCAGTATACATTCAACGAAACAAAAGAACACATGAATATATAGCATGTGAAGCATCTAGTCTCAAAACACTAAAATGCCCCTTAAGGGCTTACATTTTCCAAGGCAATAGCCCGGTTACACAAAATGGTCTCTCGGACCCATACACATTTAGCCCTTGGCTTACAAAAATTTACAACAAAAATAAGAGAGCTATGTACTCTTCACGAAATATCCACGCCCTTAATTCGGCGGGATCACCACATCTTTACCTACATCAAATCCTATAAGGGTGAGCATAAAACCTAGTAGAGAATTCTCACAAAGTATATACAGTTATGCAACTCTCAATAAAAATGCAAATGCCCATGCCATGCTCTTTTAAAGAAAATTCATTTCCTGCTCTTCTTGAAGATTTCCATATTTGTTTTCAACTCAAGCTTACAATCACGACACATTTCAAAACTTCCAATTCTAATCAATAGGGGCGGTAAATATGACACTAGTAATCCCTAGGCTGGTGTCTGTAAGTAGACTCTACAAGTACTACCCAATTGTTATTTTTACTAGTATTAACCGAAAGGCTCAACACCTATCCGCGCGGGTTTCTGGTCTTTCACCATGGACACTCAGGCCAACTTACCAAATTCAACTACACCTCCCATCCGGACTTACCACGTATTTACCCCATTCACATTACCATAGTTCTCATTTCGATAAATATGTTCTTTTCTTGAAGTAAATGTTTCCATTCAAATTTCACAATGCATAATAATAATAACATGAATGAGTATGCAATGCAAAGATTTTCCATATCTCATAACATTTCTCCATTTTCAAAGTCTCTATAATAATGTCCACAATCACATTTCCCATTACCTCTTTTCAATGCTCTTCCTCAAGATAACCATATGTTATCTACACTTAGCCACAATTTCACTTTTCATGATTCTTAGCAATATAGTCTCATCAAGACTACATGTAATGTTTTCAACATTAATTCTCAATGTTTATAATTCTCACAATTCCATAATGCACAACAATTATCATTTTACACGTAAATATTTCCGTGCATTCAACAATAGTTTTAAAGATGAGTCCTCCACTCTCTTATCAAGAAAATTATCATTTCTTTATACCACATTGTGAAATCCACACTTATTGACTCATTTAAACACAAAAAAAGAAGAATTTCATAGTTGTTCTCATGCTTTCTAAAAACCCCCAATTTCTAGGGATCTTTCTCAAGAAACCAAAACACCTCCCATTTTCATGTGAAAACTTATCAAAATCATTTTTCTTAAATCATAGATAAAAGGCTTCAAGGATCAACTTAGAACATTTAAGGTTTAAACCCTCATTTTTGAGAAATCTCATCATCATTGAGTCAAGAACCAAACTCTCAAAATAAATTCAAGAAAAGCAATAAAATCAACATGTATCTTGCAAAACATAGATATATATATATAACTCAAGAATGTCCCTACCTCAAACTTGATGAAAAAGTGGAGATGAAACCCCAGCTTGGATGGTGTTGAAAAGAGATCTCCACCGTACACTATGTGGTTCTAGTGATGTTCTCAATCTTTGATGAAGGAGCCAAGGGTGAATCTCAAATGGATTGAGAAAGATCAAGGGTTTTGATCTTGGTTTGAGATAGAAATGAAGAGAGAAGGGAGAGAGTTGTATTTTTAGAGAGAGAGAGAGATACAACAAAATGAGATACAAACAACCCAAATGAAGAGAAAAAACAGAGTTCTCGGAATGTGCTCGTCTCCCACGTGCATTTATTTCAGTGTATGACCCAAAATTTCCCCTGAATTCTGCACGTGCGGCCTCATCCTCCCGCACGTACGGCCCTCTTCTGCACGTGCAGCCCTAGGCCCTCGTACGTGCGGCCTGTCAACCAGTCTAGAAAATTTTCTGGTTCGACTCCCGGCCACTCCGGACCTGACCCTACGCTCTCCAAAAACAAAACAAGAATAGGGACTCTATTTAGAGAACCATTTCCGGTCGTTTCAAACCCAACGAAAGTAAAAAGGAAAACGGGGCAACGAGGGAAAGAAAAGCGAAGGAAAGAGAAGAAAAGACCCGGTCGTCGCAATGACTCTCATCATTTATAAGTAATTCAACAGTGCTATAGACTCTTAAAAAACATAATTCTCACAATTCTTATTTACTTGTGATTGGTCTAGAAAGGAAAGAAAAAAAAAATACATGATTGATCCACATCATTTTGGGGGTCATGAAGGTCCCAACTTTGGGGGTTCCAAGCATTTTTGTAAGTAATTTTACACCTCTCAATTTTAAAAGGGATAATTACATTTTACCCCTCTATAGTTTAACGCGTTTTCACATTACCTTCCTAACGTTGATAAATGTACTCACAAACCCCTTGTGGTTTTGACTAAAGTGCAAAAGTGGCGGAATCTGGTAGACTTAACAGTGCGTGGGGTAGACGCGCCAGAGAAGTGTGTCTGCATTGAAATTAAAGATTTTGGCACCAAATTTGAAGTTTTAAGTGACTAATTTACCCTTCCATTTTCTTATATATATATATATGAAAGGTTGTTTCAGGGAATCTGAGCATGGATTTGGCTTCATGAAACATTGATGTACAACCTCAAGATCGTCGTTCATGGCCACTGATTTGGAGAAAGAGAGAGATTGTGAGAAAAAGGGTGAGAAATGGAGAGAAGGTGTAGCGAGTGATATGAGAAAATCACACCTAAAAATTTCATTTCACCTTATAAAAACCCTCACTTCTTTACTACATTCTCGTTCTCAATCTCCTTTTTATTCTCTCAATCTGGTTTTCAATTTGATTATGAAAAATGAGTTGTTTGTTTGGGTGAGTTAGACGCCATCCCTGTCAACGACCAGAATTTCCAATTCCCAAATAACGACATTCAAATCCACCACATATCTCCTCTCAGCGAATGATGCCTTCCTCTCTCAATCCTCCAAACAATTTCTTCAAATTCAGTTAATGCAAGCTCGAATCCACATCTCTAATCAAATAGTCTTAATTGATCAATCTTCATGCCTCTTGCTTTTACAAACTCAAGGTTTCAATCACACACACACACACACACACACACACACACACACACACACACACACACATATATATGTTTGTAATTGGGTTTCATTTTGTATGTATTGATTGGTTTTAACCTAGTTTTGTAGACTGCGGTGGTGTTGATTGGAAACGAAGAGGTTCACTTGGTGGCAATGCCGAGCAAGCTGGTTATGTTGGTTTCATTTCCGTTATTTGATTCATTACTTGTTCTATACCTTCCTGTATGATCAGAGAGAGAGAGAGAGAGAGGGGTTTGGGGGTTGGATGTATTTCGTATCTATATTATATATATATATATATATATAGAGAGAGAGAGAGTTCATAGAGAGAGAGTTTAACTATGAGAAAAATGGAAGTAAAATGGCATTTATTAGAAAATTGAAGAAAAAATTAGGGTATTCTAGTCTTTTCAATAATTTCGTCACGTCCTGTCACTTTTGCATTTTAGTCAAAACCAAAGGGGGTAAAATATAATTGTCCCATTTTAAAACTCTAAAATCAATCTTCAATGGCATGACAAATATTTATTTAATAATTTTTATATTTTAGTGGGATTCTCATGATATGGCATATAACACATTACTTAGAGTTGGTTTGGGGATTTAAAATTGGGGGTCTAAAACATTTTCTCACCACTTATATAAGAATTGTTTGAAATGATCTAAATAAATATATTTTTTGACTTTTTATGAAAAGATATACAGAAAAATAAAGAGATGATGTGACTTAAATAAATGTACTTACGTAAATAAGTGCACTTATTTAGGAGATATCAAACAAGCTCATATAATTTTTTTTTTTTTTTTTTTTGGCTTGAATATTTAGAATTTTTTAAAAATAAAGATGAAAATAAAAACTGAAATAATATTTTCAAAATTTTAAAAATACTTTTGTCTAAAGAAATAGAAATTTATATAAAATTGATGAGCTTATTTTTTTTATTAAACTTTATTTTAGATTTTAAAAAATAAATAAATTTTAAAAATTCAAATTAAGAAGACGTGTATTTGTGGAGTTTGTTATTTGTGTGTTTTGTTTAGAGCCACCTCAATCACTAGCCTATTAAAGTTCAAAATTTTAAGTTAGGAAATGTTATGGTACATATTCTTATAACAGAAATTATTGGTGTCTCGAATGGCTCAAATTTGTGTTTACCGGTTGATCGGCCGGACGATGGGGTTAACCATTTGTCTATCGTGATTGTCACCTCGTCGACTGTAACTTTCAGCCTTTTTGACGAACGACCGGCTGAATAACCGAGCGGACAACCGACAAAATGAAATTCGAGTCATTCGAGCCAAGCTCGAATTCGAGGTACGTAGCATTGTTGTTCTCGTAAAGGTATGTATTATATATAAGTCATGATATTTGTAAATTTAATTATCATAAATGTCATAATTTAATCTTATAAGAAATTTGATACCATTTGTGGTACTTTTATTTCTCCCATATTATGACGGTTGTTGGACTTGGCGGTTTTATTTCTCCCATTATCGAGGTTGTCAAGGGTATGCTTAGTTTATTAGTTGGTTAGGCTTATGACTTTTTTAACTATTGTGGATTAACGGTTTATTTCATGACATAAATATTTATTATATTTTTTAATTATTTTTCTATTGATTGATAATTTTTTTAAATAAATTAATAAATTTTAAACTATAAACCAATCGATTGTCAATTTTATCACCTAATCTATTCAACCCAATTCAACCCAGGCTCATCTTATCAAATTCCACAAATTAGTTTAGAATCAATTTGATTTGAATTGATTTTTTTTTATACATCAATATTATATTCATACAAATTTTCTCGAATGACGTGATAATATTGGCCGAAAGATTTTGAAAGAAGAGAAGAGCCTACACGGGTGAGTTATTAATTTGTCTTCTTCTTATCATTTTTTTCAAATCTCTATTAACAAATTTATTACAAAGTTCGTGTTACAAATAAGACAAAATTGCCAAACTTAGGCTTCTTTTGGGAAGATGAAAAAAAAAGTCAATTTATTAATCAAAAATGATTTGGTCCTCGAATCTGAATGCCCGAATGCCCCTAAAGCCCAAAACGACATCGTTTTGGGCTTAGGTTTTTTTTTTTTTTTTTTTTTTCCTTTGTTTCTGCCATTTTCGACGCAGAGGAAGAAGAGGGAGAGGGAGAGAGAGAGAGAGGGGGAGAGAGGCGTCGTCTCGCCGCCCCATCGTCGCCCGCCGACGCTCGTCGCAGCCGCCCGATCGTCGCCCGCCGTCGCTCGTCGCAGCTCCAGCTCGTCGCTCGTCGCAACTCCGGCTCTGCCTCGCCACAGCTCCGGCTCTGCCTCGCCGCCCCGGCCTCCGCCCCTGCCTCATCCCGAGTTGTTGGCCCCCTCCCCTCCCCTCCCCTCCCCTCCTTCTCTTCTCCCCTCCCCCTCCCCCTCCCCCTCCCCCGTCTTCGTCTTCGTCTTCTGCTGAAAAAAAAAAAAAAAAAAAAAAATCAAAACCATGAAACGACGTCGTTTCATGGTTTCGGGGCACTCGGGGCGGACGAATTCGAAGTCCGAATCACGATTCTTTATTAATTTATTAGTTTATTTAGCTCACAATATCTCTCGATTTTTCACACATTTTCTCCTTATAAATAAAAAGAAAAAAAAATCAATTTATAAGCCACTTTTCAAATCAATCCTTAGCCAATTTTGTTGTACGGCTTTATTACACGTGGTTGTCTCTTGACTCCCTATTTTCAGTGCCATGTCAATTTATTCATTAAGAAAAACACTAATTTTTTTTTGTCTTTTTTTAAACTTTTTTTAAAAAATATATATAAAAAAATAGAGAGATAATATAATTCAAATAAACTAATAAGCCAATGAATTGATTCCCCCCCCCCCATTGTCAAAATAGGCCTAAATTGTGTGATCTCAATTTTTTTTTTTTTTTTAAAGAAGTGTAAACTTAAATTATTTGCACTAGTATTATTCTTTTTATTTTATTTTATTTATAATGTTGATATTTCTCCATAATAATATTAGAAAAATATATACTATAATAAAATTAAAATTAAATAGAAATGACAAAATAAATTTTTTTATTAAAGAATGAAATACAGAATAAACTACACAATTAAAAATACATAAATGAATTGGATTAAATTATTAATAGAACAAATTATTAACATGAATAACTAAATATTAGAACTCGTCGAGGTAAACTAAATTATGAAAAATTAAAGAACAAATGATAAGAAAAGAAACAAATCGAAACCTGTGTGATATTATAATTTCCTTAAAAACAGATTCACCGCCTCCCCGATGGGTGGTAGAGGCGCGTCGGCGTCTGTCTCTCAGGATACGATGATCGAAACCAGCTAATGCAGAAACACCTCTTGAATAGTGTCACGATCCAAGCCTGCCTCTAAAAGTTGAAGACATGACCGGTCTGTACTTAGGCCTCAAAACAAAAGTTCCAAAACAAATATTTTATTCACTAACGAGGCAAAAAATGGAAGCAATAAAATAATAGAATGTCCATTGAGTGGTGCATATATGCCAGGATCATTACACAACTAATTATAGGCAGAGAAGTCCACGTGCCCAGTTCAGATAAATACAAGTTCAAGTCATGTGTGTAAATACAAAGAGTAATAACCCATAAGTTACAAAATCATAACATGTTGAGCACAAGCCACTAAGAACTTAACAAAAATGTGGCATTGAACTCCTTAAGAGACAAAAGACTCCAACATAGGACTTAACAAAAATGACCACAAAAGGCTCCTGAAGCTGACCTAGGGCTGGCCTTCAAAACATACATGAATACGGAATGAGCCAGGCTTAGTGAATAATAATAACATATGAAGGCATGTAAATAAGCATGTGTCTTGAAGAATATGTACGTAGTGCATGTATGTTCTTTTCATCAACACATTCTGGAACAACCTTAGGCGCAATAATAACAGAACGGCCTCGGGCGCAATAATAACAGAATGGCCTCGGGCCAAATAATAACAAAACGGCCTCAGGCCCATTTTATATGTCATTACGATCAAGTGCTCAACTAGTTTAACCAAAGCACAAATTGTATAAACCATATCATTCATGGACAAAAATATAAAATTCGTAACTTTCAACATAGTGTTACATTACTATTACTCACAGTGATCCGGTCGTGCAATGATTTCTTCCGGTGAGTAACCTACACATCACACACAAAGTTGATAAGTAATGCATTCTTTCTTCGTTCTTGTCTTTCCTCATTGTTTCGTTTTGTTCACTTTCTATTCATTCTTTAAGTATTTTGGAAGGATAAAAGATACATATTAACAGATTCGAAAAGTCGAAAAGGTATCGAAAAGTAATAGAATTTTTTCCCTCTTCCTGCACGTGCGAAGGTCCCTCACCGCATGTGCGGTGAGGTGTGCCGCACGTGCTTTTATTTTAGAATGCCAACCTCAGTCTCTCCTGTTTTCCGTACGTGCAGTTGTGAGCCCCGCACGTACGGTTGTGCATCCCGCACGTGCGGCCATGAGCCCCGCACGTGCAGTTTCTGGGCCCTATTTGACAATCCGAAAATGCAACAACAACAAGCTTTTCAAATACATTTCCAAGGCTCAAGTCAAGCAGTTCCTCTTCAACAAACATAATATAGGAACATACTAAGCATGAAATATAAGCTCCATGAAACCAAACTTCAAATGGAACTCTAATTTCCATGAATCTTCCATTTTCCTTCATCTTTTCATAGATATACATATATTTACACATAGATGCTGAGCTCAAGGCATGCAAGAAAGAAATGAGATAGCAATTTCTCATAATCCAACTCAAATCAAACTAAACATACAAGAATTAAGTCTTAAATCAAAGAAATGTAGAACATTCATGATCATTTCATGATATTTGGTCAAACAAAACCATGTCTCATAAACCCTAACCTCTAAGGGTATTAAAGCTTCATTTTGAGCCTTGATTCTAGTCAATTGAGAGAAGATATAGAGTATTCTTGATGAGTTAACAAACTTAAGCTAAATTCTTTGAATCCCCTCTTCAATTCCTAAATCTCCAAACCCTAGGTTGAGTTCTTACTCCTTTCTTTCTTTTCTCTTCTTTCCTTCTCTAGAGCTCCTCCCAGGAGATCTTTTATATTGTTGTGAGTTTTTGACTTTTAAATCCCTTATAAGGCCCTCTCATATATCTCTTCTTGACTAAGCTTAGCTTATTTTGGTCAAAAGTGAGCTTAATTAAGAAATTAACCAAATAAAGCCAATTAAATAATTACGAATCAAAATTTTACAAAACTTCATATTATGCCCTAAAAATCATACTAATCATAAGTGTAAAGTCAATTTTGGGTTATCGTGCCTTTAAGGCCTTCAATTTTTAATCTAAATGTAGTAATTTCAACAGATTTTCTCATAATCGATAGATAGAAAGTGATAAACATATATTCACACTTTGAAGCATGTAATTTCATATCAAACATTTAACCACATATATAATCACACGTATAAGAGGGAATTAAAGCATAGGAGTGGGTCAGGTTATTACACTCTTCCCCCCTTTAAAAAGTTTGGTTCCTCAAACTTATGTTACCTCAAGATGAAAATAACTCCGGGTACCATTGTTTCATTTCCTCTTCTCTTTCCTAAGTGGCTTCTTTCCTGTAGTGTTCCTGCCATTGAACTTTCACCATCGAAATTATCTTGTTCCGTAACTGTTTCACTTGTCGATCTAAAAGTTGAATCGATTTTTCTTCATAGATCAAGTTGTCATCCAAAGCAATCTATTGGTAATCTATAATATGAGACGGATCTTGGAGGTAGCTCCGTAACATGGACACATGAAAAACGTTATGTACTTGGTGGAAGAGCAACATGATAAGCCACTGGACCCACTCTTTCCAGAATTTGAAATGGACCAACGTACCGGTTACTAATTTCATTTTCTTGCCAAATCTAGTGTGTCCTTTCATTGGAGTGACTTTCACAAAAACATAATTACCAACCTCAAATTGAAAATCTCTTCGTCGGCGATCCGCACAACTCTTTTGTCTACTTTGGGCGGTTTTCAATCTTTGCTGAATGATTTTAATCTTCTCCGTCGTCAATTGTACAATTTTACGTCCAAACAATGATCTATCGCTAACTTCAATCCAACACACTGGAGAGCGACATTTCCTTCCGTACAAAGCTTCATATGGTGCCATTCCTATGCTTGAGTGGAAACTATTGTTGTATGCAAACTCCGCCAATGGTAGATACGTTTCCCAACTCCCTTGGAAATCCAAGACACACATCCGAAGCATATCCTCCAATGTTTGTATCGTTCTCTCTGATTGGTCATCAGTTTGGGAGTGGAATGCCGTACTGAATTTCAACTCTGTTCCCATCGCATCTTGTAAACTCTGCCAAAATCTAGAGACAAATTTTAGATCTGTATCGAATACAATTGAAATTGGAACACCATGTAGCCGCACAATTTTATTCATATACATAATAGCAAGTTTATCCTCATTATATTGAGTTTTCACGGCTAAGAAATGGGTAGATTTAGTTAACTTATCAACAATAACCCATATGGAATTCATACCTCGGGGTGTTCGGGGTAAGCCAACAATAAAATCCATAGTTAGATGTTCCTATTTCCACTCCGGGATTGGGAGGGGTTGAAGTAAACCCGCCGATCGTTGGTGCTCCGCTTTTACTTGCTGACATTGCAAACATTTCGAAACAAATTCTGCAATTTCCTTCTTCATACTTGGCCACCAAAAATTTTACTTCAGGTCTTGGTACATTTTAGTATTGCCGGGATGCAGTGAAAACTTAGAGTTATGTGCTTCCTCCACAATCCTTCTCTTAATTTCTAGAACATTCAGAATACACAATCTGTCTTTAAATTTTAACATTGAACTTTCGAGAATGAACCCGGGCCTTCGCTTTGTTTCTATTTCATCACAAATTTTCTTTAAGAACTCATCTTCCATTTGTTTTTGTTTGATTTCCTCAATAAGTGCCAGTTGAGCTGACATTGTTACTAATACTGCATCTTGACCATATAGCACTATTTCCATAACCATTCTTTCCAGTTCAAATAGCAACTCTTTTTGCCCAATGAGCAAGCTTGCCAAGCTCCCTATAACTTTTCTGCTAAGAGCATCTGCAACTGTATTAGTTTTGCCGGGATGATAATGGATTTGCAGGTCATAATCTTTTATAAGCTCTAACCATCATCTTTGTCTCATGTTTAACACCTTTTGGGTAAACAAGTACTTTAAACTCTTATGGTTGGTATAAACCTCACATGTGGTACCATACAAACAATGCTGCCATATCTTCAAAGCAAACACCACGGCGACTAGCTCCAAGTCATGTGTGGGATAATTCTTCTCATGAGGCTTGAGTTGGCGAGACACATAGGCAATGACCCTTCTATTTTGCATGAGTACACAGTCTAATCCCTTGTAAGAAGCGTCACTATAGATAAAAAAAAAACCCCTCGATACCAGTTAGTAGAGCAATAACGGGTGCAGTAGTTAACCTTGTTTTCAACTCTTGGAAAGCAGATTTCCTTTGTTCTGTCCACTCATACGGAACCCCCTTTTGGGTCAATTGGGTAAGTGGTATTGCAAGCTTAGAAAAGTCTTGTACAAATCTTCGGTAGTACCTTGCTAAACCCAGGTGTAGACACCCCATTTTTGACGGCCCTTACAAATTGGATGTCCTTGCATGCACACCCGATGACGAGTCTGTTTGCTCGCCAAGTGCTTAAAGTCCTCAGCGGAATGCCACAACTTTGAGCCTTTCAAACCCTGTACCTTTGTTGTCCTAGTTTTGGACCAAGCTTAGTTTTTTCAGCCTGCAGCCTTTGGTGGCCTACTGGCCCCCCCTTTTGGGTTGCCAGCCATCACTTTTTGGTTGTCGACCTGGTGCCGGCCACTGATGTGGCTTGCCGACCACCAGTGTGTTTTGCAGATATTTTATGCCAACTGTGCCAGCTGTTTGCGTAAATGCATGCATCTATCCCCACGTGTAGGGCAAGATCTCCTTGAGGGAATTTCATGTTTTCTATATATGTGAGACTTTTCTCTCATGTTTTAAGGTTATAAAATTTTGAGATCAAAAATTTTCCTCTCTTTCTACAATTCTCTCTCTCTAGCAAATCTCTACACTTTTGCCTACAATTTCTTAACCTTTGCATATACACCCTTAACCAAACTTCTTACCTTTGAGCTGAGGTATTTTGAGCTTGGTTTGAGCTCTTGGAGGGTGTGTTTGCTTGGTTTTGTTGCTTGGAATTACTCTTCTCTTCAAGAGGTATAAGGCTTTTCCTCTTTGCTTACTTTCTCTATTATTTTCCCTACTGTTTTTTCATTGTTTTGGGGCATCAAAACTCTGTGATTTTGGGCTAAAGCTTGGGTTTAAGGCCGTTAAAGGTTGAGGGGTTGATAGCCCTTCTTTGTACCTTGTTTTGCAGGCATTTACCCTTGTGTTTTCCACCATTTCACTATCTTTTTTTGAGCTTTTAAACACTCAACTTTAAAGCTTTTTTTGTGGCCAAAATCATGTTTTGAAGTCCAAATTTGGAGAGGTTAGCCTCCCCTCCTTGTGTGTTGTTTACTAGCCTAGTTTGTGCCATGTTTTAGCATGTTAATCTACCTATTTTTAGCTCAATTTCAGCATGTTTTAGGACTTGTTTTAGACTGTTTTAGCACTATTTTGGGCTGTTAGTTGTTTTTGGGCTTTGTTTTGCATGCTTATAGTGTAATAGTCCTCATGAGCTTGGTGTTTTAGGCCTTAGACACCATCTTGCTTGAGTTGATAGCATTTATTTATGCTTTTCTCATTCATTTTCAGCACTAATAATTTTTGCAATCTCTCTCCTTTCTTGGCTTTTTGTTTTGCTTTGAAAGTGGTTCAAACAATTTGGTTGTTTAAAGTATGAGATTGAGATGTTGTGCTTAATGGTTTAATCCCTTTGGGGTTCATTACCAACGGCATGATGTCTTTTTCATGCCTAAAACAACTTTTAGTTTGAGCCTTCTTTCCATTTAGAGGACTTAAACTCACCTTTGGACTTAATTGACTAAAGAATGATTGGTAAACTAAAATGAGTAACTAAAATTGGGACTAAAATGGTGCAAGATAATAACTTTGTTGTGTTCAATCGGACGTTAATTGAACACATGGAAGCTCGAACCATTTCATATTCATTAGTGATGAAATGATTTAAGTCTCCAAGGTCAACCACTTCTCTTGATCTTTCATGAAAGGGAATAGGTTTGTGTCTTGTTTTGCATTTATTAAACTTGCACACTTTGACTCACAAGCTATTATGCAATGAAATTGCTTGAGTTGGTGGTTTGTGGCTTAAATTCACTACTCTTTGGATTTGTTCATAAAAAAGAGAGGTGAGTTGTGCAGACAATCCTTGAAATACCCTGTATATGCTCTGTTTGTCCTCTATTGGAGCATGATGAACTTGTGCAACAGTGGCCGGCTGGTGGCTAGCAAACCACCATCCATGGTTGGCAACCTTCATCTATGGCCGGCTGGTGGTCGACAACTTTCACCAGTGGCCGACCAACCACTGATGCAAAAATCAGCAGAGTGTTTCTGAGGCAGAGTAGAGTTGTTCTGGAAGTGGGCAACAGTATTGGTGTTCAACTGTGCAAACAGAAGCATTCAGAAGCAAAATAGTGGCATTCTCGAGTGGAAGCCGAGCACGTGCATGAACATCCTTCGCTTCCCGAGACGGAGTAGTTAGCTTAGTAGTTAGTTGTTTAGTTTAATTACTTTAATTGCACTTGCGTTGTAATTATTTAATTAAGTTGGTTAACTAGTTAGTTAATTCAAGTGTTGTAATAATTAGTTAAGTAGTTTAGCTAACTTCATTTGTTTTGTAATAGTTAGCTTAATTAGCTTTAGCTTTAATTAGTTAGTTAATTAGCTTAGTTTATTCATTCGGACTCTCCTTCGTGAGAGCGCAATGTAATAACGTGTATGTCTTCCAACCCCACGTTTTTCTCCTTTTTATTTACTAGCTTATGATGGTTAGTTTAGAAACATCATGTTTCAATCAGCATACTTCATGTTTGCATCCATTTGTATTGCATGCACCGAGGCTTGGTTCATCATTCTAACTGCATTGTTAATACTTATACTTCTTTGAATATGTGCTTAGACCGCATGTTATTTCATTGCCTCATATGCCATAGTAGTAGCCGAGCCTATTTAGATTGCATATCGCATGTGTTGTATTAGTCATATTGCATAGTTAGGAATCATGCTTAATTGATAAAACTACTTAAATGCCTATGGATGAAGGCTTGTTACTTGAATTGGAATGATTTGAGTAATATTTATATGCGATCACTTTTTTTTCAAGTGGTACATATTCAAAACAATTTTCAAAGCAAACATGAATCAAATGTTCTAATTCTTGTGATTTAGTCTATACTTGTGTGTGTGCGCATCACATAGTAACGCTAGCTTAATAAACCGAAACAAAAACATATAATGTACATAAGATTCATATCATGATTAGTGCAAGCCGATCTTTGATCGGGTGAGCAGGGGTGCTCAAATGTATTTATGACCTTCCCCTCTCGTACCCAAGTTCCTGAGCCGATGCAACTTTGGTGATGACGAACACGTGGCCTTTGGCACGAGTCATGGGTTTCCTAAATTTCTCCAAAATAAAAAATATTTAGGTGGCGACTCTGTATCTGGCAAAACAATCAAATTTTGGCATTTTTTTATTCAAAATCGATTTTCCAAAAGATTTGCCAGATTTGGACTCTTTGGTATTTATCGATTTCACATTGCATTTGTGAGATTAGATTCAGAACTGCGGGAGTCCGAACTGTGGGGCTTATTTGGAACCTCTCGAAAGGGGGGGGGCGAAAACGCCGAGCCACACCAGAAAGCTACGCACTTCTGACACATTCATAGGAGTTGGCCAATTCACAATGGCTTCTATTTATGTGGATCCACAAAGACACCTCCATATTAATCACATTCCCCAAGAATATCACTTCATGCAACCAAAATTCACACTTCTTCAATTTCGCGTTCAATTTATTCTCTCTCAATGTTTGAAGAATTACTCGTAAATGGTTCTCACGAGCTTCCGTGCTTTTCGAATAAATGAGTATGTCATCAATAAACACAACCACAAAGTCATTAAAATAAGGTTTAAAAACACGGTTCATCAAATCCATAAAGGCCACCAGTGCATTAGTAACCTCGAATGGCATAACCAAAAATCGTAATGCCCGTATCTGGTCTGAAGGCCGCCTTTTCAATGTCTTCAGCTTTCACCTTTAATTGATGATACCCGGACCTCAAATCTATCTTTGAAAAGACTTGCGCACCTTGTAGTTGATCAAATAAATCATTGATTCTAGGCAAGGAATACTTATTATTTACAGTTACTTTATTGAGTTCCCGATAGTCAACACATAACCACAGCATCCCATCTTTCTTCTTTACGAAAAGAACCGTGCGCCCTAAGGAAAGGTATTCGGGCGAATGAACCCTTTATCTAACAAGTCTTGCAGCTGTGCCTTCAATTCTTTCATTTCAGCCGTGACATCTATACTGAGTTTTTGAAATTGGTTGAGTTCCCAGCACTAGATCAATTCACATTCAATTCACGGTCTCTCACGGTCTCCTCCTGGCAATTTTTTCCCAAAAACATCCGGGAATTCACGAATAATTGGAATATTATCAACACACACATCCGTTGGTTGTCCATTCAAAATACTACACAAAAATACCCCCGACAACCCTTTTGCAACAGCTTACGCGCTTTCATAGCCGAGATGAAGTACGACGGTGGAATTACCCTATGTCCTGTAAAAATAAATTCATATTGTCCTGGAGAGCGAAAAATGACTTGCTTAGAAATACACTCAATAGTCACATGGTATTTACTTAGCCAATCCATTGCCAATATTATATTAAAATAATCCATATCAAGAGGCAATAGGTCAGCATATAATTGAACATCCCCAATCAAGATCTCACATGCAGGATAAACAGACGTACATAACATGGAACCCCCCGATGGTGAAGTGACACATAACACATAATGCAACGATTCCTTAGGTCTATTCAAATTACTAGCAAAGGTTTCCGACACAAAAGAATGGGTAGAACCCGAATCAAATAATACATAAGCGAAGTAACTATCGATAGAGAAGGTACCAGACACCACAGTCTTAGTATTCTGCACATCACCAGGAATGAGAGCAAATACTCAGCCTTGTCTAGCATTGTCTCTGGTATTGGTGGGTTTTGCAGCAGCCTTTGTAGTTGGAGCTGGAGTTGAGCCAGCTGAACTTGTAGTGGTTCTATTCCCATTTTGTTGGTCTCTCTGAGGCCAATCTCTTGCTAAATGTCTCATCTCTCCACACTTGAAGCATGCTCCAGTTACCCGGTGACAAATCCCGCGATGTCTCCTCCCACAGTCCGGACAAACTAGTGTTGATTCACGAGTAGAGGTAGAAGTACTAAATGTGCCCAAGTTCGGTTTCTTATTCTGCGATGCCACCAGTCCCCTTGGTGCTTGTGCGTTCTGTCTTTTCCCCTTCCACTTGAAAATTTGATTTTGAGCAGCTATATTACCTTCGGCTACTATTGCCCTTTCTGACACATTGACATAGGTAGGCCATTTCAACACATTAATCTGATCTAGAATAGCCTTTTGGAGTCCTCCTTCAAATTTTCTTGTTTTCTTGTAGTCCGTATCCATCATGTGCGGTGAGAAACGGGCCAACTTAGAAAATTGGGTTTCATACTCTATCACCGTCATGTTCCCTTGCCTCAAAGTCTTGAATTATGTCACTTTCTTATCCTTCATACATTGTGGAAAATACTTATCATAGAAAAGCTCAAAAAATCGAGCCCAGGTCAATCCTTGATGTTCATTCCTAGTGAGCATCCACCATCTCCGTGCTTCATCTTCAAGAGTAAAAGCAGCAAGTTGTACTTTCTGTGCCTCGGTGCAAGGAAAGACCTCAAACAATTTCTCTATGCCTAGTACCATGCCTCGGCTTTCATTGGCTCAATGCCCCCCTTAAACGACAGTGGCTTCATTTTCTTAAACTCCTTTGTCAGTGCAATGGTTCGGTCCTTAGCTTGATGGTCTTGCACCACTGGTGGTGGTATAGGCACTGGTGGCGGTGGTGGTTATTGTTGTTGTTCCTGTTACCGTCTCATAGTTTCTGCCATGTCTGCAATCATCCTTTCCAACCGATCAAGCCTTCCGGAGGTAGAGTCTTCCATATCATCCATTCTTGTCCTCACCATGATCTACATATCAAAGGATTATAATACACACAAAAAGAGACACAAGTGTATATAGACAATGATCATTAGTCATCTTTCATAGAAAATTCACAACGAAGAAAAACATCATGCATGTAGCCTAAGTCTTTTCTAGACTCCTTATAGCTCAATGGACTCGTGTGTGAGGTATTTACTCGTGCTCAGATCCCAACTGTCACGACCCAAACCTGCCCCTAAAAGTATAGGACATGACCGGCCTGTACTTAGGCCTCAAAACAAAAGTTCCGAAACAAATATTTTATTCACTAACGGGGCCCAAAACGGAAGCAATAAAATAATAGAATGTCCATTGAGTGGTGCATATATGCCAGGATCATTACACAACTAATTGTAGGCGGAGAAGTCTACGTGCCCAGTTCAGATAAATACAAGTCCAAGTCATGTGTGTAAATACAAAGAGTAATAACCCATAAGTTACAAAATCATAACATGTTGACCAAAAGCCACCAAGAACTTAACAAAAAATGTGGCATTGAACTCCTTAAGAGACAAAAGACTCAAATGTAGGACTTAACAAAAATGACCACAAAAGGCTACTGAAGCTGACCTAGGGCTGGCCTCTAAGCTGACCACCTACAAAACATACATGAATACGGAATGAGCTAAGCTCATTGAATAATAATAACATATGAAGGCATGTAAATAAGCATGTGTCTTGAAGAATATGTACGTATTACTAGTATGTCCTTTTCATCAACATATTCCGAAACGGCCTTAGGCCCAATAATAACAGAATATCCTCAGGCCCAATAATAACAGAACGGTCGCAGGCCCAATAATAACAGAATGGTCTCAGGCCCATTTCATATGTCATTGCGGTCAAGTGTTTAACTAGTTTAACCAAAGCACAAGTTATATAAACCATATCATTCATGGACAAAAATATAAAATTCGTAACTTTCAACATAGTGTTACATTACTATTATTCACAGTGATCCGGTCATGCAATGATTTATTCTGGCGAGTGACCTACACATCACACATAGAAATTGATAAGTAATGCATTCGTTTCTTCGTTCTTGTCTTTCCCTATTCTTTCGTTTCGTTCATTTTCTATTCATTCTTTAAGTATTTTGGAAGCATAAAAGATACATATTAATAGATTCAGAAAGTCGAAAAGGGTATAAAAAAGCAACATAATTTTCCCCCCTCTTCCTGCACGTGCGGAGGTCCCTCACCGGACGTGCAGTGAGGTGTGCCGCACGTACTTTAATTTCAGAATGCCAACCTCAGTCTCTCATGTTTTCCGTACGTGCGGCTATGAGCCCCACACGTACAGCTGTGCATCCTGCACGTATGGCAATAAGCCCCACATGTGCGGTTCTGGGCCCTGTTTGACAGTCCAAAAATACAACAACAACAAGTTTTTCAAATACATTTCCAAGGCTCAAGTCAAGCAATTCCTCTTCAACAAACATAATATAGGAACATACTAAGCATGAAATATAACCTCCATGAAACCAAACTTCAAATGGAACTCTAATTTCCATGAATCTTCCATTTTCCTTCATCTTTTCATAGATATACATATATACACATAGATACATGAGCTCAAGGCATGCAAGAAAGAAGATGAGATAGCAATTTCTCATAATCCAACTCAAATCAAACTAAACATACAAGAATTAAGTCTTAAATCAAAGCAATGTAGAATATTCATGATCATTTCATGATATTTGGTCAAACAAAACCATGTCTCATAAACCCTAACCTCTAAGGGTATCAAAGCTTCATTTTGAGCCTTGATTCTAGTCAATTGAGAGAAGATATAGAGTATTCTTGATGAGTTAAACATACCTTAAGCTAAATTCTTTGAATCCCCTCTTCAATTCTTCAATCTCCAAACCTTAGGTTGAGTTCTTACTCCTTTCTCTCTTTTCTCTTCTTTCCTTCTCTAGAGCTCCTCTCAAGAGATCTTTTTTATTGTTGTGAGTTTTGGACTTCTAAATCCTTTATTATGCCCTCTCATATATCTCTTCGTGACTAAGCTTAGCTTATTTTAGTCAAAAGTGAGCTTAATTAAGAAATTAACCAAATAAAGCCAATTAAATCATTACGAATCAAAATTTTACAAAACTTCATATTATGTCCTAAAAATCATACTAATCATAAGTGTAAAGTCAATTTCAAGTTATCGTGCCTCTAAGGCCTTCAATTTTTAATCCAAATGTGGTAATTTTAATAGATTTTCTCATAACTGACAAATACAAATTGATAAACATATAATTCACACATTGAAGCATGTAATTTCATATCAAACATTTAACCACATTTATAATCACACAAATAAGAGGGAATTAAAGCATAGGAGAGGGTCAGGTTATTACAAATAGTTTCGGCTAACTTAACAATAGCAGCATTCTCTCTCTAACAAGAACCAAAGAAGGGGGTAGCAAAAAGAAAATAGAAAAAAATTTCTTTGGTGTAAAAATCATCTTTTCAACTTTATTATTTCAAAACACTATCTCATTTTCTGAAAAAAATCTCTCCAAAGATTATATATTCTCAAGTTTGAGGGGAAAAGCTTCTATTTATACAAGTAGCAGAGTCTCTAGCCATGAAAGTTATCATCATGAGGGCCATCAAATGTCATTAACCAAGGTTATCAACTCTAGCCATTAGGCTTAGAGTTACAAAGGCTTAAAACTCCAAAAGCATTATATAAATCATAATGTATATATAATGCATAAGTTTTGAAAATTAAACTAGATGGTTCATAAAGTGGATATGGGTGTTGAGTCACAATCAGATCCAAGCCAAATCTCAAATACATGCACAAGTTAAGCCCAACATAGCATAGTTTAGCTCATGCTCAAGATCAAGTCCAAGTCCAAGATTAAACCTAGTACATGTACAAGCACAAGCACAAGCTTTGGCCCAGTCCAAACTAAGACTAAGTCTAAATCTCAGCCCAACTTTTATTGATACCTACTTTATGAGACAATTCTCATTCACAACCCAATGGTTTCGGCTCATTATTTTTTTATTACAACATTCTCACACTTAAGATAATACAAAATCACTTAGACCCATCTCAACTTACGGTTAGATCCCACTTTAATTTCAAATTAAAGTTGCTAAAAAATCATTATTTTCCAATATATAATAGTGTGTCTGGGCCAAATTGTACATACCTCAATAAATTTCAAAAGAAAAATGATATACACATATAATTTTCATATAAAACTTAAGATAAAATGATGTAACAATGGTATTCTTGTAATTATGAACCAAAGTGATGAGTATTTTAATCATTGATGAATGGCTATAAATGAGACAAATAATTTTGTATGTATTTTATGTATACAATTGTGTTTGTATAACATTACTCATTTCAAAAGTATAAAGTGTAGAACTAAAAAAAACCTCCAATGACTCGTTGGGATAATTTGAACTCAAAATTTTAAAATTCTTAAATTAGGACAACAAGCTAACTTAAAAATTAAAATATCTTGTCATAATTGAATAAATATTTTGCTAGCGATAACAATGACATACAACATTATCATAGACGACAAATTATTGATTTATTTAGGAGTATCTTGTAATTATGTTCCTAATTAATTACGAATTATTATATCTTTTCATATTTTTTAATTTAATAAGATAAAACATTATATCTAACCTGTAATTATTATATATTTTTCTTTTTTATAAAAAATTGAAAAAACTTCTTCACAAACGAAATTTTTTAATCCCAAACTAAAATAATAAAAAAAACTAAACAATCATAAAGTCAACCCATAAATTTGATTGAAAGCATTGTCACTAGTTCGCACAGAAATCAAGGAATTGACTCGGTCATTGAGATGCTTTTACAGATCGTTTTGGAAATTGATTTTTTTAATTTTTACAAAAAATTAAAAAAAATTAAAAACGTTTAAAAATTAAAAAATAAAATTGAATTGAATTTTTATAGTAGTAAATTTTTTTTTTTTTATTATTATCTTTTTTAACTAAGGCGCAGATTGGGATGATTGTTTGGGCTAAATTAACTATATAAGGTCAAAATAGGTTATTTTAGTCATATAAGATAAAATGTTACATCTAAACCATAATTATTTTATTTTTAATCTTACAAAAATCAAAAAAATCAAAAAATTTATTCTAAACGAGACTTTTTAGCTCAAACTAAAATAATTAAAAAGTCAAAAAGCCAACCCATATCCCAAATAAATCCTAAAAATGTGACTTTTTAACATACGTATTAGAGCTTGTTTGGGGTGAACACAATAACATATTTTTTATCTTTTTTAAGTCACATTACTTCTATATTTTTTACACATTTTTTTCATAAAAAATTAAAAATATACTTATTTAAATCATTCTAAACAACCCATTATTATGCCTTTAAAAATGTAGTTTTCCTTCACCTGTTTTAATTACTTGAATTTATTTATTTTGTCTCAACAGTTTGCAACCTATCCAGGAATTGGGTAATTATAATTTCAACAGTTTGCATCTCAACACTATATTTTATATTATGGCATTGGTTAGAGAGTTGACTATTTTAGTTGATAATTTAGGTTTTTTTGGAGATTATTTTAACTTAATTAAAATAGTTGTGTTTGAAAATTTGATTTTTTTTTAATTGATTTAATGATTGTGAGAGAAAAAGTAAAATAATTATAAATTAAATGTAATATTTTATATTATTAACTATTTTAACTTATTTCATCTTTTAATGAATTATTTTAACCCAACCTCTCTCCCAAGGCCTATGTGAAGGACCGGTGTTAATTTTGTAACTTCCCATATAAAGCTAGTATGTATGAGAATATCAAAAGCGATGAATGAATGTAGAGAAATTTATAAAAGTTGCTGCCCTGTTTTACCCTCTTCTACCCCTACCCGAGTCCAGATCCTCTGTCATGGTTTCCTGCCATGATTCCTGCGGTACAACAAAACGACGTCATTTTGTTTAACCCTTTTTTTTTTGGGTCCAATTTTTTGGGTTACCCCCTCTTTTCCTCTTCCTTGTCATTTGCTTTGCTTTGTGTTCCTCACCTAACCTAACAGAGAGATGAGACAAACCCAACAAGCAAATCATGTTTTCTCTTCAATAAACAATATTGAATTAAAAGCAATACTGTCAAATATGTTTTCCAGCTATTGCAGAAGGGAATTACTTCACCATAAAAATAAAAAATGATTTGGTAATGATTTTTTTTTTTTTTTTCAAGTTCAGATCCATTTCCCCAAAGTTGAATTGAGTTGGAAAGAAATTCTACATTCTCTCAGAAAGCAAATAGATTTGAGGGAAGAAGAGGAAATTTTTTATTCATGATCGAATCATTTGTTCGGTAGATCTAATTTGTGTTTTTTACCAGGTGAAGCCAAAACCGATCTTTTTTTTTGTTTTTTCAAGTTCAGATCCATTTCCCCTTTTGGATCCTTCTATCCCTGTTCAAGCAGCTTAACCCAAAACACACACACACATGCTCGTAACATAGAAAAAAATCTTCACCATGTATTTTCATATTTATCAAGTATTTCATCTATGTATCTTCAGAAACGCATGAGCTCAAAACCCCTCCGTGCATTCCGAAAACGTTGGACGGTTTAGTCCATCTCTCACATGTACAGTTTTATACATGAATTTCTGGGTTACACCCAGGATCAAAATCAAAGCTAAATTTGCTTCACAGACCCGAATCGAGACTCAAAGAAGAGCTTTTTGTTGTTGTCCTTCTTTTATCTCTGTGAATACGAACAAGAAAACAACTAGCAAATAGAGGTTGAGAATCCAGTACCGTCGCCTCACCTCGCCTCACCTCTTTGTTTCATTTGTCTGTTCTTGCTCCGTCGGGGTGGGTTACAGTTCTCAGCCTGAGAGAGAAGAAACCAAGGGGAAAGGGAAGGGAAAATAAAACCAAAAAAGAAAAGAAAAATTGACCAAAACGACGCCGTTTGGTACCACAGCAGGAAGCATTGCAG
This sequence comes from Camellia japonica, assembly GCA_030407325.1. Lineage (NCBI taxonomy): Eukaryota > Viridiplantae > Streptophyta > Magnoliopsida > Ericales > Theaceae > Camellia > Camellia japonica. Next base: position 76,527,061 of record JAPPVO010000010.1, on the reverse strand, counting down.
GGAGCTACGGCAGAGGATCTAGACTCCTTTTACCCTTGCTTTTCTACAGAAATTTCATATTGTGTTTTGTGTATTGGATAAATTACACTTTGCACTTGTTCATTTTACATCTAATGTCACTTTGCTCATTCATTATTGTAACACTCAATTCTTTTCACTTTTAATCAAGTTACATTGTGGCCCTTCCATTACTATTGGTGGTAACGAGATTGACGAAACTTTTCATATGAGTAATACATGATATTTTCTTGTCTCATTAGCAAACTTATATTTTCACTAAAGTTTTATTTTAATTCTTATACTTTTACCCAAATCTCACTTTAGTCTCTTTACCTTAATTTTCTTCGGTCTCATTAATGGTAGATAAATAAAAGGTCGACATTGCAACTTGACTTAAAGTGTAAGAAATTCACTGTCACAACTATAAGTGAAAGAACCAATGTAAAATTTTAATGAAAATGTAAGAATAATAAATGTAATTATCCTTGTGTATTTAACTTTGCGGCAGTGATTGAGACCCCCAGTGGGAGTCACCCCCACGACCCCCACTGGCTCCCTATTGGCTAGGCTTCTTTTTTTTTTTTCCTCCTCCTCTTCCAATCCCCAACCCCCACATGTGTGTGGGGGGTGGTGGGGGTGGGGGGGAGAGAGGGGATCCAAGTCATTTTCCGTAACTTTGTTCTTTTGTGTTTAATTACATATTTGCAGCCAAAACACCCAACAACACTAATTTGAAAATTCCTATAATAGTAAGAAAATGGTAGGATTACTATGAAAATATTGAAAAATGGAAGCACTAACTTTAGATTCTTTGTCGATCAATGACAAGACATTTGATGTAATCAAAAGAAAGGATAATGGGCAAGATAACATGACTATGGGATTGTTTGTATGGTTTAAATGAGTGTTTATAATTTTATGAAAAAAGATTGGTAGCTCGAAATTTGGGGCTCGAATCGCCCGAATTTGATAGAAGGCGTTGGCAACCATTCTCTCTCCAAAACCCATTCTAAAATCAAACACGCGCATGTTTTTCTCTCTCCTCTCTATCTCTTTCAGACCAGACCCAAGAAAGCTGTGATAATTGTTCTCTCTCTCCTCTCTTCAAAATGCACTCTTTTATCCCTCTTTCCCATCCCTTGTTTCTGCCACTCAGTGTCTCTCTTGTTTCAGCTTTGTCTGCGGTCAAAGACCCCATCATATCTTTCTATATTATATATGAATTGTATGTATGCAATCACAATGTGGTCTCTCTCATCATCTCTCTAAGTTTTCAGTAGGAAGGAGGAGTGAGTAAACCTCCTGCACCATAACTGGATCCAACTATCAAAAAAGAAACAAAGTGAACAACTCAATTGGGAATCTTCTTGTATATATCATGTTTTCCCTTCACTTGATTTTCTTCCATAGCTTCGGATTCGCAGCCACTCCCAAGCTCCACCCCGATGAAGGTATATTATATACCTCAACAATATTCAAATCTTTTGTTTAATTACAGCATTATTTCGTTTTTCTAGCGGTTTCTCGGGAACCAAACAATACAATGTTGTTGTGAAATGTAATCATTGATTGATTGATGATTGGGAGACAGTGAAGACGTTGAGAGAGATAGGGAAGAGATTAGGGAAGAGAGATTGGGATTTTAGGAAGGATCCGTGTAGCGGAGAAGGGAATTGGAGCCCTCCTGTTCTCGTGAAGGAATTGGAGCCGTCCTGCACTCTTTTGTATACTTAAGAAATATATACACACAATTTTAATTAAAAAAAAACACTAAGAGGCAACACAGCTTTGTTCTCAACAAGGTCCCAACAACAACAACAAGGTCGCTAATCGAGAGAAAGAGAGAGAGAGAGAGAGAGTGCGTGTGTGGTGGACGGTGATCACCATGGTCAGTCGCTCGACTTCAGAGGCAACACAGCTCTGTTCTTACATTCAACTTCATGGTCCTCTCTCTCTCTCCCCCTCTCTCCTCTCTCTTACGTTTCTTTGTTTGACTTGGGGCAAATGGGCCAAACCCTACAATAACAGATTCCAACTCATTCGAGCCATTCGGGGGAGGCTTATTTGAGCTACATAGCGGAGCTGATATTTAGAGAGTTTATACGAGATCATTTGATGTAACTTTTATTTATAATTTATTGAATAAAAATAATTTAAATATTTTTTTTAAAAAATACGTATATTTGATACTTGAGATAGAAATGCTTTTTAACTTTTGTTAATAAATTAGTGGTCGGACATGTACGTTGCGCATAACACGTGATTTTCATCCATTGATAATACTGTAATTACGTGTGCCTCTTAAATTGGTATCAAAGCAAGTCGCTCTATCTTTGTTTTACAAAACTATAGGAGCGAGATCTTGTTTGATTTGTGATAATGGATTCAATTCGTAAGGGAAATTCTACGATTCGACCACCTCTGCTTGACGGATCCAATTATTCTTTTTAGAAAGCTCGGATGAGAGCGTTTTTAAAATCTATTGATTAAAAAGTTTGACAATCCGTCATATGTGGGTGGACCGAACCAACGATTTCCATTGATGGAGTAACATTCCCCAAACCAATTGATAAATGGGACACAACTGATTACCAAAATAGTAGCTGGAATAGTAAAACTATCAATTCTCTTTTTTATGCCGTTACACCAGATGTGACGCCCTAATATTTTCTAACATAATTTAGGCACACCAACCCACATTCATTACAGCAATTCCCCAACCTTCATATCATTGATCATTAAGGTTTGGACAACATAGTCTCACATGCGAAATATACATTCAATGATATAAAATACATGAATTTATAGCATGTAGAACGTCAAATCCAAAAATAAATAAAATGCCCTCAAGGGCTTACATATTTCAAGGCTTAAGCCCGGTTATACAAAAATGGTCTCTCAAACTCAAACAGTTATAGCCCTAGGCTTGCAAAAACTTCAATCACAACAAAATAGAGTATCGTACTCCCAATACATACATCCACGCCCTAGTTTGGCGAGTTCACCACGTCTTTTCCTGCACCAAAATCCCATAGGGGTGAGCATAAAGCCCAGTAGAGAATTCTTAACAAAGTATATACATTTTATATAAGCTTCCAAAAATGAAATGCACATGCCATGCTATGCCCTTTTTAAAGAAGATTACATCTACATCTTTTGAAAAAGCCAACATGCTCATTAATAACTTGAAATCTCAACAATTCATAAATTTACAATTTAATTCAAGGGGCAGTAAATACGACTCAGGTAATCCCTAGGTTGGTGTCTACAAGTAGGCATAACTAGCATTACTAAAACCCCACTTTACCGGTTATTAACCGGAAGGGAAGTGGTACCTCTTTCACACGTGTTTTCGGTCTTTCACCCCAAACACTCAGGCCAACTTAATCAATTCCATCTACACCTCCTATCCGGACTTACCAACATATTTATCCCAAAACATTTCAATAGTTCTCATTTCTCAATAATTCTTTCTCAATGCAAGTTTCAAATGTCAATTCAATATTTATAACAAGGAATATATTGGAGTGTCAAGACAACAATTATCCATGCAATGCTATAATCAACCATGTAATCTAATGATTACCCATGCGATGTATCATTCTACCATTTACAAAACTTCCCTACAAATGTTCCATTTTCGATCACAATTTGCACTTCCCTTTTTCCAATACATTTTAACATATAATGCATGAACTTTTACATCTAACCAAGTGTTGCAACATTTCAACATCTCATGTGTTCTCAACATTTTGTCATTTCATGACTATGTTCATGACATGACTATATACATGTTCACTTAAACAATAAATTCCACAAAATTTCACCAATTCTCATGTACCAAGAAAATTGTCATATTCATATACAATAAAAAGAAATTCCCACTTATTCATTTATTTGGCACAAGATAACCCATAAATTCTCAACATTTTCCAAAACCCCCAAATTTCTACGTTTTTTTTTCACCAAAACTAGACATTTCTTCATCTCTTAGTAAAATCTCACCAAAAACATCATTCTTAAGTCAATGTGATTCAACTTCTCAAGAAAATCTTTTAAAGAAAACAAGAGATGAATTCCTTTTACAACACCACCAATTTTTTGAGCCAAAAACCAATTTTCAAAACAATTAAAGAGGAAATCTCAAAATTAACCAAAACTTGCAAAAATGTATATATAACTCTAAGAAAAATCTCTACCTCAAGTTTGGAGAAGAAATTAGATGAAACCCCTAAAATCAACAATGCCAAAACCCAATCTCCACCGCACACAATGTAGCCCTAGCTTAGCTCTCCAATATTTGTGAAGGATGTTTGGTCAAAATCCCAATGGATTGCAAGAGATCAAGTGTTTTAAGAGATTTGGTATAGGAAATGTAGAGAGAGGGGAGAGAAAAGAGTTTTTAGAGAGAGAGAGAGATATCAAAAGTGAGATACACTCAGTCCAAAGAGAAAAAAAAGCAAAAATTTCGGACTCACCTACTACTGCATGTACGGCACCCATGCCCGCACGTGCGGAGAGTGCCTTCTGCACGGGCGACCTTCATCCCCGCATGTGCGGCCCTTCCCCCGCACTTCCACTCCCGCACCTGCATAAATTGCAGTGTGCTCCTCAACACTCCTCTGTTTTCCACACGTGCGGCCTCACCTCCCGCACGTGCGGCCCTGGTCTTCCAACCCAGAAATTTCTCGGCTTAACCCCAGACACTCCAGACTTGACCCCGCATCCTTCGAAACAAGTGAAACTCAACACCGGAATAAACAAGAACAAGAATTTTTAAAGAAAACTTCCGAACACAACAAACCCAGTCAGTTAACAAGGTTCCAAATTAATCCCGTCACTCTAACAAGGGTAAATCCAATGTAATTAATGAGAGAGGAGGCGCACAACGTAACTGGTCATCACACCAGAAGAGTTTAGTCGTATTTGTAATTGTAAAGTCGTAAAACAGGCTTAAGATATCTTACAAACTATTCATGAGAGAACTCCTTCGGTTAAACGCTCAAAACTTCAAAAGCTCACTTCTAGTTTCAAATATCTTTCAATGAAAAATAGTGAGACCTTTGATAAATTTTATGCGAAGTTGAGTGACATTGTAAATTCCAGTTTCAATTTAGGTGAAAAAATTCTAGAATCCAAGATTGTGGGAAAATTTTTGAGGTCCTTGCCCGATCAGTTTCAACCAAAAGTTACGGCTATTGAAGAGGCTTAAAATGTTGATAACCTCAAGCTGGATCATTTGGTTATAAATCTCCAAACTTATAAGGTACACATGAATTTCAAAAAGAAACAAAAAGATGATATTGCTTTTAGTAATGCTTATAGAGTTGGAAATGATTCTGATGAGGATTGTGAGGTTGATTTCATTATTACAGATGTTTTTGTAAAACAATTTAAAAAGTCTTTTCTCAAAAAGAAGCCTAATCTTTTGGAATCAACTCATAAATAAAGGCAAAGATAAGCTCAAAATTGATTCTACAACCAGGAAGAAAAAATGAAAAATACAAGGGAACTCTCAAAGAGTCCAATACTATGAATGCCAAGGTTTTGGCCACTTTGCTCAAGAATTTCTTAATTATTTTTTTGCTATCACTTGGAATGATGAATCAGAGTCTGATAAGAATAAAAGTGACAACGAGGTTTGAGGTAAAGAGGGGCATGAAAATTTTCTTACTTTCATGGCGGTTTCCGGAGCTGAAGGACAAATGGAGTATCCCAAGAGGCCGGTTGAGAATGTCATTGATGATGAATCCTCAAGGAGTGATGATGAAGTAGATGGTGAAGAGTTTCAACAAGCTTATGAAAAGTTGTAGAAGGAATCTCTTAACTTATGTAAATTGAATGACAAACTCACTATCAAACTCAAAACTTGTGAAAGTAAGAATGTCAAACTAAATGAGGAGATTTCCGAGACTAAGAATAATGCCATCAAGATCTCTAATGATAGACAAGCTCTTTGTGCAAAACTCTTGACTTGTGAGACCGAGAGGAATCAGTTACAACAAATCTATGCAACATATGAAGAAAAAGATTGAAACTCTCGAGGATCGGGTTAGTTTATGCACACCTCGACTAATTCTGGAACCTACGTAAATCGTCCTTTCAAGTGGATCGGGCAAATTTCGGACAAAGCCCGCAGATGTGGCCTCAAGGAGTTGATAGTACCTACTGAGAGTTGAACTTGAGACCTAGAAAGAGCACACCCCCAAACCCCAAAGCTGTACCCAACCTCAGATCGACTTAATTTTTTTAATAAATAATATATAAAGAGAGTCTTATAGATTGAATTATCTAAACAAAACTCATGATCAACCCTAATCCATTTAATAATTGGAGGTGTTGATCATTCTTGATCATCTAAAAGAGAAAGCATGCAAAACATTAATGATTCTTCATATAGTTTGTGGCAACACTATGTACAAGGGCTGCCGACATTGGGTACACTACTAGAAAACTGACCTTTTGCTACCATATAATTTGCGACCATCTGATTAGCCGTCGCAAATAATCAATTTATCCCCTTATTTTCTTCTATTTATTTGCCCCTCTTCTTTATACTTGCCCTAGCCCCTCCACAAACACCGATTGCTCTCTTTCTCTCGGTCTCTCTCTCTCTCTCTCTCTCTCTCGGTCTCACAGTAATACGACTGGTATGAATCTCTCTCTCTCTCTCTCTCCCCCTCAATCTCGCTTTCTCTCTTTCTCTCAATCTCGTGCTCTCTCCTTTGATCTTCTCAAATTAGCACCTCTACTACACATGTATATGTACCTCTATATATTATGTATATGTTGTGAATATCAATGTTTGAAATTGAATTTATTCTGTTGAGGTCCGAGCAAGAATCGAAGTAGACATCCTCAACTTCCTCAAGATCTTGAACTCTTCGACTCCGACAATCTCATATTTCTTTGGTTTGCAATTTTGATTCAAATCTCTACTCTCGAAATGTTTATATATATATATATATATATATATGTGCGTGTGTGTTTTTTTGTTAAGCATTGAGTCACTGTTGATTTTAATTTGATAAATTTGGGGATTTTTGAGTGTGTTATAGATCAATAGAAGTTGGAATAATAGCTGAGGGTTTGTTGACTGATGTTTCGTGGATTTTTCTCTCTCACTCGTTTTGCACTAGGTCTTTGATGAGAGTTAACTTACACTGCTGAATCTTTCATTAGAGGTAATAATAGGATCATCATCATCTCTTTCTCATTTACCTTCTTAATCAATCTCTTGAAAAGTACACATTGCCTCAGCATATGTATCCTTCAATTTAGGCTATTAGGTTTTTGGCCATTCCATTGATGTTTCTTTTCTTAAAAAGGTTCTATTGTTGAAGCAATTGCTGAGGCCAAGAGGCAGAAGAAAATTTTTGTAGTTTACATTTCAGGTAATGTTTCTTAATATGATTATTCTTTCATGTTTGGATATAGTGTTAGCATGTCGCTAACGTATGCGTTAGTGATGCTTTATATTTTGTACTAAATCAAAGTAGTATGATCTCATCAAACAGAATGTCCAAACATGGAAAAGAAAAGGTGCTGAAGATACACTGAATTATTCCTTTTGTGAAGCTTTTCAAGCTCTTCTTTTGTGGATTGTGTGATGCTAAAGGCTTCTAGGAGTGATTTCTAGAATTTTCTTCTCCTTTTCATTCTTCTTAGTAATTTTCTGCATCATGGCCTTTTAACATCACTGAAACCAGTGTAAAAATATTTTTCCCACCATTAAACACAAGCTATAGGATAATTCTCTCAGTTATGGTCCCTACTTCAAAGTGAAATTGCTCATTGGATGGTGATACTAACATGTTGTGTCACTGTTATATCCAATATTTACTCCCTTTGTTGGCTCTATGGTGTTAAGAGCTTGAGGTTGTGGGTTTGAACCTTTGAGGCAAGGAATATCATTTTTTCCTTTGCTTTGTATTTTGCTGGTGATTCTACTTTGTAAAATGGCTTTCTTTTGTGCAAATGATTTAGAACATTTCACCATTAGTAAATGTCTAGATGCTTCTAGATCTGAGACTTAATTTTGCTCAATGTTGCTTAATTTTTTTTTCCCCACTATTCTTTTCCTTCAATTAAACGATTACTTGATTTGTTCATTTAATGCCTTCAATTTTGCATTTTTAGGCGACAATGCAGAGTCAACTCATTTAGAGGAATCAACGTGGTTGGGTTCAAATGTAGGTTTACTTGCTGTCTTCTTCTTTTAATAAATATTCGAATGGAAAATTTTTGTGATGTTTTATATCGGTGCCATGCTCTTATAGTTGCATGCTGCTTTCAGGTTGCAGAGTCTATTTTGAAGTACTGCATTTTATTGCACATCTCAGAGGGGAGTACTGATGCAGCAAATTTTTCTGCAATATGTATCCTTTGCTGAATGACATTCCTTCTGTGCAATTCCATGAGAAAATTACACTTCTGAATTCATATTCATTATTCGCTATACGTTAATTGGCATATTTGTAATTAAGATATCTCTTGGTGATAATAGATTAAATAGTCATAATTTTAGCAAGGTATGATTGGATTTGGCCCATGCCATTTTCCTCAAAATTAGTTTCCTTTCCTTTGAAGTGGCCAAAACGTCTCTAGTATTTCTGCTGAAACACATTGAAGTAACTTGAACAACGAGCTTCTTAACACCAATCATGAATCTGTAACATAACTTGTTTAATTTTCCAAAATATTTGTCAAAACAATAATAGTAATTTAATAGTAAAAGAACAGAGAAGACATCTCGGATTTGTTTGAAAACTCTAGAGAAAGAGGAGACAAGAGGAACTGAGTAGAAGAGAAAGAGGAGAACTTCTTTCTCTTTCTTTTGGGAACAAAAAAATAAAAGAGCAATAGTTTGTGTCACTTACAGTTGATTGAAATCTTGAGGCTGCAATTTTCACTAAGTAACTCTTCTTCCTTTTTCCTTGACTTCTACAACCTTTTCTTTCTTAAGGTTTTATTTGAAGTGGAATTCTCCCCTCCCTAAATTTGACCCCTTATAAAAATAAAAATAAAAATTTTTTTTTTTCCTGGTATTATAATTTTTCCCCTTTTTTTATCTTTCGCAGTTTCTTGACCTTCAGCTTAACCTTTTTAAACTTTTACTTATTATTGAAAAGGCTCTCTTTATATTTGTTTACTAAAAGAACTTTAACCTCTAAAGGATGGGCATTAGCTTAGTATTATTATTTTTGATAAATTGCTGACCTTGTTTGGTTGGGATTTTATGCACCTTTAGAATCATATATACATGTCTTTGAACACAATGATTCATTTGACATTTGTTTATGAATTTTGCTTTGCATTAACAATTATTCCATATTTGTCCTCTTTTCCCTGTGTAAATAGAGTATAGACCTGAAACATGTTCAGCTAATCAATTCTTGGGCTTGTATTTATGTACATAGGTTTCAGTGTATGTTTCCAAACGTTTAGTGGGTTTGCAATTTTTATTTTCTTTTTTCTTTTTTGCCATGTGGTGATGCTGGGGTAAAATTTCTGGCCACTGCTGTTGTTCTATTTTGTTTCAATAAGTATTTATCTTAAGCTTTTGCTATTATGTGAAAAATGAAGCATATGTCCTTACATCATCCAGCACAGATCCCCAGAAATCCATCCCTTGTATTACTGCTATTGGATACAGAATCCGGATCCTCGGTAGCGCTACCCTATAGCACTCCCCTGTAGCCCCCAAAACGACGTCGTTTTGGGGGCGGATTTTCAAAAAAAAAAAACGCAGAAGAGGGAGGGAGGGAGGGAGGGAGGAAGGAGAAGGAGAGGGAGAGAGAGGGAGGAGGGAGGAAGGAGGGAGGAGGAGGCTGCGAGTTCGCCGTCCTCGTCCCTCGCCGTGGTCGCCGCCATCGCTGCCGCCGTCGCAGCCGTGGTCGCCGCCATCGCTGCCGCCGTCGCAGCAGCTCCACCTCTCCGCCTCCTCCTCCTCCTCCTCCCCAATATTTATAGCCCCCTCCAGTTCAGTCCGGCCGCTCCTTCCATTCTCTTCCTCCTCCTCCCTCCTTCCTCCCTCTCCTCTCCTTTCCTTCCCTCCCTCTGCGTCTGCGTTTTTTTTTTGAAAATCCGCCCCAAAACGACGTCGTTTTGGGGGCTACAGGGGGTGCTACAAGGAAGGGGCACAGACGACCGTTCTCATTGGATACAACGGTTTACAACTTTGGCAAAATGGTGTGGTTTCTCTACAGAATGGAAATTTATTTATTCATTATTTTAGGAAATCATACTGGACAATTTATAATTAACTTCTAAATTGAATTAATGTGCAGAGGGCTTTGTCAGTGCTGATATTCTGGCATCTAGCCTTGAGAAGGCATGGTTGAGTCTTCATATCCAGGTAGGTTGTGTAGATGATTCTTACTGTCTTCAGTATATCTTCTAAGCCTGTGTCATACTCCTATGGCTATGACTCTGCTCCCAGTCTTAATTCCAGACACCAATTCGGAATCTAGTTGAATTTTTACTTTACAAGCGTATAGTTAATTGCATTGAAGACACTCTGTGCCCAGATTTCTAATAATTTTCTTGCGTTCCTGCACTCACTCTATGATCTAGTCTGATAGAACAATAATGCACCAAGGGGTAATCTTTTTATTACAAATTGCAGGAAACAACCGCAACTTTCCTAACTGCGGCACTTGCTTCAAAGAAATCTGAACCACGGGGTACTAGCGGTTCTGATACTGCCTCATTTGAGCAAGGAAGTTCTTCAAGCATGGATGTTCCTTCACCTTCAACAGATAAACATGCCCTACATTCTGAAGCTAGAGCAGCAGCTAGCACGGAGATGGAAAATAAAGAGTCTGATCAGACTGATGAGGTAAACTCGAATTGCTGTCCTTGGGAAGTAGAATGTATATCAATGAAGTGTGCTGATATTACTAGCCTATCATGTTTTGTGTGCATGTACAGGAGATAAATTCCAAAACTAGGTGATGAGGCATCTACTGGATCAGTTTTGGCTAATGTATTGGAACATGGTGAGGTTGGAAGGTCCATCTCTTCAATTGAAACAGCAAAAGAATCAATTAATCCTGTGAAGGTCCCTTTTCACAACACGCTCTTCAACAGCCTAGAACTGCACTGATGTCAAATGGTCAGTGAGATGCTTGGAATGAAGCTTAGAGTGGAAACGATATGGGTATGGCAGAAAATTGATGAGAAGATTGGCCAATTCTGGATTATATTTTTTTCATAAAAGAACTTTTTCCAAGTTTTTAGTTGTAATAACTTTTACATATGGCTCAAATTTTGAGACTTAAATAGAATGTTCAATAAAATTACAATGCTATACGTCTGAATTCTTGTCATTGTTATTCCTAGAGTGCTTAACGCTACACTTTTGTTTATTTATTTATTTATTTTTTTTTTTATTTTTTGTGATGGTAACAAGATGGTCGCCAAAGATCATGTTAGTGTTTTTCTTTGTTTTTTGCGACGGCAAAATAGCGGTCGCCATAAGTAGTTTAGGTGGTCGCAAATAATTTGCGACCGTTACTTTGCCGTCGCAAAAAGTATTTGCCACCCCCATATTCGCGACCCCATTTGCCGTCGCATGAGCCGTCGTAAAAAGTTTTTTGCGACTGTTTTTTATTATTTGCGACGGTTTATAGCGGTCGTAAAAGTGTTTTTTTTAGTAGTGGTATGGCAATTTTAGTGCTTGGTATATTTTTTTGGGAACACGGGCTGCTACTCTTGCGAAGTTTAAAAGTTATTTTTGTGCATCTCCTCGAATACTTTATGTATATAAATATGTGTTTATAGATTGAGTTGAGAGTGAGAGAGGGTGTTCTCTTATGTGAGAAGAGATAAGGAAAGTCTCTCTAATGTGTGGTAAAAGACTAATGAGAGTTGGGAAGGAAATAAATGGAGATGTGTAGGGTGAACAAAATATACAATAATACTGAAGTGAGTAATGACTCAACTACGTTGACATATAATTCAAATAGTGGTGTGAGTTTTGGTAATTTTTAATCATCTCACATATACTTTTTATTTTATCTATACAGTAGATTTATCTCTTTTCTGTGGATATAGGCATTTGTGCTGATACACTTTAAATATTGTGGATTTTTTTTTTTTTATGTGTACATATATTATTTTGAGTATACTTCCATTGACACATGAATTTATCTTTTAACATGGAGTATAAGAGTTTAAGGTTCCCTAACAGGTAACAGTAGTAGCGGTAGTAGTGGTGGTGCCAACAGTGATGGGGTAATGGTAGTGATGGTAGTAATGGCGGTGATGGCCACGGTTAGGAATGGATGTAAGATTTTGACCTTGGAGGAGTAAATGTATGTGAAACTAAAAAATTTATAGTGGCGGTGATGGCGATGGTTAGGAATGGATGTAAGATTTTGACCTTGGAAGAGTAATTGTATGTGTAACTAAAAAATTTATAACAAATGTGTGGTATGTAATTTTAATTTTTATCAACACCAAATGTTAAAACTATCACAAACTATCATTAAATGTTTTTATTCAATTTAATAATTAAAAAAAATATATGATCAAAATAAAATAGCGTGTTTTTACCAAAACTTCGCACAACTAAAAAATTGTTGATAACTTTTGAATTTCAAGATGTCAGAGGATACCAATCTTATAATTTTACAATTAAAATATTAAATGAAACTTTCTTACCATATGAAGTTATGGAAATAAAATTTAAGGGTTGTTTGGAGTGTCCTAAATAAGTGTATTTTTTTTGTCTTTTTAAACTAAAAAGTTGAGAAAAAAATATGAATGTTTGGGTTAACTTTTTATCTTTTTACAAAAAAATGTGTAATAAAAAATTGTATAAATAAAGTATATAGGGGAAGAAAGTTGAGTAGGTTGTACGGCTGCCCCAACAGGGCAGCGTGTCATACACAGCAAATTATTGTCTCCTTCGGGGCAAAGTGTTTGGATAGTGATGGTCGGTCCATGGGGGCCACCACGGGTCCCATTTTAATAATCTGTACCGTTTAATATGTATAACTCGTTGAATATTATATGTCTGAAAAAAATTACGTTGATCGGATATCGATAGCTATATGATCGGATTAGTTTTTTTTCAGCAGTTAACTATCACACCATCCGTTTTGTTTATACAAAACTGATTTGATCATATAGTTAACGATATCCAATCAATGTGATCTTTTACAGGCATATAGTACTCTACGAGTTTTACATATTGAACGGTTTGGATTATCAAAACAGAACCCTTAGTGGGCCCCCAAGGGCCCAACATTACTATCAAATTTTGTGACTTTACATATTTAATTTATTTTTTTTGCCCAAAAAGTGTATGACATGCCTTCCTGCTGGGACAGTACGGCTGATAGTGTAATTCAAACTTTTGTATTACGAAAATGTATAAAATATTTTTTTTAATATTTTTTATTTGTAAATAGTAATGACTTTTTTACGTTTTGTGTAACTTTTTAGTTTTTTGAATTTTTTGGGACTTGCCAAACATGGCCTTAGTTGCAAGTTTGCAAATTTTTTTAATTTGGAAAAACTTATAACCATTCCTAGGATATGAAACCAAGAGTAACTCAACTGCAACCTTCTTAAATTGGTTATTCAATTCTTACAAAAACTTTAATTTTTTAATGACTGACAAAGAAGAAAAAGAAGAAGAAAAGAGAATCAAAATAAGAAAAAAATGAAGGAAAAAAAAAAGAAAAAAAAGAAGCAAAAGTAGTTTTGAAATAGAGAAGAAAATAAAACGGTGATTGAGTTGAAGAAAAATCAAAACAAAAACAAAAACAAAAACAAAAAAAAAGAGAGAAAAAATGAAATAAAAGAAAAATAAGAAGAGAAAAAGGCAAATCGAAACAAGAAAAAGAAACACATTTTGGAGTTGGAGAGTGATCAAGATTGAAAACTGAGTTGAAGATCTAAGTTATCGCAAGATGTTTCTCCCCCCAACCCCCCCCCCCCCAAAAAAAAAAAAAAAAAAAAAAAAATTGTCATAAATCTATTTTCTCCGCATGAGCAACTATGGATTTTGGTCTACAACTATGACCCGATACAAAATTTGCTAAAAGCCCTTTACTAGTAAAAGCAAAACGAGTAGTAGAGTACAAACATTTATTTCCTTCCACAATATCAAGTGGATAAAGACATGACGGTAGTATTGAGGCTTTTTTTTTTTTCGAAGGATATAGATGAAGTAGGAGTTTAAAGAAATATTGACGAGATACTATAACGGTCCATTTATTTATTTGAAAAAATTATGTTATCTACTTTTTCTATAACATGACAGAGCAAAAATATCTAACCAAATGTTACCTTACCTAAAAATAAAAGTGTCTTAAATTGTTATGAAAAAATCTTAGGTACAAATATTAAATTTCTCTCAAAAATCTTGGGGGCTAAGCTATATAGTTTAAAAAAAAAATCGAATAAATTAATATATATTTAAGGATATTTTTTTAAAACTTCAGAGTAGCAGCTCCTCGATGATCCATCCCTAATAGTGGTAGAGCAATGGTGGAGATCACATTGATAGTGTGGCGGAGGAGGTTTACGTAGGTGTAATTGGTCGAATTTTGGATTCCTACATGAATTCAACATTAGGAAAATAATTTAAAATATGAAAAATATTTACATCATTAAATTGACCATTAATATACAATAGTTAGAAAGTTAACAAAATTTAACAACTAATAAACCAATTAATCCAAACCTAACACAACCATCACTAGTTACATAAGCCTCCATTATGAGGGAGAAACAAACCACCATAGAGAGTATCAAACTAAGTCCCGTTTGGTGGCTAATTTATTTATTTTTAAGTAAAAAAAGCTAAAAATTACAACAACACAAAAAAAAATATATATATATATATATATATTGTACACACCAATTAATCATTTTTTTAGGGGTCATCAACGGGACGGCCTGGGCTTACCTAGCCCACAACTATTTTGTACACATCCCATATATTAATGGGTTTTTCAAGTTTTGATCAGTCAATAGGCTGGTACAGGGTGGGCTTATTTAAAGAAAATTAAAATCACATCTCACCCGTAAACCTAAATCTTGCAGGCTAAAATCAAGCTGAACCGGGTTACACATTTTTTATTAGATTTATATTATTAAGTTCTACACACTTATTTTTTCTTTTTTAATAATTCATATGATCAAATTAATTAATACTATTAAAACAATCAAATTAAAGTATAAATTCACTAAATTAACAAATAATGACAATGTTATATGTAAAAAGTTGAGAATTAGGAAGATAACTATGAAATTCAATTTTAACAAATTATGTGGTATATTTTTTTTCAAATTACAATTTACAAAAATAATTTGGACTGTCAAATGTTATTTTTTTATATAAATAAAAATTTTAATGAATTAAAATTGAATTTAACACAGTTTTTTTTTTTTTTTTTTGATAATATTAAATGTTTTTTGGACGGGATTGTTTGAGTTGAACTAATGGAATAGTCAGACAGGATTTACTCATGGGGACTTATATGAGCCAGGTTCGTGAGTGGATTCGGATTTTAAATTTTTGTCTAAAATTCTAAATCATTTTCTATGAGATGGGACAAGTTGAATAGTCAAGTGCGCTGGAACGGACCACTGAAAAGGTTAAACAAATAAGACAATGCCAAATTTTTTGCCTACAGACCATTTGATGACCCCTATTCACAATTATATATTCAACTAAAAAATAATATTAAATATATTAATTTTTTTTACCTCAAAAAATCAAAAAATTATTAAAGACTAAAACAAAGTTGCCAAGCTGACATGTAACTTTACTAAAAAAATTATCAAACATTTATTATAAAAATACATAATAAAATACATATTACATAATAAGATGTGTACTATATAGTATCCCACATTGTAATAGGTTTAAAACCTTCAACTTGTTAAATCAGTTAAATCATTTCTCTCTTCTTCTTCTTTTTTTTTTTTTTTTCTTTTTTTTCTTTTTGTCCTACAATTTCCAAAATTTCCAAACACACTCTGTATCGTACATTTATTATTATTATTTATAGAAAATGTTGCGATTCTACAAAAGAGAACCCCTATGATCCTCACTGATGTATTAATCATTGATGTATTTAAATTTTTTTATTTTTTATTTTTGAGAATGACATGAATAATCTAAATCATTTTAAGAGTTATGAAAATTATATTTGTGAGAATCTCTATCATTATTGTTTTTTTATATATCCATCATAACAGCTTCCTTTAATCATTTCTACTTCTCAATCTTTCCTCACCTAAATTTCCAAAAAAGATAATAAATCATACAATTTTTTTTCTTGATTCATCTGCTTTCTCTATAGCCTTTATCTTTTTTCATCTGAAAATACTTTATCAGACTTCCTTATCATATAGACAAGAATCATCACCAACACTGAATTGGGTACTGACAAACTTATTCCATTAAAGACCTTGCTACATCTCCCTAAAAACACTCCCCCCAATTCCCTTAATTTCCATATCAAGTAAAAAAAAAAAAAAAATAAGAAAACAGTTATTCAAAATGGAAATTAAGGAGATTAGGAGGACAGTTTTTAGGGCTCCAAATCATTTTCCTTCCATTAAATGCATGAAAATATGTACAACCATCTCAAATCCCCTCTTTACCTTACCATACTGTCAAAATCTAAGCAAGACATTATGCTATTGAGAGGTAATTTGAGACACGAAACAGAGTATTTTGCCTATGCCTTACAAATCAAACAAAACAAACAGCTCAACCTCTCTAACTGTTGGGGGTCGATTCGATTCGATTCAACATCATCTTCTTGTTTGATCAGTTTATCTTTGGATCCACACCGACTTCCTTCAGTGTCTCCGCCTGTGGAGGTCTGCAATGCCCAATTGGGATGTTAAAAAATGATCAATATCTATATATATATGAAATGGGAAAACCAAAAGAGTGTATTCAACTGTAAAAATACTCTCAATTCTATATGAGAATACAAGTGTGTGCCCATCTAGGTTTTAAACATGGGCAGTAAAATCACTTGCATACCAATTGGTTCTTGATACCCAATTCCAGAGTCATCAAAAGACTGCCCCGAAAATTGAAAAAAAACAAAAAAACAACGATTTCGTGCCAAAAAATTTATTTTTGACACAAAAATTTGATCTCAATAATATGATATTCAATACTAAGGCCTCGTTTGGGAACAGGCTAATTTAGTAACTTTTTAAGTATTTGGCTAAAATATGAGCTAAAAAATATTAGTATGTTTGGGATGACTTTTTAACTTTTTACGAAAAAAATGTACAAAAAATAGAGATAAAAGATAATCTTTGACTTTTTGATATGGATTGTTAATTTTTTGACTTTTTTAATAACTTTTTAGCTTTTTGACTAAATGGATTGGTTCCCAAACGAGGCCTAACTACCCAATTTCATATATAAAACTATAACCAATAACAGTTTTAGCAATTAAGATATTCATCCCTAAATTTTTATCTCTATGTTGTAGTGATTTTGAGATGTTTTGGAAAGTTGATTAAAAGCTCACTTTTTTATTTTTTTGGTTTTTTTTTTTTTTTTGCCTTTCTGTGAGTAAAAAATGTAAAAGATAACGTGACTCAAAATAGATTAAAAGTCAAAAGCTAACTTTTAACTCGCATCCCAAATGAACACTTATCATTTTAAGCATATGATTACTGATTACCTAATTGAATAATTTACTTGGTCAACATAACAAAATTTTGAAATGGATCCAAAATAAGTCTACATCCTCTTCAATTGAGCATCTAGCCCAGTTACTAGAAGTCATAATCATATTTGTAATATGTAAGAAAATTATGATTGGACTTTAAATTTGGACAAAGAACTTGAAAAAATGAGAATTTTTTTTTAAAAAAAGCTTTTTTTTATAAAATGTACCATCATTTTAGCATTAATTATATTTTTAGTCCCAAAAATATAAATTTTATATAATTTTAATTGCTAATGACTAAATTTTCCGAATATATAAAACAAGTACTCCAATTTAATACACAATCAAATTCCGTTATTCTATTTATTTTAAAAAATAATTACAAATATAAAAAATATTAAATTAAACAAACCACTAGACTAGCTTAACAATAGGTCTAACCACTGCCATTGATACAGCCCCATATATAATACGCTTTCTCAAAAAAAATTTAAAAAAAAATACGAAACAAATAAACACTACCAAAAATATCAAACTTAATTTGAAATTGAACCTGCAACTTCATAACATAGTGTATTAACCTAACCCCGATAAATATGAAACCTAACTTCGTTAATAACACCATTAATTTAAGAGGAAAATGTGTAATTTCATAAACCAAAATAACACAAATTATATATTTTAAAGATTAAAAGATATAAAATTTTCAAGTGAGTTTTCACATAAATAGTATATATCACATATTCTGAAAACTAAAAGTATAATTATTTAAGAACATTTTTTAATAACGAAATTAAATTGAAAGGCCAAATTACAATATGTTTTTATGCATTAGAACTAAATCGACACTTGAAAATCAAAATGACACAAACAATATACTCCAAGGACTAAAAATGTAATTAATTTATCTTTCTAAATTAAAAAAATCAAAAAAAAAAAAGAAAAATTACAATTTGGTGTATCTTTTCAAAAATAATTTCAAATAAGAGATAAATTTTACAAATTCTAATAGTTAAATTAGAATAAATTAAAAATACACCCTTAAATTTACTTAAAATATAGATTACTTCTATAGTACTAAAAATACACCGCATATCATATACACTCTTAGTTATGACTAATTTTCTTTTTTAATTATGGCTATTTTTTTAAAAAATATTTAGTTATGACTTTTTTTAGTTAGGACTCAAAAAATATAGAGTTATAACTATTTGAAAAGTTTATACCATAATCTTTCCCTAATATTTATGAAAAAAAAATCTTTTAAAAAATTTATCAAATACAAAAGTCTACGTATATTTCCATATTTTTGTACATTTATTAAAAATTTTAAATATTTTTTATAAATATTTTATTTTTATGTGTATCTAAAAAATTAAAAAATTATTTAAAATATTAAAAAAATTACTAAAACTAAAACTAAAAAAAATTACGAAAAAGAAAAAAACTAAACTTACAAAAAATAAATCCAAACCCAACAATGTATTTTAAACAAATGTCATGAATTCGTTATTTACCCAAAGAATATATACCTGGTAAGAATTTCACGATGGGCGTGTTCAGGCATGACATCGACCTCCTGAATATGAGCCACCTTTCTGAAAAGCGATTTCTTGATGTACTTGTCACTCTCATCCACCACAAGTTCCGGCTCCACCACCTCCGGTACCGTCTCCCTCCTCGACTTCTTCACCCGCACATTAGGGGCGTACATCAGCTGGTGTAAGGCGGTGGTGAGTCCTAGCGATGCTGACATCGCTATCATCCCCACCGCCACATACACCGGTATGAACTCACCCCTCACTGCCTTGGCGGTCTCTTCAAATTGACCACTGTATTCACTAGCAGGCGCATACGCCTTCATTTTCGGAGATGTTGAAGTCGCAAAACTAGACCTTCCTCCGAGGCGATTGAGCATTGATTTCCAATAAGTCTGCAAATGTGACGGATACTTGGTTAGAGTATTTTAAAACACTTTTTAAAAATTTTATTTTATTTTATTGTATTTCGTATTTTTTTATTTTTATTAAGTTTTTTAAATATTTTAATAATTTTTTTTTTAATTTTTAGACATACCTAACATAAATATATTTAAAAAGTAAAAAATTTGTTAAAAATCTTTTAAAAATTTACTAAATACCATAAATATAAAAAAATACAAAAATTTAGTATATTTTATGTATTTATTAATTTTTTTAAATATTTTTTCATAATTTTTTTATTTTTTAATATATTTAATTAAAGTACATCTAAAAAATTAAAAAATATATATTTAAAATATTAAAATATTCACTAAAAATAAAAAATATAAAAATCAAAAATTCAATTTTAAAAACTTAATTCAAAAAACACTGACCGATCCCATTGAATAATAATCAAGAGAGAATTATAGGAAGAAGAAGATATGAGAAACACTATCGTACATCATTACTCTCAAGTATCTATTATAGGTATATTATCACTGAAAAAAATAATATAATTTTATATTTTTTAATCATAATTAAATATTAAAAAATAATATCATAACTTAAAAAAAATTCGACATACTTAAAAATTTTTAAAAAAAAATAAAATAAGAGTGAATTGGGTATGTATAACAATTCTTCAGAAGATATGCATATATATGTAGAAAGAAAGTTAAATTAGATACTTACTGGTGTTCTGAAAGACATGGTTGAGAGCAAATGAGAAGTAAGAGTGATCCTGAGCTTGATGTTGGCTCCTGGTTGTGGATATGTATTTATCCAGATCATATATTTATAGATGGGGGAATTGGGGGAGACGAAGGTTCAGGAGACACCTAGCACACACTACATGCAAGTGGGGACACGTGTTACAAAGCTAATGAGTACACCACTATTGTGGAAGCCTCTTGATCCGACACATCTCACCTCTTCCTACATCATCTAGGGTGAGCATAGTCCGGATTGGACCGGATTGGGATAAAACCAGGACCAATTCGTTATCTACAATTTCTGAAAAATTGGAATCAATTCAATCCGTTTAAATTATAGAACCAATCCGAACCAATCCATTTAAACACGGATTGGATCGGTTTAGGATCACGGATTCACATAATTAAATAACAAAAAATATATATATAACACTTTAATTTCATAAAAATATAAATATAGCGCTATATTTGTTTCACAATAGCAACATGTCTTTCTATAATAGCGACATACTGTTCTAGAATTTAAACAACCATAAGAAAACTGGTTTCACCATAAATATTTAGACTATTACAAATTAAAACTAAAAACTAACAAATAAAAGTATAAAAGAAAATATTATGTGGGTTTAGGTTTGAGTTTAGGTTTTATATAGAAGGGCAAATTACACAAATAGTCCCTATAGTTTGGGCATTGTGTCACTTTGGTCCCTAACTTTTCAATTGTGACATATTTGACCCTGAATTTTGAATCTTGTTCTAAATAAGGACAATTGAATATATAATTAGATTTTTTAAGGGTAAAATTGTCAATTTGATAAAATATAAACTAATTTGACAAAATAAATGTCAAACAATATTTTTGAATTTTTAAAAATTATTTATACCTACTAAAAATAAAATTATGTAAAATTGATAAATCTTTTAATATTTATTTATTTTTTTTACCAAATTAATTTTTATTATGTGTTTGGATGATAATCATGTAAAATTAATTTTAAAAAATTAATCATGTAATTTTTATTAATTTTACATAATTTTATCATTGGTGGATAAAAATAATTTTAAAAAAATTAAAAAAAAAATTTGACATTTATTTTTGTCAAATTAGTTTATATTTTATCAAATTGATTATTTTACCCTTGAAAAATCTAATAATATTTTCAATTGTCCTTATTTGAAACAATATTCAAAATTTAGGGTCAAATGTGTCACAATTGGAAAGTCAGGAACCAAAGTGACACAAGTCCCAAACTATAGGGACTATTAGTGTAATTAACCCTATATAGAATAAGAGAAGATACTATGGGAGATGATATATAATAAAAATATATATTATTTGTATACGGTCCGGATCGGTTCAAATCCGGAACCGTGGGGTTCAATCCGGAACCAATCCGTAGATTACGGATTTTTAATTCTTCAATCCGGAACCGAACCACGGATTCAAAAAATCAATCCAAACCTACCAGATTGGACTGGACTGGATCGGATTACGGATTTCACGGATTCCTTACTCAGCCCTAACACCATCTACTTCATAAAAAAATAAAAAATAAAAAATAGTTAAATTATTTCGGAGAAACTACGCACCACAATAAATTTCAAATCGGTATAAAATTATATAATCATTAATAATTAAATTTATAAACTTTTTTATTAATATATAGATATTTTGTAAATTTTTCACTGATAGGAAATGACTAATTTCGCCTTAACCCTTTAAAATTTGGTTTATGTATAAATTATCTCTTGATTTGTGAGTTGAAATATATCATTAGACTTGTTAATGATTTAATTAAAATACTAAAATATCCCTATATATAAGTAATTTAAAATGTGTGACTAACAGATATTTTTATCATTTATTTAGGAGATAAAATACACTTTTACTCCTTATGTTTTATTTTATATGCAATTTACTTTATTGAAATTTGAAAATGAACGTATAACCTCTTTATGTTTATGTTTGGCATTGTTTCATGTTAGCTGTTAAGTTCAACAGAATATTTAGGTTTATTTTGAGAAAATGGTAAAAAGTGACTTTTTGGCTTTTAACTAAGCTTTTGACTTTTTTACATAAATGATTTGGAAAGTTGTTAAAAAGTTACTTTTGACTTTTTTGATTAATATTTATTTATGATGTCAAATCATAATAAAATGACCAAACTGCCTCCATTTATTTAAAATATTTACAACTTCATCTATGTAATACATTTTGACCCATGAATGGTAGAATTGTAATTTCACCATTGGCTAAAAACCAACTTCCCAAATGAAAAAAAAAAAAAAAAAGGACAAAAAAGTCAACTTTTGACTTTTGTTACAAACCTAAAAAAGTGGCTAAAAACTATGTTGCCAAAACACCCTTTAATGGTACACTTCAGTTCACAATTCTCAAGAAGATTATGCGATTATTTTCAAATGAGAACGAAATAATCTACAGCTCAATGAAAGCATAAAGGGATAAAGTGAAATTTTTATAAGAAAGACATTATTCAAGGCTTACTGTGTTTGGGAACCTAGGAGAGAAAAGAAATAAAATGATTACTTAAGTAATAAGAGAAAAGAAATAAAATGAAATGAAATGATTGTGATTTCTCTCATTTTTGTTTGGATAAAGAAGAAATAAAAGAAAAGAAATTATTATGATTTCTCTCATTCTTGTTTGGTTAGATTTCATTAAGAGAAAAGAAAAGAAATTATTTTATGTTATATTACCAAAATAATATTTTTATATTTTCAATCATTTTATTTCTTTTATTTTTATAGGGACAAAATTGGTATTATGAAAATAATGGTTTCTTTTCTCTCCCAATCTCTCCAGTTTTTGGAAGATTGAAAATGAGGCTTATAAGAGAAATGAGTTTCTCTCCATTTCTCTCCACTTAGGTTATCCAAACAAGTAAGAAAAATGCGTATCTCTCTATTTCTTTTCTTTTCGCTCCAAATCACTCAATCCAAACATAAGTAAATTTAAATGATGTTTTAAATTGAAAATTATTAGTCTGATAAATTATTAAACTTATCATTATTATATTAAAAATTTTAGAGATAATATGCTAGATATCAATTACTAAGCCTTCGTTTGTAAAGTACATTGACTTTTCGATTTTCTTAGTTTGGATTAAAAAGTCTTGTTTATGACGGGATTTTTTAATTTTTTTAATTTTTATAAGAGAAAAATTAAAATTATTATGGTATCGATGTGATATTTTATTTTATTAAATTTTTTAGTCTATTTTATCATTTTGTCACTATTTTAATTCTAACCTAGGATGCCAAACTAATCCTGAATAGAATGAAATATTATTTTATAAGAGCAGTAAAGAATGTATAGCATGAAGGATAGGAATGAAAAACTACTAGATATTTCAGAATATACCACATGTTTCTATCACCAACTAATCACTAATTGTAATATTCCATCCACCAGTGGTAACTTCTTTTAGAGATTATGTGACTATAGCCCATAACTACTGAATAACCTCTCGATAGAAAATAACCCAACAGTGCCTAAAAATTATTGTAATCGGTGAAATTAACCAACGGTTACTTTTATGAGTGATTAGTGACATTTTCATTATTGATTTGTGACGTTCGATTAGGAAAGGATATTTCTTGTGCTTTGGCATTGCCCCATTCCTAAGCTATGGATAATGATTCAGTTTTTGAAAGGAAAATTCTATAATACAGGGTGTACCATCTAATCAATTATGACTTTTATAATTCTTTATTAGGATTAATTATGATATCTGTTATAACTTGATTATAATTTATTATGCTATTAATTATGACCTAGTTAGGGCAATTGTAATTGTTAAGTTAGTTATGATGGAAAATGTTTTTAATTATGCCTCAAGTAGTATTTGATTATGACATATTTTGATGTTTATTTTGACTTGATTATGACTCATTATAGTATTGGTTGTAACCTATTGTAATTATTATTTTAATTATAACTCATTATGGTGTTAGTTATAATTTATTGTAATTATTATTTTGATTGTATATAACTTATTATGGTGTTAATTATGACTTATTTATAGCTTAAATGATGTTTGATTACGACTCATTGTGTTTATTTTAATTATGTTTGAAAATGATTTAATTATAGCATTTGTGATATCAACGCCAAAATATATTTAAAATTTACATATGGTATACATCCTAAAAAAGTGTGTATTGTAAATTGCCACAGTAGCTGGGCACACAATTACAAGGTGTCACTGAAAGACTAAGGAGAGCTTCTATTTACACCCCAAAAAATAGGTTGGACATCCCAATTTAATGATATTTTTTTATTACCATTAAATCCCTATTTAAAATGACCAAAAACTACTTGACTTTAGAAAAATATAAATAAAAGTGCTTTGGACACTTCATTTATCATGAGCCCCAATGTTCAATTTCTCTCTTCTTTTCCTACTTTCGTCACTTTGCATCTTCATACCCAACTCATACCCAGCCCTATTTGCTTTAATCTATCGTTCTTGCATTCTATTTTATATTGAAATCAATAATGGATAATAAAGAAGAAGTTTCATACAATTTTTTTTATAGAGAAAGTAAGTTTTTAATTGTTGTTCATCATTTTTCATAGGTTAGTTTTCCAAATTGATTCGACACTAAGAACCCGAACAAACTTTACATGTTTGGAATTAAGTGTCCGGATAAATATATTTTGTTCGACACTGCATATGAAACAACTAGAATCAATTTTCTTGTATTCGACACTGAGTATCCGAACAAATTTCACATGTTTAGAATTAAGTATCCGGACAAATATATTTTGTTCGGTACTAAGTATCCATATGAAATAACTGGAATTCAAAATGGACGGATTGTGTAGAGGAGCAGAGACCCTCTTTGTTAATTTATTTTCGTCACTTGGAATTCTAGAGATCCTAAATGTGATTTTTGTTCTTCTATATATTGGTAATGGGTTTACAAAATAGATTTGTATAGGGTGTTAGAATTTTTAGGGTTAGGATAGGTATTATGTAGGCTGCTCAAACAAACAAATAAAATTTTAAATTTATTATTGAGGTGCTCAAAGTAGTAGGGTGTTCAACCTGTTTTTTTTTTTTGGGTACAAATAGAAGCTCCCAAGACTAACTGATTTCTACAAGCTAAATTTCTCTGTAAATTCCTTCCCATCATTCAGATTTTACATTAGTGAACTTTTCAATACTACTAACCTCTCTCACTTGGCTGTGAATTTTTTAGTTTGCTTGTAATTTCACCTATGCAGTGACGACTTCTTTTATTGGCAAAATGATATGAACTTAAATGCTTAGTTGGACGGGGAAAGTGCAACCAGGGGCTGGTTTGGCAATTGCAATTTTAAATTTTTTAATATTTTTTATTTGCTTTTCTAAAACAAGGTTATTGCTGAAATAAAATCCTTAATTTTAGCAAAAATTTTTAACTTGGAAAGTAATGAATGATATATGCACAAAAAGAAAATAATTTGTTTTGGAAAGTGCATTAGTTGGAAATTTTGGTGGTTCTTCAATAGCAAACTAGACACAAACACTTAAATTCTAAATAATTCTACACATGCTAAAAATTTTATTAAAAATCTTACTAAAAATACAAGAGATCAAATGTGATTGGTTGTCAAAAAAAACAAAATATTTAAACTTCCAATGATGATTGAACATATATGTTTTTAGTAAGATTGTTAGTAAAAATATAAGTGGATGTAATATTGTTCTTAAGTTATTTCTTCTTAATCATGCACAATTAGGGATGATGAAATTAAAAGTAATAGCATATATATTCAAAAATGTCCTAAAGTGCTTCCAATTGATGTTGACCAATACCATTTAAAGCCAAATATATCTCCTCAGTTCGAGGATGCAAGCTATCCCCTGCAACAAACTCATGTATAACCCCATCCAATTGAATCAAACTACAACCAGCATTTTTCTTCACTCTCATACAATCCCTCAATCTCCTTATCTTCCCCAAGTCATCCCATCGCTCTGCGTTCGCATAAATATTCACCAAGATCGAATAGACTCCGCCATCTTTAGGGCTTATCTCCATCACACGCTCCGCTGCTTTCTCCGCGATTTCAACATCCCCATGTATCCTACATCCACCGAGCAATCCAGCCCACACGAACAAGTCACCCCCCATTGGCATGTCCTCTATCATCTTCATCGCTTCTCTGATCAAACCAGCTCGTCCAAGCAAGTCTGCCATGCACCCATAGTGCTTGAGCTCTCGTGGGACACCATAGATACCTTCCATCACTTCAAAAAGCCGCCTGGCTTCATCAATGAGGCCCGCGTGGCTACAACCCACCAACACTGCCAAGAAGGTCACCCCATCTGGCTGCACTCTGTTCTTCACCATTCTTGAGAAGTAATCAAGCAAAAGCTGGCAGTGACCGTGCATAGCGAGCCCAGTAAGCATTGCATTCCATGTAAACAAGGCCTTTTCATGGCTCGATTCAAAGATTTCAATGGCGGTTTCAATGCACCCACATTTTGCGTACAAATCCACCAAGCCGGTAGACAAGAACGCGTCTTTCTTGATTCCCTTTTGTTCAATAAAATTATGTATAGTCTTTCCTTTTTCTAGCTCCCCCAGCTGTGCACAAGCTGAGAGAGCGGAAACCAATGCAATATTATCAGGACAAATCTCTAAACCAACCATCTGATCAAAGAGTTCAATGGCTTCCTTGAATTGGTTCATTTTTGCATACCCAGCTAGAATCGTACCCCACGACACCGAATCTCTCATTGGCATTTCTTCAAACAGTTCACGTGCACGCTCAGTCTCACCAGCCTTAACAAACCCATCAATCAACGCATTGTACGAAACAACATCTATGTAAGAACTTTCATCAAACACCTGATACGCATCATGAATGCAACCCATTACTGAATACGCTCGAATAAGGCAGTTGACAACAAAAACATCAGCCAAAAACCCAAACTTGAAAGATTGACAATGAAAGGCACGAGTGACTGAAAGCGATCGGAGCTGCGAGCAAGCTTTGAGAGCAAATGGGAAGGTGTGGGCGTCAGGAGGGAGAGAGAGGCGGCGCATTTGGGTGAAGAAGAGGAGGGCAGTGAGTGGGAAGGAGAGGAGGGTGTGGGCGCGAATGATGGTGTTGAAGCAGAAAGTTGAAGGGTTCCTGATGTTATTGAAAATGGTGGTGGCGTAGTGAAGGGAGAGAGGATGGTGGAGGAGGAGGAGGGCGGTGGTGGTGGTGGTGGTGGAGGGAGGAGGGAGGTAAAGGAGTGGAGGAGGGTGTTAGGAGGAGAGAGGAAGTGGGGAAGAGAGAGAGGAGGCCTCTGGTGATGACTTGGGCATGAACTTGATGGACTTGTTTGATGGTTTTGCAATGTTTTGTTGTGTGTGTTAGATGGGCTGATTGCTTGCATATTATTAGCATTTGGTTTGCTTGTCCTTTCTTCTTCTCATTTTCTTTCAAATGGTTCAACAAATTTCAACCTTTTGTCCTTTTTCATCAAGGCTTACGAGGACAACAACACAAATATGTCCTCCAAGATTTTTTGTTTTTGACAAAAAAATAAATAAAATAATGAAAGGGAGCCAACTAGGGTTGGAAATGGGTGGGGAGGGTTTGTTGTGCCTGCTACCTTTTTGAATTATTTCAAGGGCGGGACAAAGTGGAGATAGATGAGAGTCTAGTAAGGATGATTTAATTATATAATCTTAAGAATTGTAATATTAATAAAAAATGAGAGACGCAAGATGGAAAATAAAGAAGTAAAAATGATTTTCAATTTTTTAATGTTTTAGTTTTATTATATTTAATAAATTTAAATTATATATATTATATACATATAAATATATCTAAAGATTATAATTGAGGTAAAGGCAAGAAGAGAAAAATCCGTTCCCATCCCAATTTCTCATCAAGATGGGATGAAAGATGTAGGGGTAGAGTGGGCTAGAGCAAACTCCCTGTATATCCTTTATTATCAAGGGACAGGATTGGCTTCGGCCCAAAGTCACTACTTTGGGCCTCCAAAAACTGAGTAAAAGAAAAAGGCTCCGAAATTTCATAGCTATTATACACCCCCCCCCCCCCCCCCCCAAAAAAAAAAACAAAAACAAAAACAAAAACAAAATATCACCTGAATTTGAGAGGCCTAGAGAAGTTCAGTGAAAATTCAAAAACTAATAGATGATGAGGGCCGGCCCTAAGATTAGGGACCTAAGCCAAATTTTGAAAATGGGACCTCTCTTATATTAAAAAAAAAAGAATTCATCGAAAAAATAATAAGTTACAATTTTTTTTGTTTGTTTGTAGTTATAAAAACATTTACTTGCGCATATAATCATTAAAATTATAAGTAAAATAATTTAATGAAACAAAATTAGGGCAAAAATTAGAAAAAAAATTATTCAAGTAAAATGATAAAGATTTAGGTAAAAAAATTAGGGCAAAATTATTTCTTCCATTAAAATCTAACAGATAAGAAGGTAAAAAAAAAAAAAAAATTAGAGCCCATATATTATATGTATTGTTCTTCTTGAACTCAAACACTTTTTTTTTAATATATATTTTCATTTTAATAAATATAGGCCAAACTACACTTATAAATAAATATGGGCTAAATCATACATGGACCCAATAAAATATTTTGAGATCCTTTAAATTGATCTTAAAATAAAAAATATAAAAAATATTGGGCCTATAATATTTTAATAAATTTGAGAGTCTTATTTTTGGGTCAAAATTTTGAAACCTAAGACACAGGCCTTCTGGTCTTAGGCATAGGCCTGGCCCTGTAAATGATTGATTGTTGGTGAATTATTTAAAATTAAGACACAACACCCAATGAAGGTGCTGCCATGCGACGCCCAACGAGAGGTGTCCAAGAATTCCCGAGGTAAAGCATGCACAAAATGAGGCAGAGGTACATACCTAACAGAACTATTCCTACACACATTATTCCCTATCATTAGATCAACAATACTAACTTAATCTTCGGAGGACCTGAGATAAAGACACCCACTGGTGAATCCTCAAAGGTTTACTTGCAGATCAATTAGCAAGGGTGGCCAATGCCAGTATTCAGAGATCTCAGTCATACGGCGGATTAGACCACCATGTGGGCGGATCTAGCACTTGACCATAGGACCACTGGAAAATGATATCATCATATATAATACAAATAATTATACCAATTACAATTACAATTTTGATTGGGACCTCGAGGGGGAGTCCCCCGAATCCCCACAATTCCCACTTTTAGTTAAAAAAAAAAAAAGAAAACAAAAAAAAAAAAGAAAACAGTTTTCCAAAAAAGGAAATTAGGGGGATTGGGGGAAGAAAATTAGGGGGACAAATCATTTTTGTTACAATTATTATCAAGAAGAAAAGAAACTTTTGAATTTAAATGATTAGAGGCTCGTTTGGGAAGATTGG
This sequence comes from Camellia japonica, assembly GCA_030407325.1. Taxonomy (NCBI): domain Eukaryota; kingdom Viridiplantae; phylum Streptophyta; class Magnoliopsida; order Ericales; family Theaceae; genus Camellia; species Camellia japonica. The sequence goes on along the minus strand of JAPPVO010000010.1, from coordinate 76,497,303 downwards.
CTATTTCAATTTGTTTTTTAAACTTTTTGGCTATTTTAGCTTGACTAAAAAAGTTGTATTGGGAAAAAAGTTAGCGCTTTTTTTTTTTTTTTTGT